>JAZKJV010004040.1:0-695775 GCA_037367405.1 Ottelia alismoides | reverse complement strand
TTGCATCAAGAGGTCAATCAGATATCAGTCTAATGAGATAGGATTGCCATCTCCTACTCAGACTGGAGATCACTACTGTCAATCATTGATGATGCTTGATGAGTCCTCTATCTAACTCCTTAGATATTCATCCAAGCATCAGCCTATCTGATTCAATCAATGAATCAACAACTGTATGATTATCAAGTTGGCTATGATACATAACCCTTATTGTACAGAGGGACCTTATAGTGCATTCATTCATTCAATATCAGAAAGGGAGTGAAACAAAATCAATAACTTTTATTGATAAATCATTTATTACAATAACAGTTATTATAGGAATGGTTCGCCTCGGGCTCACATTGCTAATAGTAAATTGATGCCTAAAAGATCGGGCAATAAGAGGACAAGGATAGAAAAACATATAGTGTCTATGGCCACCTCTTTGGTGATAGGGAGAAAAACCAAGAGCTGCAGAGTGAAGCGGTTGCCAAGGTTTGATTGTGAAATCAAAGACACTACCTTCACCCATGCAAGAATCGATGATGACTCATCAATTATTATCCTCCCGACCTCCGTGTTTTCCATGCTCAAACTCGGATCAAATAGGAAGACGAGAGAGATCGTTCAGTTGGTTGATCGATCTATAAAACAGTCGAGAGGAACCATTTCAGTCATCATTACTTTCCAAGGTGCTCTACTACAGGTAGACTTCACAATCATTGACATTGAGCACCGAGGAGAGTTCGCCCAGTCTCCAATCATTCTCGGGAAGCTGTTCTTAGCTTTGGCTAAGGCAACTATAGATTGCAAGACTCAGTTGATCAACTTCACTATATTGGGAGCACTATGACCTCACCTAATCTTTGAGGACACACGATATTCTAAGGTAACCTGTAAATTCGCAGACAACCGTGACCTTTGAGAAATAGTTTACTCTTGTCTATCTACTACACCTAAGATACCGATTGTCCAGATGACCATTGGTTCAGAGACTCCCTACAACTCAACATCACCCACTAATTGCATCACCACCATCGTGACAGCTTCTAGAGAGGACTCACAACCATAAGCTATCCCTGAGTTGGACACGATCAATTTTGATTTCTTTGACTATTTAGATGATCCGATGCATGAGCCGATAAATGCCAAGCCAACTGAGAACACTATATCATACCAAAGACGTGTGTTGATCCTGCAGGAGTATTACAATGCATATGGTGACTCATCTGATGATGAACCTCTATTCAGCATCTCACACACACTACATCCAGGACCTAAACCAAAAGAGACAACTGGGACCAAATTGACCAATCTCGATAAATCGGTTCCTCCATCCTCTAGTAGGTCATATAGTAAGAAGAAGAAGAGTATTGATTCCTTGAGGTGTTCCCCCAAACTCCTCAATATGTATCACTCTCCTCTTCCTCTTGATGCTTAAAATCGGATAAGAAAGTTTCCTTCGACATACCAAAGAAGGAATTTTCTTAGGAGTACTCATCAGGTCCGGATGAGGTGATCTATATGAGTGAGCTCGATTTGGCTATTCTTAAGCCATATTTGAGCAAGAAGCCATGTGTCGACCATCGTTAGACGTTCCCTACCCTTGACTATTACTCCTCTGAGGACAATTCTGACAGCAACCACATATGTATACTATCCACGCCCTCGCTCCTGCAAGAAGGTCCGTCACAAACCTTCTTGACCCTTGTTTATTCTCATCCCTCCTTGTATAGTTTTCCTTTCTTTTATTTCCCCTCCTTCCCTCGTGATTCACATCACTCGCCTCAGTTTTGTATCGTTTTTATTTTGTGGCTATACTTAGGATGACTAGATCAAGTATAGGGGGTGAGTGACCCGAGTTGCTTTGTCTATTGTTTTTATTTTCTTTTTGTATATTATTTCCCACCCTCATCGGTCCCCCAATCTTGTGTTCTCTCCAATACTTAGGCTGGCCATAGCCTAAGTATAGGGGGTTGATGCCCGTTGTGTATTCTCCAACTCTCGTATATTCTTTTTTTCTTCTATTCTTTTCACCCAATTGTGTTTAGTACGAGCTATGTTTTTTTGTCACCTAGTGCCATGAGGACATAGCACATGCTAGGTATAGGGGGCATGTATATATTACATATATACTTTACCCATAGCTCATACTTTCGTGTATTTTCTTATATATTATACAACAATTACAGGGTGGGTAAAATTGGTGAAAAAACTTAAAATCTGAAAACTCTCCTTTTTCAAAAAAATACACTTTTTGAAAAAATCAAAAATATTTTCAAAACAAACTCTTTCAAAAAAAACTTTTTCAAAAAAAAATTCTTTTCATTTTTAATAATAATAATATCACAAAAAATCAAAATAAAAAAACTAACTAATGAGTTGGTTTAGTGTCTGACACTTACACATTCACACAAGACTTATGAAGTTCAAGGACACTTGGTTTATGAGGTCTTGAGATTTTGAGTAACCGGCCTTAGTCATTAGGGTCTTTGACTTAATTATTTACATTTCCCTAGTTTGAAAGATTTGTATGCTATATTGCACGCTTAGTCACTACCTTAAGAATATGATTAGCACCTCACATACACGACTGTAGTTGTGACGAGATGAGTTGAAATTTCACTTGAGGAACTGGGATGAGGGATTTGAGTTTGGACCTGATTTTATGATGCTCGAGGATGGGATAAAATCAATGAAGGCTTCATGAAACCTGAGTTTCAGCACCTTTAGCCAGTATGAGAACATGGTTCTTGTACTATCTCTTGACATTTAGCTATGTGTCAGGGTGTGATGAAATCTAAAAATTATTGATTAGTGTGCACCTACTTTTGGTCAAAGTAGTGGAGCTATTCAAAAAGGAAAAAAATAAATAAATAAATAAATGGTGAAATAAAAGCTCTCACCATACAAAGTCAAATATCAAAGAGCTTCCACCAAAGGCGAGCGCTCCCAACCATTTCAAAGTGTCCACTTGGACCACCGCTATTAGGACCATGAGTCAGTCTAGCACCCAAAAAGGGCTCTGCATCGTATAGTAATACAAGTTTTGGTGTTGAAGGTATCTTAGATACTCAAAAGAGCCACATCCCGGTGAACTTCCAAGAAAACAAGTGCAGACGACTACAACTTCTCTTGACGGACATACTGATCAACAACCAAAAAATATATGTGTTGATTTAATAAGGCACTCGAGAGGATCCTTATTCCGATGAAAGGGAGAGAAGAAATGACACAATCCTATGCCCTCCATCAACTGGCCTTCCATCTACACTTTTAAGTCTGACAACTACAGAGACGGTGGATTGGATGCAAGTAATAGTTTATTCCCTAGTGTTAAGGATCGGGGGTCTTAGGAGAGTCTCTTGGACTAGAACCTTGGGTGAAGTTGCGACTCTACTCTTGTAACTGTAGTCTACACTTAAGTCATATCCCTATTATATATGTACAAAGAGGTAGTTTAATGATTAGGGAAATTGGATACCTTTTGACTAGAGTTTGGTTCAGCTTAGAATATTAGGATCTTTAAAACCAAGAGTTCTTGAACGGATCAAGTCTTGTATCCACATGCACAGTCAGGGATTATTCCAACTTATTCATTCTTTATTGGCTCTAGGACTAGCAAAGCTTAAGTAAAGGGGGTGACGAATCCACGATTCATCATCTCAATATATTAATCTTAGCAAAATCCTTGAGTAAAATATCTAATAAATATCTATAAAATCAATAAATTAATAAACTGACTCTTGTAAATAAAATATATTTATTATTATATATTATATTGAACAAAATCAATTAATAATAAAAACCTTAAAATACAGAAGTTTTTCACCTGTAAATAGCTCAAATTTTATGTAATTTTAATAAATTCATTTCAACTCCTTTTCGGCTAATTCTTTCTCTAATATTTTTATAAAAATGTACATAAAAATATTAAAAAAATACAAAATAAATTTCACCTCAAATAAATACTCCTAGATCCCAAAGAGAAAAGGCTGTAAAGTCCAACTTCTCGGCCAAATTCCCGCTCCGTATGAACTCTAAATTCACCAAACTTGCTTTTAAAGTTTAAGTTAGAAAATTAGCTATCCAATGAATGGTTTCATTAAAATCGGAGCTCGTTTGCAAAATTTGAGTTTTGGGTCCTAGGTGTACATTGTATATAATGTACATATTATTCTTTTCTCATTTTTATTTACTCGTCTTAATTACTAAAAATTAAAAAATCATTTTTATGTTTAATTTTATTTCTAGTATTTTGTTTTTATGTTGTAAATATATTTTGTTAAAAAAACAAAAAATTAAAATTAAAAAGTAAAATAATGTACATATTGTTTGTCTTTTTTTGTAAATTCTCCATTCTCTTTTATTTTTATTTTGTTTTCTTTTTTAGTAGCCAACTTTTAAATATTTTTTTACTTTTATTTTCTCTATTTTAATCTCTCATTCTATCACCAACTTCCATTAAACTCCACCATCTTTTCTAATCTCCCATTCCACTCCATCTCCTCCACCTTCATTTTTCTCCAACTTCCCATTCTTCTTCTTTATATTCATCTCCTCATCCTCAGTTTGCCCATCTACCATTCTTAGAGAAAAAGGAGAGAGGTTGGAGTGTTTTGTCAGTGACAGTGGCTGAGCATCCTCCTCAAGCGACGACCTCCTTGAGGCGAGATCTGCGGCGACCATCGTCTCGCATCACGAGTTTCCCATCAAGCTTGCATAGCTTCTCCGATTTTTTCGCTAATCGAATCGAGGCCATGACAGGAGTCCAGCATAGCCGCTCTGCAAATCTGGCGAACCTAAAGAAAGGATTCCCTCTCATTTCCCTTGTAATTTATTTTAACTAACATTTTTTTAGTTTGTTGTGTCACCTCACCATCATTTTTATTTCACCACCACATTATCATCTTCACCATCACCATCAAATCTTCTCATCTTGTGTTTATTTCCAGTATAATAAAACCAAAAAATTAAAAAAATATAATAAAATAATCACAACAAAAAAATCAAAAAAATAAAAAATGAAAGCAGGTTGTCTGCCCCTCCAGGCCATCGCCGGCATTCTCCAGCTGTCTCCACCCACCGTTGGCGGCCCGCTGCTCCCATCTTCGCCCACGGCACTGCCCACCTGTGATGCCCATCTCCTCCTCCTCGCCACCGCGAACAGCTACGTGGCCCTCCTCCGTCCTTCAGTCGGCCCGCTCCTCCGCCCGTAGGCGTGCCCAGCGCGCAGCCGCAGCCACCGCATGTAACCCTCCCACCGCCGACCTCTACGCCATCTCCGCTCAAATATCCTCGGCCACCGCCACCCCGCGGCCACCTCCACCCGCAGGTCAGACTTCACGTGCCACCTTCAGCCTGCGGCCCTCCGTAGCCACTGCACATGGCCCTCCGACCACCCACCTCTGTGACATCTCCACCCACAGATCCTCGGCCAGAGCTGGTGGCCGCCCTTCGCCCCACCCTTTATTGAGCCTTATCGCAGGAGGAAGGTCTATTTCATTGTTATATTTTTATTTTCTATAAAAATTGCATATTGTCCCCGTCAAGTTTTGTTAATTACAAAAACATCCATGTGCATGTTTTGTATTCAAAGTTCCATTTTCTGTATTTCAATCAGGACCCTATGTTCATGCATTAATTTGGACACCAATTTTGCATCATTTTTTTGAATGAAAAATGTCTTGTTGTTGAGAAATTAATACTTTGTCATTTTTCTATTTATTTCAATTTTTATGAGATCTGGGTATTAATTAAAATTATCTTAGTTAAAAACTGCATATTTTAACTAATTTGAGGTCTTAAATTCATATTTCTTTCATGGCTGCTCCAAAATTCATCAAAAATCATAAATGATGACTTGAAATGTGATTTAATTATTGTTCAAATTTCATCTTAATTGGAGTTGTTATGTGCCTTAAATAAATTGTAGAGTGATTTTAATAAATAATTTTTAATTAAATCCAAACATATTATTTTTGTGAAATTCCAACTCTCTTGAATTACTCATATAAACAACTTTTTAAGATAATTTGCTCTCTGGCTAAATTGATAATGTGGATTTATTAGGAATTAATTATATATAGTTACTTTATTTTCATTACAAAATTCATAAAAAAATCATATATTGTTGAAAAGTTCCAAAAAAATTACTGTAACCTCATTACTTCATGTTTATGTTCCAGTACAATTTTCATGATTTTACCATTCCGTTTGTGTGAAAAGTTGCATAAAAATCATAAAAAGTGTGTATTTTTCATTGTTGCATCTTAACCCTTAACATTCAAAAAAAATGTTTTGCATTCATTACTGGATTAGGTTTCTAGAAAAAAATAATTTAGCTTAATGTGATTAATTTCTTATTAAAATTATTTTGGCTATGTTGTGTATTTTCTTATTAACTTAATTCACCTTCATTTTGCATTTGCATTCTTTTTGCATAAAAAAATATACAAAGAAATCCACATTGGAAACCTATACCTAATTAATCTGAATTGACCCAAAGTTGTTCCGTTGCCTCCCTGTATTCGACCTCGGACTTGCACGGGATATAAATTTAAGTTGAGTCCTCTTCACAGAGACATTCAATTCGATTCTGCATGATTCGCTAAGTAGTCGTATTACAACGAGTACAAATTATATCACATATTTAGCGGCTCGTCAGTATGTAAAGCACATTATTGGATAACAACTTTATGACCCTGAGACTTAAAAGATTTTCATCTCTAGAGATATAAAATTCTCAGAGGATGACTTCCTTAAGAGTCAAGACAAAAATGAAGTAAAGGAACTCATTGAATCTCCCGAGGATATTGGACTTCCTTAACTAGAAGCAAAAGATTTGAATGGAGATGAAACACACATACCTCTTGGAAGGAGTTCAAGGGTGGTTATAACACCTAAAAGGTACAATAATGAAGTAGATGAATGCTAGCAATGAAGTCTAAATAGACTCCTTGTACAAGAACAATGTATGGACCCTAGAGGATCCACATCGAGGGGTAAACCCCATTGTATATAAACGGATCTTCAAGAGAAAGAGGGGATCTAACGGGAAGGTAGAGACCTTAAAGGCACGGCTCATAGCCAAGGGCTACACACGGAGAAAAGGCATCGACTACAATGATACATTCCTTCCTGTGGCTATGCTTAGATCCATCAAGATACTACTAGGTATAGATACATATCTTGGCAATCACATCTGGCAGATGGATGCCAAAATGGCATTCCTCAATGGATACCTCGAGGAATATATCTATATGGAGAAACCCTAGGGCTTCATAACTGAGGAAGGCATAGCAGTCAAGCTGAAGAAATCCATCTATGAGCTTAAACAAGTTTCTTGCACCTAAAACATCAGATTTAACGAAACCATAAAGTGTTACACTTTCATTCAGAACCATGATGAACCATGTGTATACAAGAAGATTAGTGAGAGCACCATTGTGTTCATCGTGTATTATGTAGATGACATCCTTATCATTTGGAATGATACATGGATGATGACTAGTGTTCAAATCTGGATGTCACATACCTTCAAGATGAATGATCTTCTAGAAGCCTCTTATATCTTGGGTTTGAAGCAGTTCAAAAACAAAGAAAAGAGGATTTTGGTATTGTCACAACATGGATACATTAAGAAGATCTTGGAACGATTCCATATGGAAAAGTCTAAGAAAGGCTTCCTACCCTTAAGACATTGTATACACCTATCTAAAGGGATGGCCACTCAGAATGTTGAGGAAAAGAAAGCCAGGGCTGGATGCCCATACACATTAGTTGTGGGAAGCCTAATGTTTGCCATGATGTGCATAAGGACACATATCTTCCATGTAGTGGGAGTATACATGATGCTTAGTGGTATTGCTATTGTGTTCACCATGCATTACGTATGGCATCCTTATCATTGGGAATGATTGAGGGATGATGACTACTATTAATATATGGATGTCCCATACCTTCAAGATGAATGATCTTCGAGAAGAATTTTATATCTTGGTCCTAAAGCTGTTCAGAAACAGAGAAAAGAAGATTTTGGAATTGTCACAACATGGATACATTGAGAAGAACTTGGAACGATTCCAAATGCAAAATTCCACGAAAAACTTCCTAACCTTAAGACATGGTATACGCATATCTAAAGGGATGGTCTCTTAAAGTGTTGAGGAAAAGAAAGCCATGGCTTGTTGCCCTTATGCATCAATTGTGGGAAGCCCAATGTATGCCTTCATGTGGACACGACCAGACATCTGCCATGCAGTAGGAGTGGTAGGCAATTACCAATCATGCTATGGTAAGTATCACTGAAATGCAATGAATAGCATCTTTAAGTATCTAAGATGGAAAAAAGATTACACCATGGTATATGGAGATGGTTATGTCCAAGTCTTAGGATACACAGATTCAGACTTCCAATCTAATATAGATGACTGCAAGTCAACTTCGGAGTTTGTGTTCTTGTTGAACGGTGGTGTTGTCAGTTGATGAAGCAATAAGAAGGACACTACGATTGATTCATCAATAGAAGTTGAATATATTACCACGTCGGATTGCTGCAAAGTTCATCCTAGAACTTTGCGGAGTTTCCTCCAATATTCCCATCCCACTTCTCTGTGATAACACGGGAGCCATAACTCAGGCGAAGGAACCCAGACAGCATCGAAAGAGCAAACATATAGAAAGGAAATACCACATCATTCTGGAGATTCAAAATCAAGGTGACATTGTCATCACCAAGGTGTCCTCTATAGATAACATTGATGATCCCCTTACCAAACCTTTATACGAAAAGGTTTTCAACCAGCATGTAATGAACATGAGTTTAAATATTGTACTTGAATGATTTTGAGGGCTAGTGGGAGATTGTTAGACCTGTGAGCCCTGAGCAAACCATTTCTACAATAAATACTATTGTAATCTTTTGATATATCAATAGAAGTTATTGATTTATTTCACTCCTTATCTAATATTAAATGAATAAATGCACTTACAAGGATCCTTAGTGCAATTAGGATTATGTAGCATGGCAATCTTAATAATCGTGCAGTTGTTGATTCAGTGGTTGAATCATAAAGGCTGGTGTTTGGATGATATCTAAAGAGTTAGTTTGACGACTCATCAAGCATTGTTAAATTATTGTTAAGAGATGATCTCCATCCTGAGAAGAAGATGGCAATTCTTCTCTAAAGGCCCATTTCTAACTGACCTCTTGATGTAGGTCCTCTACATTGGAATAAAGATTCGGAGGTGTCAGATAAGTTAGGTCAAAGAGTTGACTTAACGAGATCGAGTTACCCAAGACCTATGTCGTATGTTGTCATGATATAGGCACGCATCCTCTGATCGGAGACAGACGTATTACTATACATCTATGTATATACATTAGACAGGCCATTAGGTTGATGACCCAATCAAGGTCTTTACACTGACGAGCTGATGTGCATACATAAGTATATGAGTGATATTATCTCTCAAAGGGATCATACAGGTTCACTATTAAATCGGAAGACAAGAGCTCACTCATGAGATAATGTAATCGATCAAATTCCATGCATGGTCATCTTTCTTTTGAAGCATGACAAGAATTTGTAGGTATGTTATATGCTTTTGGAAAGCATATGATTGATATCAAGTCCCAGTGACCGAATGATAAACTTAATGATAAAACCCTGAAGAAGACAATTTAAATATGATCTTAATCTTCAGGTTTATCCTAGGTCTTTCGGTATGCAAAATGCATGTGTATTAGGAATACTCTAGGGTAATATGATCGCAAACGATTGCATAACAACGTCACTTTGATTCCAAGAGAGTGATGAAATCGGATTGGATTTTAGTGACTCGTCTCAGATGATTATTAATCTGATCTTTATCCAAATGTTGGATATTGATCTGAATGTGTTTTGGATGCAATGAGAAGATTAGATTTACGGTTTTATTTAACCAAACATCTTTGAGAGGCCCCTTATATCCGAATGTGTTTTGGATGCAATGAGAAGATCAGATTTGCGGTTTTATTTAATCAAAAATCTTTGAGAGGTCCCTTATATATGGATATGAGATATAATCTCAGTATCCAAGTCACTATACATGGAAAGTACAATCTCCATGTCCTTATATCCATGTATCTGCGAAGAAAGCACATTATTCTTGAAAGAGTTCAAGAATAACTCTATTATTGATAAAATATCCGAGCACTAGGAAATTGATGATTATTTGTTATTTAATTATCATGAATAATATGAATGTGATCCATATTATTTGGACACATGAGAATAGTTATCTAAGATAATTAAATATGATTTAATTAATGGAGACATGATTAATGTAGATAAACCTATCCATAATAATTATAAATATTATAAATGTGATTTATAGTATGTTGAAGAGATTTAATTATAAATAGGATTTACGAATTAAATGTTGATATGAATTGGATTCATATCGTATAATTAGTTGTAAATGCAATTTACATTTTGTATTGGGTGGTTAAATATGATTCATAATTGTTAATGTCATGACTGAAAGTATCGCAAATTATTTGGAATTATTTTGATGAATAATTTTATAATAAATATTGTTGCACATGTCGAATATTTGATGAGATATGAGATCTCAACACAATTTGAAGGAGATAGCTTACATTCCTTATTAGGAGTAGACAACCATCTTGAGTCATAATTCAAGGTGGTTGTCCACCTTATGTATGGAAGGAGGCTTGTCCTCTTTCCAATTATTTTCACATTAATTATTTTAACTTAAATTATATTATATTGTTGAATCTTCAATATATTTAATTTATTTTTAAATTAATTATTTGTTATTGCAAATTTATTCCCTCCATGGTGTCTATTTATTTGATGTTCTTCTCATCCTCATATGTTCCCTCTATTTCTCCTCATCTTCATAAGCATTTCCTGGAAGGCGACCTAAGCCTCGGCATGTGCGGTCAACTGTTGTTGTATAGCATGAATGGAAGATACCATTTGGTTGTTTACCTCATTCTGATCGATTTGTTGTGTCTTATCTTTCAAAGGAGTCATTTCAGATTCTAAATCATGTGATGACATATCCAGATCGAGTTCTTGGTCTGTAATAGGAAATATACCTCGATCAGTCTTGAAATATACACCATATGATTGGAAATGTTCAAGATTAGGGTCAATCCTAAACTTTATTAAAGTGGTAGATGTGAATGGAGATTGGTCGTCACATTCAAAAAGAAGAGAGTTCTGGAAAATAGTCATCATGAATTATTAGTGTAAAAGGAAGAGGGGTGTCTCGAGAGAAGTTTGCAAAGTCTGAACCAGTCTCCTTTGAATCTCCCTGAATTATTAAAGAAGTCATCATCAGGGGTTTGATGTAGGTGTTCGTGGACTCTAAATAAAATTCTCCCAGATCCGACATCTTGAGAAGCAAAAAGATATGAGATGAAGAACTAAGAGCACAATGATGAACAAGAAATAATGTGAAGAGGAAAAGGAGTGAAGGCTCAAAATAAGCAAGATGAAAAGAAGGAATGAAAAGAATTATAAATAAAAAGGCACAAGTGCAAGATATTTTTTATCTCTAACCTAATAAAAACTAATGAAACAAACCTCAATACAAAAGGATTCATCAACTTAACCTATTAAGCCATGAGAGTTTGACGAGTTGTCTCGGTATATTTTATTTGTTATTTTCAAGCAATCTTTCAGATTAAGCTAAGCTCTACCCCTATAGGAGAGTGAGTACTATCAGACAAGTGTGTTGTACTTCCCATTTCCTTTATAACATGTTGCATGAACTTTTTAAAGGTCTTTGATATTAGATTTGGGCTCACTACTTAACCAAATAAGTAGAGGAAGGAAGTCGATATAGAGAATCCAATACTTCCCCTAAAGGGTACTCAGACATGGCACGATGAGACAGGGTCTTGCCGTTGCATAAAACCTATGCTCAGAAATTCATACCAAACCCACAAGCGGATTTGGCCATACTTACCCACGCACCAATAGAAGCATTAATACTTTGTGAACCTAGGATATAGTCAAGGCAGTACCAAGGATGGGATTTGGGCTCTAATGCTAGGGTCATGCCTCACTCAGTCTAGAAGGTACCTGAAAATAATGTTTGCTTCATAAACCCAAAACAATGAGGTCCATTATCCAATTCCAATTAGGCTAATTTTTTTAGAAGCTCCTTTTTTATTTTTTTTGGTTTTCACTTTTTTTGGATATTTTCCAGGCAATCACCTATCGAAATTTTGGGTTTCCTTTTTATTCCTATGTCTAACAAGGTAGGGGAAGGAAGATGGAAAAGCAGATACACAAGAAAACTACGAATGCAAATGCTGGAGAAGAAGGTGAGTACCCTGCGCCAACACTCTGCATGCATGTGATCCGCACATAAATTAAAATTAATCCACATGAAAGCTTGAAATCATCCTAAATCAGAAATTGTTATTAACGTGAAGAACATTTTTATTTGGTCTAAGTATAAGCACAATAGAAGTATAGGAACATGAGATAGGTTAGGCTTTGGACCAAAGTACCGAGCAATAGTACTAGTTCTAAGGGATCAATCAACGAATACGTAAAAGGAAAACAAGTCAAAAAAACACAAAACATGAAAAACAAAGTGAAACAATGGGGGAAATAAGGTGAAATAAAATGAGAAGGCAATAAAATGTGAGAAAAATCGATCGAGTCCCCAAGTGTACATGTACTTGTTAAAATAGACCCATAAATAACAAAGTGTCCAGAGAGCCTTTAATTATTACAGATATTCGATAAATCTCTCTCTCTTACCAAATAAAATGCAACTTAATCTAATCTATTATAATATAAGGAAATAAAATGATGTTCTTCGGTTCATGGTTCAGTCTATGCGGCTCTCTCCTATCGGCATGGTTTAAAAGCCAACCTCTGCCTTGTTCGAGTGCCTTGGATCTCCTAAAAAATTCTCCCTCACTCTGTGGGCCCTTGTAGCAAAGTTAAACACAAGAGATGGTCAGAACAGTCATGAAATTTATAACCAAAAAGACATAAGACCTGAAAAATAAACTAAAGTAAAACAATGCAGATGGCTAAGTAAATAAATCTACTATACCCTATCATTTCTTCCCGATATTGGCGCCATTTGTTGAATCGAGATATAACTGGTCTGTTAATCTATAGAGGGTAGACAAGCAATCACTTTGACAACTAGATATTACTCAATTCAGACAACAATCAACCCATAATGTATACATGAATATCTAATTGTATGAGTCAAAATTTATTGTAACTCTTCAAAAAAACATATAGGTGCACGTATGAAGAGTGTCAATCCACTGAGAGCAAATGGAGGAAGAAGTAAAGTATTATTAACTATTGCTGATTAATAATCATTTTTTAGGTTTTTATCTTTTATTGTTTTTATGCTTTTGTTTTAATTATTTTTGTTGGTTTTTAAATATGTGATAATCTTTATGATTTCTAATTGTTTTATATTTTTATATGTTTTTAATTTTGCAAAATTTTATTTTTTTTATTTTTAAAATAAGGTAAATAATAATATATAGATAATATACAAAAAATATATTTTTCAATTTTCTCAATCAATCAAATAAAGTCAAAGTAAATACAAGAAAATATTTTTAGGCTTTTAATATTTTCTATGTTTTTTGTGATTTTTAGGGTATTTTACTATTTTTCTCGATTTTTAAAGTTAAAAATACACAAATTATATATAATATAAATTATATATAATAAATAAAATTCAGATATAAAAAGAAATATTTTTGGATTTTTGTAAAATATTTCAAAATTTTTATATGATTTTTAGTGTTTTTTAGGATTTATATTTTATATTTTTTAGTAATTTCTTGATATATGATAAAATATAGTATAAACTATCTGATATATTTTTTAAAAGTTTTAGATAGATGTTTTAATTTTTATGGGTTTTAATTTTAAACATGGGAAATGTTCATGTTTTTGAATTTTAATAAATAGGAAAATAACTTTAAATGACAACTAGAAAATATATGTGATGTGTTTATGTTCCAAAAATTTATTGTATTTATCTTATACTTTTTAGAATAAAGGAAGCAATAAATAAAAAGAAAGTACATAGAAGAAAATTGCATAGTGGTAGAAGAACATAAATGCAATTACTAGAAATTAAAGATGCATTTAATAACATGTCCACAAAATAGAGGGGTCTCTCCTACAAATAACTCACGTACCTCACATGGAGAGACACGTAACATGTCCTAATAAGGACTCAATAGCTATTATATGAAGTTAGAGGGTCTAGATGCAAAATATACTAGAGTTGTTGCACATAACTTAATATTTACAAGACTAAATATAAATATAAAAAGACAGAAGGGTGAGGATGCAAAATACCCCTTGAACCTGTATGTGGCACGTGTGGGTGCCTTGGATCAGATGGTGGAGGCACGCTCTCTTAAACGGGATTGGATTGTCCTACTTGGGTAATGCTTCGCTTTGAATCAAAGGCCACGATTAGACTTGGGAGGAGACCTCCATCAGATGTGGTTGCTTTTATGCTAGAACAAGGAATAATGAAGCCATGGAGCTCCTTACTTCGATGATGTCTTGAGCTCGTAGGTGTCTCAAAATCTTCATGGTGGTTGTATGTAGCTTCGGGAGATCTCTGACAGGTTCGCGACTCATCAGAGGAGGCTTGGAGATCAAGAAAGAACGGGGCACCTGGGTATGAAATCCTGTGTTTGAATCGACCCCAAATGGACCTCTCTGGTCTAGTTACCTGTACGAGAAGGTTAGCGGCCTGAGGGCGATGGTCCCCGACCAAGTATTAGGTGGAAGAAGGTGCAGGATGAGTAGGGCATGCGATCTCATGCATACGGGCGGAAGAGGAGACCTGGGGAACTTGATTCATGCAAAATCAAGGTAATTTAGGTGTGTGATTAGATGGAGAAGATGAAGGGGAATAAGGTGGAGTGCTTTGTGAGTTAGAAAATGGGATAGGGTACAGTGGACAAAGGACGGTGAAAGAGTGCTCCAGCATATGAATTTTTTTATTTTTACGAAATAAAATGCAAAATAATTAGAAATAAAAGTAGATCTATGATAAGAATAAAAGTGCAAAGATAAAGAGTTAAAGATAGAAGACTCACCTGGTCAAGAGGTCCTGGGAAGCTGGGACCTCGCGGAGATGCTTCATCGATGATTGAATCGACCTTTGAGCTCCTTCTCCTCAGTCAGATCGATGAGTCCCACCTCCTGTCACAAGGGGGCACACTCCAGATGAATATCCTTGGGGGTATGGTGTCAAAAAAGGGGATTAGGAGGAGTAGGAGCTGGAAGATGAAGATTTATAACATATGATGACATGGTGACTTCGATCGAGGATAATGCATGAATCGAGAAAGGTTGGTGGAAGCTAGGGGTAGGGTGAGATGGATGTTGATCATGCAAACAAGTTTCATGATGGTCTCGAGGCAATCAGAGGCGTGGAGCATTTATGAATGTCAAATTCGCCTCTTTAATTATCCAAAATTGTAGTATAGGAGACGATCTTCGATTCAACAAACACCACATACTTTGAATGTTGTGGAAAATTATACTTGGCAAGTCTACCAAGGTTGAACAAAGGGACACGAGCTACTTTAATACATTTATCGAATTTTGGTCAATTAAGAGCGTGTGTGAATAAATTATCATTTTTAGTCTTCATGTAGATGGGCACAATAAATGCAGAACAATAAAGATATATGATGCATGCATTTTTTAGTTGATTTTCATGCAATTATATAATGATGCATGAGAAAAATGAATGATTAAATGCAAGGGTTATGTATGCAAACGATTATTACAAATGTGCCCTTAAAAGGTCACTTAAATTGAGCAACAGATTATGATTCGAAATTAGAGACAAATTGAGCATAAAAATATGGGTAGTCATCTATTAATGGCAAAGACATATAGCACAAAGAACATCATCTAACATTAAAACTCATTTCATTTAAATTAGTGTAAGATGACAAAATTAAATGTATCATAAGATAGATGAGAAAATAAGGAACAAAATGACACTAAAATCATGTAATTTGGACCTATGATGCTCAACTTATGAAGAAAACGATACAAGGGCATAATTGCAATAAAAATACGAGGAATAAAATGATAAAGAATCACAAATAGGTCCCCCAAGGGACCTATTTGTAATTAAGAAAAATCGACATGGTCCACTATAATTTTCCCATTAAGTGTAGAGATCTTTTTGCAAATATCAGAAACTAGCTGGGCATCCCTATAAAATACCCAAGCGTGCACGTGAGGCACGTGCATGGGGACCAATATGCAATTATCAAAACTTCTAGGGACCTTCATGTAAATTACCCAACCCGCACGATGCACATGAGGAGGCTAGGTTTGGGAGAATTCACAGCTTCGGGTCCTCATGGTAGGCATCTGTGGCTCGGTGGGACCGAGCCTGCTGGGTGGTCATGAGCTTCTGGGATGCCACGTTTCATCATCTAGTCTGTCCGATCCAGATGATCTGACGATACCTATAACATCTTCCTCCGTCGTGGGCCACCAGAGAAGGCGGGGATCCGGCGGCCTCCTAGTAGCTCCTCCGTGCTCCATATGTACGCCTGAAGATTGGAGAAGATGTCAGAAGTCCTGGCGAGAAGGCTGTAGGTGCGGCGATGCTCTGGGGATGATCGGAGCTTGAGGTCGACGAAGCCTCGTCGGAGGAGAATTGCTCATCGGAGCTCCGGTGCAAACTCTGGCAGGTCAAGATCCTGCAAAGTTAGTGTAGATGAAGCGTGCATCTGTGATCGTGCGTGAGTGATTTGTGAGTGAAATGGAGGTCGTGGAGGTGATGGGAGAGGAGGCCGTGAAGCTTCTTCTCCAGCGAGATAAAGAACAAGGTGGGTCAGGGTGGTAGGGCTATGGAAAAGGAGAGGATGTGTGCGAGGGGGTCAATAAAGTTGCTTTATGGTTGGTGGAGGTTATCAGGGGGTCGATGGACAATGAAGATGGTGTATTACGGCGAGAAATTTAAGAGAAAAATGAAGGAAAATCAGAGAAGAAGAGGACCTCGATGGAGAGGGGAATTCGATGGAGGAATGGCTTGTGTTGAGGCTTCAGATGAGCCTCGGGTTGTCGCCCGACATGTCCAGCCATGTCCTCGGAGCTTGGTGGCACAGCATGGTCAAGAGACCATGGATCTCCCCTGGGGACGGTGACCATCGTCGCTTTGACAAGACCGCCCTTCGTTGTCACCTAAGGGCGGATGAGGCTAGGGCGGAGCCCCGTGGAGTGGTGGATGAAGGTGAGAGTGGGTGGAGCAGCAGCTTTTATAGAAGGGGTGTTAGGGATTTACGAGGTGGCGAAGGGTTTGAAAATGGTCGTTTTGATGCCTGGGAGTGAAGGCGGGGGAAGACGGAGGTTACGCGAAGTTGTCGGAGGAAGGAGCGAAGTGTATGTGGCGCTACGAGAGGGAGTGGTGATCGGAGAGCAGCGCAAAAATGGAAAGGGGCGGTGATTGACGTGTCATAACACCTGGAGGGGGAAGGCGACTAAGGTAGACGATGAGCTCCTGGCCGTTGGATCTCGAGATCCAACGACGAAGGGATAGGCGTGGTCGGCGGGGTTGGATCAGATCAAGGATCTGATCCTACAGATGGGGGATAGGCGAAAATGAGTGGATCAGATGGAGTTTACGATGTAATCTGACGACGGTGAATGAGTGGATGGTGTTGAGTGATGCTAGCCGTAGGATGAAAGAGGATCGGGTGTCTGTGGATGAGGCGCGATGGAGCAGTTGTGATCACATCCAGAGGGTGATCGGGCGGTTGTGGGTTCAGCGGGGCTCAACGGTGGAGATGGTGGAGGGAATGAGAAGATCAGACGGTTTGAAGGGCAGGCAAGTGGCAGAAGACGGTGCGGCTGTGTGGCGGCTCCAGAAAGCGCCACGTAGTTGCACCACAAAATTCGAAAAAAGCAAAATTAAAGAAAAATAAAAAAGCATTAGTTAGAGGCAAAATTAGGAAAAAGTAAAAACATGAAAGTTGTAGATCTCGATGAGATCTATAAGTTTCATATTGGACAAAAATCCAAAAGATGTCATTTGTACAAAAGTGAGTTTTGGGGGTATTTTCAAAGGGTTAAAAATACTTGCTTTTTGGTTTGGTTTTTTTTTGGCTTTTTTAGTTTTTTTTAAGGGTTAGGGATATTATAGACAATTGTTTAACCTAATTTTTATGGGTTTTTAATAATAATATAATTACAAGATAATTAAATACAATAATTATAGGTTAATTATACATAATATAGAACAAGATAATCATGGGAAATTATTGGTGTATTTTATTGGATATTTAAGCTAGGGGATTAAAAAGTCGATTTTAGCATGACGAATACGAAATTTATCAAGCGTGCGTAAAAAAATGGAGAAGGAGAGGGGTCTGCATCGTTTCTGATGTACAAGCGCCCACCCTTGGGGGGGTTCACTAAGGGGTCAACCCTCAAGAGGTTGTGATTGGTCCATGTAGGACTGCTATGAGAAAAAATAAAAATTAAAAAAATAATTCTATATAAAGTAATAAATGATTATATTTTGAAAAACTTTATGAAAATATTTCTTATTTTCTAAACTATTTTATTATGATTTTTATTTATTTTTATACCATTAATGCAAAGAAACACACAAAATGCATATTTTTAACACATTTTTATGCAATTATTTTATATGATAAAGAATAATACTATGTATTCATAAAGTCATATCACAAACAATATGCTCCTTATTTAATCAAATAACTACTTGCAAAATTAATTAATTAATGATAAATCAATGCAAAGCAGGGCAAATTCATCCTAATTCTAATTTAGATTTTAATGAATATTAATGTTGAATAGACAAAATAAATCTACCAAAATTTAGAACGTGAAGTGTATATATCACATAAATAATGAATTTCATTAAATTAAAGAGCGTAAATAAGCTTTCCAACGATACTGATTTCATTAAAATTAGATATATGGTTCACAAGTTATTAATACAACAATGTAGGGGCATAAATGAAAGAAAACATGTTCATTTTTTACAAATAAGTCCAAATGGACTAAAATGAAAATAAACAAATCCGCATAGGTAATTTTGCAATTAGTCTAAAGGCAGGACTTATATGCTCTGTCTGAATCTTCCTTGGACTTCGTTGTAATTTCATCAGATGCATGTTCTCCTTGAATGTGACCGTGGCTAGGTTTGGTAAGCAACTCGAGTGCATGTGGCATGGTCCGGCTCGCTCGGTGTAGGCTCGAATGCTCCAAGCCTTAGGTGTGAACTGATGCTTCGGGTGGAGGCTCGAAGTGAATGTCCACCGTTGGATCTGATTTGGGGGATCACCCACCTCCGCGGGAAGCATCGCTCAGGTGGTGCTCTGATGGGGCTCGAACTCTTCCTCCATACATCTCCGCTAAATCTGAAGGTCGCGAAACCTTCCTTGAATTAATGGCAAAGAAGACAAAGGTATGCTAATGGTTAGACATGTGTTGGAAGGTGTCATCGACGAAGCGACTCCGATTGAGTAAGTCAAGATCGGAGCTTGACAAAAATTCTGATCAAAGTCCTGCAAGGTTAGAAGACAAAGCCCAAGTATTCGAGAATCTATTAGGACGCTAAGTGAAGTAAATGGAGGCTCGATGATGAGTGATGGACTTCGAACCTAATGGGTTCTATGACCTTTGAAAGATCAGAGAAAGATCAAGGTGGATCATGTCTTGGAGGAACAGAATTGGTCGACTGAGATGTACGCATGAATGGCTGAGAAACAGAGATGATAGAAAAAGGATTGAAGATGAAATAACTTGATTGAGATAAATAGAGAAATTGAGAGAAACAAAGAGGTAATGAAGATTAGAGTATTTACCTGGAGATGGAGATGAATAGGGAAGATGAAGAGCGGAGTGGAAACAAAGCATGGGTTAGAGCTTCAAGTTGTTGCGTAAGATCTCTGTCAATGAGATTGAGCTCGAGCAGCCTATAAATCAAGGTTTGCAGCAAGATGACTACACCTTGGATCCCGCCGGAAAACACCTCTATCGTCGCTCACTAAGGGATTCTCTCTGTCACAGGGAAGGTTAAGAGCTAGGGGGCTTCACACGAGAATGGTGGATAGCTACCTCAAGCAACGACAGAAAGCTTTTTAATGGAGAATGAATGGAGGTTCCAGGTGGTTAGGAGGGCGGTTTCAACTGCTGACCATAAGAACATGTGAGGGAGATGAAGGGGGTAACCACCTGGGTGAAGATATTGGATGAACAAGGAAGAGATAGATGTCAGGGGTTAGAGCGGTGGTTGTTAGAGGTTGGTGGAAGAAATGGTTGACGATTGGGGTGCGCGAAGAGTCACAACCCTTGGAAAGCATAGTTGGAGGTTGATGACAATCTCCCAGCCGTTGGATCTGATGATCCAACAGCCCAGGAGGCGATGGGGTGGAAGAAAGAAGCGGGGCCATGTGGAGCGCTGAGATGGTGCCATGTGGCCTAATGAAATTAAGATAATCACAAAAATACAATAAATGAAAAAGAATTAGAAGGAAGTAAAATTTAAAAAATGCTCAACATGAAATTTTAGATCTCGATAAGATCTACAACTTTCATGTTGACCTCAAAGAGAAAATAAGCCATCTTTCTACAAAAAAAATTTTGCAAGCAATTTAATAAATTAAATTAATTATTTCTAATTTATTATATTATTTTTTGGATCTTTATTTTATGAGTCATGTTAAATTAATTATATACAATAATATTATGATTTATATTGAATTTTTAATAAATATATAAAATGATAACACAATAATAGGTATATTAATGTACAATAAATATAGGTATTTATTTACAACACAATATTAATTAATTAGTGAGAATTGTTAGTGTTTTTTCTTTATTTTCTTAAGCTAGAGAGATAAAATAAGAGAATAATGTAGATGAATATGGGATTCATCAAACTCTCCTACCTCGATTTGGCTACCTTGTAATCGTAAGATCAGTATCCATCATATATCGTTGAACTACTACACTAGATGTCTAGATCTGCAGATCATTACATTAACTATGGATACTTAACGAGATATATCCACATATGGATTTTTGTATCGATTACAGTGGCATACAATGCATTCAACTAAACCTTTACCTCCATGAATATTCTCATATGTTCACCTTGATAAGATCTCATATTATATTAATTATAAGATGTTCCCACCACATCGGCTTGACATGATCGCCCTCAATTCGTCAAATATTTTTCTATTATGCCATCTTACTCACATATCAATGTTTGTTGTGAAGTAATTTACGGTCACATAGATAATGCGATTATCCCCTTTTTGTAATTATGCCCCGTAGCAATATGAATTTTGTAATTATGTATAAAAGTACACATGAGAAATATTTTAAATATAGTTTCCTTCTCATTTCCCATAGAAGTCACAAGTCTCATAAAATTATCAACCATTAGGAAATTCATAGATGTACTCATATTTATCATCTTGTGTCAAAGTACATCACATATAGACTAAGGCTTCTAAGATGTTAGTGTAGCATAAAATATTAATCTCTATTAGATTGTAATATGTATATCATTAATAAATGACAATCATTACATATCAAAAACAAATAAGTTTGAAACATTTGATTTTCCTCAACGATTGTCCCTAGATTTCCATGATCTATGACTTCTCCTCTCCGATACCAGCGGTAACACCACCTTTAAACACATAGATCATAATTAGGATGAGAGAAGGATATGAGAATCAAGAACCCATTACAAAGACTTAATCTATAGAGAGGATCTTACCTCTGAAATCAAAATTGAGAAGATATTCTTATTCTCTACACTCTCCTCGTTAGAATGACGATAACAACGTGCTTAGATGGCCAGCAATGAGCCCATGATGGCCAAGATGGCGGCTATGGAGGTGGAGGACGATAGGAGGAAGAAAAAAATGGGTTAGGGAACACATGATCGTCCATATGTTTTATTAGAAGGGGCTAGGGCGGTTACATTTTCATAGCCCACATCCAAATTTTATGTTTGGATACTCCTTCACTAAAATGATCATATCTCCCTCGTCCGGAGTCAGAATTTGAAAATTTTGGATGCCTTGGGAAGCTAACGATGAGATTCTTCTAATGATCATATGATCATATGTTTAATAAAAATAAACTTTGGACTTGGTCAGATCTCCGAGATGAAGGGTTTCACAATGCATCCCTTCATCGTTGGATTCAGAGCTCGATCACGTGTAAATTGCACCTGAGGTGGAAATTTTGCGCATAAGACCTTGCAAGTTTCTAGTTATTCCTATTCAAGCATCCCTCTTGGCAAAGTTGTAGAAGTATCCAGCCTCCTTTCCATAATTGGATTCTAGTCCTCTAAAACTAAATTCTAAATTCTATTTTATTATTTATTTTCACTTATACTCATGTGTTTATTACTAAATAACTTGCCCTCCATTTATTAGAAAAAGTTAAGCACATTTTTATTATATCTAGATAATTACCTTTTATTTGAATTGTAGACATGTTTTTGGAGATAAGTTGATTTATCTACGAATTATTATGTAACACATTGATTCTATTTTATTTATTCATATTTTAGAAAATTGTGCAAGAAAACTTTTGTAAAAAGATTAATATAAGGAAAGTTTTGCCATTTAAATCTTGAAGTTCATTGAATATTTTGTTTTGAATATTATCATATTGATTGTTCATTGTTAAAGGACACATAATACATATAATTTTAAAATTGAAATTATCTTGGATATTTCATTCATCTTTATCATATATGATTTGATCAGCTTAAAATCAAAATAAATTAAATCAGGGTATTCTGCCATTTTTAGTTTATTCATCTTAATTCCAAAAATTTCAAAACAAAATACTACACTTTTATTTCATCATACTAAAATACACATTCCAACATATTTAATTCACTATTAATTAGAAACTACAAAAAAAAATAATTCTCTTATTCTTTATCACATTAGTTTAAGGGAAAATGTATTTTTCATGTTTTGGAATTAATTTGAATAAGAAATAAATTTTGCAAAACTGATTTAATTCACTCATACTCATTTATCCTAATTCTTTATTCTATTTTTTCTATTAAAAATAAAAATAAAAATTTGTAAAATAAAAATAAAAACTAATAATATAAAACTAAAGAAATAAAAAATAAAAAACAAAAATTCCAAAAAATATTCATTGCAGCACACATAATTAACTATTGCACATCAATTCTGAAACACAATAAACCAATCGAAAGTTACAACTGAAAGTTACATTGTTTCCTTTTATTCGACCTTGGAATTCACCAAGTAAAAATAAGAATACCACATGTTTATATTTAAAGCTTGTGGTTTTTGACTCACCACTTTGTTGGACATGTAAGCCCATGATGACCCATTATGCAATAAAAGTTATTGCAGATCATTCTGTAATCTGAAATGAAGAATAACATATTTGCATAATAGGCCCCTTAGTACAATTAGGGTTATGTACCATGACCATTTTGATATCATATTGTTTGTTGATCCAAAGTTTGGATCATAAGACTGGTACATGGTTGAATATCTAAAGAGTTGGATTACGGACTCGACCGCACCGTCAATTGATTATCAAGAAGGGATCACCGACCCAAGAAGGAGATGACAATCGTTACTCCAAATATTGACATCTGACCGACCTCTTAATGCAGGTCCTTTGCATAGGAATAAAGATTTGGATGAGTTGTATGAGCTAAGTTAAAGAGTTTATCCACAATATATTGGATAGAATTAATTGTGAATAGGATTCGCGATTTAAATATGAGAGTGAATTTGATTGATGTTGAACAATTGAATGTAAATATGATTTACATTTAGTTGTTGATGGATGAATATGATTCATAAATATCAAATGGTCTAATATTTGCAATTATCACAAATAATTTACAAAATATTTGGTGATATATTATTGATAAATAGTTCTATTAAGAAAGATTTAATGCAGTGAGATTACATTAAAGAAGATTGGAGAGAGAAATTCTCTCTCCAATCTCATGGCCGATGTCACACTTCAATGAATAAGGAGGCTATCTCCTTTCCTCATTTTTGGAAAGAGGCTCTCTCTCTCTTTCCTCTTTATTCATGAAAAATTGTATTATGAGATTAAATTTTGAAGAATGAATTTATAGTTGATTTATCAATTCTATATTCTATTTTACTTTGTGCACAAGTAAAAACTTTTAATCTCAACCATTGATTATTAATTAGGAGTGCATATCCATTATTGATTATTCTAAAAAAGAGAGGCTAACCCTAGCTATCTTTAATTCAAAAATATGCAATGCAATGGTTGCAAGCATTATATCTTATGTGGTTGTCTACATAGGTTTCATGTAGTCTGCGATCGTCGTCATGCTGTCGTCGTACAACCAGATTGATTACTCATGGATCTTCATCTTCTATGATGCCTCGTTCTTTTGAAATAGATGCCGGATTTTTAAGATAAAATAAGGAGATTCTTTGCTTGGATCGCGAACTTGGATTTCCGAAAGCATGTATCTCATCCACGTGCCCACAAAGTGCTCTCTTGTTGGAAAACAAGAGGCATCTTCTTTTAGAGGCTTTGAGAGCGCAGTCATGCTTCAAGAGTTAAACCTTAAACTCATGTGATCATGATAAAACGACATTCCCCTACCATATGGTTTCATCGATTTTTTTAAAATTATGTTGCACCTTCGATTAGTATGACTAATCAATCTAGATCGGATACGATTTGATCGCTACGATTCTATGATGCGCAAGGATAATTGCCTCCCTTCGCACTTTTATCTTGTCGTGCTACAATTCAACAATACATTTATATTAATTCAACAAATTTAATATCCGGATCTCAGCGATCGTCAATACTATAATTATTGGACCTTAACGCTTACGGTAATTGTTATGAAAGTTGCTTTCTTAGTCGGATGGTGCTGGAAAATCCACCTCATTTTCGTAGACAAAATCTAAGGAGACATCATTTTGATGGCTTTTTTGGGAGGACTACTGTGGGTGGATGTTCGAGGGCATTTCTCTTTTGGGTTCTAAAATAGCTCACGAGGCTTCCTTTTGCGAGCAACTTCGAGGAGATTAGAATGGTAAGATTTTATCTAGGAGCAAAAATAATCCTCGGATGGACCTATGCACGTGGATGATAATAAAAGAAAAGTGGGATTTAAGAATAAATGTCAAACTTTGCAGTAACCCGTGGAGATGAAGGCATAAAAGTGGGATTTACGAATAAAGGTCAAACTTAGCAGTAACCCATGGAGACTTTTTGTCAAGAAATGAACGAATTAATAACTGAAGCTCTAATGGCCGTTAAATTGATAAAGAATATCCCAATAGCTGTACACCCTTCATAGGAATAGCATGGCAAGTAATAGACTAAAAGATGCATGGACTGTGGAGTTTGACCAAAACACAACAGATTGATTATTTGGAAAATATGATGGTTCCATGTATTTTGAGAAGAAAAGGTAGTAACAGTATAGCTCCATTACTTCGAATCAGCCCAGCCAGGAACACTCATTTTCTCTGGAGTGGGAAGCATTACCAGATATAGACAACGAGCTTTATGACATAATGACTCGAACAGTAACAGTGAGCATGCAGCCTGGGTTTTGACTAAATTCCAAACAAAGACATAGATCGATGCAAACAAATTACCAAAAAGTAATCACGAGCAACGAGGGGAACATTAATCCCATGCATGGACGGTGGCCTCTCCTAGCCAAGTGCTGATGCGCACCAAAGCTGAGCTGTCCCTTGGGGCAAAAATTCAGCAAGGATGATAAAAGTCCTTTGGCACTGCTTCCACAAACCTCTCAACCAGCAACTCCTTTCTCACGGCACCCTCAAACAGTACCATGTTGCACCTTATTGTCCTCATCTCACATCATAGGTAGGCCCACTAGGCCATCTTTGGCATGCAGCATTCATTATCTTTGTTCTTACTCATGTGTGGGACCATACATACCGATAAGGACATTGGATTTATTTAGCCTTTTAATTGTAAGTTGTTTCATATCAATCCTACGCTAGAAAAACAGCAAACTTATCGGATTTATTACAACAAGACCAGGAGAGGAGACTTGCCACCCCCAGCTGCAACATGAAGGCGAATTGCCATCAGCAATATTCAGATGGCCTCAACCCATCAAAAGCAATCAGAAGCACACGAGATGGAGCCCTTAAGAGCTCCAATGTTGAGAGCACAGCATCGGATATGGGACCGCCGACAAGCTGGCTGTCTTTGTGGGGTTTTCTGGTGATTCCTGAAGGGTTTGTGGAGAACAAGATGGTGGGGACGACCAACAGTGGCTTTCTATCTGTATTGTAACAAGTGATTTTTTAAAGAGAAAAGAGATGAAGCATCACCTTATGCTTTCATTGCCAGCCACAGGACAAGAGGCCCACTGTCAAAGCTGGCAATTTGTAAACATTGCCAACCATATTCCGAATGTGGGATTCTTTCGGGGTAAATCATGTCTTGGCTCCATCTTGAATCCAATCTTGACCTTATTGGTCTGAACTAAGATTTGCTGAGATACACCTCCCATGTGACCTGCGCACGCGAAACAGCCCTTGCAGGACCATACCGGAAATTGCGGAACTTTAACTCTAATGCCAAAGATGGCATGGCATATCACAACTGTTAAAGTCCACAACCCTCTCACCCAACTATTGCTTTTCTCACGGGAACCCTTTAATAGTGCCGTGTCTTCCTTTCGATGAATTCATTTGAGGTAGCATCTCGAGGTACGTAGATAGGTACGTAGATAGAAGTGGAGAAAAATGCCATTAAATTTTGAAAATTCTGATGCCGGGTTTTTTTTTGCATGATTCAGTATTTGTGTGTGGGATCACAAGTTCCGAGATCATTCCCAGTAAATCACAGATATTGTTAACTTTCACGTACAATGATTCTCCTAAAAAACATAAGGTCTTGCACCATCTTCTTACTCTTCTGATGAGAAGTAACAGCCACGATCTTCCTACTCTTCTGATGAGAAGTAACAGCCACACCTATAATAGTTGGCAGCTTTAATGGTTATCCACAACCCTCTCACCCAACTATTGCTTTTCTCACGGGAACCCTTTAATAGTGCCGTGTCTTCCTTTCGATGAATTCATTTGAGGTAGCATCTCGAGGTACGTAGATAGGTACGTAGATAGAAGTGGAGAAAAATGCCATTAAATTTTGAAAATTCTGATGCCGGGTTTTTTTTTGCATGATTCAGTATTTGTGTGTGGGATCACAAGTTCCGAGATCATTCCCAGTAAATCACAGATATTGTTAACTTTCACGTACAATGATTCTCCTAAAAAACATAAGGTCTTGCACCATCTTCTTACTCTTCTGATGAGAAGTAACAGCCACGATCTTCCTACTCTTCTGATGAGAAGTAACAGCCACACCTATAATAGTTGGCAGCTTTAATGGTTATCCTTGTGGATCTCCATCTTCTCCGGTGCCTCATGCTCGTGAGGAAGATTACGGATTTTTTGAGACAAAATTAGGAGGTTCTGTATTCGGATCATCAACTTGGATTGCGGAAAGTATGCATCTCATCCACGCGACTGCAAGTGTTAGTTCTATCGAATAAGACTTGAGATAGGAGGTCTCTTCATTTAAAACACATGGATCGCGATCACGCTAAAAGAGGTAACTATAATACTTGTTTGTGATCAAGATGAAACTACACGGGAATGGTTCCCTTGTCATATGGTTTCATGGAAAAATTTTAATCTCTGCAACCACTTACGACTAGCGTGACTAGTCGACCTAGATCGCATAAAATATGATCTCCACGCTTCCATGATGAGCAAGTAAAATACCCTCACCTTCATGATCTTCATTTTTTCAATGAATTGTAGTTTTTTCACTGGCGCACAATTTGCATGCTTGTTTTCGGTGAACACATAGCCGATGCGCTCCGCAGAGGGAACAACCTATAAATTTTGGAGCCAATACAAATAGTTTGGTATGATCCAGAAGCCTACTGAGTGGGTTCATGATTTCATATCCGAGATTAAAAATGGCACTTATGAATATATAAATAATAATATATTCTTATTTTAATTCTTTGATTAAGGAATTTTTAATCAAAGTTGTCTTGCTTTTAATACATTGAGAGTTCATTCCCTTATTAAACTTTCAAAGAAAGAGATATATTTACCAATGTATCTCAAGCAAGACATGGAATCTCCCTTCTACCTTTGTTATATCCCAATAATATGAAAAAATGCAACTTAGGTAAAGGAAGCATGAACTCATTCCGCATTGCAAGTCCAACTTACATTTCCCATTTTGGCCTTTAATACATGAGTCCACCACCTCTATGGTGATGTTTACTCGTTGTTAATTGAACAAACCTTTAACAAGAATAGCACTCTCTATGTGCAAAAAATAACGCATCAATTATATAAGGAGCAATATTGGGTTCACTATGCATACAGCATGTCTCTTTCGAGAAGCAAAGAGCCTGATCCATGGTGCTTGTACGTCGAAGCTAATCGCATAAGCATCTCTACCATACAATTCATAACGACGGAACCTGTCGCCTTGACAGGAGAGCATGGATGTTATATTTTGATACTCCATATCCCGTTCAAATTTTAGATAATCATTTTGAATCAAGTTCGTATGATTGATTCTTCCAAGGGAATTTCAATCCTATTAATAATAGACTATTTTTAAATTGGATTAAATTAGTTTAGTCGCATTAAATAAAATATCAATCCAATATAAAGGTATTGATTTATTTCACTCCTTGTCTAGGATTAATGGAATGAATATAATTATAAGGTCCCTTAATACAATTAGGATTATGTACCATGATCATCTTATTAATCATACAGTTGTTGATTCAATAGTTGAATCATAGAGGATGATGCTTGGATGATATCTAAAGAGTTAGATTGAGGACTCGTCAAGCACCGTCAAATGATTGTTAAGAAAGGATCTTCAGCTTGGAGAAGGAGATGACAATCTTTCTTTTAAGATTGATATTTGACCAATCTCTTGATGCGGGTCCTCTTCATAGGAATAGAGATCCAGATGTGTCAGATAAGTTAGATTAAAGAGTTGACTTAACGAGATCGAGATAACCAAGACCTATGTCGTATGCTATCAAAATATAGGCATGCATACTCTGACTGGAGACAAATCTATTATTATATGTCTAAGTGTGTGCATTAGGCATACACCATTAGGTTGATGACCTTTTAAAGGTCTATACATCGGCGAGCTGGTGTGCATACAGGGTATATGAGTAATACGATCTCTCAAAGAGATCATATAGGTTCACTACTCAAAATACATGAGCTCACTCATGAGGTATTGAGATCGATCAAATTCCATGCATGGTCGACTTGATTTAGAAGCATGACAAGAATTTGTAGGTATGATATATACTTTTGGAAAGCATATGATCGATACCAACTGCCAATGACTAAACGAAAAACTTAATGGTAAAACCCTGAAGAAGATAGTCTAAATATGATCTAAAACATCGAGTTTATTATAGATCTTCTAGTATGAATAATGGATGAGTCTTTGGAATACTTGAGGGCGATGTGATCGTAAACGATTTTATAACCATGACACTTACATTCTGAGGGAGGGATGAAACAAGATTGGATTTTAGTTACTCCTTTTAGTAGATTAGTAATATGATTTTATTCCAAATATTGGACATTGGTCTAAATGTGATTCGAATGCAATGAGAAGATTAGATTTACAGTTTGATTTAATCAAACATCTTTGAGAGGTCGCCTTGATCTGGATATGAGATACGATCTCAGTATCCAAATCACTATATATGGAATGTACAATTGCATTGTCTGTATCTCCATGTATCCAAGGAGATAGCACATTATTTTTGAAAGAGTTCATGAATAATTCCATTGTTGATAATGTATATGAGCATTGGAAAATTGGTGACTAAATATGATTTAATTATCACGAATAATATGAATATAATTCATTTTATTTGGATACATGAGTATAGTCATTTAAGATAATTGAATGTGATTTACTTATCAAAGATATGATTATTGTTGATATCATTATCTATAATAATCATAAATATTATAAATATGATTTATAATATGTTGGAGAGATTTAATTGTAAATAGTATTTAGGAATTAAATATTGATGTGAATTAGATTCACATTGAACAATTAACTGTAAATGCAATTTACATTTTAATTTGCCTGTATAAATATGATTCATAATTGACAATGACATGATTGAAATTATCTCAAAATAATTTGAATTATTTTTGTGAAAATTATGCAACAAAAATTGCTGCACATATGTAATATTTGTTGAGATATGAGATCTCGAGAAATTGGAATGAGATAAACACCTTCCCTTTATAGAGCGTGGACGACCACCATTGAGTCTCATTTCAATGTGGTCGTCCACTCTATGAAAGGAAGGAGGCTTGCTTTCTTTCCATTCATTATACATATTGATTGATTTAGTACAAATTAAATTATATTGATCAATATTCAATATATTAAATTTATTTTAAATTAATTTGTTGTTACAAATTTATACAATAAAATCATGATCATTGATTGAAAACACAAATTATTCCACACCATTGATTATGTGTGCACATGGATTGGGATCCATAGACATCCAATTTAGTATAAAAGAAAGGGTAAAAACCCTAGTATTTTCTACTACAATAAAAGATCAAAAAATCTCTCTCTCTATTCTCATACACACCCTCTCTCTCTCTTAATATTGTATTCGTCCACTAAATTGACCTAGAGAGCCTCGCAGTCGTCGAATCGTCGTTGTGTTATCGGATCGACTACTTATAGATATCTGCCTTCTTCGATGCATCTTGCTCATGAGGAAGGCTATCAATTTCATGGGATGATATCAAGAGACTCTGCACTCGGATCTTCAACTCGAATTGCAGGAAGAGTGCGCACTCATTGAGTCGAACTTGAGAGGAGAGGTATCTTTGCTTAGAGACATGTGATCGCAATCATGCTCAAGTGGTAATCCTTTGACTCATTTGTGATCTTGATGAAACTATTTGAGAAGTGTTCTTATATCATGTGGTTTCATCTAATTAAAAATTTTAAATCCGGCTACTCGTTGCAACTAGTGTAAATCATGTTTGATGCAATCTACACGATCCCGAGATGTGCTAAGGCCAAATCCTAGCCTTCAAGTGGTATCAAAGCCTTGTTGAAAGGTCTTGTATCTGATACACACCTTAAGAGAACAACGTTTCTATATCGAATGCACGGGGGTTATTGTTTATGCATAAGATGCATGTTTCGAATTACTTTTCGCTAAAGTAAAAAGATTTTATTTATGTACTATTTGGAAGAACTTTTTTAATAATAAAATGTATTTAGAATGTATAAATATGTCCCCAAATATATATCCAATAGTTGTCACTAAAGGTGCATAAATTAAAATTCAAAAAGTTCTCGCAGTGACATTATTTTTGCATATATTCACGGATCTGAAAAAAATAACTTTTGGTTATTATTTTTAATTATGAAACATAAAATAAATACTTTAATTAAGTAGAGAATTAAACTAGCAGACTGCTCGAATTTATTTTATGTGATTCCAACTCCATTTACCCGAGATATTCCATATTTAGTGAAGATGGGTGGATTATGATTGAATCATGAAGATTACTTTGTTAATGTGTTTATCATTCAATATAAAATAAGAAAATTATGAATTTATCATGATTAAATTGATGCTTAATATTTATAGAAATATTTGATTAAATATCAATCACCATTGAATGATTATTTCTTGACAAAAGCCCTAATTTAACCTACAATAGTTGTATGTCAACTTTTACATGCAAAATATGTTTGCTTGATATGATTAGAAATTTAGGATATTTAAAATATTTAAAATGTCTAAGATTTCTGAACAAATATTATATATGTATCATGTTGGTCACGAAGAGCATGTGACTGATAAAACTTCTTAGTACAATTTGTACCAATTGTGTTGTCTTGAATTTATTCGATGATGGTGTCTAGGACGTGGATATGCTAACAGGTTACTTAATTGACACCTTGCACTACAGTAGAAGCGCTCTCTGTTAGCATTATCTGTCTGACCTAGCTTGATCCGTTTCAAGGATGGGTAGCATGAGAAGTCTACATACTTTAAACAATTAATTGGAATACCACGATTGTACAAGGTGAGGTTGTATACTATAAGATAATATCAAGAAAATCCTAATTGTTTGTTAGTTGAATTGGATTGTTAACTAGTTTAATGTGATTGAATTAATTAGATCAAACTAAAATAAACACTCTACTAAAAATAGAGATGCAATTCTTTTGGAAGAATTAATCATAATGCATATGATTCATAATGATTAATTATAAAATTTAAATGAGATATGGAAGATCATGTAAATGATATCCATGGTCTCCTGTTGAGACGAAGGGTTCTGTCACCATGGATTTTATGCTAGAGACGCATATCCCATATGATAACTCCTACATACAAGCGCATATGGAACGGGCTCTTTGCTTCTCGAAAGAGTGAGGTAGTATGCATAGTGATCCCAATATTGTTCCATATATAATTGAGGCGGTATTGGATTGTGCATAGCGAGTTCTATTCATATTGATGGTTGATTCAATTAACGAGGGTTCAATATCACCTTTAGGGTGGTGGGACTAGGTATTAAAGACCAAATTGGGAAATGTAAGTTGGACTTGCATGGTGGAATGAATTCCCGCTTCTTTACCCAATTTGCAATTTCTCATATAATTGGGATGTAACAAAGGTAAAAAAGAGATCCCATATCTTGCTAGAGATATAGTTGTAAATATATCTCTTGCTTTGAATATTTAATAAGGGAATGAACTTTCAGAGTTTAAAAAGCAAGACTTATTTGATTAAAAATACTTAATCAAAGAAATTAAATTTTGAATATATAGTTATGTATATGTTCTAATATAGTGCATTCTTAATCTCCGATATGAAATCCATGAACCCACCCATGACTTTCATCAGTCTTCCTCAATGCTATCAATTTAGAAGCATGAGAGGATGAGCCAACAACTTGACTCTCCTTTTTCTTTTGGGATGGGCCCTTCCGAACCCCATGCTTCCGACCAAGCTTCCCTTGGACATATCCAACCACTACACTGCCAGCGGTATTTTTCTTTCTTCATGACGTCCTCAGTAGACTTCAATGAATCCATCAGCTCAACATTAGTAAAACTCAACTTGTTCATGCAGCACGATACCGAAAGTTATTGAAAGACTTGGGCAAGGACAGTAGACTGAAGTCAGACTGCATATCTTCATCCATATGTACCCAAGGGTTTCCATTTCCGAGAGGTAACCAATCATTTTGATTGCATGCTTTCGAACCAAAGTCTCTTCCTGCATCTTGCAGCGAATAAGTTCTATCATGATATTGTAAAGCTGGGTGTGGTTCACATCACTGCCCATATCTTTCAAATTCAACATTATGTCCTTGGTTGTGTCCATGTCCACATGTTGCTTCTGAAGCACATTGGACAAATATCTTAGAATATAACACCTGCCATTAAATATGCATACAGATCATTCTTGCTCCTACATCTCATGATTACTGCTTCTTAGATTTCAATTCTCATATTTCAATTCAAGTGTTTCTTAGTTTATATATATATATATATTCAAACTTCATTTGGTATTGCCTCTGACGTGCCATTAATCCTGCTGTATAGGATTCTAATTTCGGAAGACAAGTAGAGGAACTTTACATATTGTTATCTTTCTGGACTTCCCACTTCCATCTCCATGGTTGCTCGATACTGCGAGAGGACAAGACAGGAGAAGGGAAGGGATGAGTGCTACGTGGAGAGCATATGTCCTAGAGAAATAATCTCTCTTCAGTATTTTCTTTATGACTATGTGCTTAACATCCTTTCATCAGTCAAATGGTATAACACCAAAGATCAGGTTTCCCTGCAAATCTGCATGGCTTCATTACAATCAGTACCATATAAACAGATTGCATGCTGTCAGCCCAGGGATCCCGACGAACATATCCTCATCATACACAAGGTTGTCATAGATGGGATCGAGCATCATCAGGGGTGGATCCACAAACTCGGTGAAGACAAAAATGTACGGGGGCTTGGTAGGAGCCCCAAAAACATCGTTGAAGACATCGAGGGGCTTGGTAGTGCGATCCCTTCCTACACTAGTCTCCGAAAGGGGTCGCAGGAGGACAAGGCGGCAATTTTTCCCTGAGCACGGAGGCCAATCACATTCAACCCCTCCCTCACCCCTTAATTAGTAAAAAAATTGAGGTAGTCGTCCATCCTCCACCGTCTGATCGATCTGCGAGGGAGCATGATCGACCGTCGGGAGGGGGAATCAACGGTAAATGGGAGGTGGTTGAGGCGAAGGGGAGCAGAGCAATGTCGGTTCGCACGAGGAGAAGTGAAGGATCAGATATGAGCATTCCCGAGGTTTCGCGATTGGGATCAGTGGAACGGGATGTGAGAGGATGGCCGGGAGGGAAGGGTCGGTCGGGTTGGAAGTGTAGATGGCGAGGTGGAGCAGTCTGTTTTTGACAGCTCAATCACAACCTCTTCGAGCGTGAGAAAAGTTTAATCAATTGTCGTGTATGAGAGCAGTCTGTGTTCTATATTAAATAAAATAAAAATCAAATACCATTATTTATGTAAAATCAAAATACTATTAGATACATATTAATATACACTATCATGTATTTTTTGAAAGAATATGAACATTAACTATTTTATAAATAAAAAATCTATATAAAAATTACCTCTTTTCTTTATAAAAAAAGTATAGAACTTCAAATATATACTAAAAATAACATTAGATATATATCACTACATACTAATACATATCCAAAATAAATGGAATTTTTCAATCAAAAATTATGATTCCACCCTTGCAGAAGTCATTTATTTAAGTTCTATTCTACCTTGCTGAAATCCTCTCATGACGTCTATATTTTCATCAAAGAAGTTGGTCTGCAATCCCTAGGTTGCTGCCCTCCCCCTCGGCTCTCACCTACTCGCCGATATCTGCTCCAAATCCCAAGCAGCCTTCCCCTCATGTCCTCCCCTTTCCACAAATCTCGGTATGTCCCATTCCCCTTGACGAACCACAAATTCAGCCCTTTAATAGTGTAGAACTAACACTTCTAATGTCATTGCAATCGGGCTAAATTGGGTCCATCAAAAACCATTTAATTAATCTATCAATTAAATCAAACGATCGATTTTTATTTAGCTTGGGCAAGCCCAAGGTCGAACTCAGGGACACGAGCCTCTTAAGCTATAATCTAGACTCTTATTACTTAGATTAAGTGTTGAATTAGAAATCCATAGGTCATAATGCACATGGACAGACAATGCATACACATGAAACAGACACTTTTTGGTTGCTTTTTAATATGCAAGGAAATGCAAGGTTAAAATGATGAAATATGCCCGACATATACAAAATACTTGAGCAATTTAAATAGTAGTCAATTTCAGATTTTCATCATGAAGCTAGTCCCATTAATGAAGTGATACAATGCATGAAAAGCATTATAAGAGAGACACTTAGTTTGAATTGAAGCATCAAAATTTAGAGTGTCAAAACATAAATTGAACTATGCCATTAGAAAGAGAATTAATATAGCTTCAAAACAAACCAAAATCAACTCAACAGAGCTCGGATGCTCAAGATATTCACAAAAGAATCCAGAGGCATAAATACAAGGAAAACATAGAAATAATAGGGAAAATATAGCAAACAGGTCCTTGGGAGGGATTAAAATGTAAATAACAAAAGTCGTGAGGCCTTCCCTGATAATTACCCATACATACGGGGGTATAATTGCAATTATTAAAACCCGTAGGGGGTTAGTTGCAATTTACCCCAGGCACATGTAGTTTCCACATGCTATCAGGATCGGATTGCATTTATGAAAAGCGTCCGGGGCCTCCCTATAAAATTTCCATCCCGCACGTGAAGGGAATGATGAATATGTGATTCATCACTCTAAAAGTTGAAAATAGAGATTTGTTCTGGAGTAATTAGCTGCATATTTCTACTTATATTGCATAATTAACATTCATGCATGCATAAACAATATATGCATTTTAGCATTAAATAAGAAGCCCAATTCTCTTGTAAAAATCACATATAAATACCATATTTGTATCTATTTTGTACTAACTCCAAATCCAATAAAAGCAACTCTATAGTGTATATATTACTAACATTAATTATGAAAAAATATCAAATAAATACTAACTTGTAAAATTGACCAATAAAACATGAGTCCAAGTTTGAAACTAGGAGCCTTAAAATGCACTATCTCTCTCACACAGTGTCCGATTTAGGTCTACTCACTTTTAAAGTAATATACATTCAAAGACCTTCAAAACAAGATCAATTTCATGAAAATCGGAGATCATATGTGAAACTTGGGTTTTGGGCCCCTATTGTATATTGTACATATTGACCTTTTTACCCTTGTAATTTATCCTTTTATTTTCTCAATTATAAATCCAAAAAAATAGATTAAATTGTAAATATTCTTTTCATATTTTCTATATTTTTATTTTCTCTTATTTAAAAAAGACAAAAAAAATTACAAAAGATAAAAATATGGTATTTTATAAGGTACCACCCAAAATTAGACTTTGTACATATGATTTCATCTGATTTTTGACCCTTCACACAAAAGTTGTAGATCTCGTCAAGACGAGAAACTTTCGTGTTTACTACTTTTTTATTTAACCCCTTTTGTTATTTCTTTTTTAGTTTTCTTTCTATTTAATTTTTGAATTTTCTAATAGCGACACGTGACCGCTCTTGGAGCTGCCACATGTCACCCATTTTTATCATGATTTTATTTTATTTTTTAATTATTAATTTTAAATAATGTATTTATAATTATTATTATTATCGTTATTTTAAATAATTAAAATAGATGCCACATGGTCGCTCCTGGGTGCGCCACGTGGCATCTCTTCCTCCCTTCCGGAACGTGTTGAGTACGTGACGAACCCTTCCCTTCCTCTTGCGCACGGCTGCGTTGATTCATCTGCCTCCTACGGGGATTGCAACGGCTCTCTACCCCTTGCGCCGCACGGCAACCGTCGGCTCCGTTCTTCACGCTGCTCGCACTCTCTCCCTCTCCTGCACCTGCCCGCGCCGTGCGGCATGCGCAACAACCGCTTACGATCTCCATCACCTGCATCTTCCACCATCGCCAACCTCCTTTAAAAAGGATTTGCTATATCCCATCGCTTCTCATCCGCCAACTTCAAGCTTATCCCCTTAGCTCCATCTCTTTTCCTTGGTGACTGCAGGGGAAGTTGACATCAAGCGACGACCGTGTGCTAGGCCGACAAGATCCAAGGCTCTCCCAAGCCTAGCCGCAACTCCTTGTGGGTTGCTGAGCTCACCACCTCCGCCGGTGGTTGGAGCGACGACAAAAGAACCTTTTAGGTTCTTCCCCATGCGAACCTCCATGCAACTGCTACAACATCCAAGTAGTTCTTCTTCTTCTCATCCTTGCTCTTACTCTTCATCTCTGCTTCTTCCTCCTTCTTCATACTTTCTCTCTCTCATCATTTTCCCTTCATCCATGCTTCAAATCACAAAAAGATTTGCACTTTCATGGATAAATCAACACCTTACGAACAAGATGATGATTTTTCTTGAATTTTCTGACGCACTTTCATCAATCAATTCATCAAAAATTCATTCCTGCTAAACAAATAGCACAAGTTCCCCTATTCACAGGGGGACTTGCCTTGTTTCACCTTCCTCTTCATTCCTCGTATTCTTCTTTTTCTATTCTCTTCCACTTTTGAATCTCTCCCCCAACATCTCTGCTTCACTCTACATTTACCACCGCCTACCATCTTCCTAACATCATCGCCGCCAACGCCGCCGCCCAGCTTCCTTCGTCACACCCCCTCCTGCACTGACATGCACCTCACCATAATTCGGCCACGCAAACACCGCTGCCACCACTGCTCCCGCACCAACAGCATCGCCTCGTTCATGACACAATCAACAGCCCTCTTCCAGAGCAGTTGCAACGCCTTCGTATCGACGTTGTGCAACTCCAGTGCCACCATGAGGCTTCGCTCCATTGACCGACCCTTCCATGCCTACTCGAGCAGCAGGCAGTTGACTTCCAGCTTGCAGGTCACCTCGCGGTGACACCATGTCGTCACACTCCTCCGCCCCAATAGGTCGGGCCCCTACCGCTGACCCGCCATGCGCCGGCCCTCCAGTAGGACCTCTTCGCCTTCAGCTTCACAGCGGGGCCTCATTCTTGCCATGCACGTGACCGCACCACCTCTGTCCAGAAGATCTGAGCCTCCACTCGTGTCATGTGTTGACCGAGCGAAGGCCCGCAAGCCTTCATCGACAACTACCTGCAACATTACCGGCCCGCTCCTCCTCGCTGGCAATGCCCGAGCTCCGATCTTCTCTTCCTGCGTGGAACAGAAGCACTCATCGTCATTGACCGCCCACCATCAAGCTCCAGCAGCCGAAGGCTGAACGAAACACCAGCGAGCAGCATCTGGAAGCCCAACCTCCAAGCCCACCATTCAGCCTTATTTCCTCCCTACACGTGCTTTGCATGTGAGGGTGAGGGTGAGGGTGAGGGAGAATTGCATCTCAGGCCCCCATTCTCCAAGCAAATTACGCAGACGCCTATCAGTCAGAGAGCACGTGCGTGACACGTGGAACGGGAAAGCTTGCGCTCACACCCTTGCAGTTTCCACAAATTACGCTCACCTCCCCGCCTTCCAGGAAGTATGTGAGGCGCACATGTTGTCTTGGGTCAATTGCATCCATACCCTCGTTAGTATAAGTAATTGCAATCTAGTCCTGTCAGCATATTCCTTTTTAATCTATTTTATTTTCTGTATTGCATCCATACCCTAGTGTTTGCACATTATTTAAACATTTATTTAGCATCATTTTGTCATCCAAAAACTGCATACTGTAGAACATCTTAGGCTTTATCATTGTGAATATTTGTTATATTTTGTGAGCTTCTAGTTATTTAATATGATTATTTTAGTGGAAAATAATATATTTTGCCCACTGTTTACCTTTAATTGATTATTAAATCGATCGTTGTCGAAAAATCACCAAAAATTCACATTAGGTAGAATTTGAGTAGTTCTATTTTGTGCCCAAAAATCATATCATTTATACGTAGATCGAGATCTAAATAAATTAAGTGGTGTTTCATCTAACTGATTTTTGATAAGTCAAAATTTAGTTGTTTTTGGGATCAAGTAATTTTCCTGGATTCATTTCACATAGAAGCATCTAGGATAATTTTAGTTTCTGAAAATAATTTAATCTGGTATTTTTTAAAATTCATTTTTCGAAAATTACCATGCATTCATATTTAATTCGTAGGTAATCCATTTAGAGTCAAAAAATTCCAAAAACAATAGGGTAGCTTAATTTCATCATAATTGATATTCTGGCCAAGTTTGAGACTTTTTGGACTTAGTTTGATCATATTCACATTTTAACCCTCGAATTTGTCCAAGATTGCATTGCATTTCTTTAAATTGCATAAAAACCATAAGAAAATATTCTCCTGAAAACCTAGCATCTAAATCAACTTTAAATTGATCTAAGGAGAAAGTTGCCTCCCTGAGTTTGACCTTGGGCTTGCACAAGTAAAATAAAAATTGCCGCTCGATATTAATTGAGAAATTAATTAAAGCAGTTTTTGAATAATCTGATTTTTGCCCGACTACAACGAATACATAAAATTTAATCATTAATTCAGTTAGATTAAGAGGGTGAATCAAGGGTTCTTCAAATGACACTGTTGCCGGGGAGGCAAATGGCTTAAGATCATTTTAGAAAATTAGGTTTTGGTTTTCCATTCATTCGGGTAGTCTGATCCCGAACCCATTTGTAATTATTCCATTTTCCCCTATTATTTCTCTGCTTATATTTTTTCTCTCTGTCTCTCTCTTACATAAAATTCCATCTTTTTGTGCAAGGGCCTATGGACTTAGAGCGGCTTTCATGAAGTTGACACATCTCGAAGAGCATCAGAGGCTAACGATTCGTGGATCGAGTCGGATGTTGAGACGCCAAGGAGATCTTTGAAGAGAGATTTTAATTTTCATTAACTTGTAATAATTGCAAATTTACAGCGGTTCCCGTTTGGGTTCTCACGTGTGTAACTGAATAAAAAAACTCTCTGTGTTGTGTGGTTGATTGACGTAGACTAGGACCTGCACTCGCGGCTCTCAGAGCAAATTTTTTTGACTTGTGCTCGTACTTTATAGGACCACACATCACATTTAACGAGATGTACTTAGACCGCAGATCTATTAGTCCAAATTAATTTGTTCATCACTCGCTAATAGAACTGCTTGTCTAGGAACGATTTTCTCGCTTGCATTCCATTTAGTGTAAAAATTTCAATTCAGTATTGCATCCTGCATTGTAGAGAGCTGGAGGAACTGTAAGTCTTCTTATTCAAGCATTCATCATCATTTTCTCGATCGCAGTAGCTTTTTCCGATTCTCTCTCTCTCTCTCTCGGTTTTTCTAATCTAGGATAAAGGAATTGAGATTGGACGATAGACGTGATTGCTTGTGTGGATTAAATACAGTGACAACTAATCTCCAAAATCAGGACTGCTAATTGAATTAGACTAAAAAATTGACTAAAATTAACACTTGTTTGCAGGAGAGTAACCCTGACCTTGATTTCAGGCTGAGTAAGGGTACAGAGTGTGTGTGCACACCATACGATAGAGCCCAAATCCCCGCCTTCCATATCACGTACCCTGATCCTAGCAAATATCACATGCTGAACTATTTGAGGTTCGACTGACCAGCACCAAGTAGCCTCCGCCTGCTTCGACAGGTAGATAGGGACGAAATAGCGGTGCACCGCAACAAGTTGCTAGTAACCCCCGGTGAAGTTATAAGCCTTGTCAGCCTCCGCCTACTTCGGTAGGTAGATAGGGGCAAGTCCTTGAACTTCCTTGGCTGGTGATAGGAGCGAAGAGAGGAAGGATGTTGGTATCTTAGACGACAGGTTAAAAAGGGGAGACGCACCCGTCTTTGAGCCGACTTCCCTTTAGGCCAAGTAACCCTTGCTATTTGCTTGAAAATCACACTTAAAATTAACCAGATTAATCAGACCCGGCTTTGGGTCCTTCACCATGTTGAGTGTGAACTCAGGGTTTGCTCTTGTGTTTGTCTTTGTGTCTGTTCGTGTGCGTTATCCTGTGTAATTGCACGTTTTCTACCTCAACCTGCTTACATTCATCATTTCCTCTTCAAGATGTCGGGATATTGGTCCCCATACCCTGAGACCTCTGGTTATTCCTCCTCGATCATATACCGTTCATCTTTGCCTTCTCCTTCTTCCATGTATCCTCTGCCACCCACGGGAGACCCTTACTCGTGGTCGGTTCCACCTCGACCCTATTATCAAGTCAGACCTTCGACTGACTTTACCACTTCTTTGCATTTCTCACCTACTCCATATTCTAACACTCCGGATCCACTTCCATCTTAGGCTGACTGTCCGAATCTCGAGAGCTTGCTGGAATCAATGAACCATACAAAGAACAAGCCACTGCTGAGACAGATGACTGGCAGAACAACTTGGTCGATCGAACAATCCGAATGGAGAGGCCCGCACATCATGATTTTCCAGACTTGATTGACTTTAGTGATCAAGCTTACATTGACTAGCCCTCATACCAGCCATTTAGAGAGCCTACACATTCATAGGATTGGACTCATGAGCTAGACTTACCAGCCCCCTGTTCATTGACTCCATTACATGAAGCTCCAACTGATGTCTGCCACACAGATGATCCATACTCAACCCATGATTACATGCCAGAGTTTAGTTATGTTGAGTATGAGACCCCAATATCTCAGTAGTATCCTCCAATTGAGCAGAACTCTCCCATGATTTGTCATGAGAGTTTAGGAGGATGACATTTCTCAACTTATCGCAAAAAATGAATCATTTGGTGCCAAGTTGAGAGATGTCACCGACATATTGCATTCATTTTCTGCCAGCCTGGGTATGAAAGTGGGGAACACCATGAGTCGATTTGATGTTGAAAATCGAGCAACCAGTAGGGAACCCACACATTTTGTACAGCTGGAGTCTATTCTACCTTCCTCTTCTACTAACCACTTACCCTCCAATCTCGAGTCTGCATTTTTTCCCTCTCCTCCTTCACATACCGAAAACACCAAAAAATGGAAAGCTTACAAAGATCAAAAAAATGAAAAAGCAGAAAATCTCAATAAAATAGAAAGTGAAAAAGACCTAAAAAATTGGATCCTGCCCTAAGGGAAGCACTCGATGAGGAACTAATTTTTATGCTTCCCTTAATAAAGGCCATAGATCACTTCCCTGACCTCAAACGATTTGTGAGAAGTAAATTGATGCCCATGAGGCCAGGCAATAAGAGGACAAGGACTGAGAGACACATAGTGTCTATGGCCACCTCCTTGGTGATGGGGAGAAAGACCAAGAGCCGCAAAGTGAAGCGGTTGCCTAGGGTTGAATGTCAAATCAAAGACATTATCTTTACCCATGCAAGAATCGATGATGACTCACCGGTAAATATCCTCCCGACCTCTGTGTTTGAGAAGCTCAAACTCAGGCCAATCAGAAAGTCGAGAGAGATCGTTCAGCTGGCTGATCAATCTATCAAACGGTCGAGAGGAAACATTTTAGTCATCATTACTTTCCAAGGTGCTCTACTCCAGGTAGACTTCATGGTCATTGACATTGAGCACCGAGGAGAGTTTACCCAGTCTCTGATTATTCTCGAGAAGTCGTTCTTATCCTTGGCTAAGGCGACTATAGATTGTGAGACTCGAGAAATCGATTTTACAACATTGGGAGCGCTTCGACCTCACCCATTCTTTGATACACTTTACTCAAAGGTGACCCGCATATCCGCAGATAGTCATTAACAAAGAGAGACATATGAGTCCCGTCTCTCTACTACACCTGAGATATCGACTGTCCGACGACCATTGGTTCAGAGACTCCCCACATCTCCATCCACCAACTGCTTATGCCACAACCGTGACAGCTTCTAAGGAGGATTCACAGCCTGAAGTTGTCATTGAGTCGGACACAATTTTTGCCGATTGTCTTGACCATTTTGATGATCTGACACAAGAGCTCAATAATGTCAAGCCAACTGAGATCACTAACATCTCCCCGAGACGTGTGCTGACCCTTCAGGAATATTACAATCTATATGGTAACTCGTCTGATGAGGAACCCGTGGTCAGAACTGCACTACATCCCGGACCTTCAAAGAAGACAACCAAGACTAAATTGACCACACACAAAAACACGATTGCTCCCTCCTCTAGTCAGTTATCTAGTGAGAGGAAGTCGAGAATTGATTCCTCAAGGTGTTCCCCGAACCCCTCAAGGCGCATCGCTCTCCACTCCCTCTTAATGTTTCAGGTTCTAGAAAACCGACTAAGAAAGTTTTCTTCAACATTTCGAAGAAGGAATTTTTGAAGGAATTCTCATCGGATCTGGATGTGGTGATTTATATGAGTGAGCTCAGTTCAGTTGTTATTAAGCCATGTTTGAGCAAGCGACCGTGTGTCGACCCTCATTGGACGATCCCTATACCTTACTATTATTCATCTGAGGATGATTCCGACAGCGACACATATGTATATTATCCACCTCCTTCCTCCCGCAAGAAGGTCTGTTAGAAAGCTTCTTGATCCTTGTATATTCTCACTCGTCCTTGTATATAATTTCTTTTCTTTCCCTCCCTCCCCAGTGATTCGAATCACTCACCCTGGCTCCATATCATTTCATTTTATGGCTATACTTAGGATGACCATATACAAAATATAGGGGGGACAGTGGCCCGAGTCTCTTCACCATTCTTTGTATATTCTCTAGATCTCATCGGTTCTCACACTCACTCATGTCCTATTGATAACGGGCCAACATCCACGAGGGTCACCATGAATAAATAATACAAAGGTGTCGCTACGGCGACCGCTCGCAGAATATGGGGGTTGATCAGCAATTAACCCACAACAAATAATACAACAATCAAGCTCGAAAATAAATGTGAATTAATTTTTATTTACTCTACCATAAAATGTATAGGGAACAAGCATGTAGAGGTCGAACCACAGAGAGCAATACAAAAATGCATGAGCCGTCAGGTGTGAATGAGTCATCCTTGTGAGAAGTGGGTTTTAATTAATTGAATATATATATATATATCTTTTATTTATTTATTTATTAATATATATATATATATATTTTTGTTTCTATATATATATAGATAATAATAATATAATTAGATAGTGCATATATATATACATATAGATTTTTTTCTTTTTAGGAAATACTTATATATACATTAAGGGGTACTAAAATATTTACAAAAATGCTTAAAAATAGTCAAAAATTAAGAAATAAAATCTTTTTAGCTTTTTCATCATTTTTTTACTGTTTTGTGATTTTTTTGGACATTTTTGAGAATATGTTTAGTATTTTTAATTAACTACATAATAGCAAACAGTGGAATAAGGTCTGGTTGTAATGAAAATGAACATTGAAAATAGTTACAAGCCTCAAAATTTTTCCACATGATTTTTCTAGTAAAGAGAATAAAATATAGCATAAATAGGGCCTGAGTTTGTATTTTTCTGATTTTTCTGTGATTTTTAATATATTTTTTTGAAGTTTTTGGGTATTTTCGCATTTTTAAGGTTTTCCTTTTGAAATTTTTAAGGATTTTTCGACTGATACTAGAATAGGACAAAATACACCACAGGGAATTTTTTTAGAATTTTTCAAGGCATTTTGATATTTTTTTGGGATTTTATACTCTAGACAGTGAATAAAAGACATGTTTTTGATTTTTAATAAATACAAAAAGGCCATAAATTGGCAAACTAAAAATACGACATGCAAGCACAGCCAATCAGTAGCTTAAGTCTATTTTTCCAAGATTTTTCGATCTAACATGAAGCATGAAATAAATAGACAAAACATTCAAAAATTAAATGGCCTGGCAGGGGTGTTTTTGCAAATAAAATAAGTCGCAGGGGCGTACATGCAAAAATCACAGTAAAAATACACTTTAACTTTTATTTTCAAGACCTTTTGATAATTACAGGGACCCGGAGGGGCTTGACTGCAAAATTTCACGCGCCTCACGTGGTTGCTGCACGTGAGGCACAGAAGGACTAAAGTGCAAATAAGAAAACATCAGGGGTCCTTTTGCAAAATAGACATTTTATTTACAACTGTGACTTTTATTTTTGGCATTAAATATTAAATACAAAAAGCGAGGGGGGTGGATGTGAAATTTACCCCTAATAAACACGTGGCATCCGACGGTTCTGATCCTCTCACTTGCCACGCGTCGTCTCCTGGACGCTCGATGACGCTTCGCCGATGGAGCGCTGAGATTAGATCAGCTTCGCTGATCTGACGGTGGATACGAGGCTCCATCGGACGGTTCCTGTTGAGTCTGGGGCGGCTCTCCTGATCCGACGGCGCTGAAGCCCCCTGGAAGAACGGGGAAGAAGCTCGGAGATGGCGAGCTTGGATCGAAGAGCTTGGGCTCCTCCAGGGTTCTCCGGCGAGTCTGAAGTGTTCTGAAGGTGGCTGGAAGCATCCCGCGTCGATTGATGGCGTTTTCATGGCTCCTGGGGGTCCGAGTCGATGAAGCGAGGTCGGAGAAGAAAAGGGCCCCCAGGAACCTCTTCCCGGATCCGTGCGAGTCCAGTTGGGCTCGATTCTTCGAAGTACCTGCACAGGAAGAACCGCGGGCGAGAGAGCTTGCTCCTCGACCCGAGGTTTTGAAGCTATGGTGCACAATGGAGATGGGCGGAGGGGCTCCGACGAACGGCGGAGGAGGAGCCCCGATTCGCCAGGACCTAGGGTCCTGGGTTGAACAAATGTGTGCGACAGATGGAGAAAGCGTTGGGCTTCGAAATGGGGTGAACGGGGCGGTCGGATACAGTCAGATCCACAGTGGAGAAGTCGCCGGAGCGGAGCTCCGGCGAACTTCGAATTTCGATTTCTAAACTACAGACATTAATTAAAACCTAATCTAATGACTGGAATGAAAAGCTAACATCTAAAACTAACTAAAAATGCATAAAAAGGGCAGCTCTTATACCTGGGGGCCTCCAGGGAGCAGGGCGGACGCCGGAGCTCCGCCGCGTCAAAATCTCCTTCCTCCGGCCGAGTCACGGCGCTGGGCTACTCCCCCTGTCACGAGGAATAATCCAGGAACGAGATCTAGGCTTTAGGTTGGAATAAAAGTGGCCAAATCTGAGGAAGGAGGCGGAGCTTGTTATTTATAAACATTGGCGAGTGGCTTTATTGACCGGCGATTATTGCATGATCTAGAGAGTATTAGGTTGACCTAAGGAATTGGTGGGCATCATGGATGATTAGGGAGTGATTCTTGCGAAGGAAGTATCTTCGATTGATGGATGGTATGCCCGGGAAAAAAGGGAGAAGACGGGCGAAGAGATGGGTTGCGTCACATCGGGCGGCTGGAGGTCAAGTTGACTGGAGTCAACTCGCGGAGGGGCCTGATTGGTCCACCTCAGCCGCTAAACGCCAAAATAGAGGACCTGATGGAAGATTGATTTATTTGTCGCCCCAAATGATTTTATTAATTTTTTCTCATAAAATAAAAAATGTGTATTATTTCATGTAGTATTTATTCTTGATTTTTATTGAATTTTTCGAGGTGTTTTATTATAGTTTTATTTTAATAATGTGTATATGTATGTATTTACATGTATTTTTGGGTATTTTATTTTTAATTTATTTATTTTCTTTTATTATTTTCTTGGCTTATTTTATAAATTTATAATTTATTTTTGTGAGTATAAAGATATTTTTGTTTGATTTTTATAAGTTTATTTGTATTTTTAAATAAATGTGTTTGTGTATATGTAAGTATACTTATAGGTATTTTACCTGTATATTATATACATTGTATTTATTTAATGGATTTTATTTATTTTTATTTTAGCTTTGTATTTTTAATAATAATATATATAATATATACATTATTATAAAAATATAAAAGAATGAAATACTTAAAGAATGCTTTTCTCTTTTTATTTATGTACATCCTTCTCATAGGTATTTTGCCTATATAGACTTATTTTATTTTACATATTCTTTTTGGTTTTATTCTAAGGATAATATGTATATGGATTATATACATTATTTTCAAGATTCTAAAAATAGTAATTTATAAAAATAATGAATAGTGAATATAATGAATATTTTAATCAGGTATTATATACAAGAAGGGCCAAAAACCTAACTTCTGCATATGGACTCCAAAAATTATGAAACCAATTTTATAAAATAGTTTATGAGATGCTATATACAATTAAAGGTGAGTTTGGGTGATTTGGAGTTTTTATTTGCAAGGTATGGGTCTGTGAAGTTGAGATTTTGGCTTTTTATTTTGTGCATAAAATGTTCACTGTGTATTATTTTTACACAAACTCAATTTTGTATTTTTATTTACATTATTATCTACAACTCTTATGAACAAAGTTTCTTTATTTGATGAATAAATAATTATGTACAAAATAGGTGCCAAAAATGCATAAATGGATGAATAAATAAATGAGGTATTTATTGTATATCGGCCCTTATCTCCCCCTACTTTATTCCTTGTCGACCAATTCCATGCTGGCCTTAGTCTCGGGGTTAGGGTCATAAAATATTTGCAATATTTTATTCCTTTTTCTTTTCTTCTCTTTATTCTATAACTTTGGCATTAAAAACCTTATTTTATATACAATTAATACAAATGAATAATGAATGCTATTATGTACAAATTGATGCTATTTACATGCATTTGCTGGGGTTTTTGAGGCCAAAGTGATAGAATAAAGGTGATGAAATGGAGATTCATCACCCCCCTATACTTGCCTTTGCTAGTCCCTAGCAAACACTTATGTAATAAGTGCAAAAAGAATAAAGAAAAGAAAAAGGAAAATGCAAGAAAGATAGAGTGAATAGGGATGCTTTCAGTGCAATGCATGTCCTTACAAAATCTGAATTTGGAGCTCCTGTCAGACCTTGGGTGTGAAGGTGTGTGGAACCTAGTCGGGAACCAGCTCTAAAGTACAACAGCCTTCGATAGTCACAGAACTCGGTTCAACCCACCTCAATAGCCGGGTCAGAACTAGTCTACATCATACGCAAACTCTTATAACTATGAAGCTGACTTGTACGGTGTAAGTGATAGTGGCTCTCCCCAACTGAAATGATAAAGGAACTGACTTCTCCAGAATGACAACCCAATGATTCCCCAATCCAACAGCTCTTTCCTCGAGGAGCAGGGTATTCCCTTCTAAGTTCAAGTGGCAACCAGCTCAAGAGGAGGGGGTGGAGAGAAGAATGGACGGTAGACAGTGTAGCTACCTATCCCGAGATGCAAGACCAGTGTAGTCAAGTCATCCAGCTGCAGGCTTACATATTTGACTTTGGAGCTCAAGCTTGCTTATTGACTTTGTACATACTTTGCAGGCATTTTATTTTTGTACAGGCCTGACCTTTTTTTTTTTCAACATACTATTCACAGCAGCATTTACATAAGGAGTTTTTCCTCTTGAGCCAGTAGACTATCCCTCTTTTGAAGCTTTATCGCAACCCACAATCTCCTGTCTTTAGACCTCATTGCTATTGGATCCGGTTGGGGTGCACTTCCCTCCCTAGACGAGGACGAATGTTTCCACCCGTGTGCGTCTCAGACTGGCTAATCCAACCCCCTCACCACTCCAACTGAGTTGAGCCAAGTGAAAGGTGTAGGTGTCCAAGTTAGATCACGGCCGGCAAGAGTCATACGTGTGTCTCGAAAAGTTCTAGTTAGTCCACTGAGGTGACTTGAACCCAGCCCTGATTTCTCAAAGAATTAAGTCTGTATAGACCTGAGGTACCTTAAACCTAGTTCCCCCTAAGGTTCCAGTGCAATTATGTGCGGTAAGGTCCAACCGAGCTCCAATTTGAGACTTTCTTAGACTGATTCAATCATCAAGCTTCACTCAAAAGAATCTGAATGGTATGCTTATGCTGTGCACAATGAATGATGCAATTTTTCACAAAAATTTGAAAGAATCAAAGAATGTTTTTACAACAAGAATTTCTGCACAGGAAGTACGAACTGAAAATATTCAAAAAGTATATACACTTATTTACACGGGCGTGCTGCTTTATTTTCAAAATTTAAGAATTTTTAGCAACTTTACAGGTGTGAATGAAATAGTTTATTTGGGTATGTACAGAAAGAATTGTATGTGTCTTGTTTCTGATTTACTAGTATCTGCAATGGTGTTCTTATTAGCTTTTTGAAAGTAATTTTGCAAACTATAGTACACGATAATTTTTGCAATCATTTACACACATTTGAAAACTATTTTTGCAAAGATTTTTCACACTATATGTATATATACAATTTCCACAATAATTTTGACAAGCATTTTCCAAAACATTTGCACATAGGTTTTTGAAATCCTTTCTTTCACACAAAGAAAAGTTTTGCAATCAACACAGTTTCACACATTTGAAATCATTTCACATCAAATTTTTCAAAACTGATCACACTATTTTTCAAATCATACTGTATAGGTATCTGATTTATTAATCAGTAGATACAAAAGAAGGAAAATTGTATTTGATGTACAATATGGTTTCAGTTCTTATAAACTTTATTTGGCTTATTCCTTATTTACAAATGAGAGATTTTTGTGCGGATTCCTCAGACTTGCTCGAAAAATCATTTTCACAAGGGTTTTTGAAAACTCTAGTCCAAAATAATTTTGCAACATGTACACGTATTTGAAAATCCTTTTACAAATGTTTTATACAACATAGATAGATTTTTCAAAACAGTTTTTGACAATCAACTTTTCACAATCATTTGCACACTAATTTTCACAAAGTTTTTGCTTTCACTCAAAGAAAATAGGTTTTACACAGAAACTAATTTTTCAAACGTTGAATACTTGTTCACGCTATTTTCAAACAAATTTCACAAGATTTTTCAAAGGAAAATGTTTCGTACAACGCACTTTTCTGACTTACTAGTCAGTATAATTACAATGAGTCTGAGGAACTCACAATCATCTTTCATTATTATAAAGCTACTTTTTACATTTTATTTTGTGTTGTAGTGATATTTTATTTTTCAGTATGAGTTATGGCTTTTAGTATATACATGGTATATACGACCCCCCTATACTTAGCTTGAGCTATGTCCTCATAGATCGAAAGGAAAAAGCAAAGACATAACTCGTACTGAGTATAGACAGATCGAAAGAATAAATATGAAAGAAATGAATGAATGAGAAGTTGACCGTCCCCCCTATACTTAGGATCAAATAATCCTAAGTATAGCAGACTGTACAAAAAGCGGGGAGGGTCAAGGGTGGGAATATACTGATCGTACTCAGATTGTCTCCCCCTATACTTAGGGTAGGATACTCCTAAGTATAGACAAGAAGAGGAGACAATGGAGAAGATCGAACTGAAATCAAAAACTCTAGGTGCACATCCCCCTATACTTAGGACAAAGTACGTCCTAAGTATAGAAAACTGTCTACAAAGGCGGCACCTTTTAAAAGGAAAAGAAGAAAAGAAGAAAAGAAGAAAATCAGAGAAATAGTGGTTGGAGTACATCGTCTGAATCCTTTGGTGCTGCAGGTGCTGTGGAGGTGTCATCGTGGTGCACTAGTTGAATAGAGTCAACAATGGCCAAGAATGCATCGGGTTCCAAGTAAGGCTTCAGTAGTTGGCCGTTGACGACGAAGGGCTGTGCGTCAGGGGACAATTCGGATATCGCAATGCTTCCTTTGTCACGCACTTCACATACTCGGAATGGCCCTGTCCACTTACTTTTTAATTTACCTGGGAATATCCGCAACTTTGCATCAAACAACCACACTTTCTGCCCAACGTCGAAGGTCTTTCGTCTGATGTGCCGGTCATGCCAGCGTTTCACCTTCTCCTTGTACATCAAGGTGTTATCGTATGCGCAGTCTCGGAATTCCAGGAGCCTGTTCAGATCGTCTTTTCTCTTCTGACCACTTTTTCGTGAGTCCAAGTTACAATTATTAATTGCCCAAAGAGATTTGTGAATTAATTCCACGGGCAGATGGCATGGTTTTCCATATACAAGACGGTAGGGCGACATGCCCAAGGGAGACTTGTAGGCTGTACGGTAAGCCCAAAGAGCTGAGTCCAAGAGTTGAGACCAGTCTTTTCTGTTTGGCCTAACAAGTTTCTGCAGTATGGTCTTGATTTCTCTATTGGATAACTCCGCCATGCCATTGGTCTGCGGATGATAAGGAGACGCGACACGGTGATCGATGCCGTACTCCTTTGTTAACTTCTTGACCTCTTTGTTGATGAAATGGCTACCCCCGTCTGAGATGAGAATCTTTGGTATCCCAAACCGCGAAATGATGTTCTTCTTCAGAAACTGGCAAACTGTCTTGCTGTCGACGGCTCGGGCGGGGATAGCTTCAACCCAACGACTCACGTAATCTACGGCAAGAAGGATGTGCTCAAAACCTTGACTGTTAGGGAAAGGTCCCATGAAGTCAATGCCCCATGCATCGAAGACGTCGGCTATCTGAATAATTTTCAGAGGCATTGAATCTTTGGCTGTGAGTGTACCTTTCAGTCGCTGACAGTCAATACATCTTTTAACAAAGTCTGCTGCATCCTTGAATAATGTGGGCCACCAGAAGCCACACTGCAATACTTTCGCTGCCGTACGATCTCCAGAATGGTGTCCACCAGATTCGAGCGAATGACAATGCTCGAGGACACTAGATTGTTCCGTCTGAGGGATGCACCTGGGCCAAATACAATCTGCTCCTTCTCTGAATAGAAGGGGATCTTCCCACTGGTAAAAGCGGATGGTCGACATGAATTTGTTCTTCTGATTCTTCGTCCAATCCGAAGGAGTTACCCCAGAGGCGAGGTAATTGACAATGTCAGCATACCAAGGGAGAGCATCCACGGCTAAGATAGCTTCGTCAGGGAAGGTTTCTGTGATAGGTGCAGTGCTCAGAGGAGACTCATGCTGCTCTATTCTGGATAGATGGTCTGCCACCACATTCTGAACTCCAGGTTTGTCTTTGATTTCCAGGTCGAATTCCTGGAGGAGAAGGATCCAACGAATCAGTCTGGGCTTGGCATCCTTCTTCTGCTGTAGGTACCGGATAGCAGAGTGGTCCGTGAAAATTGTGACCTTCGACCCCAACAAATAGGATCTGAACTTCTCTAAGGCGAAAACCACAGCCAGCAGTTCTTTCTCTGTCACTGTATAATTTCTTTGATCTTCATCTAATGTTCTGCTGGCATAGTGAATGGCATAGGGCGCCTTGTCCTTCCTCTGTCCAAGAACAGCTCCGACTGCCAAATCTGACGCATTGGTCATTATCTCAAATGAGAGAGTCCAGTCGGGAGGCTGTAAGATTGGAGCCTGAGTGATAAGCTCCTTCAATTGATTGAAAGCAAGGAGAACCGGCTGATCAACAATGAACTCTGTCTCCTTGCACAAGAGTTCTGTCAGAGGTCGGGCAATGCGACTGAAGTCCTTGATAAATCGTCTGTAAAATCCCACATGCCCCAGGAATGACCTCACATTCTTTACTGACTGAGGTGGCTGAAGGTTTGAAATGACATCCACCTTGGCTGGGTCGACTTCCATGCCACGTTTGGAAACGACATGGCCCAGCACAATACCCTCTGTGACCATAAAGTGGCTCTTTTCCCATGAGAGCACTAAATTGACTTCCCGGCATTTCTGAAGCACTCTGTCTAGGTGCTCGAGGCAAGAATCGAAACTATCACCATAGACAGAGAAATCATCCATGAACACCTCGAGAAAACTGCCAACCATCTCGGCGAATACAGCTAGCATGCATCTTTGGAAGGTTGCGGGTGCATTGCATAATCCAAAGGGCATCCTCTTGAAGGCGTAGGTACCGAACGGGCAAGTGAAGGTAGTCTTCTCTTGATCCTCAGGGGCGATCGCCACTTGGTTGTACCCGGAGTACCCATCCAGAAAGCAGAAGAACTCCTTGCCTGCTAATCTCTCCAATACTTGGTCAATAAATGGCAAGGGAAAGTGGTCCTTCTTGGTTGCTGCGTTAAGACGGCGGTAGTCAACACACACCCGCCAGGAGGTTGGTACCCGAGTAGAAATTTCCTCTCCTTTTTCATTTGTGACCACGGTAAGCCCGGATTTCTTGGGAACTATATGCAGGGGGCTTACCCACTTTGAATCGGAGATGGGATAGATGAAGCATGCATCACACCATTTTGTGATTTCTTTCATGACCACGTCCCGAAGGTTAGGGTTCAGTCTTCTCTGAAATTCGCGGGACGGCTTGGCATCGTCTTCTAGATAGATATGGTGTGAGCACAGAGCTGGATTTATCCCTCGGAGGTCTGATACGCTCCAACCAAGTGCCTTGCGGTTCTTTTCTAGAACCTCGAGAAGTCGAGATTCCTGATCCGGATTCAGTCTGCTGCTGATAATGACCGGATACATTTGTTCTTCACCCGTAAGGAAAGCATACTTCAGGCCTGCAGGAATTGGCTTGAGTTCTGGTTTTGATCTGTCTACTTTATCTGTCACTTCAGATACCATACTGGTGGTGGGATGTAACTTGAGACTGTTACCATCATCAACATCTTGTTGAGATCCCAGTGATGTACCGAACGGTTCTGCGGTGAGCTGATCATGTTCGGTCTGGAGTGAATGCTCAAGAAGATGCGCCTGCATCTGAGAATCTGTCTCCCACAAATCATCGGAGCATATGCTGACTGTGCTTTCCAAGTCCTCCTCAAGAGTGAGGATTTCTCGGGTCCATGGATCGTCTAGCGACAACTCTGAATCTCTGATTTCTGCAATAAAATCACAGTCTGCTTCTGATGCTGCTTGACTCTCATCAGTTGTGACATTCTGCTCCTTGTTCATATTGATTGTGATTTGCTGGGTGTTCGAGCTGAAGGTGATCTTTCCAGACCCTTAATCAACCACGGCACCTGAAGTACGGAGAAATGGTCTGCCAAGGATGATAGGAGTCTGGAGCAGTGGTGCAGGAGAGTCCATATCAAGGACTACAAAGTCAGCTGGGAATTTCATCTCCTGCACGGTAACTATCATGTCTTCCAACAAACCTCGGGGCCGCTTAACGAATCGGTCAGCGAACTGAAGGATCATTCGTGTCTGCTTGAGCGGTCCCAGCCCGAATTCTTGCATTATGGACGAGGGCAGAAGGTTGATGGAAGAACCACTGTCAAGAAGAGTACGCTCGAAGACCTGATCGAAAATCACACAACTGATCAAAGGTGCTCCTGTATCTTGCTTTTTCTGGGGGAGGTTGGTGATAGCTGCAACTGTGGCCATGGATAGAACGTGCTTTTCTACTTCTCGGCGTCTGTTGTCTTGCGTTGGGCGACGCCTGTTAGTACATGCCTCTTTCAGTCCTTTCTTCACAGCTGGCATGTATTCCACGGCCTTCAACAAGGGAATCTCAACAGTCAATTTATCCAAGATGTCCACGACACCTGGATCAGACAATGCATTTTTTCTTTTTGCAATTTTTTTTGGATTTTTGTATTGCATGCGGAAAAGGAATATTCACATTACTGGCAGGAAAATTAGAGTTCTTATTTACATCAAAATCATCGCCCACAGAATGTTGTACATCCGGACTACAAAAAGGAGTACAAGCTAGATCTGAATATGCTGGTGCTGCTGGGCGATCAAAAAGGGTAGCATCGGCTCCATCGGCTGGCAAGGGATCGGCTGCTGCTGGCGGCTCCTCCAAAGCTGGCGCGGCTTCACTTCTGCTACATGCTTCTTTTTGTTGTTTTTGTTTTTGCTGATTTTTTTGTGTTTTTGGCTGAGGCTGATGACATGGCACGATGGCTGGACTGGCTTCTCCTTCCTCTTCCTCCTCACCCGCCCCTGGAATTGGCACGGCTGATGCGGAAGATGACGATCCACCTGTTTCTTTATTCACCCCACATCTGGTAGCAGGCGGAGGCAAGGCCCTACCGCTCCTGAGAGTAACAGCATTAGAATAAACAGTAATATCATTATCACACGCGGACTGGACACCACATTCTACCTGCTCCTTCTTCTTGAAATTGTTGGGGTTGGCTTCGACCTGCGCCGGAATGGTAGTGCGAGTGGCGGTCAGGTCATCAAGCCGCTTGGTCATCTCCGCTAGCCCTTGAACAAGCTGGGCTAGACACTCCATGGTGGGATTAGCTGGGGGCACATCAGAAGATGCAGCGTGCAGACCACGCTGTTGTTGGTTAGATGAGTGGGGAGGCTGCTGGTAGTGTTGCTGTGGTGGAGCAGGAAGTTGAAGTTGCTGGTAGGACGGAGGTGGATATTGCTGGTATGGTTGAGGCTGAGCAGCCGCATACTGGTGATACGGCTGTGGGTGGCGATACTGCGGCTGCTGCTGATACGGAAAGTTCTGCCTCCATTGGTGTGCGAACTGAGGAGGCTGCTGGTGTTGTTGGTGAGGTTGAGAGGTTTGGCCAAAACGACCACCCTGAGGTTGGTGGTACTGTCGGTTGGCAAATTGCTGACCCTGGGGTTGTCCCTGAGGACGGGTCGGTTGTGCATCATTCGTCCATACCCCGTTAACTTCTTGGATCAGGGGTGGTGGTGGGAAAACTGGATCAGGAATGGAAAGGAACTCTGGCTGGTAAACGACCATCTGCTGCTGCGGCGGGCCCTGGTCGGGCGCCTGCACGTAGTACACGTGCTGGACTGCCGGTGGCTGCTGGCTCGGCTGAGGCTGATGCTGCGGTTGCGGCTCGTCCTTCTTCTCAGCGGGAGCGTCTGATGGTGTAGCCGACTGGACAGAGTTGATCGTACCGACCAACAGCTCGAGGTGCTTGTTGATCTGATCGAGCTTATCCAGGTTTTGGGTCCTCTTCTCGATCACAGCGAGTTTCTCAAGGTCCTGTGATCGCTTCTCAATGATATCAATCTTAGAGAGATGGCCCCCAATGATGCTGAGGTTGGAGCTCTCATCGCTCTCTGCTTCTTTGGATGCAGCCATGTGAACTTGTTTCTGGAGGATCTGGGGTTGCTTCTGGTACGCCTTGGATGAAGAGAGGGCGGCCTCTCCTTCGGCCATTTCTTCAAAAATCTGCCAGACAACATCTTCATCCTTGTTGAAATGGGAGCCCCCACATGCTGCGTCCACGAGCCTTTGACTTTCAATATTGAGTCCCCCGAAGAAATGCTGGACCAGGCTGGTCTTAGGGATCTCGTGGTGGGGACACTTCTCCTACAGATCAGTAAATCTCTCCCAAGCCTCGTGTACGGACTCATGTGCTCCTTGGGAGAAATTACTAATACGTGCTCGCATCTGGTTGAGCCGACCGAGAGGGTAGTACTTATGCCGGAAGGCGGACTTCAACTCCTCCCAGGTCGTCACGACCTTTCCCATATGATTGACCCAATAGAGGGCCTTATCCTGTAGACTGAAGGGGAAAGCCGTCATCTTGACAATGTCCAGGGGGACATTCGGATAGTGGGTGGTGCGGCAAATGCGGGAGAATTGCTGCAGGTGAATGTACGGCTCTTCATTGGTATTTCCATGGAATGCAGGGAGAAGGGCTATGAATTGGGGCTTCAGCTCAAAGTGAGCGTGTACCGGTGGAATGAGAATCCACTCGGTCATCTGGCTGTCTCCCGGATTGTATGTTTCTTTGAGTGTCGGTTTCGGCGGTGGCGGGAATTCGGGATCATCATTGTGGTCATCACCACCTTCTCCACCTCCACCTCCTCCTCCCCTGCCTCCTCTGCCTCGGCCTCCTCCTCCGTCGTTGCGGTTTATCACATCATTCAACATATCCTGAAAAGCAGTCTGTGTAAGGGCCTGCTCAGTCAGCTGCTGCTGGATAGCCTGGATAGATGCCAGCAACTGTGCATTGACTTGATTCTGATCTGGCACCTGTCCCTCTGGTGGTGGCTGCTGACCCATGCCCTTTCCTCCTGGAGCCATGTCAGGGTCTGAGTCGGACGAGATGAACTTCGGAGTAGACTCCAGGGCTCGCTCTGGCTTCTATCTGCAGAATGAGGTAGTCCGAATCAGATCACTTGCAATTAACTTTCAGTTGCCGTGATTAAGCTGGACTTCAGGTCAACCCCAGCATGTTGTGAATGGGAAAGAGATGTAGACTGTAATCGATTCCCATTCACAACGGCGGTAGTGGGACAGAAGTGATCCCAGTTTATTGGGCGGTCAAGAGAAAGGTAGAAAACGAGGAGTCTGGAGTTTGATCCGCAAAGTCTGGATCGGTTCTCGGGAATCGCCTCGAAATTATTGGCGGAGTTGAGTCTATGGAATTGATGTAAGTGTCGGCATGGTCCCGACGAAACCATCCATGGATCAACTTCGCGAAGCACAAGAGGATGTTGGATTTTGGAAGAATGATACGATGGTCAACAAGGAACAAAAGGAGTGTAAAACAGTAGAAAGGCTCGGTTGAGCGGGGTGGTCAAAGGAAGACATAACAAAATTTGCGCAAAGGCGCGGGACTTTGATCTTTGAACCTTAATCTTGATCCATACAAACACAAGACAAAATTGGGTTCACCAACTCACGCCATGTGAAGCCGTGAAAGCTCGTCTATTTATTATCTTTTCATTTTTAGAGTTGTGATTTTCAGGCATATCTTATAACAAGTCCTTAGTACGCTACCCTATAGGAGAGAGAGTACTGCCAGAAGAGTATCCCGTACTTGTCCTCCTCCTGTGTAACCTGTAGTCTGTACTTTTTGGAGTCCTTGTAACCCTTCCTGGATCCCTACTCAGCCAAAGAAAAGAGAGAGGAAGCCGATAGGCGAAACCAATACTTCGGTTCTCGCTCGCAACGGAATCACCCGTGAGCGTGCAAGAACCTACTCGGACGCAGGACGATGAGACAGACACCCCCGTGAAGGCGTGGCCTATGCTCAATACTTCGGACAGGGTCGATGCTCTCACAACAGAGAGTCACCATTGGTGACCAAGTCCTACTCGCCTACGTACGATAGAAGCGCCATTACTTCGGAAATCCAGGCGATACACAAGGCAGTTGCAGACTGGGTTTTGGGCTTTTCTATCCTTAGGGGTCGCACTCGCTCAAGGGAGTAGGGTTTTGGTCCCCCTCTAAGGTACCTGAAAACAATGAGGGCTTTATGAACCCGGTACAATGATAGTCCGTGACAGATTTTAATTAAGGTCAAAGTTTATTTAGCAGTCCCCTGGTTTTAATTTTTTGGTTTTCACTTTTTTTTGGATCTGTTTTCATACCAGCGCCTAACGTTTTTGTAGATTTTCATTTAAGTCCTAGGTGCTCAAAATCAGAGGGAGATAGCGGAAAAGCCGTGCAAGTGGTTCTATGATGGAAATCTCACCATTGAACCAAATGATGCATGCTGAGTTAGAAGACTTACAGTGCATCCCAGCTCTCTCCATGTGGTATGCAAAAGAGAATTTTTAAACCTATCTACATGTCGGTATGCAAGGCACAAAATCGTCCTAAACACAAGCTGCTATTAGCGTGAAGAACCATAAGTTGCTCATTTGTCTCTAGCCCAAGAGAGTCCGGTCTTGGCTCACCCCTCCTCTGCTCAACAAATTGAGGGTAGGAGAAAGTGCTTTACAGGGTTCGCTACGGCACAGGGGACTAAGAGACAAATTTACAACTTGTTTGAATTTGACTAGATCCAATCGAAGTAGACTATAGGAACATGCATTCTTATTAATGTTTGGACCTAGCTACCGAGTCAAGCAACCTATATCTAGGGGCTCCAAGAACACAAAACAAAGTAAAAGAAAGGCGGAAAGCTCAAAACATCGGAAGACAAAATAAAAGAAGGCGATGAAAGCTCGAAAAAACCGCGATGAGGCCCCCAGGTGAACAATCACCCGGGCACTGGACCTCATTGTGAAGAGTAGAGTCCTGTTTAATTACATGCCAAAGAGTCTCTCTCTCACCATGAATTACAAAAATAATTTTCCTAAATATCTAGCCTATCTAATGCCCCTCTCTTTGCTTCTTTGGTGCACTCTCCAGATGGTCATGAGAAGAGAAGACCATCCTCCTCCAAGCTCGGCTGCCTTGGCCTCCTAGGAAGCCATCCTCGCGTGGCGGTCCCTCGCATCAAAGCCACAAAAAGATTGCATTAGCATACTCAGTCACTCAAATAGAGCAGATAAAGTAATCACAGTGAATGAATAAATGAAGCATGGTGATTAATAGGAATAAAACAATAGCTGCTCAATTAATCAAAATTTTTATACAAGGATGACAAAAATCAATTTGGCTATGCTCATTGCTCCCCGGCAACGGCGCCATCTGATAACGGGCCAACATCCACGAAGGTCACCATGAATAAATAATACAAAGGTGTCGCTGCGGCGACCGCTCGCAGAATATGGGGGTTGATCAGCAATTAACCCACAACAAATAATACAACAATCAAGCTCGAAAATAAATGTGAATTAATTTTTATTTACTCTACCATAAAATGTATAGGGAACAAGCATGTAGAGGTCGAACCACAGAGAGCAATACAAAAATGCATGAGCCGTCAGGTGTGAATGAGTCATCCTTGTGAGAAGTGGGTTTTAATTAATTGAATATATATATATATATCTTTTATTTATTTATTTATTAATATATATATATATATATTTTTGTTTCTATATATATATAGATAATAATAATATAATTAGATAGTGCATATATATATACATATAGATTTTTTTCTTTTTAGGAAATACTTATATATACATTAAGGGGTACTAAAATATTTACAAAAATGCTTAAAAATAGTCAAAAATTAAGAAATAAAATCTTTTTAGCTTTTTCATCATTTTTTACTGTTTTTGTGATTTTTTTGGACATTTTTGAGAATATGTTTAGTATTTTTAATTAACTACATAATAGCAAACAGTGGAATAAGGTCTGGCTGTAATGAAAATGAACATTGAAAATAGTTACAAGCCTCAAAATTTTTCCACACGATTTTTCTACTAAAGAGAATAAAATATAGCATAAATAGGGCCTGAGTTTGTATTTTTCTGATTTTTCTGTGATTTTTAATATTTTTTTGAAGTTTTTGGGTATTTTTGCATTTTTAAGGTTTTTCTTTTGAAATTTTTAGGGATTTTTGGATTGATACTAGAATAGGACAAAATACACCACAGGGAATTTTTTTAGAATTTTTCAAGGCATTTTGATATTTTTTGGGATTTTATACTCTAGACAGTGAATAAAAGACATGTTTTTGATGTTTAATAAATACAAAAAGGCCATAAATTGGCAAACTAAAAATACGACATGCAAGCACAGCCAATCAGTAGCTTAAGTCTATTTTTCCAAGATTTTTCGATCTAACATGAAGCATGAAATAAATAGACAAAACATTTAAAAATTAAATGGCCTAGCAGGGGTGTTTTTGCAAATAAAATAAGTCGCAGGGGCGTACATGCAAAAATCACAGTAAAAATACACTTTAACTTTTATTTTCAAGACCTTTTGATAATTACAGGGACCCGGAGGGGCTTGACTGCAAAATTTCACGCGCCTCACGTGGTTGCTGCACGTGAGGCGCGGAAGGACTAAAGTGCAAATAAGAAAACATCGGGGGTCCTTTTGCAAAATAGACATTTTATTTACAACTGTGACTTTTATTTTTGGCATTAAATATTAAATACAAAAAGCGAGGGGGGTGGATGTGAAATTTACCCCTAATAAACACGTGGCATCCGACGGTTCTGATCCTCTCACTTGCCACGCGTCGTCTCCTGGACGCCCGATGATGCTTCGCCGATGGAGCGCTGAGATTAGATCAGCTCCGCTGATCTGACGGTGGATACGAGGCTCCATCGGACGGTTCCTGTTGAGTCTGGGGCGGCTCTCCTGATCCGACGACGCTGAAGCCCCCTGGAAGAACGGGGAAGAAGCTCGGAGCTGGCGAGCTTGGATCGAAGAGCTTGGGCTCCTCCAGGGTTCTCCGGCGAGTCTGAAGTGTTCTGAAGGTGGCTGGAAGCATCCCGCGTCGATTGATGGCGTTTTCATGGCTCCTGGGGGTCCGAGTCGATGAAGCGAGGTCGGAGAAGAAAAGGGCCCCAGGAACCTCTTCCCGGATCCGTGCGAGTCCAGTTGGGCTCGATTCTTCGAAGTACCTGCACAGGAAGAACCGCGGGCGAGAGAGCTTGCTCCTCGACCCGGGCTTTTGAAGCTACGGTGCACAATGGAGATGGGCGGAGGGGCTCCAACGAACGGCGGAGGAGGAGCCCCGATTCGCCAGGACCTAGGGTCCTGGGTTGAACAAATGTGTGCGACAGATGGAGAAAGCGTTGGGCTTCGAAATGGGGTGAACGGGGCGGTCGGATACAGTCAGATCCACAGTGGAGAAGTCGCCGAACTTCGAATTTCGATTTCTAAACTACAGACATTAATTAAAACCTAATCTAATGACTGGAATGAAAAGCTAACATCTAAAACTAACTAAAAATGCATAAAAGGGCAGCTCTTATACCTGGGGGCCTCCAGGGAGCAGGGCGGACGCCGGAGCTCCGCCGCGTCAAAATCTCCTTCCTCCGGCCGAGTCACGGCGCTAGGCTACTCCCCCTGTCACGAGGAACAATCCAAGAACGAGATCTAGGCTTTAGGTTGGAATAAAAGTGGCCAAATCTGAGGAAGGAGGCGGAGCTTGTTATTTATAAACATTGGCGAGTGGCCTTATTGACCGGCGATTATTGCATGATCTAGAGAGTATTAGGTTGACCTAAGGAATTGGCGGGCATCATGGATGATTAGGGAGTGATTCTTGCGAAGGAAGTATCTTCGATTGATGGATGGTATGCCCGGGAAAAAAGGGAGAAGACGGGCGAAGAGATGGGTTGCGTCACATCGGGCGGCTGGAGGTCAAGTTGACTGGAGTCAACTCGCGGAGGGGCCTGATTGGTCCACCTCAGCCGCTAAACGCCAAAATAGAGGACCTGATGGAAGATTGATTTATTTGATGCCCCAAATGATTTTATTAATTTTTTCTCATAAAATAAAAATGTGTATTATTTCATGTAGTATTTATTCCTGATTTTTATTGAATTTTTCGAGGTGTTTTATTATAGTTTTATTTTAATAATGTGTATATGTATGTATTTACATGTATTTTTGGGTATTTTATTTTTAATTTATTTATTTTCTTTTATTATTTTCTTGGCTTATTTTATAAATTTATAATTTATTTTTGTGAGTATAAAGATATTTTTGTTTGATTTTTATAAGTTTATTTGTATTTTTAAATAAATGTGTTTGTGTATATGTAAGTATACTTATAGGTATTTTACCTGTATATTATATACATTGTATTTATTTAATGGATTTTATTTGTTTTTATTTTAGATTTGTATTTTTAATAATAATATATATATAATATATACATTATTATAAAAATATAAAAGAATGAAATACTTAAAGAATGCTTTTCTCTTTTTATTTATGTACATCCTTCTCATAGGTATTTTGCCTATATAGACTTATTTATTTTACATATTCTTTTTGGTTTTATTCTAAGGCTAATATGTATATGGATTATATACATTATTTACAAGATTCTAAAAATAGTAATTTATAAAAATAATGAATAGTGAATATAATGAATATTTTAATCAGGTATTATATACAAGAAGGGCCAAAAACCTAACTTCTGCATATGGACTCCAAAAATTATGAAACCAATTTTATAAAATAGTTTATGAGATGCTATATACAATTAAAGATGAGTTTGGGTGATTTGGAGTTTTTATTTGCAAGGTATGGGTCTGTGAAGTTGAGATTTTGGCTTTTTATTTTGTGCATAAAATGTTCAGTGTGTATTATTTTTACACAAACTCAATTTTGTATTTTTATTTACATTATTATCTACAACTCTTATGAACAAAGTTTCTTTATTTGATGAATAAATAATTATGTACAAATTAGGTGCCAAAAATGCATAAATGGATGAATAAATAAATGAGGTATTTATTGTATATCGGCCCTTATCTCCCCCTACTTTATTCCTTGTCGACCAATTCCATGCTGGCCTTGGTCTCGGGGTTAGGGTCATAAAATATTTGCAATATTTTATTCCTTTTTCTTTTCTTCTCTTTATTCTATAACTTTGGCATTAAAAACCTTATTTTATATACAATTAATACAAATGAATAATGAATGCTATTATGTACAAATTGATGCTATTTACATGCATTTGCTGGGGTTTTTGAGGCCAAAGTGATAGAATAAAGGTGATGAAATGGAGATTCATCACCTATACTTAGGCTGACCAGAGCCTAAGTATAGGGGGACTGATGCCCATCATGTATACATACTCCTCCATTTCCCCTCTTAACCTTGCCTGCCCCATTTTTGATCTTCTTCTACACTTAGGCTGCTAGAGCCTAAGTATAGGGGGCAGAGCGACTTCTATACATTTTGTTATTTTAGCTCTCCTATGCTTAGCACGAGCTATGTCTTTTTCCTCGTTTCTCGTGCTCTAAGGACATAGCACATGCTAAGTATAAGGAGGCGTGTATATATTACATATATACTTTACCCATAAATCGTACCTTTGTCTATTTTCATGTATTTTTGTATATATTATGCAATAATTACGGGTGGGTAGAAATTGGAAAAAAATAAATACATGTAATACTTGTAAAACTCTTGTAAAATTTGTTAAAAAAATAAAAAAAATTGTAAACTACATGTATACTTGTATAATATTTGTATAATTTTTATAATTATTGTATACCAAAAAAACAAGAAAAATATGCTTCTTATTTACCCTTGCATATCATCCTTGTATTCCAAAAAAAAATCTTACATGTCAGTCATCTACATAGCATGTCATCTACATCTCATCTGCATATCTTGCATATGTAAAGTGAAAAGTTAGTGGGTTCTGAACCAAGTTATGAATAGATGTTGAGGATGGATTTGATTTGACCATAATCTACCTAATTTCAGAGGAACCTTATAGGAACTGGAGTTATGATTTTTCAGGTCAAGTGACTTAATTCTTTGAGTCTGCAAGTCTATGTTCACATGTCATCATGATTGGTCAAAGTAGAATATTTCGTACACACGTAGGATTCTTTTAGATAGTGACCTAACTTGGACAAGCACCATGCACGTAGCTCTTCAATTATGAGGTGGTGAGGAGGTAGAATCCTTTAGCTTGGAGTAGCACACGGGTGGAAACATCCGTCCTCCTCTAGGGAGGGTAGTGCATCTCACCCTAGTCTGGTGGTGTTGACATCTAAGGATGGGATGTTGTGGGTTGCAATAAAGCTTCAAAAGAGGGATAGTCCACTGGCTCAAGAGGAAAAACTCCTTATGTACATGCTACACCTTGTATATATGTCAAAAAAGAGAAAAAAAAAGGAAAATGCAAGAACTCCAAAAATAAGTGGACGGGTCTGATTGAAAATAAAATACCTGTCGGAGTCGTTATATTTGCAAGGCATATGCTTCAAAGCCTCATACCATAGAAGCCTGTAGCCGGATGACTTGGCTACACTGGTCAAGCATCCTGGGATCGGTAGCTACACTGGCTACCATCCATTCTTCTCTCCACCCCCTCTTCTTGAGATGGTTGCACTTGAACTTAGAAGGGAATACCCCGCTCCTCGAGGAAAGAGTTGCTAGACCGGGGAATTAGAGTTACCTTATTAGAGGAGGTTGTTTCATTACCATTTCTGATGTGGAGAACTATATTTCACTTACACAGTACAAGTAAGATTCATGGTCATCAGAATTTGCGTATGAGGATTTGTTCTAACCAGACCGTTGAGGCATCTTGAATAGAAGACTTGTGGAACTTAAAGGCTGCTAAGTCTTAAATTCAGATCCCAATAAGATTCTTTCACACAATTAACCCAAAGCTCGAATCAAGCTCCAATTTCACCTTTTGTTCATGACCTTGGTATGGAACCCAACATCATTTCACTTTTGCATTCCATTTTAGTTGCTCGGGGACGAGCAAGGTTTAAGTATAGGGGTTGAATCTGTGATTCATCACTCTAAAAGTTGAAAATAGAGCTTTGTTCCTGAGTAATTAGCTGCATATTTCCACTTATATTGCATAATTTGTATTCATGCATGCATAAATAATATCTGCATTTTAGCACTAAATAAGAAGACAAATTCACTTGTAAAAATCACCTGTAAATACCATATTTGTATATATTTTGTAATAACTCCAAATACAATAAAATCAACTCTAAAGTATATATATTACTAACACTAATTATGGAAAAATATCAAAAAATACTAACTTGTAAAATTGACCAATAAAATCTGAGTCTAAGTTTGAAATTAGGAGCCTTAAAAAGCCCATATCTCTCTCATAAAGTGTCCGATTTAGGTATACTCAGTTTTAAAGTAATATACATTCAAAGACCTTCAAAACAAGACCAATTTCATGAAAATCGGAGATCATATATGAAACTTGGGTTTTGGGCCCCTATTGCATATTGTACATATTGACCTTTTTGCCCTTGTATTTTATCTTTTTATTTTCTTAATTATTAAAAATCCAAAAAAAAGATTAAATTGTAAATATTCTTTTTGTATTTTCTCTATTTTTATTTTCTCTTATTTAAAAATGATAAAAAATGCAAAAGATAAAAATGTGATATTTTATAAGATACCACTCAAAAATACACTTTGTACATATGATTTCATTTGATTTTCGACCCTTCACGAAGGTTGTAGATTTTATCGAGACGAGCAACTTTCGTGTTGACCACTTTTTGATTTAACCCCTTTTGTTATTTTTTCTTTGTATTTAATTTTTGAATTTTCTGAGAGCGACATGTGGCAGCTCCTGGAGCCTCCACGCGTCGCCCATTTTTATCATTATTTTATTTTATTTTTAATCATTTTAATTAATTTATTTTGATTTATTTTAATTAACTTATTTATAATAATTATTATTGTTATTTTAAATAATTAAAATAGATGCCACGTGGCCGCTCCTAGGCATGCCATGTGGCATCTCTTCCTCCCATCCGGAACGTGCTGAGTACGTGACGAACCCTTCCCTTCCTCTTGCGCACGCCTGCATTGAGTCCTCTGCCTCCTGCGAGGATTGTAATGGCTCTCAACCCCTTGCGTCGCACGACAACCGCCGGCTCCGTTCTTCACGCCGCTCGCACTCTCTCCCTCTCTCGCACTTGCCCGCATCGCGCGACGCACGCAACAGCCACTCACGATCTCCATCTCCCGCATCTTCCGCCATCGCCAACCTCCTTTAAAAAGGATCTGCTCTGCCCCATCGCTTCTCATCCGCCAACTTCAAGCTTAGCCCCTTAGCTCCATCTCTTTTCCTTGGTGACAGCAGGGGAAGTTGACATCGAGCGATGACAGTGTGCTCGGCCGACGAGATCCAAGGCTCTCCTCAACCTTGCAACAACTCCTTGTGGGTTGCTGAGCTCACAACCTCCACCGGTGGTTGGAGCGACGACAAAAGAACCTTTTAGGTTCTTCCCCAGGCGAACCTCCGTGCAACTGCTATAACATCCAAGTAGTTCTTCTTCTTCTCATCCTTACTCTTACTCTTCATCTATGCTTCTTCCTCCTTCATACTTTCTCTCTCTCATCATTTTCCCTTCATCCATGCTTCAAGTCACAAAAAGATTTGCAATTTCATAGATAAATCACACCTTACGAACAAGATGATGATTTTTCTTGAATTTTATGACGTACTTTCTTCATTCAATTAATCAAAAATTCATTCCCGCTAAACAAATAGCACAAGTTCCCCTATTCACAGGGGAACTTGCCCTGTTTCATCTTCCTCTTCATTCCTCATGTTCTTCTTTTTCTATTCTCCTCTACTTTCGAATCTCTCCCCCGACATCTCTGCTTCACTCTACATCTACCACCGCCCACCATCTTCCTAACATCATCGCCACCAACGTCGCCTCCCAGCTTCCTTCGCCACACCCTCCTATAGCATTGGCACACACCTCGTCACCAACCGGCCATGCGAACACCGCTGGCACCACTGTTCCATCACCAACAGCATCGCATCATTCACGACACAATCAACAGCCCACTTCCAGAGCAACTGCAACGCCTTCGCATCAACGCTGTGCGACTCCTCCGCCACCATGAGGGACCGCCCTTTCTGCGCCTACTCGAGCAACAGGCAGTCGACTTCCGTCTTGTAGGTCACCTCGTGGTGACACCAAGACGTCACACTCCTCCGCCCCAGTGCGTCGTGCCCCTACCGCTGACCCGCCACACGTGCGGCCCTCCAGTAGGACCCCTCCGCCTTCAGCTTCACTGCGGAGCCTCGTTCTTACTGCACGCATGACCCGCACCGCCTCTGTCCAGAAGATCTGAGCCTCCACTCGCGTTGTGTGTCGGCCGAGAGGAGGCCCGCAGGCCTTCATCGACAACCACCCGCAACATCACCGACCTACTCCTCCTCGACGGTAGTGCCCGAGCTCCGATCTTCTCTGCTCTGCATGGAACAGAAGCATTCGTCGTCATCGATGGCCCGCCATCAAGCTCTAGTGGCCGAAGGCTGAATGAAACACCAGCGAGCAGCATCTGGAAGCCAACCTCTAAGCCCTCCGTTCAGCCTTATTTCCCCCTGCACATGCTTTACATGTGAGGGTGAGGAAGAATTGCATCTTAGGCCCCCATTCTCCAATCAAATTACACAGACGCCTATCAGTCAGAGGGCATGTGCGTGACACGTGGAATGGGAAAGCTTACGCTCACGCCCCTGCAGTTTCCACAAATTACGCTCACCTCCCCGCCTTCCAGAAAGCACGTCAGCTGCATGTGTTGTCTTGGGTCAATTACATCCATACCCTCATCAGTATAGGTAATTGCAATCTAGTCCTGTCAGCATAATCCTTTTTAATCGATTTTATTTTTTGTATTGCATCCATACTCATGTGTTTGCACATTATTTAAACATTCATTTAGCACCATTTTGTCATCCAAAAATTGCATATTGTAGAACATCTTAGGCTTTATCATTTTGAATGTTTATTATATTGTTATGAGCTTCTGGTTATTTAATTTGATTATTTTAGTGGAAAATAGCATATTTTCCCATTGTTTGCCTTTAATTGATTATTAAATCGATCGTTGCTCCAAAAATCACCAAAACTTCATAGTAGGTAGAATTTGAGTAGTTCTATTTTGTGCCCAAAAATCATATCATTTGCACGTAGATCGGGGTCTAAATAAATTAAGTGGTGTTTCATCTAATCGATTTTTGATAAGTCAAAAATTAGTTATTTCGGGAATCTAGTAAATTTTCTGGATTCATTTCACTTTGAAGCATCTAGGATAATTTTAGTTTCTAAAAATAATTTAAATTAGTATTTATTAAAATTCATTTTGTGAAAATCACCCTGCATTCATATTTAATTCGTAGGTAATTCATTTAGAGTCAAAAATTTTCCAAAATATTAAGGTAGCTTCATTTCATCATAATTGACATCCTGGACAAGTTTGAGAATTTTTGGACTTAGTTTGATCATATTCACATTTTAATCCTCGAATTTGTCAAGGATTGCATTGCATTTTTTTAAATTCCATAAAAACCATAAAAAAATATTCTCCTAAAAACCTAGCATCTGAATTGACTTTAAATTAATCTAAGGAGAAAGTTGCCTCCCTGAGTTCGACCTTGGGCTTGCCCAAGTAAAATAAAAATTGTCGCTCGATATTAATTGGGAAATTAATTAAAGCAGTTTTTGAATAATCCGATTTTTGCAAGACTACAACGAACACATCAAATCTAATCGTCAAATCGGTTAGATTAAGAGGGTGAATCAAGGGTTCTTCAAGGCACATGGGAGATTGGCTCGGTGGTCGATGGTGGCTCGGACTTGGCTCGGAGGAGGCTAGGGTGTCGCCTCTAGCTCGGAGGAAGTTCGGAGATGGCTCAGAGGTTCCAAGCCCGGAGGTCTGGTGCTGCCTCCCATAGCTGACACGTGGTTGAGTATGGATCGCCCGATCATCGAGATCGGACGGTGGCTAAACGAAGGAGGGGAGGCGATGTGGCTATCTGAGGGTCGTCCGATCTTGCCAATCAGATGGTTGCTGCTCCTGCATCGGTGATGTCGATGTGGCCCAAGGGGGACCGTCCAATCTCATCAATCAGACGGTAACTGCTACATTGGTTCCTCCTTGTCGTCGCCTCCTACGTCAGACTTGGTTGGGCTCCGGTGACGCTCTCTTTGCTCTGTTATTCCTCTCAGGCCTCGATGGAGCTCCATGGAGCATCTCGGAAGCTTGTCGAGGTAGCTGGGATTCCAGGTGAAGTGCGACATGGTCTGGAGGAGGCCGTCAGCGCTCACATTCCGGAGATGAAGCTTGCAAGGTAGCTCCGGTGAGAGCTCCGACCATTGAAGTAAATACCTATAATTGTTAGTCCCAGTAATCGAAGCAATGATGTGCAACATGAGGTGAATGACATGGGAGCCTAGGCGAACGGAGAAGATGAAGGCTCAGGTGCTCCTCCGCCATGAAGGGCGGATCAGATGGGATGGATTGGCCGGAAGGTATGGCGGATCGAGAGGGTGAATGGGCGGCACGACGAAGATGGTTGAGGTGTGATGAAGCTTGAACGATAAACAATGGAGGGTGAAACTGCATGTGGAAGGCTAATTAAATCAGAGAAATCGAGTTAAAATAAAAAGGGAGATAAGAGAGCTTACCTGAGCTATGGCGGAGGAAGGAGCCTGGGCTTGAGGTCCTAGGAGGACCTCCGGTCATCGCTGGATCCCCACGGCCACCGGGGATAGCTAGGCGGTGGTGAAGCACCGCAGACCTGGCATACCATGGCCAGGGGTCGACACCGTGCATTGCTGTCATCGTTGCACCATCAATCGACCCTCCCCCTGTCACGGGGAGGAGGAATGGTGCTGGGTGGTGCCCCACGTAAAGGTGGATTGGGATATTAGGCGGCAACGAGGGCGCATTTGAAGGTTGAAGTTCGAGGTTTCAAGTAGTGGTGGTCGTGGTTTTCATGGGAAATGTGGAGCGAGGCGGACGGAGAAATGGCGACTTATGAGGCCCGCGAGGGTTAGTGATGATAGCGCTTTTATCGAGCGAAGTCAGCGAGTGATGGGGGTGGTTAGAGAGAAGGGGATAATAGAAAGGGGGAGACATGTGCATTGTGGACAATGTGGGGGGAGAGGAGCAGGTCTGAGGAAGAAGACGAGTCCTTCACCGTTGGATCTTACAATCAACGGAGGAGAAGATGGCGCTAGAGGACGCTCCTGATCAAATCGATGAAGACAGGCATCGAGGGCTGAGGGCATGACGTGTGGCCCAAGGAGGAAGAGGCGTGATGAGCTCGAAAATCTGCCTCTTTAATTATCTAAAATTGTAGTATAGGAGGCAAAAAACGATCGATCAGAAACCACAATCTTTGAATGTTGTGGAGTATTTATACTTGGCAAGTCTACCAAAGTTGAACACAGGGACACGAGCTACTCTATCTATTTATCGGATTTTGGTCAATTAAGAATCATGTGTGAATAAATTCTCATTTACAGGTCTCTATGGAGATGCACAATAAAAGGCAAGCAAAATGATGCATGTATATTTTTTTATTTCATTTTTTAATGTGATTATAAGATGATGCATGTGATAAATGAATGATTAAATGAAAGAGTGATGCATGCAAAATAAAGGATTACAAATATGCCCTAAAAAGATCACTTAAATTGAGCAACAGATTATAGTTTGAAATCAGAGTCATTTTGAGCATAATATCATGAGCAAGCATCTATTTTATGACAAAGCATTAGAGAAAGATACATCATCTAACAATAAAAAAAATCACTTCATTTAAAATGGTGTCATATGAGAATATTAAACATGCCATAAGATAAATAAAGAAATATAGATCAAAACGACACTTAAGTCATGCAATTTGGAAGTATGATGCTCAAGTTATGAAGAAAACAATGCAAGGGCATAAATGTAAATAAAATGAAGGAAATAAAGTGATAAATAACTACAAATAGGTCCTTGGAGGGACCTATTTGCAATTTGCAAAAATCTCCTGGGTACTTTATAATTTTTCCACTACGTGCGAGGACTTTTTATAATTGTGTAAAACTGTGAGGGCCTCTTTGTAAATACCCCAGGCGTACGCGTGAGGCACGCATTTGGAGGACCAATCTGTAATTATCAAAGGAACTAAGGTATTCTCTGCAATTTACCCAAGCCGTCATGTGCGGGGCACGTGAGGGAACCAAGCTCGGGGCGCTCGAAGGCTTGGAGACATGTGGGTGGCTGTGCAAGGTTCGATGGAAGGCTCGGGGACTCCGAGCCTCTGGTTCGTTGTGAGTCTTGGAAATGCCACGTGTTGTCAGCATGATCGTCCGATCCAGATGATCTGACGGTAATTGCTCTTCCTTCTTCCATCGTTGGCTGTCGGATGAGGCTGTGCTCCAGCGAGCCATGTAAAGCTCCACCATGCTCCGCGAGGCCATCTGAAGATTGGAGCAGAAAGTTGTGGACCTCGCGAAAGAGTTGGAGGTGTGGCGGTCCTCCGGGAGTGAATGGATCAGCTGATCGATGAGGAGCCATCGGTGGCGGAGCTGGAGGTCAGAGATCATATGCGAGCTCTGACCATTGAAGAGGCCAGTACCTGCAGATAGTAGGATAGCCGAAGCGTGTATGCGTGAGTGATGTGAGGTGAGTAGAGATTGTGGAGGCGACGGGAGGTGGTGGCCAAGGCCTTCTTCTCCGGCGAAGTAGGGGAAGTAGGGGATCGGAGCGGAGGAGGTTGTGGAGAAAGGGGAAGGGTAAGCGGAATAGTGGGCGGAGATGCTGGTGGTAGGGCAGGGGTCGTGAGGTGGTCAAGTGAGGGTGACGGCGAGTGAGGATGGCAGGAAAACTAAGAGAAATAGGGAAGAAAACAGATAAAAGGTTACCTGGACGGAGCCAGGCGATCGGCAGAGGAAGTGGCCTGTGGTCGAGCTCCATTGGAGCTCAGGATCGTCCCCCAGCATGCCCGGTCGATGCACGGAGGTCAACGGTGAACGATGGCAGCCGCAACGTGGCCAGAAGCCACGGATCTCACCAGAGGCGTGCGACCATGATAGCCTCGCATGACCGCCCTCTGCTGTCACCGGAGGGCGGAGGAGGCTAGGGCGGAGCCCTGTGAAGTGGTGGATGGCTTGCTCGGTGGCAGAGATGTATTATTTTATAGGAGGAGGAGGAGGCATTTCAGGTGATGGCTCGGGGGGTTTCGAACGGTTGTCGGGTTGATGGCGGAGTGAAGGCGGTGCAATGAAGTGGATGCAAGGATAGAGGATGAACGGTTGACGTGTAGGTGGTGTTATGACAAGGAGGGAAGGTCGGAGATGGTGGCCATAATTAGAAGGGGGTGATGTGCGCACGAGGTGTAACGCCTGGATGAAGGGCCGACGGGAGGTAGGGGATGAAGCCTTAACCGTTGGATCTCACGATCCAGCGGGTAGGATGAAAGCATGGGCGAGGGGTGGAGATTCGATCAGGGGCCTGATCCTATGGATGAGGAATGGGCAGAGATGAATGGATCAGATGGAGTTTAGGATTTAGTCCGACGGAGGGGAATGAGTGGAGGATGTGGAGTGATGCTAGCCGTAGGATGAAAGGGGATCAGATGGTTGTATATGAGGCGCGATGGAGTGGTTGTGATCACATCCAGAGGTTGATCGAGTGGCTGAGGATGAAGAAGGATTCAATGGTGGTGATGGAGGCGGAGATCAATGGCTTGGAGGGCTGGTGAGTGGAGGGAGAGGGTGCGGCGATGTGGCGGCTTTAGAGAGCACCACGTGGCCGCACCAGAAAATTCATAAATAATAAAAATAAAGAAAAATACGAAAGAAACAGTTAGAGGTAAAATTACGAAAAAGTCAAAACATGAAAGTTGCAGATCTCGATGAGATCTAGAAGTTTCATGTTGGACAAAAAGCCAAACAAGGTCATTTGTAAAAAGTATTTTTGGGGTTATTTTTAAGGGGTTAAAAACAATGATTTTTGGCTTTGACATTTTTTGTAATTTTTAGTCTTTTTACGGGTCAGGAACTTATAGACAATTGTTTAACCTAGTTTCTAAGGGTTTTTAATAATAAAATAATTATAAGGTAATCAAATACAATAATTACAAGATAAATATACACAATATATACAATATAATATTAAGGAATTATTGGTGAACTTTATTGGTTTATTTAAGCTAGGGGTTTAATTAGTGAATTTTAGCATGATGAATATGAGATTCATCATACCCCTTTACTTAAACCATGCGCGTCCTCGAGCCGCTAAAGAATGAAAGAGTCTGATTAATTCCTGATAGTGCAAGTGAAGATTCCAAGGCTTAATCTTTTGAAGACCCTCAATTTAAGCGATCCTAAAATTCTGGCTTATCCATGTTGTAGTCAGAAGCAATCCAATTTCTCTAATTATCAGGCTCTCTTTTTGTACATATAATATAAGGATATTTAGTGTATTGTATTTCATGAGAGTCGAGTCGAGACATCACTCGAAGTTCTAGTCCAGGAGATTCTCCTCTAGACCTCATCCTCAATACTAGGGAATAAGTCTATTCTTACTTCAGTCAACCATCTCATTAGTTTTTCAGACTTGAAATGTAGATGGACGGCCAGATGATGGAGGGCATAGGATTGTGTCTATTTTTTCTCCCTCACATTGGAACAAGGGGCCTCTCGAGTGCCTTTTTACTCAACACAAGTAGATGTTTAGCTTGTTGATCAATGTGTCCGTCAAGAGAGTTAGGAGTTGTCTGCACTTGTTTTTCTGGGAGTACACCGGGGTGTGTCTTTTTTGAGCATCTAAGATACCTTCGACACCCAGACGTGTATCGCTAACGATGTAGAGCCCTTTTATGGTGTCAGTCCGACTCCTTGTTCCTATTTAGCGCTTGGTCCAAGTGGAAAGTTTGAAAATGTTTGGGAGTGCTCGCCTTTGGTGGAAGCTCATTTGTAATTTGACTTTTGGAGGATAGAGCTTTTCTTTAACATTTCTTTCTTTTATTTTCTTTTCTTTTGTTGGCTAGCTCCATTGCTTTTACCAAAATTTGGCGCACACTGATCAATAATTAAAATTAAGTTTCATCACACCCTGGCAAATAGGTAATTGTCAAGAGATTAGCACGTGAACTTGTTCACATACTGGCTAAAGTTTTGCTGACACTCAGGTTTCTTGAAGCCTTCATTAACTCTTTCCCATCCTCGAATATCACTAGATCAGGTCTAAACTCAAATCTCTAGTCCTAATTCCTCAAGTGATAACTCAACTCATCTCATCAATCATGCAGTTGTGAAAGTGATTGTGCTGATCATATTCTTTTGAAGGTAGAGATGAAGAGTGCAATATAGCGCTCAAATCTTTCAAACTAGAGAAGTGTGGATAATTAAGTTTAAAAACCCTAATAACTATGGCATGTTAGTCAGACTCTCAAGATCACAGAAATCAAGTGTCCTCAAAATCCTCAAGCCTTGAGTGGATGTGAATGTGTCAGAAATAAACTAACTCCTTAGTTAGTGATTTTTTATGGTTTTTGTTTTTGCAAATTTTTATGGATTTTAATTTTCAATTTTTTTAAGAGAAATGATGACTGTCCCAAACTCATATGACTAAAAGTATCTACTCTCAGCCAGTATGGGTGTAAGTACGGACCGTTAGACGACCCCATGTTCCTTAAGGACGGAGCCATATACAGTGTCCTCTAAATCACCCACTCTGCTAAGGGAGACCGAAGTTCCCTCACTGAAAGTAGCTTACTAAGACTAGTTGTCAAAGTCGATTCAAAGAAAGGTTTTTAATTTTTTAAATTTTTATGGAATTTTTTAAAACATGGGTTTACTTAAACCAAGCTGAAAAGGAATTTTCAAAAAAGTTTAAAAATACGAGCTATGGCTAAAGTAAATATACAGTAGAATACGGTATACCCCCCTATACTTAACCTTTGGTATGTCCTCATAGTACTAGTGATATAAAGTCATGGCTCGGTTAAATATAGGGTGATATAGCAGAACTGAGGCGGAGGGTTCCCCTATACTTAGGTCAAAAATGACCTAAGTACAAGAAGACTCAGAGAAGGAGGAGGGATGAGTGAGTCGTTTCCCCCCTATACTTAGGTTAAAATAGCCTAAGTAAAGGATCTGAATTAGGGGGTCTGTGTTGGGAGAAGCATTTACACTAATATGCAAGGGAGGATGAGGGGTTTGTTTTTACAGAAGAAGATGAGAGGGGAGTTTGTGCAATGTGTATAGTTAAAGTTGTGAGAGGGAAGAGAGAGAGAGAGAGATTGTAAAATATACAGAGATGAGGGAGATGGGGGTGAGTGTATATGTGCAAGTGTATGTATTGGGGGGGGAGGTAGATCATCTAGTTATCTACTTTTTTTCTTTATTTTTTATTTCTTTTTTTACAACATGCAAGCCCTCTAATGAGGACTGTTAAAAATGCGCATGCAACAATTTTTTTGTTTTACAATATGCAAATGCAAGCAGACTGATAAAAATTCCTAAATTTCTCTACCAAATCTTGTGTGGCCTCTTTAGCGGGAGCTCCCAACTCCACACCTCCATGGAGATCAAGCGTCCTCGATCTTCATGGGCCCTGCCACAAAAGAGAAATGTTAGAAAATAGAGAGGAAATTAATTAGCAGAAATGATACAAAAATAATGCATGAAAGGAAGACCTATGAATTTTGAAAATATTCAGCACAGAAATAAATTAAAATTCAATAAATAAATAGAGGTGAGTTGTATCCCCTGCAAAGGCGCCATTTGATGAACTCAAAAATCTGCATCTTTAATTATCTAAAATTGTAGTATACTAGGCAAAAAATAATTAATCAAAAATCACAATCTTTGAATGTTGTGGAGTATTTATGCTTTGCAAGTCTACCAAGGTCGAACACAGGGACACGAGATACTCTATCAATTTATCGGATTTTGGTTAATTAAGAATCGTGTATGAATAAAGTCTCATTTATAGGTCTCTACAGAGATGCACAATAAAAGCCAAGCAGAATGATGCATGTATATTTTTTTATTTCATTTTTTAATGTGATTATAAGATGATGCATGAGACAAATGAATGATTAAATGGAAGAATGATGCATGCAAAAAAAAGGATTACAAATATGCCCTAAAAAGATCACTTAAATTGAGCAAGAGATTATAGTTTGAAATCAGAGTCATTTTGAGCATAACATCATAAGCAAGCATTTATTTTATGCCAAAGCATTAGAGCAAGATACATCATCTAATAATAAAAAATTCGCTTCATTTAAAATGGTGTCATATGAGAAAATTAAACATGTCATAAGATAAATAAAGAAACAAGGATCAAAATGACACTAAAATTATGCAATTTGTACCTATGCTGCTCAAGTTATGAAGAAAACAATGCAGGGACATAAATGTAAATATAATGCAGGAAATAAAGTGATAAATAATTACATATAAAGGGACCTATTTGCAATTTGCAAAAACTGCCTGGGCCCCTTTGTAATTTTTTTACTGCATGCGGGGGCCTTTCTATAATTCTTTAAAACTACAAGGGTCTATTTGTAAATACCCAGGAGCGCACGTAAGGCACACGCTTGGAGGACTAATTTGTAATTATCAAAGGAACCAGGGTCTTCTCTGCAATTTACCCAGGTCGTCACGTCCGGGGCACATGAGGGAACCAGGCTCAGGGCGCTCGCATGCTTGGAGACACATGGGTGGCTGTGCGAGGTTTGGTGGAAGGCTCGGGGACTCCGAGTCTCTGGTTCGTTGCGAGGCTTGGAAATGCCACGTGTTGTCATCGTGATCGTCCGATCCAGATAATCGGATGGTAATTGATCTTCCCTCTTCCGTCGTTGGCTGTCGGATGAGGTTGTGCTCCAGTGAGTCATGTGAAGCTCCACTGCTCCGTGAGGCCCTCTGAAGGTCGGAGTAGAAAGCTGTGGTCCTCACGAAGGAGCTGGAGGGGCGGCGGTCCTCCAGGAGTGAATGGATCAGCTGATGGATGAGGAGCCACCGGTAGCAGAGCTGGAGGTCGGAGATGATGTACAAGCTCCAATCATTGAAGAGGCAGGTATATGCAGATGTTAGGATAACCGAAGCGTATGTGCATGAGTGATGTGAGGTGAGTGGAGGCCATGGAGGCGACGGGAGGCGGTGGCCAAGGCCTTCTTCTCTGGTGAAGCTGGGGAAGTAGGGGGTCGGAGCGGAGGAGGTTGTGGAGAAAGGGGAAGGGTGAGCGGAATAGTGGGCGGAGATGCTAGTGGTAGGGCGGAGGTCGTGAGGTGGTCAGGTGAGGGTGGCAACGAGTGAGGATGGCAGGAAAATTAAGAGAAATAGGAAACAAAACAGATAAAAGGTTACATGGACGGAGCCAGGCGATCGGCGGAGGAAGGGGCCTATGGTCGAGCTCCATTGGAGCTCAGGATCATCGCCCGGCATGCCCGGCTGATGCACAGAGGTCAACGACGCACGATGGAAACCACAACATGGTCGGAAGCCACGGATCTCACTAGAGGCATGCGACCATGATCGCCTCGATATGACCGCCCTCCGCTGTCACCGGAGGGCGGAGGAGGCTAGGGCGGAGCCCTGTGAAGTGGTGGATGGCTTGGTCGGTGGTAGGTTTGAATGATTTTATAGGAGGAGGAGGAGGCATTTCAGGTGATGGGTCGGGGGTTTTCGAACGGTTGTCGGGTTGATGGCAGAGCGAAGGCGGGGCAATGAAGTGGACGCGAGGATAGCGGATGAACGGTTGACGTGTAGGTGGTGTTATGATGAGGAGGGAAGGTCGGAGATGGTGGCCATAATTGGAAGGGGGTGATACGCGTGCGAGGTGTAACACATGGACAAAGAGCCAACGGAAGGTAGGGGATGAAGCCTTAACCGTTGGATCTCTCGATCCAGCAGCTAAGATGAAAGCGTGGGCGAGGGGTGGAGACTATTAGGAGTCTGATCCTACGGATGAGAAATGGGCAGAGATGAATGGATCAGATGGAGTTTGGGATTTAATCCGACGTTAGGGAATGAGTGGAGGACGTGGAGCGATGCTAGCCGTAGGATGAAAGGGGATCAGATTGCTGTAAATGAGGCGCGATGGAGTAGTTGTGATCACATCCAGAGGTTGATCGAGCGACTGAGGATGAAGAAGGATTCAACAGTGGTGATGGAGGCAGAGATCAACGGTTAGGAGGGCTGACGAGTGGCGGGAGAGGGTGCGGCGACGTGGAGGCTCCAGAGAGCGCCACGTGGCTGCACTAGAAAATTCAAAAATGATAAAAAAATAAAAATACTAGTTAAAGGAAAATTATGAAAAAGTTAAAACATGAAAGTTGTAGATCTCGATGAGATCTACAAGTTTCATATTGGACAAAAAGCCAAACGAGGTCATTTGTATAAAAAGTATTTTTGGGGGTATTTTTAAGTGGTTAAAAATACCAATTTTTGGCTTTGGTATTTTTTGTAGTTTTTAGTCTTTTTAAGGGTCGGGAACTTATAGACAATTGTTTAACCTAGTTTTTAAGGGTTTTAATAATAAAATAATTACAGGTTAAATTGACATAACATATACAATATAATAATGAGAAAGTATTGGTGAATTTTATTGGTTTATTTAAGCCAGGAGTTTAATTAGTGAATTTTAGCATGATGAATACGAGATTCATCAATGCACTGGCGGATGGGCGAGATTGAGTCTGGGAATGGGTCGAATGGTGGGCATCGAAGGCGGAAGGTGACGGCTGAGATTGAGCGCTACGGAGAAGATCGGGTGGTTGCGAAAGGGTGCGGGAGTGAATGGTTGAGATGGAAGGAGGAGAAGGCAATCGAACAGCGATGGGTGGAAGGCACGTGGCGCGCAAGGAGGCGGGTCACGTGGCGCAACCAAAAAGTGCCACGTGGCCCAATCAGGTTATTCAGATAAAGAATGTGAAATAAGAGGGAGAATAAGGTCGAATTTGGAAAAACTCAAAACATGAGTTGTAGATCTCAATGAGATCTACAAGTTTCATGTAGACTAAAAACGAGAACGAGGTCAAACAGAGGGAGAAATATTTTTGTGAGCGTTTTTAAGGGTATAAAAACACCACGATTTTAGTTTTGTTATTTTAATTTATTCTAAGGCCCAGATATATACAACATTTTATCTAGTTTTTATTGACACTTGGTTAAAGCTAGGGGGTTAGTATCTTCGAATTATGACAGTGAAACTGAGTTTCATCACCTCCTATACTTAAGCTATGCTCGTCCCCGAGCATCTCAAAAAAATGAATGAGCTGGATTAACACCCTTTTGCATGCGCGTACAGGATCTGATCCATTTAAGAACTCCTAATTTTAGAGATCCAAAATCTCAGAGCTCAACATAACCTTAATCAAGAGGTATCCAATTTCTCTAATTTTTCAGACTCTCTTTTATATATATAAGCTAAGGATATGACATTAAATGTTGTCCGTGATCACGAGAGTAGAGTCACAACGTCACCCAAGGTCCTGGTCTAAGAAATACTCCTAAGGACCCAATCCTCAACTCTAGGGAATAAATCGAATATTGTGTCTAATCCACCGTCTCTTTAGTTGTTAGACTTAGAAGTGTAGGTGGCAGGCCAATTGATGGAGGATTTAGGATTGTGTTATTTCTTCTCTCCCTCTCATTGGAACAAGGATTCTCTCGAGTGCCTTATTACTCAACGCATATTTTTGGTGTTGATCAGTGCGTCCGCCAAGAGAAATTGGAGTCATCTGCACTTGTTTTCATGGGAATACACTGGGGTGTACCTTTTTTGAGTACCTATCGTACCTTCTACACCCAGACTTGTAGCATTTACGATGCACAGCCCTTTTTTGGTGCAAGCCCGACTCCTTGTCCTAATAGTGGTGGTCCAAGTGGATACTTTGAAATGGTTGGGAGCGCTCACCTATGGTGGAAGCTCTTTGATGATTGACTTTATGGCATGAGAGCTTATTTTCAACATTTGATATTTCTTTGCTTTATTTTTGGCTAGCTCCACTGCTTTTACCAAGAGTTGGCACACACTGATCAACATTTTTCTTTAATTCACACCTTGGCACTTAGGCATATGTCAAGAGATTGGTACAAGAACCAAATTATCATACTGGCTAAAGATGCTGACACTCAGGTTTCATGAAGTCTTCAATGATTTTATCACATCCTCGAGCACCATTAAATCGAATCCAGACTTGAATCCCTCATCCCAATCCCTTAAGTGAAATTTCAACTCATCTCATTGAGACTGCAGTCATGTGCGTGAAGTGTTGATCATATTCTTAAGGTTGAGACTAAGCATGCAATATAGCATACAAATCTGGCAATCTAGGGAAATGTAGATATTTAAGTCGAAGACCCTGATGACTAAGGTTGGTTAACCTGAAATCTCAAAACCTCTTAAACCAAGTGTTCTCGAACATTTCTGATCCTATGTCGAAGTGAAAATGTAGGGGATTTAATCCAACTCCTCCATCCATGTTTTGATATTTTTATTTTATTTTATTTTATTTTTTGCAACTTTAAAAGACATAATGACTGCCTAAACTCAAATGAGTAGATGCATCTGCTTTTAGCCACTATAGGTGTAAGTACAAGTCGTAGAACAGAACTCGTTACTTGAGGACGGAGCCTTACGCGATGTCCTCTAAACCACCTACTCTGCTAAGGGAAAACTGTCACTGAAAGGCGGCTACTTATTTACGATTAGTAGTCAATTTGACTTTCAAAGAATTTTTTATTACCTTTTTTTATTTTTTATGGATTTTTGGAATAAGGTTGGAACAAAAGTTAAACTCATTTTCCCTTGTTGAAATCAAACTTTGAAAATATTTTCAATACCATGTCACATATATATAGATTTTTGCAAACATTTTTCAAATGATTTTTCCAAACAAGTGAAACCCATTTTTCAAATCATTTGCAAAAATATTTTCCTTGAAAATAGTGTAACATAGTAAAAAAATTCAAAGCCTTGAAAACATCCGATCTACTTAGTTCAAAAGATTATATTTTAGCCAAAAAAAGTTTAAAATTTTTCAAAAAATTTCAAAATATAGCTAAAGTACATAAAATGTATATACGATATACCCCCCTATACTTAAACTTTATTATGTACTCATAGCACTATGATATAAAGCCAAAGCTCCATTTAAGTATAAAAGAATATACAAGAACTGAGGAGGACGCCTGCTATACTTAGGTTAGAAATAACCTAAGTATCAAGGAAAGGAAAGATGAGTAAGAAAAAAATCACAGGGACTCAGGTCGCCCCTATACTTAGGTTGAGAGTAGCCTAAGTATAAAGATGGGTAATTGATGTTAGGGATACCTGAGGGAATGAAGAAGTTAGGATGGATATACAAGTGAGAGAATGAATCTTCAGAGATGAATGGAGTACCTAAGGTTTAGGGGAGGTTGTCGGAGCAATCAAGGCTCAACCAAGCATGCAATACCCTTTTTAATTCACCAACTCACACGTGAAACCAACAAGTGTTGCTTATTTTATCTTGTCATTTTTATTGGTGATAAAAACCTTCTAATTTACGCAAGGATTAAGAAAAATAAAAACATCCTATGTAAACAAGGGCGTTGCTCTCCCAAAACATTATTTTCCTCCATTTTAGGTCAACTTGCATTTAACATTCCTAATTATTTACTCAAGGTTATCACTGTTTAAATGTGAGAACAAATCGATCAATCAATCGTCTACCGCTTATTCTCAATTTCCATTAACCTAGGTGATCAAGCCAGGAAGGACGGTCGAGAAAAAGGCATGCAATCAATACAATCATGAACTATGCTAAAATAAAACTCGCAGTGCCTTGAGCAAAATTTCATGAAAACAAAACTAAATTAAAAACCAACAGTCAGATGTATGTAGGAAAAAACCACACCTGGCATGCTTCTATTAGCGGGAAAGAATAGATTTTTATTTTGGTTGTGTGAAGCGATGTTTATGTGCGTCTAGAATTAATGTGTGCCATACCTATGATCAAACACATAAAATAAAATGTGAAAATAGCTCAGAGAGTTGTGTGCCTGATACTAGGTTGACACTCAAGTGGGGCGATCCCCACACAACCACAGACAGCTTCGTTCATTTACACACTTGAGTCTTTGAACGAAGACCGTTGTAAAGATGATTATTACATGGAAAATAAAAATGCATGAACCACATTTTTTTCTCGTCTATTTTACTCCAAAGTTTGCTTCTTTGGCTCCTGGCAGCGAAGAACACCTGCTCCTCACCTCCTTGATCACCAAGGGCCCTGCCACAAAAACATACGTTAGATATCCATCGAAGAAAGATTAATAATGCAAACAACAAGACCTATGAATTAGAAAAGCACACTTAATCAAAAAATAAAAATCCAAATAAAATGAAAGATGAGTCGTGTCCCCGGCAATGGTGCCATTTGATAAACCGCAAATTCAGCCCTTTAATAGTGTAGAATTAACACTTCTAATGTCATTACAGCCGGGCTAAATTGGGTCCATCAAAAACCATTTAATTAATCTATCAATTAAATCAGACGGTCGATTTTAATTTAACTTGGGTAAGCCCAAGATCGAACTCAGGGACATGAGCCTCTTAAGCTATTATCTAGACTCTTATTACTTAGATTAAGTGTTGAATTAGAAATTCATAGGTCATAATGCACATGGACAGACAATGCAGACACATGAAACAGACACTTTTTGGTTGCTTTTTAATATGCATGGAAATGCAAGGTTAAAATGATGCAAATATGCTTGAAATATACAAAATATCTGAGCAATTTAAACAGTAGTCAATTTTAGGTTTTCATCATGAAGCTAGTCCCATTAAAGAAGTGATACAAGGCATGAAAAGCACTATAAGAGAAACACTTAGTTTGAATTGAAGCATAAAAATTTAGAGTGTCAAAAGAGAAATTGAAGTATGCCAATAGAAAGAGAATTAAAATAGCTTCAAAACAAGACCAAAATCAACTCAAACGGAGCTCGGATGCTCAAGATATTCACAAAAGAAACCAGGAGCATAAATGTAAGGAAAACATAGAAATAAATAGGGAAAATATAGTAAACATGTCCTTGGGAGGGATTGAAATGTAAATAACAAAAGTCGTGAGGCCTTCCCTGATATTTACCCACGCGTACGAGGGTATAATTGCAATTATTAAAACCCACAGGGGGTTAATTGCAATTTACCCGAGGCGCATGTGCTTCTCAGGTGCTATCAGGACCTGATTGCAATTATGAAAAGCGTCTGAGGCCTCCCTATAAAATTTCCATCTCGTACGTGACGGGCACGTGGGAGATAGGCTCGGTGGTTGATGGAGGCTCGTACTTTGCTCGGAGGAGGCTCGGGCGTCGACTCTGGCTCAGAGGAAGTTCGAAGATGGCTTAGAGGTTCCGAGCCTGGAGGTCTGGTGCTGCCTCCCATAGCTGACACGTGGCTGAGTATGGATCGCCCGATCATCGAGATCAGACGGTGGCTGAACAAAGGCAGGGAGGCGACGTGGCTATCTGAGTGTCGTCCGATCTTGCCAATCGGACGGTTGTTGCTCCTGCATCGGTGATGTCGGTGTGGCCCAAGGGGGACCGTCCGATCTCGTCAATCAGACGGTAACTGTTACGTTGGTTCCTCCTCGCTGCCGCCTCCTGCAATGGACTTGGTTGGGCTCCAGCGACGCTCTCTTTACTCCATTATTCGTCTCAGACCTCGATGGAGCTCCATGGAGCATCCCAGAAGCTTGTCGAGGTAGCTGAGATTCCACTCAAAGTACGGCATGGTCTGGAGGAGGCCGTCGATGCTCACATGCCGGAGATGAAGCTTGTAAGGTAGCTCCGGTGAGAGCTCCAACCATTGAAGTAAATACCTATAATTGTTAGTCCCAATAACCGAAGCAACGATGTGCGACATGAGGTGAATGACATGGGAGCCTAGGAGAAAGGAGAAGATGAAGGCTCAGGTGCTCCTCCGTTATGAAGGGAGGAGCAGATGGGACGGATTGGTTGGAAGGTATGGAGGATCGAGAGGGTGAATGGGTGACACGGTGAAGATGGTTGAGGTGTGATGAAGCTCGAACGATAAACAATGAAGGGCAAAATTGCATGTGGAAGGCTAATTAAATCGGAGAAATCGAGTTAAAATAAAAAGGGAGATCGGAGAGCTTACCTGAACCATGGCGGAGGAAGGAGCCTGGGCTTGAGGTCTTAGGAGGACCTTCGGTCATCGCTGGATCCCCACGACCACCGCGGACAACTAAGTGGTGGCGGAGCACCGCAGACCTGGCCTACCTTGGCCAGGGGTCGACACTAGGGGTTGCCGTCATCGTTGTGCCATCAACGACTCTCCTCCTGTCACAGGGAGGAGGAGTGGTGTTGGGCGGTGCCCCACGTATAGGTGGACCAGGATATTAGGCGGTGCGAGGGCGTATTTGAAGGTTGAAGTTCGAGGTGTCAAGTAGTGGTGGTCGTGGTTTTCATGGGAAACCTGGTGTGAGGCGGACGGAGAAATGGTGACTTATGAGGATCGCAAGGGTTAGTGGTGATAGGGCTTTGATCAGGCGAAGTCAGTGAGTGATGGGGGTGGTTAGAGAGAAGGGGAAATAGAAAGGGGGAGACGTGTGCGTTGTGGACAACGTGGGGGGAGAGGAGCAGGTCTGGGGAGGAAGACAGGCCCTTGACCATTGGATGTTACGATCCAATGACGGAGAAGATGGCACTAGAGGACACTCTTGATCAAATAGATGAAGACCGCCATCGAGGGCTGAGGGCATGGCGCGTGCCGCAAGGAGGAAGAGGTGCTGGAGGACAGGCGAGATTGAGTCTGGGAATGGATCGAATGGTGGGCATCGAAGGCGGAAGGTGACGATTGAGATTGAGCGCTATGGAGAAGATCTGGTGGTTGCAAAAGGGTGCGGGAGTGAATAGTTGAGATGGAAGGAGGAGAAGGTCATTGAACGGCGACGGGTGGAGGGCACGTGGCGCGTAAGGAGGTGAGTCACGTGGCATAACCAGAAAGCGCCAGGTGGCCCAATCAGGTTATTCAGATAAAGAATGTGAAATAAGAGGGAGAAGGAAGTCGAATTTGGAAAAACTCAAAACATGAAAGTTGTAGATCTCGATGAGATCTACAAGTTTCATGTTGACCAAAAATGGGAACGAGGTCAAACAAAGGGAGATATATTTTTGTGAGAGTTTTTAAGGTTATAAAAAATACTACGATTTTAGTTTTGTTATTTTTTGTATTTTTAATTTATTCTAAGACTCAGATATATACAACATTTTATCTGGTTTTTTATTGACACTTAGTTTAATCTAGGGGGTTAATATATGCGAATTATGACAGTGAAACTGGGTTTCATCACCCCTCCCTCCTCTCACTCAAATGTCCAACGCCCAAATCCCTAGCAGTCTTCCCCTCATGGCCACCCACTTCCACAAATTCCGGTATGTCCCATTCCCCTCCCTCCTCTCACTCAAATGTCCACGCCCAATATCCCCCAAGTTTCAATAGCAGTGAGGGTGCGGGTCGTCAAGTGCTCCTCAATGGTGATTAGCTCCATATGGCCAGAGTTGATGCACAAGGAAGCTCGATGATGTGGTTTGGTCTGATCGGGGCTTGGGTTTTTGATCTGTTGTCGGTCGATACATGTGCATCGGAAGGACTAGTATTGATCGAAGATTGGGAACCAAATATCCTCGTATTTATTTAAGTGTGCAAATAATATCATGAAAATACAACAAAATATATTTATGTATATTTAAATAAGTTATAAATATACAAATTAAGTATATAAAATAATAAAATTTAAAATACAAAATAAAAATAGAATAAGCTATATATAGGTAAATATACATATAACTATAGTTTTAAATACTAATAAATAACTCCATAAAAATAGTAATTAAATAATACCTAAAATAACAAACATTTTTTATTTATATGTTAAAATTAATTATTTCATTATCTATTTAACAGAAGCTATCCCTAGTTGACCTAGGTCAACTCCCCTACCTCCAACCGCCTGGCGTGTCAGATGTCAATCAGTATATTATCTTAAATTTAAAAATCGAATATCGTCGGAACTCTCTTCTCTGGCCATGTTTCCCCATGTTTCTAACTGTACCGACCCACCATTTCACACCCACTTTGCTCCCCATCGCACGCTCCATCTTTCCCCTCATCTGGACCGACCTAATACCCTCTGGATCATCGAATCAGAGCTTCTCATCCGCCTTATATCGAAGCTCCTCTATTCAGCTCCATCCTGGTGCTATACAGCTTCAGTGGAAAGAAGCACCAAGGACCTGTGTAGGGTCGATTCTGGAGTAGGAGGAGGCTTCTAGATGTTACAACCTTCATCGATCTCTAGGACTCTCCTCGGCGAGGCTTGGACCCTCTTGTCGGTACCATTTGACGCGGGACACTCCCAAGAAGATCAGAAGCCCTTCAACGAAGCAGCAGATTGCTGGAGGGAGGAGTAGTGCACGATCGAAGGGAGGATGGGGGAGATGTTCTTCCTTCACCCTTGAGAACCGTCGGATCTCACGCGTGACCCAAATCTAATATGGGTCGTTGATTTCAAGCGAAGAGGTATCCAGCCTCAACTGTCTATGCGTTTAAGTGTGCCTGCATGGAGCACCCCTGACCGTACGATCGTGTGTTATATATGGGTAAATTTCACATATCCCCCCCTCGCCTTTTGTATATTTTTATTTTATATTTAAATTTAGGTCTGAAGTGTAAATACTAGTGGTTAAATTACATGGAACCCCTCGTATTTTTATGTATTTGCAAGTATATATGTGCCAGTTCAACTCACATGGTCCCCCCCACGTGAGGTGGGTAAATTACAAATAGTACCCTACAACTTTTCGTATTTATAAATAGTCCATAAATTTGTATATTACGTATAATTTTTTTAGGGAAAAATGCACAGATGACCTTGAATGTTTTGTATATTACAAATATGCCTCCATCAGGTGTTTTTAATATAAATATACGTGGTTAAATTGCACTATAATCCTTAGATTTTTGTATTAGGGTTCTAAAATACACAAAAACTTTTTAATATTTGCAAAAAGTCCCTGTAGTATTTCATTTTTGTGCATGTTTCTCTAATTTTTATAAATATCATCTGTGCTTTAAAAATTATGCAAAAATAGAACAATTTACATAGATGAATTTTCTTTCATGCCATAATTTTGTTTTTCTATTTTATGCATTTTTCCTATTTATTAAAATCATAAAGAGCACTTTTTGTTTCGGTGTGCTTTGAAAAATCCCTAAAAATTATAAACCCTTTTTGAAAAATTCCAAAAAACTGTATGTTGTCTATTATAGTTTTTATATAACTTGAGACGAGAAATCCCTAAAAATAGAAAAAATGATTAAAAAAATTAAAAACTCCAAAATCCTATAAAAATACAAAAAAAATCCTCAAAAAATCAAAAAATATTTATTTCTTTTTTGTACTTTTATTTATATATTTTATTAAATATGAATAATAGTTTTCAAAAAATTTGACTTTATTTTATTTTTTTAAATTCCAAAACAATTCAGCCTATTTATTTAATTCATGTTATAGGATATTTTGGAGTCTAAAAATACATAAAAATTAGTGAAAATATTCATAACATTATAAAAACATTACAAAAATATAAAAAAATCAAAAACAATTATTTTGTAAATTTCTAATTATATGTATATTTAATATTATAATACTCCATCTTATATGATAATACTCCATCTTATATGATAATACTCCATCTTATATTATATACCTACGTATATATAGTTTATATTATAATTGCAAATACTTTAAAAATATAATTTGAAAATAATTATATAATAATAATTTATTATATTTAATTTAAAACCCCACAAATTCATTAATTAATTATTTGAGTGAATATTGTATAAATATAAATTATTATTTATTTATTTTTTATTTATAAATAATAATTCTTGGTACCACATTTTTGCTCCATATGTCCGAAACTCTACACATACTTACACCTATACACATTTATAGTAGAGTTATAATAAATTTTAACTCGCACACATTTATTGCTCGAATTTTATGTGGGTTGATTGTTGATAAGAGGCACACTTGGTCACACATTGATTGGTGATCATGTTTGATTAACAGATCGGTGCAAAAGGCCCTTATCAGTTATCTAGAATGAAGGGTGTGAGCATTTCCTTAAGTAAGGCACTAATTAGGTAACCACCACGAGAAGTCATGCCCTAGTCATCGAATTGATCTTGATTTAAACTTAATATGAAAAGATTTAATTGTAATTAATCAATTTTATCGATTCACAATTGTGCATTTGTTCAAAATCAATCAAGTGAATGAATAATAAAGGAAATTTGGAATAAATAGATATTCTAATTTTTACATACAACTAAACAAACAATCAATGACTTCATATTCTAAATTTGCAAATCTCAAACATCGCATTTTAATTGGAAGGCATCATATAACGTGGACTTAAAATTGTTATGATCCCAAGTATTTTTAAAATATTAGTCCAGCTCCTGGTGTAAATATATATATTATATTTTCATAAGTTTTAAGTTAGAAAATAGGAAAAAAACAAGATCTCATAAAAATCGAGTCCTCTTCCAACTCTGCATATGAAGAAATCAAAATTCGCATGACCTCAAGCTCAGAATCGTGTGAATCTTTTTCGTACTGATTGGGGATTTATTAATCACTTATTAATCACTATTTTATAACGGTATGCTCAAAAACAGTGGAAAATCTATATTTTATCGCCACGATCTTTGATTGAAATCAGAGTCTGTGAGCGCATGACATCTGAATCGTCTCTCGAGTGCCATCAACTTTTGGTGGACCTTTAAATATGAGTCCAGAACTCTAAAATTTTTTTATATTAAAATTAATGTTCTAAATACAAGATAACAACAACATCATCATATATCAACAAATCATTCCTCCTCTAACCTGGTGGAGTGAACCTAAGGTTACAGAAGGTCAGAAACCAGTCATAGATCGCAAAAATAATGTAGTTAGTGATCGGAAAAATATAGTTGATTGTTCATCGAACCCAGATGCAATGTGAACCCTTTTAACTTGGCCGATACCAATTTAAGGGAGTTCATAACTCACACATGACAAATGCAAAATGACAAATCAAATTTGCATAAAAGCATGTTCATCACATGAACATCAATGCAATGCATAACCAAAAACAATAATGTTTAACCACATAATATAAGAAAATATTTCCAAACCGTTTCGTATAATTACAAGATTATTTAAGAATACATGTTGAAGCATGAGTCTCTAAAGGAAGAGACTTCACGAATCAAGTCTGATTCTACGTAAATTCTCTTGTGGCAATGATGACTCATGTTGCTTCACATGAACTTTATATCTATTTCTCCTCGAAGTAATCCACGTAAAATAGAGATCAAGTCAATCTCTATCTCCTAATTTTGTTGCACGAAATTGAGTCCTCCTTCACATACACAAGGCATGGAGAATAAGCTAATCTTCTCTCACGATGGACCAAGTCAGCATACAGAAGATGGACACACAAGGGTAGACAGCCAAGGGATTTGCATGGAAGAATGTGGATGGTCAAAGAGGGTTCCAAACTCTCTCTCTCTCTCTCTCTCTCCACTTGGCAAGGTTAAATCAAATGTTTCTCTCTTGGAATTGAAAAAGAAATTGTGTTCGAGAGAGAGGCCAAGCCCTCTCTCATATAACATGATGTAGACATCCATGAGGAGTCATACTCCTCATTGTGGACATCAACACATACCTCTCTCTCTCTCTCTCTCCTCTTTATTGCCATGTAGAAGTCATATTCTTGCAAGACTTTGGCTAACAATTTAGACAATACAATTATCAAGATAAAGCAATAAATTTAAGAGAGGGTCTACATTAAATAGGACTCTTATGGTGGGCTTCATGGGGGATATCCACCTTGAGACATCCTAGTAAATTTTAATCCAATAAAAGCCATGATATTATAATTCAATAATCCTTTGCTAAATTAAATTACAAACATCATTATTGAGTTATTTATGAGAAAAACCTCTCAATTTACAAATCCACTTCATAAACCTGATATAAAATGTAAATCCTATTTACATTTAAATTTCTAATGTGAAACATATTCACATCTGCCTTAAAATAATATATAAATAATACTCAAATTAATATGAATCATTATTCATATCAGTATTAATTAATACAAATCATTATTCATAATTGGATAATTAATATAAAAACTATGAATCTCATTCACACTATCATTAGATTATTATCCACGACAATAATATTTATTATCATAATATTGATAGCATAATATACAAGTCCTAATCCAATTAGGAATTATGAGTAGATGATGTAGATAATTGGAGATAATGTCGGGAAGATCATACTATCCATGTACAGTATTTCGAAATTTAGATATCCATCAAATTTCAGGGTTTAAATCATTTATACTAAAACATATCACTCTATTTCTAGCTTAGTGAGCTCAAAAATATATCATAGTGATGAGCTCAACTTCCATCTTCATTTCTATCCACTGTCCAACCCATTTGGAGCTTAGAAATGAGATATGGAAGTGAATCCATCTCCATTTCTATTTCCAACATTTGGACTAATTGGAATTGGATATTGGAAATGCAATTGGATCTTTTGATGTGAGAGTTAATTAATTATCATACCATTAAGTCATAAAATAGAGTCACTAAAATCCATCAGGTTTAGTCACCCCTTCAGAATGGAAGTGTCACGGTATATGATTTATTATGAACGCATCAACTAGAGTATTCCCAATACTCCATCATCCAACATGTTAGAAGACTTTGATACCCTCGAAGTTCAAACCCGTGTTCGATTTTTTCCTTCTAGGGTATATTAGTACATTTCTCAATAGATAATTGGACGACAATATTAATCATATACTTTCCAAAAGTATACATTAATATCTCGAATTCATATTTTATTTCATAAATAAGAAGACCATGCATGGAATTCTATTTGATCTCAAATATCTCATGAGTGAGCTCGGTCTCCCAGATCATCAAGTATGAATCTGAATGTCCCCTTTGAGAGATAATACACCTCATATTTCGTCATATGCACACCAACACATCGATGTATGGACCTTCGTTAAGTCTTCAACGTAATGATATATCTAAGACACGTACTTGGACATATTGATGTATATCTATTTCAAGACAAAGGATGTATGCCTCATCGTGACAGTTATGATTCAAGTCTTAATTTATCTCGACCTCATCAAGTCAATACTTCGGCCCATATAGTCAACATTCTGACTTTCGGTCAACATTTGACCATTTGTGTCATAACACAACCTGAAGTCAACATTTTAACTTTTCAAGTCAATCTATCGACTATTAGGTCAAACTTTTAACTTGACTACTCTATGACCTATGAATCTATATTCCCGTGTAAAGGACCTGCGTTAATAGGTAATTCGGAGATCAGCCTTTAGAGAAATATCATCATTTCTTTCTTAGACTAGAGATCAATTATCAATATCACGTGATGAAGTCTGTTGTGTCCTCTCAACTGCATAATATTAAAGATGGCCATGGTACGCAATATAAGTTGTATAAAGGGACCTTTAATTGCGCACACGCACACACACACACGCATAAACCCACACACGCACACGAACGCGCACACGCATGTGCACGCCCGCACACCCCGCACCACGCACACGCACCCGCACCCGCACGCGCACGCATGTACACAGACAGACATAGATATGCGAGATATATATATATATATATATATATATATATATATATATATAATGTGCTTGTACATGAATCTATACATAACAACCTTTCCAATCATTCAATAAATAAGAACCGATAGTAACATACATACAACTATATTCACACATCTAAGTAGCTTGAAAAATAGCAGTCACATCTTCGGCAAACAACAAGCGTGTGATAGTTCATTGGCTCTCTAATTAGAATTTTAGCATGCCAACTTAGCTCTCCATGTGCCTAGTTTCAGCAGGATACTCTCAACTCTTGCATGATGAAGATACCAATAAAATTTTCTAGCGATGCCACTTAAAAGATGAATAGGCGTAAATGGATCATCATAAAAAATCAAAAGTGAAACTATCAATCCCTAAAGATATTCTCTATTTAACTTCCAAGAAATGTCGAAATAGCTTGGATTGGAGACTAGGTTTATCATTGTAAAAAACTAATAACATTATAGCATTTGGATCATATTACTAATTGAAATTTCTCAATGAAGCTACTTTAAGCTACTTTTTTTACTTAATTTGTACATACATGTTGGGTCATGCATGATGTTGGAGATTCTGAGGTCACACAGACCACTATTCAGAAATAGACTAGATGTGGATCGGCCATGAAACTGCATGATGCCTCATGTGAGAAAGTTCCATTGATTTTATTGGACATGACTAGAAACTTTGGCATTTTTTTTCTATTTTCGTGCATTCATATCCTCACATTCCGAAAAGATATCCTCACATCAGCGTAAAAAATGGTCGAATCTTTCAACGTAGATTTGAGCAAAGATCCATGTAGCCGACCCTACTTATAGTAGGAGAAAGCTTCGTCATTTCATCATTTCATATCCTCACATCTCAGGGTAACTTCCAGCTGAAGCATTACCAATCTACTTTTGAGAAATGAGGGAGACGAGTGGACCCTTGGGCCCATTACCTCACCTTTCTGTCCTCTGTCCTCGGGCTAGCTTCTTTTTCTGCTATGGCTGGTGGCCTATGTGAGACTATTATATAAATTTGTCGAGAGATACTTTATCAACTTCAACTAGATAGGCTTGGAAAACACACTCCGAAAAGATAACTATCTCATATGTCATACCAAGGTGAATTTTCCGTTATCTTCATTACCATGCAATCCCCTATTACCCCCTTGATTTTCCAAGGTACAAGCACGGTGGGGAACGGTAGGAATACCACTGGTCATCATCGGGTGAGGAACAGTAGGAATACCACTGGTCATCATCGGGAGATGCACGGTATGTGAAGTTTCCTTAGAGGACTTCCACGATACTATGGAAAGGTGAAGGACAATAAAACATAAAAGTATATTCTCTCATATATTTTGAAGCATGTTAAATGACCAAAAACAGACACCATTTTGAAGGATAAGAAGAACCTCCATGCATTGAAGGGATAAGAAGAACCTTGATGCGTCAAGGAGCTGTTGGTAGCAGCCGTGGGAGAAGTGGCGGTAGGAGGAGCGTCAACAGATGGGGCAAGTCATTGGTCGAGGAAGGGAGTAGTGATAAGAAGGGGACGAGGGTCAGGTTACAGTGAAGACGACGAGAGGAAGAAGAAGCGACGGGAGTAAGGGTGAACTTGGGAGGGAGGTGCGAGAGAAAAGGATTTTAGCCTTTAGGGCTCGAGATCCCTATTGACCCGTAGTTTCCACTTGCAAGGCAGTTGGAATTGGGTTCAAATCAAGGTTTTTGAAACCGAACGGGACACCGAACCGGAAACCTTGTTCAAATGGTCGGATCAGGTAATCAAACCGGTTCAACCGGATGATGACATCATCATTATTTAAAATCGGATTAAACCGGACCGATGAAAAAAAGTGGCTGAACCGGCTAATCAAACCGAAATGAAATAATATATATATGCACTTAATATACTTGAGATATATATAAAATAATAGATAATGTATATATTTCACACTATACATAAAGTATTTTTCTTATACACCATCAAATATCATACATGTCATACATATATATATATATATATATATATATATATTATTTGGACTAGATGCTTTATAACATGATAATAGTTTAATTATATTTAAAACCCAATTCATGCAAAAAATTGTGTTAGTTTAGTTGGTTGGAAGTGTGAAATAGGTAACTTAAGGTCATGGGTTTAACTCTCATTACCAACAAAATTTTTAAATAATTTTAAAATTAAATGTAGTTCAACTTCGGTTGAACATGATAAAACTGGGTCAAAAAATAGGTTGAAGCGGACGGGTTAATTAAAATTTGAATAATTGAACCGAACCGGCATAAACTGGTTAACCGGACTGATCCAAGCCCGATTCACTAGTCAGATCGATCGAACCGGTCGGTCCGGTCCGGTTTCAAAAACACCGGTTCTAATTCAAGCGTAGTGGTCCAACCGGTGGACCCGATTTAATTATTTTAGTTATTAGCACTGAAATGGTTGGACCGATCGAAATGAAATCAGTTCACCATCCAATCGGTATGACTGGCAACTTTGGTATACACAAATATCCATATTTATATCGATGCATTTCCATATAAAAATACAATTGTAGATATATTTTTAACTATATATAACATGATTTTATTCATTCCTTCACCATATTCAATAAAACTGTTATGAAATAAATATATTTAGTATATTTACATCATATGTAATCCAATGGTACGTGTATACTTAAGCAAATCTATATAATTTATTTTATATTATGTGTATCCAAATCATATCCATTTTATATCCGCATTGTTTTTTAATAATAGGGTAATATGCTTTTCATATCTGTCAATATTCATATTTGTAAGCATGCTTTAAAAAATAAGTATATATTAACACATGTATCCGTATAAAACCCTTTGCATGCAGCATGTCAATTGCGAACTGGTCGTTCCACTTGAACGACCAGGAGCACGAACCTCCATGAAGAGCACCACTTAATGGATGTGATAAGGGGCCTCCATGAACAAATCCATCAACCTTTCGAGGGACACCTCCACACAAGCAGCATACTTTCAACGGCACAAACAATTGCGTGGATACCCCAACATGGTTCGTGTACACAGGTTCCCACAAAGCAGCAAATCAATGAGGGCATTGGACCATGATACCATATTAACCTAAGGGTGCATTCAGTTCAGGAATAAACATGAATAAGGACGAAGAATATGCTGGAATAAGATAATATTCTTGTTCTGACCGGAAAGATAGAAATAAGGTGAAGTGAAATAAAGGTAGAGAGAGATGCGCAAGAAAGAATAGCCGTACAAGGAAGAAGAGGAAAGGGGAATAGCGCCATTATTCTTGAGCGATTCCCCAAAGAACACTCAATTGTGTTTAAGGTGTGGTGTCTAGACCTGGGGTACTAATAATGTTCCCACCTATGGAAACAGTGCCGAGATTCCGTGGAAAATGATGGGCTTCATCCCAAAAAAATCCAACACGAATGTCAATAGCTGACAATTTTAGAGTTGAAAGCCACAACCACACCCTTTTGATGTTGAGAACTATCATGCATTTACTCTGAAAGAGGCCAAATTTAATTATAACAAACATTATGCCACTACATTGTGTTCATATCTACCACTTCAGAAGATTCGTACTACATTTTCCCCGGTTAAATTCCTCCTGTGCGAAATAGTGGTCTCCAAAGACAGTACATGCATATAAAAAGATTCAAGTTGAGATAAACTAGGCCGGCAAAATTGCATCTAGTAGGAAGTCACCTATCACAAAAGATACCTGAGATACATATATAATTCGTTTGGTGAGATGGGTTAATCTGTAATCTGACGAAAATCATCAATCTTCTTTCCTGAATGGAGATCCACAAGGAGCAATTAGCCCGAGGTTCTGCCTTTGATTCTCCTGGTACTCGCAGGTGATTCAGCCTGCAAAAGAAAGATAGCAAGCACTGCTCATACTGGTTATATTATATCCGACAATACAAGAAAAAGGGGAGATACTTCATCTTTAGATTCTTTAAGTTGGCATTGTTTCTTTTGTAAATTAATGTTGGTTGGTGAATTCTTTCTAGGAGATTTTGTTATTTTTTGTGACATCGAATGCCCATGTCTGGGTGTGGTTTTTACCTTCTCTTTCACCTCTCTCGGCCTTTTCACTTTGGCCATTTGAACTTGGGCACCAACTGGATCTTCTTTCTCTGAAGAATTAGCCTTCAAACTGTAAGCCAAATTCAATTTCTTTGTGCCATGTTGCTTGGGCACCCCATTTTGGATTTTTTTTTGGTTTGCTTCTGCTTACTTCATTTCTCTGAAATTTGCGCTTTGTCGGACTTTTGCCTTTTGGTAGGAGGAACTTCCTCATTCTGTCTTGTGGCCTCAGCACTTATTTGCACTATTCTGCAAATGTGATTCTGCTTTTTCTTTCTCGGATACTATTACTTTCTTCAAGCTTTGCTTCGGTAATTTTGTTTTTGTATCATATTGACCGCCAATCCCCACAGATCCAACACCTGAAGATGCATTGGTCACAGAAGTTAAACAGAAAAGAGTGACTTGTCAAGCTTTGGGTGCAAATGATTAGTCAAAATACAAGCAAGCATCAGCACAATATTGTGATTTCTTAACAGGGTTAATGCCCAATCTAGCCTTATAATTCCGCCAGATATATTCTATTATTTGATGTTATAGAAACCAAGGTTGCAAAAGTTCAGTCGATACTCGGTGGCTGGGTCAGTCCTCAAGGACTAATAGGCAATCGGATGGCTCGACGAATTTAGACGGACTTTATTCGATTTATTTTTTAAATTATTTTAAATATATAAATCATTTCTTATACATATATTCTATATTTACAGTGATTTGTACATTTTCTATACTATCAATGAGCAAATAAAATAAACGATTGAATTCCAATTGAACATTAAGCATCTTAGATTAAGATTGCTTTCTAAAAAAGTAGGAAAAAATAATTTGGTAGCCAAAAATGGTGACGAGTCTGTTGTCCGACTAGTGACCTCTTAGTCTCAGTCGAGTTGGCCAACATCTACCCCCTCCACCTCGACTAAATGACCTAGTCTTCCATTTTTTGTAAGTTTGATAGAAACACAGACCGTGCAAAACATTTTAAAATCTAATGGGTGAACATATGTACTTATATATTCAAATAAAAGGTATTACACATTTAATTACAAGGAGTCGTGCCTCAAAGAGGACCTTGGCTTGTTCTATCACATTTTCAAGATAAAATCTCACCGTTAAAGATCAACTTGTTCCTTGCTAGTCAAATAGCCCATGTGGGCAAACACTTTTATCTTGCCTTCACTTGAGCCCCTCCAATCACTAGCCAGAAAATCTATTAATGAATCTTCACTTTCACACTGTAAACCAGGAAAATTGGCGATGTCCCAGGTCTCTCTCAACCCATGACAGACGAATAACATGTGGTTGATGTCCTCAGAGACTTCAACACAACGGGTTACACTACATATCTTGGGAAAATCATGACCCTTCTTGCTCCGTCATAACTCGACCTCTTTTGAACAACCACAAGAGGACTTTGATCTACATGGGAATTTTCCAATCTCATATCCGTGCACGATTACACGCCATGTCTCCATAATCTGATACCTTTGAGGCATACATGACCTTGTGGGCTTTTTTGATAGAGAAATAGTCATTCCTCCAACATCATGAGTCCAGTCCCTCTGAAGGTCCATCAATCTTGGCCAACCTATCTGACATGCAAATGAAATCTTGTACTTTTTGGTCTGAGAGCTCAGAAGTAAACAACAGTATCCAAGTCTAGGGCTGCTAATTGAACTGAATCATTCGAATTCGATTAGGATTCGTTCGATAAAAATTCGAAAAAAGTTCGATTCGAAATCAAATGAAGTGAATTTGAATTTAACTTATGGATTCGATTCCCAAATGAATCGAATTTGAATTTACTTGAATCCGTTCGATAATAATTCGATTCGATTTGATATATATACATATATACATGGTACATAGATATACCTGCATATAATACATACATATTTACGTACATACATGTAACAACCACTCTGGGACGATTATGATCTTTTCTGGAAATTCTTTGCAAAGAATTATAGCATAATTACATCAAAAGGTTGATATGTATTTATTCGAATTCATTTGTAAATAAATAGATGCAGAAAAGAGTATATGAATATGTATTAAAAAGCTACTGCATTTAATTTACACTGAAAGATTTAGCATTTACATTATATCAAACCAACTTACTGCAATTATTAAGTGGTTAATTTTAAACTTATAATCATATCTAGACTCCGTTGATATGATTTATCATATCCAGCATTTACCGCTATGACTTCCATACTCCCACGCTACATTGACGTGACTTGTCAATGTGTGACATGCATATGCAAGTTTGTCTGCAAAATATGTTATGAGTTAGAAATGTGGGTCCTTCATGCATCGGTAATACAAAACATCTAAGTTTTTATCTTTACTTATTATTTTGGCCTAGTGACGATAGCTTAGATATGAGTTACTTTGTACAAGTATAATAATCAATCTTAGCGTGTTATTCAGAAATTTTGAAGCATTAAGAGGATACAAAGAACTCTAAGCCATAATCAATTTAATATGTATATATGTATGTATGTATAATACTATTAGTTAAAGATTATATATTAAATATAAAAAAGAGTAAAGAATATTAGTCATAAAATCTAATAGGAAAGGTTAAATGTTTAAGATTGTTATCCTAAATACCCACCCACACATTTATTTTCATATTCCCGCGTTCCTTACACTCTACCACAAATCCTAAAAATCCACGATAGATTATGGTGACCTTTCTCCTAACACGTGAAAATGATGGTTTTGTTACTTCGTGTTCCTCAAAATTTGTTGTGATCGAAATTTATTTATATATCCTTTGATTTATGGTTGTTTTGATTTTCCTTACATGGCAATCCATGATGATTATCATTGTCAAGGTGATATTTATCATTACATGAGTAACATACAAGTTCTTCTCTCCATAATGTAAGTTGTTCCTTTATACATCAAAAATTCGTATATTTCATTTTCATGACTTAGCTTTTTGATATTGAAGATCCTTATGCATAATGAAGAGGTTTTATCTTGCTACATTATTTTATTATTCCCATTATTTTAAATAATAATAAAAATTTGTATCAACTTTCTATATAAGTTTGATCGTGTCTTGCTTTAACATGAAATGGTAATTATAATATGTTCAACTTTTTCATCAGTGATATTCTATCTCTTTGATAGGCTCATATAATTATATTGTATTTATCTATTTCATCATCATAGAAAAAGAGTATATTTAGATTGTAAAAGACATATAATAATTGTAAAAAATAGATACTTTTATCCACTGTATTGTATTGACTAGATATTTTCCTTGATTTTACAGTTTTTCAACTTATCTTAGTAATATATTTTCAAAGTTAGAGTTATACAATAAAATAATTATATTATATTATTCTTCATATAATATTGTTTATATAAGCTATAAAACATTAATTACCATTTTGAATTCAAAATAAAATGAATCAAATTTGAATATCTGAAACTCAAAATGAATTGAATCTGAATTTAAGTTAGTAAATTCACTTGAAATTCGATTCGAGTTCGGATTCGAAACTTTTATAATGAATTGAATCAGTATCCTCGTGAATTCGAAGGTATTCAATTCGATTAGCACCCCTATCCAAGTCCCCTCATACCAGACCTCCACAACACGAGCCTCTTTGTCTACTGTCAAACTAAATAGCCAAGGGTAAAGATTACAAAGCCTCCCCTCCTCAGTCCAATCATCTCTATAGATCGAGTAGCCCCCCATTTCCCAGAACTAGTCGAAGTGATGGATTACATCGGGAAAAAATGGAAGATATTCCCCTCTAAAATGTGGAGCGAGATGCCACCACATCCACTCGCGTGTATAGGCTGGAGGACAACGAGTACAAAGATCGTACCAGCATAGAAAACAAATCTAAGCCATCAACCCAGATTCTGACCACATATTTTGCGATCAGGGCCTTGTTCATTTTTCCAAGTCATAACAACCCTAAGCCCCCCTCTTCCGTAGAGCATGTCACCATGTAACACTCCACAAGAGGGATCCCATTGTCTTCTCCTAAAGAGGACAAAAAGAAATACCTTATCAAAGATTCTAATTGCTTACGACCAATTCGCAACACCTGTGAGGACATAAAAAACACCAGGATAATTGAGAGCACAACCTTTACCATCATCAGCTTCCCCTCAAATACCATGTTGTGTTCCACATTGCCAGCTTCCTTTCCAATTTCGTAATCATCGGTATCCAATGGATATGGCTATGCATGTCGAACAATAGTGGTAGACCGACATAGGTAATAGACAGGGCTCTTATAGGTCCCAAGGTTGTCTCATGGAACACCGCCATCTCAAGCAATAGACCGACATTGAATCTATCAGAAGCAATAAAGAGATGTAATTTATGGTTGCATAATATACAAAAAAACAATGTACAAACCATAGTAATTTCAACCGTAATGTGGAACATTGTAGAACCACTGTACAAGCATGCTAATATAATCTACTACAGCTAGCATTAGATTAGGGAAAAAAGGTTGACTTGGCCTCGTTCACTCATATAGACCAAACAACCTCCAACTCATGTGAAAGGTTTTCATAATCATCCTCCAACTCCTGTGAAATTCCTCGCAATTTAGTTTATCTCCCTATCTTTTACTTTATATTAATACTATTAAAATTTAGATAAAAAATCTATTAGATTGTCAAAAAAGCGCCAACTAACATATAGTTGTTGGGGCTTATGAACATGCTTGTTATCGTTCGTTGTTGTTGGAGAAAATATGAGACTTGTTTATTCCATTGAATCCTAGGCTCTGTTATGTAGAGGAGAGACCTATGGGTAAATTACGCAAGACTAACAAAAGAAATTAAAATAGAGAAAAGAGTACGGTAACATAAATATATCTCTACACTCCCCCTCAAGATGAATTACAGCTCTATTTATAAATCATATTCTTATGATTAATTCTTTCAAGGGAATCATGGCTCTATTTACAATAGATTGCTCATTTTAATTGGGCATAATTAATTTAATTATATTAAATTAATTATCAATCAAATGCAATTAACAAACAATTAGGGTTTGCTTGATATTATTATATAGTACACACCATCACATTGTACAATTATATTATTCCAATTAGTTGTTTAAAGTACACAGAGACTTCTCATGCTACCCATCCTTGAAATGGATCAAGCCAGGTTGGACAGATAATGCTAATAGGGAGCGCTTCCACTGTAAATGTGATTCAAGGTGCCAATTAATTAACCCACTATCATATCCATGACTTAGACACCATCACCGAATCAATTCAAAACAACACAAGTGATATAAACTATACTAAGAGGTTTTATCGGTCATATGCTCTTAATGACCGGTGTGATACTATATAGTATTCACTCAGAAATCTTAGGCATCTTAAATTATTTTTAAAGATCCTAAATTTCTAGTCATATCAAGCAAACATGTTCGATTTTGCATGTAAAAGTTGACCTACAACTATTATAGGTTAAACTAGGGTTTTGTTATAAAACTTTCATTCAATGGTGATTGATGTTTTTAAATCAAATATTTCCATAAATATGTGAAGCATCAATTAATCATGGTAAATTCATATTTTCCTTGATTTACATTGAATGATAAACACATTAAGAAAGTTTTTGTGAAGATCTAATCATCTTCCGATCCATCTCCACTAAATATGGAATATCTGGGGTAAACGGAGTCGAAATCACGCGAAATAAATTCGAGTAGGTCGCTGGTTTAATTCTCTACTTAATTAATGTATTTTTAACATGTTTAATGATTGGAAAACAAGAACCAAAAATTAATTTATTACAGATCTGTGATTACATGTAAAAACAATTTCATTACGAGAACTTTTTGAATCTAAAATAATGTACCTTTGGTGTCAACCTTTGGCAAGTATTTTGGTGACATTTTAGATATTCTAGATACATTTAAATACCCAAAAAATTGTTTAAACGGTGCACAAACAATAGCTTTTCATTTTAACGAAAAACAATTCGAAACAAGCATCTTATGCATAAACAAGGAGTTCTCGCGCAATAGATATGCAAAACCTGGCTCTGCTACCACTTGAATCTTAGTGTTTAATCCTTAGTGTATCACGGAAGCATGAAGATTGCATCACATACGATCAAGAACAACTATTCATACTAGTTGCAAGGGGTAGCAGAAATTAAAAACTTTTAACAAAGATGAAACCACGTGAAATGAGAGCCTTTCTCATAGTGTTTCATCAAGATCACAAACGAGTAAAAGGATTACCTCTTGGAACGCGTTTGCGATCGCGTATCTCTAAATGAAGAGACCTCCTGTCTCAAGTCCGATCCAACAAAAGATGCATTTGCGGTGTGTGGATGAGATGCGTGCTTCCCACAATCCGAGTTGACGATCCGAGCATGGAACCCCCTGATTTCGTCTCACGAAATTCGTAGCCTTCCTCACGAGCGTGGAGCACCGAAGAAGGCGAAGATCCACGAGCAATCTATCTGGCAACACAACAGCACTGTGACGACAATGATGCTCTCAGAAACAACCAAGTGGACAGCCATTAGGGTTGAGAGAGAGAGCCCCTTGGATATGTATGAGAAAAAGAGAGAGATTTGTTGTATTTTAACTTGTGTATGAGAAAGAGCTAGGACTAGCCTTTCTTTTATAATAAATTGGATGTTGGAGATGCACTACTAATTGAAATCAATGGTCATGATTTTGTTGCATAAAATTTGCAACAACAGTTAATTAATTTAAAAGAAATAAATAAGTTGAAGAATCTTCAATAATTTAAATTCAATTAAATCAATTCATACGGAATAATATAGAAAGGAGGAGAGCCTCCTTCCATAATAGAGGACGGTCACCATGGAGAGACTTCATGTGGTCGTCCACTTTCATTATGGAATGGAACTCTCTTCTTTTCAATATTGATGAGATCTCGTATCTCATCAATTATTCCACATATGCAACTATTATTATTGCTTAAATTATCACCAGATAATTTCAAATTGTTTTCTGATAATTTCAATCATGCCATTGACAATTATGAATCATATTCAACCACCAAATATAAAACGTAAATTACATTGACAATTAATTATATGATATGAATACAATTCACATTAACATTTAATTTGTAAATCCTATTTACAACTAAATCTCTCCATGATATTATAAATTATATGTATATATTATTTTTGTGGATAGTGATATCCATATTAATCACATCTTTGATAATTAAATATCATTTAATTATCTTAAATGACTTTCCTCATGTGTCCAAATAATATGAATCACATTCACATTATTTATGGCAATTAAATCATATTTAATCATTAATTTTCCAATGCTCGGATATATTGTCAACAATAAAAATTATTCTTGAACTCTTTCAAGAACGATATTCCTTCTCCGTGGATACTTGGAGATAAGGACATGGAAATTGTACATTCCATGTATAGTGACTTAGATATTGAGATCTTATCTCATGTCCAGATCTAAGTGACCTCTCAAAGATGTTTGATTAAATAAAACCGTAAATCTAATCTTCTCATTGCATCTGAATTATATGCTGATCAATGTCCAACATTTGGACTAAGATTAGATTAACAATCTTCTAAGAGGGGTCATTAAAATCCAAACATGTTTCGCCACTCCCTCGGAATGGAAATGTCATGGTTATACAATCATTTGCAATCACATCACCTTCGAGTATTCCTAATACACGTACATCCTGCATACTAGAAGACCTGGAATAAATTCTGAAGTTTTATATCATATTTGAATTATCTTCTTCAAGATTTTATCATTAAGTTTCTCATTTTATCATTGGGAGTTGGTATCAATCATATGCTTTCCAAAAGCATATATTATACCTACAAATTCTGTCAAGCTTGCAAAGCAAGACAACCATGTATGGAATTTGATTGGTCCCAATATCTTATGAGTGAGCTCATGTCCTTCAGTTCAGTAGTGAACATGTATGATCCTTTTAAGAGATCGTATTACTCATATGCCCTTGCATACACACCAGCTCGCCAGTGTATAGACCTTGATTAGGTCATCAACCTAATGGTCTGCCTAATGTACATACTTAGACATATAGTAATACATCTATCTCCAGTCAGATGATGTATGTCTATATCATGACAGCATACGACATAGGTATTGGTTATATCGATCTTGTTAAGTCAATTCTTTGATCTAACTTATCTGAGACCTCTGAATCTCTATTCCTATACAAAGGACCTGCATCAAGAAATCGGTCAAATATCAGTCTTTAGAGAAGGATTGCCATCTTCTCAAGCTGGAGATCCTTTCTTAACAATCATTTGACGGTGCTTGATGAGTCCTCAATCTAACTCTTTAGATATCATCCAAGCACCAGCCTCTATGGTTCAACCATTGGATCAACAGTTGTGTGATTATTAAGATGATCATATTACATAATCCTAATTGTACTAAGGGGCCTTATAAGTGCATTCGTTCATTTAATATCAGATATGGAGTAAATTGAATCAATAACTATTATTAATATATCAAAAGATTACAGTAACCTTTTTGTAGAAAAAGTTCTCTCAGGGATAAACATGTCTAACAGTCACTTAGAGTGAATCATTTCAGCTCAAACTCAACATTTATAAATGATGCATTTTGCTGAAAGTGACATAAACCATGAAATTGGATAGTTATCCGAATTTCAAGTTACAAGATGTGGATAGTATGACCTCCCCGACATTATCTCCAAGTATATGCGATAGTAACTCACAAGTCCTAATTGTTCTAGGACTCATACTATGTGATGTAAAAATTGAGATAATAATTTTTATTGACATAATTAGATTCTACAAGGGTATTTTTGGAAATATAATTCATAAATATTATTCATTAATTAATATGAATAATAGTTCTTTAGAAAGGAAAAATAAAATTGTATATTGCACGAAGCTCTAGAGCTACCTTATATAGGAGAAAAGCTCTATGGGAAAATTACATAATGAAGAATATAAATAAACCACAAAGAGATAAAAATATCTCAACACTCCCCCTCAAGCTGGAGCATATATATCAATCATGCTCAATTTGGAACAACAACGAAGAAAAGGACATCTAGCAAGGGCTTTGGTGAACATATCTGCAATCTGGTCACCTAACGCAACATGAGACGTGGAAATGAGTCCCTTCTGAATTAGATCTTGAGTGTAATGGCAATCTACCTCGATGTGCTTGGTTCTTTCATGGAATGCAGGATTATTGGCTATAAATAGAGCAGCTTGATTATAGCATTGGAGATGCATGGGAAGTGGTACCTCAATAGTTAAGTCAGTTAGGATGGATCTGACCCACATCATCTCCGTGCTCCCTTGTGCCAAAGCTCTGTATTCTGATTCAGCGCTAGATCTCGCCACCACTGTCTGTTTCTTACTCTTCCATGAAACCAGCGAGCTTCCTACAAACACAATGAAATCTGATATAGACTTCATGTACTTAGGGCACCCTACATAGTCTGCATCAGCATACCCTGTCACTGTAAGAGATGTATCTCTTTTGAACAAGAGTCCTGCACCTGGAGAGGACTTCAGATATCTCAAGATCATATTTACTGCATCCATATGGACCTGCCTAGGATGCTTCATAAACCGGCTGACTCTACTAACTACAAATGGTATATCATACCTGGTGATTGTGACATATAACAGCTTCCTTACTAGCTCTCTATATCGTCTCTTGTCAACTTCTTCAGAATCATCATCATAGAGCTTAGTATTACGATCCATAGGAGTGGTAGCAAGCCTACATCCCGTTATGCACGTTTCAATTAAGAGATCAGTAACATATTTTCATTGCATCATTACCATGCCCCACTGATTCCTTGCAAACTCAAGACCAAGAAAATAATGAGATTGCCATGGTCCTTGGTCACAAATTATTGTCCGAGGAAATCTTTAGCTGACTGAATCCCCTGCTCATCATCATCTGTAACAATGATGTCATTCACATAGACCAATATAGCAACAGTACCTCGTTGGGATCTCTTTACAAAAAGAGAGTGATCTGCAGTAGATCTAATAAACCCATGTTGTTCAATCAATTCTGAGAGCTTTTGAAACCAAGCTCTCGGACTCTATTTAAGATCATAAATCGCCTTGTGAAGTCTACATACGATATGTGACTCCCCCCAACAACAAAACCTGGTGGTTGCTGCATGTTGACTTCCTCATGGACGTCACCATACAAGAAGGCATTCTTGACATCCAACTGAAATAGAGGCCAGTCACGTACCATAGCGACAGAGATCAGGATCCGCAGAGTAGTGTGGCAAGCAATAGGAGAAAATGTATCATGGTAATCCACTCCATACATATGGGTGAATCCACGAGCAACCAGTATGGCCTTGTATATGTCCATTGTACCATCGACATGGTGCTTCACTGTAAATACTCACTTGCTCCCCGCAACCGGCGCACAAGGGGAAGCATCAACAACACTCTATATGCCTCGAGATTGTAATGCTGCCATCTCTTCCTCCATAGCAAGACGCCAATGACTAACCTACAATGCGCCTGGTAGGACCTCGGTATCTCAACTGCAGACATACCCATAACAAACCGTTGAAACACCTCTGAAAGGCATGAAAGAGAGACATGGAAAGCAAGGGGATACATAGTGCATGTATGTCTCTGCTTCCGTAGGGCAATGGGCATATCAAGGTCCTCAGCCTCCTCAGTGATTGTCACATCTATAACCTCCTGCTCATCCTGTTGTAAATGCAAATCACTAGTACCATCAATAGAAACCAAGTGTTCAGAACATACTTGGGGTGTGTTGGTTGTTGGAGGAGGCACATGAGCATGAGGTTGGCGCTGGTAAACATGTGGAAAGTATAGGCGTGCAACAGATGAAGTTGGTGGAAGCGATGGAGGTGGAGGTGGAGATGATGATGAAGGTGGTGAGGAAGTAGAGTCTAGTGCAGACACATTTGGAGGTAAGGCACATATACCTCTTCTACATACTCCGAGGAAATCAGCTTATCACATGTAGGAGAGAAGAACGTAATAGACTCAAAGAAGGTGGCATCAGCACTGACATAATACTTCCTACGAACAAGGTTAAAACAACGGTATCCTTTTTGAGTTTTGTAATACCCCACAAAGACGCACTTGACAGCTCTAGGAGAGAGCTTGTCATGACCAGGGGACGTATGATGTACGAAAGCAACCGACCCAAAAACACGAGGAGTGAGGAAGAAAAGATCCTTCTCGAGAAATGCAATCGAGAAAGGGATCTTCTATCCTAGCACAGATGAGGGTATAGGATTCACCAGATAACAAACTATTAGAACCGCACCCCCCCAATATGAATGAGGAGCACAACTCTTGATCAAAAGGGTCCTAATAACATCCAAAAGATGTCGATGTTTGTGTTCAGCCACCCTATTCTGTTGGGAAGTATAAGTACACGAAGTCTGATGAATAATACCAAGGGTTCTGGGAAACTGTGAGAGTTGACAATTACAAAATTCTAAAGCATTGTAAGAACGGATATACTTGACTTCCGCAGAAAAGACATTCTTTATTTCATTAATAAATGACTGAATAACAGGACCAGCATCATACTTGTTTTTAAGCAGAAAGACCCAAGACAACCTTGAAAAATCATCCACAACAACAAGATAAAATCTATGCCCCTGATGTATGGGACACGACTTAGACCTCAAATATCAAAATGGATTAACTAAAAAATATTGTTACTACTACGACCCTGACAACTCTGGAAAGTAGACCGGTGATGCTTCCCAAGCTGGCAGGTCTCATACTGAAAAGTAGCACGAGGGGAGATCTGAGGAAGAACGTGACATCTTTTGCAGAAGAAGATGACCAAAATGGAGGTGCCACACATACAGAGGGATTGATCCATTGTGCAGTGACGAAGTACCAGCATATGGAGATTGGACTAGTATATACAATCCTCCTTGCTCACGGCCAGATCCAATCACCCTGCCTGTAAGAATGTCCAGAAACACAAGGGATGAAGGATCAAATATGGCACGACAATGTAAATCTTTGGTGATTTGACTAATAGATAATAAATTCACGGAAAAATTAGAAGCATGAATGACATTCTGTAAATGCATCCCTGAAGTCAACTGCACCTCTTCTGACTACTAATAGAGGAGTGGGTTCCATCTGCTATAACAACCGACCTACCTTGATGAGTCGACTTGTATGTACTAAACTGACTTCTATCACTGCAACGATTGTGTGAAGCTCCGGAATCCATGATCCATTCGGATAAGCCTGGCCTGTAACAACTAGTAAGAGCATATGTTGTACATGATCTTGATGTGGACGTTAAGGTGGCTACCTATGAGGATCCAGAAGGAGCACTGGATGGTTTGGATGTAGGCATGATCTCTCTCAGACGAGTTACAAGATCATTGGACCTCTTATCAGAAGCAGGAGGAATACTAACATGCTCAGTCTGCTCCGCAACACGCGCTGGCATGTATCCTTAAAGTGTCCAGACATGTGGTAGTAAGTGCAAGTCTGTCGGGGTCGGCTACCTCCTTCCCTAACACGGTTCCCATGACTACAGTACTGTGTTGGGCTTCCTCTACCATGAGATGCAGCCATAGCAGAGGAAGTCTGATGATGCGGAGTAACACTGCCATAAGATATAGGAAGTTTGCTCAGTCTACGATATGCCTCCTCCATCTGAGGTATGGTGGCATCTGTAAGGATCTGCGCTTGAGCAACGTCGTAATAAGGACCAAGAGCTGCTAGAAACACTCCAGTCATCACGAAATTCATGTACACCTTGAGTTGTTCCGGTGTAGTAGTCAAGGGGATGAAATCATGAAAATTCTCAAACATGCCCCTTAGAGAGGTGTGGAGGGTATGTAGAGGACGTTCATTCTGCTTCGAAGTGAAGATATCATGTTGGAGCTGCAATATCTTCGAATCATTTTTCGTCGGAGAATACGTGGCAGCGAGAATGTCCCATATAGCCTTTGTAGTAGGATGACTCAGAATATCATTAGCTATCTCCATTGACACGGTCCCAGATAGCCATACACAGCATAGGCATCCTCTGCCTCCCATGAGGCATTACTCCCAGTCTTGTCGCTAGATTCATCCTGTGTGAGTATGTGCTTCTTGCCGTTACACTGCATTAGGCTCATAAACTGCATGGGCCAAAGATCATAATCTGTCACGTCCATCTTGACAATGGGTGCCGGACCTTCAAAGGTACCTAAGGACGAGACCTCAGCTTTAGAACCAACCATGTTGTCTGACATGATGACAATAATGACAAAGACTGGGGTTGTAGACAAGATTGACCACGTCTATACAATCATATAGGAAGACAGTTGTGAGTGTAGACTCATACCACAACCTCTTCCATCCGTTTGAGGTTTCTCTAGGCAACTAGGATGATTTTAGATGACTAAATCAACCCTAAAAATCTAAGGATCGGACCTCGAAACCATCAACCAGGAACCCCTAAGACGATTGAGTCCACGAGATGAAAGGCAAGGATGGCTAACAGCCAACGGCTGTCGTTCCAGGGGTCGACGGCGGCAGTCCTAGCTGTTGCTGACGCAGCGCTCGCGTTAGGGTTTTTGGTGGGGAGAGGTATTTAGGGCACAGGCTCCAGCCTAGGACCGTCGCTCTGATACCATATGAAAAGAAAAAAATAGAATTGTATATTGCACAAAGCCCTAAAGCTCTCTTATATAGGAGAAAAAGTCTATGGGAAAATTACATAATGAAGACAAGATAAATAAGAAATATAAATAAACAACAGAGAGATACAAATATCTCAACAGGTTCACAATAATTAATATTATATGAATTTGATTCATATAATTATATCAAGGCACTTATGTAAACGTGATTCAGATTGGAATTTAAATGTAAATTGGATTTAGATCATTCTTTGGGTTTATAGTAGGAGTTATAAGTTATGAGGGTTCTCTCATAAATTACCAATAATGATAAGTAGATCATCATGAAGATAAGATAAACAATAATTTCAACAAGAAATAGGACAAGGTAGACGTGCTTACTTGGAGAAGCATAGACATCCACCATGAGAGTTCTAATGAGATTAGGCTCTCATATTTTTTGTTTATTATATTGCTTTATTTTAGATGGTAATTAAAGGAGATAATTCAAGTCTTCTTTCTTGAAGGACAAAGATTTAATCCTTTCCATTCATCTACCATCCAAGGGTAGAGAGAGGATGCCTACTATGAATAGTAAAACTCTTCATAAACATCCCATCATGCTATATAAGAGAGGGCATAGTCACTCTCCAAAAGCATGCTTCATTCCACCAAAATTCTTATTACCTTCAAAGACGAAAAAGAGAAGAGTCTTGAGAGTTTGGAACTTCCATATGTGTCTACTCTCTTCTCCAACTAGATCCTACATGTCTACATCAAGCCTCTTTTCTCTCTTCATAGGCATGACCTTGTGGAAAAGAAGACCATCTCCATGCTTCTCGTGCGTGAAGGAGGGATTGATTCCGTGCAACAAAATCAGAAGCTTGAGATCATCTTGATCTCATTGTTGTGTGGACAACTTCAAGAAGAAGTCGACATCAAAGTTCGTGGGAAACTACACGATTCATCATCATGCCCACGAGAGAAGCATCTGCAGATCGACATTTGATTCGGGAGGTTTCTTTTTTTAGAAACTCATGCTTCTGGAAGTAACCATGATCTCTTCCTAATATTCATTATAATACATTGATGAAACCATGTTTAGAAATCGTTTACTTAAATCTGTGATTTCGCAATGCATAATTTTATCGTGCAAAAATTCTAAGTTCACGAGATGAACTCTCCTTAAATTTGCAAATTGTTTGCTATTTTCCGCGTTTCTGTTATGCAGAATATTAAACTTCCTTCAACTATAAGGAAATCTAACGAAATAAGGTGAATGAGTATGCAAGGAAGCCTAGCTAAGTACCCGAATGTCATCACCATCGAATGAGTATGCGAGGGAGCCTAAAGGTTCGAAATCTCAATTTCGATTTCGTTTCGGTCTCCTCAAAAAACGAAATTTCGATGAAATTTCTGGAAATTTCGACCGTTTCGATGGAAATATCAAAAATGACTCAAAAAGCCATTTTTCAAGCATTTTTTCGCAAATTAAGATCTTCCAAGTTATTACAACAATAAATAACTTACAAATACACCTTATATCACACATTGCTCATATATGCCCTTTATATCGCACATATCGGTCATATCGGCAAAATCGATGTTAATGTTGATTCTTGACTGATACATACTGGAAATTGATATCATCCAATCCAAGATCTTAAAACAACAATAGCTTACAAATGCACACTTATATCACACATATCTCTCATCCATACGCCTTATATCACACCATATCGGTCATATTAGACATACTGTTGAGTTGATTGATAGATACTGGAAATGAAAAATTGAAAATCAAAATAAGTAAGTTAACAACACTTAGAAGACCTCTTTTGTTTAGAAAAATAGACGAGCATTTTTTATTCTATAATATAGATAGTGATTAATATCAGATATATGGAAGCTATGGAGTTGTTTCATCTCCATTGTTTAAACCCAAAGGGGAGGAAGCTTCCCAAGTTGAATAATCGACATATGAACCCTCTTGTCAAACCATACCCTACCAAACAGGGGTCACGCTGAGACCCATGAATCTCAACGAAATGGGTCGATATGTCGAAATATCACCAAAATTTCAGCCGAAATCCAGGAAACCTTGTACTGAAACCCATGAATTTCAATCGAAATGGATCGATATGTCGAAATATCACCGAAATTTCGATCGAAATCCGGGAAATCGACATATATATGAGTTTCGATGCCCATGACCTCTCGAAACCAAAATTTCCGCGAAATTTCGCCGAAATTTAAATTCCTGATGCCTAGCTAAGTACCTGAAGGTCATCACCATCTAATGACAGAGATCAAACTTAAGGTGTACCAAACACAAATGGAGTAGATGAAGCAATTAAAGAGGGGGGGTGTGCTCACTGGTTTTTTGGACAACCCCCTCCTAAAGAACATACTTGATATTTGTTGGTAAACGTGAATGAGTTGTTTATTCCATAGCCCTAGGCTCTCTTATATAGGAGAGTAGCCTATGGGTAAATTACATAAAGAGAATAACAAGAAAATAAAATAGCAAATAGACACAACAACTAAATATGCGTCAACACTCCCCCTCAAGATGGAGCATAGTATGTCAATCATGCTCAGCTTGGAAGCACACTTCTGAAATGGGCCACGTAACAATGCCTTGGTGAATATATCTGCAGTCTGGTTCTCTGAAGTAACATGGGATGTGGCAATGAATCCTTTCTGAATCATATCACGTATGAAGTGACAATCCACCTCAATATGCTTAGTCCGTTCATGGAATGCAGGATTGTTTGCAATGAACAAAGCAGCCTGATTATCACACTTCAAGTTCATAGGAAGTGGTATATCTAAGCATAAATCTGTCAGCACCGCTTTCACCCACATCATCTCTGTAGTAGCCTGGGCCATAGCCCTATATTCGGATTCAGCACTGGATCTAGCTACCACAGTTTGCTTCTTGCTCCTCCATGAGACTAGGGCATCTCCAACATAGACAGCATACCCTGAGGTGGACTTCCTATCCTTAGGACATCCTGCATAGTCTGCATCTGCGCATGCTGAGACAGAAATCCCCTTTCCTTTCTTGAATAGCAGACCTTTACCTGGAGAAGATTTGAGATATCTAAGTATCATGTGTATTGTATCCATATGCACCTGGCGTGGCTGCTCCATGAACTGGCTCACACGGCTCACTGCAAATAATATATCTGGCCTAGTGATCGTGACATATAACAATTTGCCTACCAGTTCTCTGTATTTCTCCCTGTCAACCTCCTCTGTGTCCTCATCATACAGCTTCATGCTAGGGTTCATTGGTGTCGTAGCAGGTCGACACCCGAGCATACCTGTCTCACTCAGTAGATCTGTGACATACTTCCTCTGTGACATGACTAATCCATACGGATTTCTGGCAAACTCCAGCCCCAGAAAATATCTAAGGACTCCCAAGTCCTTGGTGACAAACTCGGTCCCCAGCCTTTCCTTTGCCTGCTTAATGCCCTGGTCATCATCACCTGTAATCAAGATATCGTCAACATAAACCATGATTACAACAATACCTCTTGCCGTCTTTTGTACAAACAAGGAATGATCAGCATTGGAGCGTTTATATCCTTGTTTCTCAAAGAGGTCTGACAGCTTCTGGAACCATGCTCTGGGGCTCTGCTTAAGGCCATAGATAGCCTTATGTAATCTGCAAACCTTGGAACACTCCCCCTCAACAGCAAAACCTGGTGGCTGTTGCATGTAGACTTCCTCCTGCAGGTCGCCATACAGAAAGGCATTCTTCACATCCAGTTGATAGAGTGGCCAGTCTCTAGTAACTGCAACTGATAAGAGGATCCGCAGAGTGGAATGACGAGCCACCGGGGAGAACGTGTCAAGGTAATCTACCCCATATGTCTGTGTGAATCCCCTTGCAACGAGGCGTGCCTTGTACCTGTCAATGGAGCCATCTGCATTATGTTTCACTGTAAACACCCACTTGCAACTCACCGGGTTGACATCTGGAGGTATAGTAACCAAGCTCCATGTTCCTCTAGACTGAAGTGCCGCCATCTCTTCCTCCATTGCTAGCCGCCATCGAGAATCCTGCAAAGCCTCATGGTGGTTCCGTGGAATATCTGTAGCTGAAAGTGCCAATGCAAACGTCCTGAATGGTCCAGATAGCCTCTCAAACGACACCGCTGCTGATACTGGATACTTGGCACAGCTTCTCTTCGGCTTGTGTAGAGCGATTGGAACATCCAGATCCTCTGTGGTATCACCATGCTCCTGTAATGCATCCTGCTGAGAAATGTCGTCAGATCCATCAACATTAATATTTTCATTACATACCATAGGCGAGCTAGTTGACTGGTCAGGACCATGAGCTTGATTCGGCCTCCGGGTGTAATGGAATGGTAACGGGGATACTATTAATGGCGGTGGTGGTGGCGGTGGTGGTGGTGGTGGAGATGTTGGTGGCGGTTGTGATGTTGGTGGTGCCATGAATACAGTATCAGGGGATATAGGTGGTGGATGCATGTTACCGGATTCTGAAAAATACATAATGGATTCAAAGAATGTAACATCTGCACTGATCATATACCGCCGACGCACAGGGTCAAAACACTTGTACCCCTTTTGAGTTCTGGAGTACCCCACAAAGACACACTTGACAGCCCTAGGAGAGAGCTTGTCAGAACCGGGCGACAACTGATGGACAAATGCGACTGACCCAAACACACGAGGGGTAAGAGTAAACAGATCCTTGTCAGGATAAATAAGTGAGAAAGGAACCTGTTCATTCAAGACAGACGAGGGCATACGATTTATAAGATAACATGCAGTAAGGACTGCATCACCCCAGTAGGAATACGGAACATGACTCTGAATGAGAAGTGACCTTGTGACATCAAGTAGGTGACGGTGTTTTCTTTCTGCACCCCCATTTTGTTGAGACGTATGGGCGCAGGATGTTTGGTGAACAATTCCTTTAGAGGAGTAGTAGTTGGCTAGATTGTTGGTGCATAACTCTAAGGCATTGTCACTTCTCATAATTTTGACAGTTGTGGAAAAAACATTCTGAATCTCATTTAGAAATTGAATAATAATATTTCCAGCTTCAGACTTATTTTTCATTAGAAATACCCATGATGCTCTAGAGAAATCATCCACAAATACAATATAAAACCTGTGCCCCTGATGATCGGGAACACGACTTGGACCCCAGACATCGACATGAAACAACTCAAACTTGGAGTTACTACTCCGACCTTGACTACTGGGAAAGGATGACCTGTGATGTTTTCCCAACTGACACGCCTCACACTGGATAGGTGTGTGAGAAAGACTATAAGGTAAGACAAGACGCAACTTCTGAAGCGGTAGATGACCAAAACGCAGATGCCACAGGAGAGAAGATACTTGTTCTGCGGGAGAAGCTGTGATTCCGGCAAACGGGGTCTGGTTCAGACGATAAAGGCCTCCTTGCTCATAGCCATGACCAATCACGTTGCCCGTACGGATGTCCTGAAAAATCAATGAAGATGAATCAAAAATAGCTCGACAATGGAGATCCTTCGTAATCTGACTAATTGACAACAGATTCATAGAAAAATGCGGTGCATGTAAAACATTCTTGAGCTGCATAGAAGACGTCAATCTGATCTCCCCCTGACCCGTGATAGGAGAATGCGTGCCATTGGCAATAACTACTGTCCGTCCTGGAGGAATCTGGGTGTATCCTGTAAGTAGGCTCTGGTCGCCACATAGATGATGTGTAGCGCCGGAGTCCATGATCCATGGCAGTGTATCAGATCTACTACAGTGGAGTGCAAGTGGACTACCTGAAGTACTAGTAGAGGCCGAGGCGGAAGCAGCAGTATCAGTATGGTTCTCTGCAGTCGGTGCTGGACCAGATGGTGGAATAATGCCCCTGAGGCGGGCAACTAGGTCATCAAATCGTTGATCCAGTGTAGCAGCAGACGGGGGCTCTATCTGCTCAGCTGCTCGTGCGGATGCAGGAAATCCATGCTTTGAGTAGCATGTATCTTCAGTATGTCCGACTCGGTGACAATATGAGCATGTTGGCCTAGCGCGGCCACCCCTTCCACGGGGAGTACGTCCACGGCCCTGTTGATGAAAACCACGGCCTCTATTGGCCGCCATGGCTGAGGGATTCTGACTCGCAGCTGCTGAAGGTACTGTGATCCTGCTAAATCTGTGAAAAGCTTCCTCCATGGGAGGAATAGTCGAGTCCGCCAAAATCTGTGAACGTGCTGCCTCATACTCTGGATCGAGTGCAGCGAGAAACACACCCACCATCGTCGCATTCCTGTATGTCTTCTGTTGTTCTGGTGTGGCGGTGAGAGGCATGAAGCTATAAAGCTTCTCAAACATTCCTCTCAATGATGTATAGAGAGAATGTAAGGGGCGGCCGTTCTGCTTTATTGTGAAGATATCATGTTGTAGTTGCAGGATCTTCGTCTCATTCTTCGCCTGAGAATATGTCGCTGCCAGGATATCCCACATGTCTTTGGCTGTGGGTTGATGTAGAATGTCATTGGCAATCTCAATAGCCAATGTGCCAGATAGCCACACCTTGGCATATGCATCGTCGGCCTCCCATGAGGCATGAACTCCAGTCTTCTCTGCAGGCTCGGGCTCGGTAAGAATATGCTTCTTACCCGTAGACTTCATCATACTCATGAACTGCATTGCCCACAGTTCATAGTTCGTACCATCCATCTTGACAATGGGCGCTGGACCACGAAATGCGCCCATAGATGGGATATCAGCCTTGCTTTCTGACATACTGGAGATGGAAAACTGGAGTGACCGAGAGATAACAATCTTCGTCTACAATGACATAGACGGGATTAGTTGCGTGTGTAGACGTCAGGCAACTAACCCCATGTATATCAAGATCTGTGCCCTAGAGTCTTAGGGCTTTGGGGCACGCAGGCACGTGCAGAAAGCACGCACGCGCGCAACTGGATGAAGCGCGGAAGATCAGGAAGGCTGGGCTGGAGCTATCACGTGCGTGCACTGGCGCACGTGTCGCACGCTGGTGCAGATGCACTGGTGCGCTGACGCACAGCGCGAGGCGCAGGTGCGCTGAGAAGAGCGCAGATGCGCAGCGAGAGAAGGTGCGCACAGATCGCGCACAGATCACGCACAGATCGTGCAGAGAAGGTGCGCGAGATGCGCGCAGATGCGCGTTAGGCGTGAAATGCGCTCTGCACGAGGCACGCGCGATGCGTGAGGCGCGCGCAATGCGCGAGGCGCGCTGGGGCACCGCAGGCCGGAGACGAAGGTCGGAGAAGACTGCCGGCGGCGCCGAGTATAGAGAGAGAGAGGCCGGCGGGTGGGGTTAGGGTTAGGGTTTCGAGAACTCCGGTCTAGGACCGTCGCTCTGATACCATGTTGGGAAACGTGAATGAGTTGTTTATTCCATAGCCCTAGGCTCTCTTATATAGGAGAGTAGCCTATGGGTAAATTACATAAAGAGAATAACAAGAAAATAAAATAGCAAATAGACACAATAACTAAATATGCGTCAACAATATTTCTCTTACCAAATTAATTATGTGAGATACTATGCTCAAAATTGACGTGAGTACTGAGAGAATAAAAGAGAATGGACACCTTTATAATTTATTTTAATCTTTCGGTATTCTTTGGTCTAGGATGAGTAGGATTTTCTCATAATATCATAGGGTGGGTTTTTATCATAACATTACACTTCTCTTTCTATAAAGAGTAATTGCTTTGCAAAATTCAGTATAATTTGATTTAATTTATATCCTCTTACACTAAGGGAACAATAGGACAGTTTGAATAGAATTAGAATGTACATTTGGGCCTATCTGTCCCGAACTAGGATGCAATAAATTGATGAGCTCACATTTTTTCCCTTGCAATGAAATTCGATTTTTCTAAAAATTCCTATGTTTCTTCACAAACTAGATTAACGCTCATTTGATAATGATTTCATTTCATGCCTGAAATGGGTTGCATCTAAAAGAATCGTTGTAAAATTTTGGGTCATGTAGAAAATTGTCTTCAAGGGTGTGTAATTCATATTGTGTGCACGTGTAAGAAAATGTTGACATTAAATGAGGGTGAATGTAGGAGAACGTTATGGACATCTAACAAAGAAGGCACGTAAATTTGAAGAAAGATGAATAAAATATTTTGCCTGCGGATACTTCATAATCTCTGTTTGAGTTACTGCATTTGAGGATTCCATGAGTAAGCTGTCATTAATATTAAAATTTGTTATGCTCTAATATCCAATAAAAGACGACATATAAAAAATTCAAGGGTTTTTATCAGTTGTGCCCCTCCGAGATCTTGCAATTTCAGTTATGCTCCTATCTTTTTGGGAATATCAGTTGTGCCCTCAACTTTTTGTCGTTCTATCAGTTGTGCCCCTCCGGTTAGTTGCCGTTCATTCCCAATGTAAACTGACGTTAACTGTGGGACATAATGGGAATTAAATCAAAAGTAAAAGCTGAAAATGTCATTTTCTCATCTTTCTTCCTCCTTCCTCATCCTCTTCCTCCTCTCCCATCTTCTTCCTCTTCCTCCTTTCTCTTCCTCCTCCACCTTCCCAGAGCTCCTCCCTTCTGTCGCCCCCGCGCCCGTCCACCTTCCCAGATCTCCTCCCTTCTGCCGCCCCCGCGCCAACCCGCACCTCCAGGTCCTCCCTCTACCCCGACCTCCCCCCGCCCCCTGCTTCAAGCTCCCCCCACCTCCTGCCGCCCCCACGCCAACCCGCACCTCCAAGTCCTCCCTCCGCCCCAACCTCCCCCCGCCCCCTGCTTCGAGCCCCCCCCCACCCCCTGCCGCCCCCCGCCAACCCCCACCTCCAAGTCCTCCCCCCGCCCCGACCTCCCTCTTCCTCCACCCCGTCCTTCCTCCGCCCCCAGCCGATGATCTCCTCCGCCCCCAACCTCCCTCCTCCCTCCCAGGCTGATGACCTCTCCGCCCCCAGCCTGCAGCCTCCCCCTCCTCCGCTCTGTCCTTCCCCGCCCCAGCCTCCCTCCTCCTCCCATGCCGACGACCTCTCCGTCCCAGCCTGCCCCCTCCTCCACCTCCAACCTTCAGCATTTGTTTGTTTAAGATAAATTTTTGATTAATTTATTCATGAAAGTTCATCAAAAAATGTAATAAAAATCAGCATTTGATCCGCAATGAGTGATATATCCGTGAAAATGCCCAAATTTTAATGATTTTATGGATGCATGAAGGTGTAATTAAGATAGAGAAATTATGAAAAGAGGAAGAAGAATAAATGGAGGAGGAAGAAGATGAAGAATAAGTCTGGACAATGATACCCTTCTTAACTGCACCATGGTTTGAAAAAACCATGATTAAGTCAACTCATTGATGGTTAAACTAACGGAGGGGCACAACTGATAGAACGGCAAGAAGTTGAGGGCACAACTGATATTCCCAAAAAGATAGGGGCATAACTGAAATTGCAAGATTTCGGAGGGGTAAAATTGATAAAAACCCAAAATTCAATGAAACCTTCTCAAGAGCTTTCTGAAATTCCTCTCTAGCACAACCACTATTTTTCCTTAGAACCTTGATTGTCATTTAGGAACATAGGGAATTAAGAAAATAGAACAAAAATTCAGTAATAAGATTTCTTTGAGAAACTTATAAAAATGTAAAAAGAAGTATAATTAATTAATAGATCCTCGGAGCCAACATTCTCAAATTCTTGACGGCATTTCACAGTATCAGCATAGAAGCTGCAAGAAAAGAAGTTTAGTCCAGACCTCTTTCAACATAGGAATTTCTGTGACAGTTAATAGAAGGGAGCAACTTACAAGAGGTAGGTCCCATACAACCGGACAAGTGTTCCATCAATTGTTTTTCTTTTAGGTAGGCACCTTTTGCTGACTGTGTTCTGATCTACAACCTGGAAAAGAGGAATAATAAGAAACTAGTATCTGAAAATTAAGAACAAGAAATTATATCTTATTAAACTCCAACCAGACAAAGACACAATGAGACAATATTTGACAATACAACAGAGAAAAACCCAAAGTCTCCTTCAAGAAATTTTACAAATCAAGAATTCAATAATTTCCCACTTAAAGTAAGAAATGACTTTCATTATTGTTTTTTCTTGGTTGTTATTGTGTAAGGATGACATTACTTAATTCAAGAGTTAGATCGATACTCAGGTCTTATATTCACATACTTTAATCCAATGGAAGAAAGCTTGAATGCTGAAAATCACAGTTGAGCAAAAAAAAACATCTACCTGAGCTGGCCACCATGAGTGCTTATTGACCTTAACCCACGTATAATCTGCCCAAGTGTAATCCTGTTGCTCTCCAGCCATTCTAACCTCAAAGGATGACTTCTAGATAAGATAGAAACAGACAAAGACAAATCAATAATCAAACACAAGTAATTGCCAAATCAAGGTCCTCAAAGCTTGAACTAAAATGTAGATTATAATCATCCAGTAACAGAAATTTAAGCAGTAAGAGAATCAGTTTTATTTGGCATACCCCAACTAGTAGATGCTCAGAAAGTAAAGTTCGAGAAAATCCCAATGAAATAAATAAGACATAACAAATGAATGAAAAAATAATGGAACCTCCCCCCCCCCCAAATCAAATTAGAGCATGGATGTCAATCATAAACTGCTTGCCTTGTTAAAAAATATTCTTTAAAGGGAATCGACCGAAAAATAATAATCTTCCAATCAGCAATAACAGTGAAATGTAATACTCGATATACTGAATAGTGTGTCCTAGGTCTCATTATATAGAGAGAGGCTAGAGTTATGGTTAATGCAAACAAAAGCGAAAATACACAATTACTCAAAAAAAAGGCGGCTAATCAAACCCTGACCGAAATGCTTACACCTTAACAGTCATCAAGCTAGAGCATAGATATTTTCACTATCCTCTTGTCACAGCAACACTGAAATAAAGCTTTTTGAGTGCCTTGGGGAACATGTTTCTTGTCTAATCTAGAAATGAAATCCTGAGTCAACATTTCTGAGTGCAGTCTCTAGTGAACTGGCAACCTACGTCCATACGATTGATGCGCTCATGAAACATAGAAGTGTATGTTATATGCATAGTCTTCATGTTGTCGTACCTTAGCTACATTACTCTGTCAAAATATATGTGAAAGATCTGTAAAAATTGCATGGATCCACTGCATCTCCGTTTGCAGCTTGGGTTATCATCGTGTTTGCCCACTAAAGTAAGATATCACAGCTTGTTTCTTCTCCATGTGATTAGATTGGTCCGTAGGAAGCCTTCCGATCGACCATGCATCAAGCACAATCAGCATCGTAGGATGCAGCGATGCCAATGAACTTGTGATTTAAAAGAACTCCTTCTGGGTTGTCTTGAAGTATGTGAGTACCATCATGGTTGAAGGAGGTTATTATCCTCGCACATAACGGAAATGCAGATTTTTTGAATCATATTTTAAAGATAAAGGCTCATCCTATGGGCCGTATAGCAATCACATGATTCACATATCAAATCAATTTAGAGTAAAACCACATCATCGCGGAAATTATTTCATCATCGTTTCGCTAACCACAAGAGTAGGGGGATCATGCCTTTGAAGCGTGAATTCGATTATCCTCTAAGATATGAGACAACCTGATTTAAGTCTTATACGACAGATGCTTCTACTTGCGGTACGATGTTGACTAATGAGATTCCAACAAACTTGAGAGATGATTCTCTCCTCATATTGTTCACGTTGGGGATGATCCTTAGAGATCACCGCGCTCCTAATTTTCATATCATGAAATCGATCTCTTCTTCACGAGCATGAAGCGTCGAAGAGGAGGTGGTTTCTCTCGCAATAGGCAAATGGAAAGAGGGAGATGCTAGGGTGGACGGCCACAAGTGTGGAAGAAGAGATGGTGGACAGACAAGAGAGGGAGAAGAGACTCTTCTCTTCTCTTGGAATAGGACTAGATGGCTTGGAGTGAGAAAGGAGGCCAAGCCACCCTTTTATAGCCATAGGGTGGATGGTCGTAATAGATAATAGTGAGTATTTTTCTCCACTAAAAATAAATTCATTATTCAATTCATGTTGAACTTGATTTATGATAAGTATGGAATTATCTCCCATGATAAGTACCAATTATCACTTTGATAATTCTCGAATTGTCACTTGAGATAATTCATTAATTATCTCATGACAATTCTTGGATTATCGCTTGAGATAATTTATCAATTATCTCCAAGAGAAGAGAAAAGTCCCGTATCCCTCTCTTGTATGTCCACTCTCTTCTTCCACACTTATGGCCGTCCACACACGTAAAGATCAGATTCGGAATGATGCAATTAGAAATAAAGTTGGTGTAGCTCCGATCGAGGATAAGATGCGAGAAAACCGCTTAAGATAGTTTGATCATTTGCAAAGAAGGTTGGAATGCGAGTTTTGGGATGTTGAGACGACTAAGAGGGAGTGAGGATGACCCACGAAGTGTTGGAGTGAGACTATACGAAGGGATCTTATTTTCTTAGATATAAGCCCGAGATTGATCCAAGATAGATATGAATGGAGGCATAGAATCCATGTAGCCAACCCTACTTAATTGTGGGAAAATGTTTTGTTGTTATTGTTGTTGTATCTCATTATACTTCTTGAATTATCTTATGAGGATAATTCTCAATTGTCACTTTGGCTACCTAGCAAATTGTCCTTACAATTAATGAATCCAACTCAATAGTCCAAAACAAAATGTAAATCCAAATTACATTTATTGAATGAAGAATATGAATCTAATTCACATCTACATTAATTTATTATGTGAATCATGTGTACATAAGCATCAATAATAAATATGAATCACATTCATGTCAATATTAGTTATTGTAAATCTATATCCACATTAAATAAATGTCAACTATGTGAGTTATATTTACGTATTCTCATATAATTAACCAACTATAATAGCAATCAAGGTTGCAGAAAGCGGTAGTCGGCATTCGGTCGGCAGGGTCACTGACTAAGGATTAATCAGCAGTCGGATGACTAATCGGATTTAGTCGATCATTAGTCGATTTTGATTTTTTAATTATTTTAAATATATAAATCATTTTTTATACATATATTCTTATATATTAAGATAGATTTTATGTTTTCTATACTATCATAATGAAACAAAAGAAATAATTTACTTTATATATAACATTAAGCATATTAGTATAAGTTTGCTTTAAAAAAGGCAAAACTTGATGTAAAAGTCAATCGATTAGTTAGCCGACTAGTCGGCCCTATTAGTCAGGTTGACCGGCTAATGGCCGACTAGGCCTAGTCGGGTCGGCTACCCCCGACTCGACTAGTCGAGCCGACTAGTCGCTGACTTTTACAAGCTTGATAGCAATTACTATTTTGATTATCAATTTCTCAATGTATGAGTCCTAATCCAATTAGGATTCAAGTGTAGCATCCACGAATGCTTGGAGAAAATATCATGGAGATTGTATAGACCATGTATAGTGACTTGATATTTAGATATCTAATATCTAATATAAAGATTTAAAGCATTTTGAGTCATCTAGTTGAATCAGGTGTCAAATATAATCTTTTATTAACTCTGAACCTTTCATAACAATATCCAACTCTTTAGATCAAGACGAGATTCTTTTTTAGGGAGATCAAGATAATATTCTATACACATCTCATTCATCTGTCCTCTAAGTGGAGTAGTTGAAATCCATCATTTTCATCACTCCCTCAGAATGGAAGCATCATGATATACAATCTATTATGATCCATTAACTGGGCATTCTCAATACGCATACATCTTATATACTGGAAAACCTTAAATAAACAAGAAATCCAAATCCATATTTGCATATCTCCTTCAAGGGTTTACAATAGGTTTCTCAATCGATCATTAGGAGACAATATAAATCATAAGCTTTTCAAAAGCATATATCAATATCTTCAAACTCGTACTTTATTTCCTAAACAAGACAATCATCGACGGAATTCACTATCACCCCCACTCAAGTGTGAACCTGTATGATTCCTTTAAGAGATCATGCATCCCATATGTCCTCGTATTTATATAGGCTTGTCAGTATATAGACCTTGCCAGGTCATCAACCTATTGGTATGCCAAATCTACATACTCAGACATATAAATGTGTATTCGTATTCGATCAAATGATCCGTACCTGTTCGTGATAGTATACAGTATTAGTTTGTACTATCTCAATCTCGTTGAGTTAACTCTTTAATTGATTTATCCAACTCCTCTAAATTTCTATTCATATGCAAAGGACATGCATCTAAAGTATAAGTGGGATATCAGTCTTTATAAAAAGATTGTCATCTCTTCTCGACTGAAGATTCTTCTTGAATATCAATTTGTTATGTCGGTTGTGTCCTCAATCTAACTCTTTAGATCTACAGCCATGCATCAACCTATATGATCTAACTCTTTAGATCAATAGTTGTATGATATCAAGATGGCCATATTACATAACCATATTTGTACAGAGGGACCTTATTAGTGCAAACTTGATCATGTTATATTTCACATAACGGAATGATAACAATAACATTTATTGCATAATGGCTCGTCATGGACTTGCATGTCGAACAATGGTGGCATCCCACTAGTTATATGTTGGTTTCCTCATAAGCCGGTTAAAATTTTCGTCTACTAAGAAAAGATCAACTCGACGATAGTAAGGTAGAGAAGCATCCCTAGTAATATGTAATACTGTTCTCATTAACCAATTTATCCTCCTTATATAGTCGTATCTTGGGATCCATAAAAATAGGAGTTGGTTTGGCCCCAAACATGCCAACCTCCAGCGTAGAGACACATACTTTCTCTGAGATAAGGCAAGTCCTCTACTGGAAAACTACCTCTATTCTGAGGAAGTACTTCAATGGCCTCAATTCTTTTTATAAGAATAAAGGGTGTTCACCTTTTGTAGGTGTTACCCAGAAATTCCATTTATTACAAATGATTAAGTTACAAGTACTTTGGCCAAGACAATCATATAGCGCATATGCACATAAAGATTCTCAACAAAGGTTTTGAAAAAAGAAAAGGCAAAGCAAGGCAATTCAAAGAATCAAGACGAGGCATAAGCCTCATTGTGGCCGATGCATAAGTCTCGTTTTATAGATAAAATATTCCTCAAAAATGAAATTAAGCATACCTTTAGTCTTTTACGAGATAAACATGTTGAGGTGGAGTATCACTGTATAAGAGTGGCAATTTAACCAGGTACAATCAGCGCAAGTTACTTTTCTATTAAAAAATAGTTTGTTGGTATCTTCACTAGCCACTGAAAAAGAGGAGCTTTCTACAAATTCTTCACAACTTGTAGATGATAAATATATATGATTATACTCCAACTTGAGGGGAAGTGTTAGATGAATAACTTATTCTCCATCATGTTTGTTGATATATTTGTGGTTTCCACTTGTGTTTTTCTAGTTGGTGGATTTTTTTGTTTCTTATTTATGCACCTTATGATCTATAAATGCATGATTATTCCTTTAAAATTACTCATTTAGTCTTTTTAAGAGTACCCATTCTGTCTTTCGCACACCTAGGCTACTTCAACAAATCATGTGATTCAAAAACTGCAGATGGATGTAAACTCATATTTTATGGTTGTTCTTGCTATACTTATTTTATGATTTTTTGAAAATGCAATAATCTGCACATGCTTGTATCTTTTAGATACTAAAAATTTGCTAACATTGGCAAAGATAAACAATAGGAGAAACACATATAGACATAGATGACACATTGAAGGTGGTCTTGGAGTGGGTGAAGATAAGATATTGAAGTTGTTAGAGTACAATTAGATGGGTAATTGGATTCTCTAAGATCCAATTACACCATTCTTTGTTTAGTCACACATTGCATATTAATGGGACCTTGGTATGTTGGTGGGGCTATATAAAGAGCCCCACGCAACTTGTAATTTTTGAGAGAAAAAATAACAATAGATCATCATAGCCTTTAGTGGCTTTCTGTGATGATTTCATCGTGCTCTTTAGGGAGTAGGGTACCAAGAAAAAAATTCCCCCTTGTTTTTTTATTTTGCTTTTTCTAGATTTTTACGTGGTAGCAAAGCGGATCACTTTTGGGTTCGCGAATTTCAAGATTTGTTCTGCTAGAAACATTGTCACCAACGACATTGGCATCAAAGGAGAATGTAATTGATGCCTCCTAATCCAAATCATGCTACATGAGGTTGATGAGCCCAAACGCAAAAGCGGAGCAAAAAAATGATATCTTGATGTCATACATAGATTCTTCTTCAAGCGTCACAGTTGTCTCTTTAATCTTAAAACCCATTGTAGAAGAAAAGTAGAGGTCATCAATCGCAATGACGAGTCACCAACAAGAAACTACAAGCATTTATACCACAGGAAAAAGGGGAACTGACACTAGCGATAGAGGAGCAAGAAATCTGGAGCACGTTGCGACAACATGCAACATCCACATCAGGGGTTCCAAAGCACCCAATGCAGTGTAGACATGGATCTTCACATGCAACGATGGAAAGGTGCAAGTGCTAGTGTAGGTGGATCGAGGCAGCAATCCCCCGTAGGAAGACGAAGGAGTGGTGGCACCCTAACTGATGTTGGCGGGGATGGGTTCGCACATGTCACATCCCCCATGGATCCGTAATACTCAACAACCATCCCGTAAACACTACATTCACATTTGGAAGACGCATTCAACATACATATCAATTGCAGGAAAATAAGCAAAGTAACAAAAGATTGCATGAGTATAATTCATTTACTTGACAACATGATATAAGAAAAGAAGTATCAACTTCCATGTCCACAAAACATATAACTGTCCATCAGAGTATATGTACAAATCCTTGTCACTCACAAGTACAAAAGCATGAGTGAAGTAACTACTACAAAAACCATAAGAACGCACCATGTATGGTGTGGTTGGAACCGTAGGTTCCTCAACAACAGAACCGCACACTATAGCGATGGCGGTTCTGCGAACCTGTTGGACTATATGGAAAAGTATGTTATGAGCAATTGCTCAATAGGAATATAATCAATTAGAAGGGAAAAATAGTAACAGTAACTGGAAAGAAGTAGCTAACAATGGTAATTACAGAAATTGAAACATAAACCGACAGGACAACTAAAACGAGTCTCTTACAAGTGAACGCTACTAGTGAACAGTAACACTTAGGTTATTATATTTATTTAAGAGTATTTCCTCATTATTACTGCCCAACATTTCTATTACCGAAGGAAATAGTATGTGGTCTTGACCACAAGGGCCTCATACTATGACTCCAAGATACATAGTATCTTAGGGTTGTGGTGCCTCCATAAGCATGCGTAAAGCAGATGCATCCTAACCAATTTTCCAACACTTTCCTTTACTAACCTTTCCATTTCTATCCCAATCAGCATTCTCATTTTATTTATAAGTCCTCTTGGTTCCAGAATTGATCATATTTTAATCAAGTGAATTTGATTTCCAACATAACTCTTTCTCAAGTAACCCAACACAAGTAAGGTAGGACCACCAGAGGAAACTCACTCCGCAAACACTACACGTCGGTAAGAGTTTTCGACGATAGGCACAACTCAAGTAAAATCTAGAATTTAAGATCTAGGTTTCAATTCAAACTATAGTCAGACCTACGACTACCTTCTGACTCTGGATATGGGGCAAACCAGTTAGAACACCTTCTTGGTTAACCACATCCCGAAACTCTCCTCATATAACTAATATGAATAACCAACTCGAGTGATTATCCCTCATTAGCCAGTCGTGTTAATCCTATGATTACAAGTGAAGATCAAACCACCAAGCATGCATCTCGGAAGAACGATGTCTCGCGACAACTCGACAAGCATATCGGGGCGGCATTGAGAATTACGCATCACCCAGTTAACGCAACCGGGGTCACGATCATCTATCCTTCTACGCAAGGACCTAATGGTGCTAACCCATCCCTTGCGGTAACTAACTACAACTACCCAAGCAACACGAAAAAACTGCACCGTATGCCACAAATCCCACACAGGAGAACGCCTCAACTATGGAGACCACCAAAGCACCAAGCACGTGGGGCAAGGGTTCCAACCGTGACACAACCAGATGTCATGTAGATTCAAAGTACTCAGATCTGAAGTTAGATAATATATTGATCACGAGCCCATGGCATTCACTTAATTACCCATTTCATTTCTTATTCAATTTAAAATTCAGATCATCCGCCATGATTTCTAAGCTAACTAATTAGGGTTTAGTTCCTTAGGGCCTCACTATAGTTAGGTAAGTAATTGATGTAGATGACCAATATCCATTAAGGGCAATGACTAATCAGACCACTTATATGGTGAAATAGATGGCCTGGAACTTCTCCCTTTGACTCGCTTAGCATCCCTTTGGCTATCCTTTAGATACAAGATGCTACCGCCTCACACATCTCGTTCGCACTTTCATTACAATCCCAAAATAAGTCTTCTAAAACCTTCTCCCTGAAGCTTGATTGCTTCAATTAAATATTCTACCTTTTACTTCTAATGACACATCCATAACTAACAAGCGACATTGAGCTTCTGTAGAAAAATTGAGGTTAATTGAATCTATCAAAATAAGGTTGCCAGCAGAAAAAAGGGGTGAGCGAGGGGGTTGCAACTGAAACAAAAAATGATGATTAAAAAAGAGATAAAGGGCCCCACGTGCTTCTCTTTCGTTTAGAAGAAAGGAATCCGATGCAACATTGGGCTTGGTCCCTTTATTTATCCTGTCTTTTATTTTGGGCCCAACTGTGTACCACAGTTTTGGAAATGAGGCTACAAGCCATAAAAATGAAACAATATCGCTTAAAAATTTAAATGAACAGACCATAAAAAAGGGGGGCTGAAAATTTAAAAAGGGGGATGATTTAAAAAGGAGAGAAAATGAGATGTTGGTTGAAAAAAGAGAGGAGTGTCTTGTTAATCCCCCTCTTCATTTATTCTTCCAACTTAGTCGAGTATCATCATTTTCTAACAAATACGGAAGAAAGGAGGAGTATTGAGTAGAGGTTTCGCTGTCTACCTTTTTTTGAAGTACTCTGCGATCGAGTGACCCATCTTCTCAAAGTTCTCCTAAGAGAATCTCATTATAATCAGTGCAGACTCCATCCTCTAGCAACCATGAACTCCAGTATGAGGTCATTCCGAGGTTTCTATGAGAGAGAATCGACATCTACATATATGGATATTTATATGGCTTTCTTTGTACGGTCCTTCAGAGAAGGAGCAATATTCAGTCTTACACATGTTGCGCAGTCTTCCACATGTCGTAGGTCAGAGTACTCCACGAAGGAGACTCATTTCGTGATTGTTGACTCTGATCGATGCAGATACAAAGCACACGAGCCAATTATTGATCCGGATTCCTCTATAGATCGTCATTCACACTCCAGCTCTCCAGTTCCTCCTCTCCAACATGACATGAGAAGCAACATCATCAACGCCAACCGCACAGCATGCATTGAGTCAATATTGTCAGTGGTGTCATGTATTCAGTATGTGAGTGCCTTATTTTTACTTGTCCAAGCAGAGCATTGCATGCTCCGGTTTGAGGGAGAGTATTAGAGAATAGATGGGTAATTGGATCTCTCTAGGATCCAACTAACACACTCTCATGTTTAGTCTCGCATCATCTATTAGTGGGACTTTGATGTGGCAGTGGGGCTATGCAAAGAGCCCCACCCATGTACTCATTTAGAGAGAGCATAATGAAATATCCAGCCCTGTGAGGCGTTCTCCCGCGGTTTCATCATGTTCCTTAGGGAGTATGGCTCCATGTGTGAGTGTTCTTATTTTTCTTTTTCTTTCTTCGATTTGATTCCGCATTTCATATTTTCACAAACATGTTAGGAGAAAAGATAGAGGTATTATTATGAGCAGTCTACTATTCTGTAAGGGGGTGGCAAAATAATACATTAATAACAAGTACATTAAACAGAGAACTATAAATAAGAATTCTCGTTATCTTAACAATAATAAATAACCATCTAATTTTTCTTCTACCAACTTAAAGATGCCACCGATAGTTGGAAGAAGCTTTCGCACTTATAATTTCCAAATATGCATAAGGAAATTGAAGAACACCATAAAAACATGAGCCAATTAACTGACCTTTCAGTTTATCCGACATACTAGAGAGACTGGAGCAATACAGCTCAATAACTGAACAATGTAACTTGTCCATGATTTTATTCATAAACAAAAGTCTTAAACATCCACAAACTCATTTATCAGGATGTTTGGGGGCATGTACTTCCCCGTCACTGTTAACCAAGGAACGGCTACCATCAGCAACTGAAATGGTGCATCCAGATGGCAAAAGGGTCAATTTTCAAGCTGAAAAACATCCACAAATGACAATCAGCATCTACACACGTTAAACAGATAGTGTTATCTGCGATGGGTAGATCAAGAGTGAGCAAAGCTGGCCCTGTCTGGCTATCCTGTACAAATGGTGGCAGGATAGGTGGTTGGGATGCCATACTATGTCAATTTTGAAGGAGGCCGTCAAACTCAATTCGAGAGACAGATCATAGCTCAGTCGTTTTCGTAGATGTTGCCAAAGTATGACACACAACTAGATGCTTCTGATATGCAGCCCTACATTCCTCCTCTAAATGCCATGCTTCTGATAAGCAGCTAGATGCCATAATATGTTGCCCTTGTTTGTCACATTGCTTATTTCAATTGGACCACAACCACGATTACAAGAGTATGCAGCATCACATCCTTGATTGTCTAAGAGCATGGAAATCTAACCGAGTTAGGAAGATGGAATCGTCACGAAAAGATGGTTGAGGTAATTATAAGCTGCCCATCGAGAAGGCACTTCAGCAAGGATAAGCATATGCAACCTGTCTGATTAGTAAGGCACTAAGGCCCTTGACCTACCCTGATCTAAGTCTGAACAATCTGAGTATATCAAGGTAATTTCTCAAGGATCTGGGTACTCCAATGACAAATGCAAACCACGGTATACATCATTCAATCCAACCAACCAACACATACAAACCTCATGATAGATATTTATAGCCCAGAAAGTGGCAGGGGTTGGAGTTAGAGGAAGCGGAGCTAGTGGGGAGGGAGGAGGAAATGGCTGGAGGTGGACCAGGAGGGATAATGTGCGTGAGGAAAGGGGAGGAGAGGAGGTGTATGAAGAGTAGAGACGATGGGCGGAAAGGGTTGGAGGTGCATAAGGAGGGGCGAGGAACGGGAGGAGGAGAATGAGAAGGTTGGTCGAGAAGGGGCGAGGGGAGGCCGAGGCGGAGTTAAGGGGGAGAACGAAGCAGAGAGGTCACCTGGGCGGCAGCGTATGAAGAGGCCGGCGGAGGGGCGGAGAGGCTGCAGCGGCGGTGGGCCGGTGGAGGGTAAGGAGAACCGCGAGTAAAATTCTAAACTCAGTAAGCTGATTTTTGACGAGACTCTCTATTAACACAAAAACTAAGGGCAAAGTTTGAAGAGACGACTTTGATTTTAGTCAGGCAGCTCTCGCTGATATTTAACACGTAAAAATATCAAGGGCAAAATTGAACATGCGACTTACCTACGATACATGATAAGAAAATAATCACGACCGTCCAAGGTAAATAAGTTTAGAAAAATTTACCTCTCGAGCAGATTTTCCTCAACTGTCCACCCCCGTCCCCACTTTTTTAACTTCCATGTATTTGACGGGATGATGTTTTTCCCTCCATCACAACCATTTAATATTTCCATTAGGTTTGCTACAAATGACCTCATTAACTTTTGTATATTTTCACTTGGTTTGCTGGTCACAACACAATTTAAGTCTTATTGGGTATTAAGTTATGGGATTTTTACCCGGCAGACCCTATAATCTTTTCAAATTACCTCTACGACCTTTGAAATATCGTAATTCCTCTCCCGACCTCGTAAACTTGCTCCGTCTTGCCCAACAAACCCTGCCGTCAATTTAACTATATTTGAGTCAAATACCCGGGTTAGTCTTGAGTTAACCTAACCAATTTGCCATCGAATGGTTAGGATTAGCCAAAATAAAAAAAATAGGAAAAAAATCTTGCTCTTGCGGGGGGCGAAGCAGCGGCAGTCAGGCGGAGGGCCTCCAGCGGGGGAGAGCTCCATCGTCGGCGGGAAAGGGGGGGAGGGGGAGCTCCATCGTCGGCGGGAAAGGGGGGAGGGCGAAGCAGTAGAGGAGGGGGGCGCAGGGGTGAAGCAGCAGCGGGGGGGGCGCAGGGGCGAAGCAGCAGCGGGGGGGGCTCCATCGTTGGGGGGGGAGGGGGAGCTCCATCGTCGGCGGGAGGGAGGGGGGCGAAGCAGCGGAGGAGGGGGTCGGGGGGGTGCAGATGTGACACCCCTAGGATCCGGGTACTCGGCAAACCAATTCCATGCATACACATTCCACATTCGAATACTTGACATTTGTAACAATAGAAGAAAAATAACAACATGCAAAGGAATTTAAATTTTTGCTTCTTATAAAACATGTTCACATTCCATATTCCATTACATTCCATTGATCATTTCCATGTCCGCAAAAAATATACATGTAAGCATAAAATAGGCGTCCACAATTATACATTGCATGCCATGTCTCTCAACAAAATACTACAAGTGAAGAAGTATGGTAAAACTACTACCAACAACTGTACTGCAAAAAGTGTCGTGAGGCCGCACAAAAGGATGATGCCTCCAACTAGTCACTGCTGCGAACTTGTGGATCCACACGTAGGTACGTTATGAGCAAAGTTACCCAATACGATTTAAACAAAACTAAACAAAAACAAGCAGGATATAATTTAAATGTGTGCAAAAGAACAACTGTGTAACTGGTCTCGCAAAGAATTATATTTTTATTTTTATTTGTCTATTGTTGATCTGGATATGGATATGAGTAACCAAGCTTCGTGGATAGCCTGTGGTCTTGGTCTGGATGAGACCTCACACTATGACTCTAAGGTAAAAGAAAACACCTTAGGGTTGGGGTGCCTCCGTAGGCATGCGGTGGGGTACAATGCATCCTAAATAAGTTCCCAACACGTCCACTTAGCTCCACTTCGCAATTGTGCTTCCGATTCACAAATTAGATTACAACCCGCAAATCATCGCGAGAATCCGATCCTCCTTATACACAGGAGATTAGCATCCCATCACCGACTTCATTAACCACATTTTCCTGGAACTCCCCTCTTAGTGCTCCCACTCGGAATACCGGCCAATGTGGCCTACATTGTCCCGTACACGAGTGTTAACTCTAAGTGACAAGCGAAACACTAGCCGACCAACCACGACTACTTAGCCCGCGCTCGAGCACCGGGCTAAAGCACGCAAGTACCGAGGCCAACACCGTCAGATTAGCACCTCGATATGCCAAGCAACATGTCCCCCAACCATCGCAGCTACAATAGCAGTTGGGATCGTGGTCATCTAGGCTTCTACCCGGGGCCCCAAGGGTGCATGCCCCTCCCTTGGCGACGACTACTCCTTCTGCCCAAATATTAAGAGCTTCCCTCTAATGTTAGTCCTATTAATTCTTTGCAGTGATGCAAACACAAATAGAGGGAGAGCCACCATTTAAATCCATGATCTTTGAAATTTATCTAATTTCATTCACTGAAATGCATATATTTTCCTCACTGACAATGCCTAGCATTTAGTTATTTGATCTGGTCTTAGAAGATTATGTCCAACTAAAAATAGATGCGTACAGATGTTCATGCCTATAGCTGCATAATTATACAAAATCAAGGGATTCTTTTCTGTAAATGAACAAGGGATCGAGCATAATAATTTCAATGGCAATCCCTTAAATCATTTATGACAGTGGTCCTTTCGCCTATGGAAGAAATATGTTACTGAAACCCCCACAAAATTATAACAGGGACTAGTGAAAAGCTTGACCTGTAACTCCAAGGAACGTATTTATAAATTACGATCACACGTGGCTTCATTTAATTGCCAAACAGATTCAAGAGATAAAATAATAATGGTTGTTCTGAAATCATAAAAGCTGTGAATAGAAATAACAAGCATTAACCTGCCTCTAGTAGTTCGTTCATAAAAAACAAATGGGTGATAGTTGGTGTGTTAAAGTATAGAAAATACAAAATAACCTGAACTTATCATATATTTCTCTGTAGGATTAATACCCACTCTATAATATCACTGACTCTATTATCAAAGCGAGCACTAACGCATACATTTCAGCAAAGACCTTCAGCATAGAACTATTCAAGGTACGTTTAACTACGGATTTAGAGTTCAGATCCATATTCCAATTCATGTCCCACTCACACTAGTTCACTCATTCACTGTTTAAAATTCAGCTATAAAATGCCAGACTGTCTATATCTAACATAGTAAATCAGCAACACTTCGAACTTGCAGTTCTAATGAAGGGTTGCAACGGAGGATCGTATCATATTTCAGCCATAGAAATTTCATCACTGAACAAAATTTAGCTAAGTTATGTATTTCTCATTTCAATAAATCCATAAATAAAGCTACTTGGTCCTGTATTGATCAGATTTTACCATGCATATCAAGAAACATAAAGTATCGGGTTTTATGTAACGAGTGATTTGCATTGGTGGTTTCTATGTGCATTAACGATGTTAGAGATGGTGACCAATCTATGCTGATTTTGTTTATCTAAGTTTGCATTATTGGGCTTATTAAGTCAAATTGAATCAACCATGAAAAATCTAACGGATGCAAGATTACTAAATCCCAGAATGGTATCCTGTAGCAAACTCAAAAAATATTTATGAGAGACATCTACCATCACTAACTCTCACTTCTTGCAACTTTCGAAACTTAGCCATAGAAGTAGGGAATGGTCCTGCTAATAACGTTCCTTTCATGCTGAATATTTCGAGACATCTAATCCCAACAAAATCAGGGATTTTTCCAGATATGATGTTCTCGTTGATGCAATGTAGGATTAAATCATCAACTTAAAAGATCACAAGATTCAAAGCAATACAAGGAAGAGGGCTAAAAGCATTGATGCAAGAATAGGTCTGCATCACCTCTCGGAATGCATATGGCTCTAAGAATATAAAAAAATGCGTGGAACCTCGCAGCAAGAGGAATGGGTACATCGTACCTCTAAGAAACTCGAACCTTGATTTCTCCGTCGGTGAAGAGTGTTGCTTCGTTCGCGACGGAAACCGCACACGGGGGTGAGCCGGACCTTCTCGACACGATCTGGACTTCGAATCGTCGATCCGTGACGCTCCGGCGAGCTCCGGTGAGGGGAAAAGGGGGAGGAAGAGGGCTGATCGAAGAGGAGGAGGGTTTGGGCATTTTGGACGAGAAGGGAGGTTGGGGTTTAAGGGCAAAACTCGGATTCGGATCCGGGTTCGGATCCGAATATGACCTGTACCCCTCATCGCTAAAATAGCCGTAACTCGGGCTCCCGGAATCGGATTTTAATGTTCTTGGACTCGTTGGAAAGCTATTGACGAGCCCTAAGCAATGGACTATTCAAATAATTTTTTTGAATACTGAAATAAAAGTAGATTTGCAATTAACCCAGATCCGACTGGATTTTGCATTTTAGTCCCTGTTCGGGTTTCGGGGGTTTCACAGCAGATCACTTGTTATTCTCTATAGATGGAAGGTCGGGAAATCGCAGAAATATGTAGTTGAAACCAGAACTATCGAAGATATAGTTCGATGATTCGCTGCGAAGGCACTGCCAGTTTTCGTGTATGATTCCACAGATGGTTTGATCGAATCCCACTCTGGAGTGTTTGTCTGTTTTTTGTCGATGGTGCCATTGATTGTGTCGCAACCACCATGGCAGGCAGACCCATTTGTTCCGACCTCCTTCTATGATAGTTCCTTGGTGTTGTTTCTGATGGAGCGAGGGGGGGACTCCATCATCGGCGGCAGCAGCGGCAGGGGGGAGGGGGGGCCCATGCGCGGGCGAAGCAGCAGCGGCGGGGGGGGGGGGTGGGTGAAGCAGCAGCAGGGCAGGAGGCTCCATCGTCGGCAGGGGAGGGGGGGCAAGCAGCAGCCGTAGAGGGGGGCCTCCATCGTCAGCGAGCTGGGGGGGGGACGGCTCCATCGTCGGCGGGGGAGGGGGGCAAGCACCGGCCGCAAAATGGGGGCCTCCATCGTCGGCGAGCCAGGGGGTAGGGAGCAACAATCACCGGGGCGCAGGGGGGTCTCGGATGATGGAGTGGCACACATTGTAAATTTAATAAACAAAATGGGTATAACATAAATGAACATAACGGAATCTGGTTAATTTTAACGGGTAAATTAACGGGGCTTAACCGCAGGGTCTGTAGGGTAAGGGTTAGCAATTTTACAGTGTCGAGGGAGGAATTACGATGTTTCAAAGGTCGTAGATGTAATTTGAAAATATTATAGGGTCTGCCGGGTAAAAATCCCTTAAGTTATTGAAAATTGGTCTTCCATCAAGAGTTGCAAGCATGGTTACTCTTACCAAACATATCATTTCGAAGTGGAGGAGGGAGAGTCAAAGGGAGGGCCTTTTATGGGGCAGATTATCTTATATAGTCTTGTTTTGGATTAAGATAGGACTGGAGCAGTTTTCAACATTCATCTATTTTTGAGTTATATTTAGAAGTCTAGAAGATAGGGGATGGTCACGAGATCCTGGATTTCTTCAAGGGCTAGAGTGGTATGATACACATTTGTCGTAAACGTTTTGATTTGTAGATGTTTTGACGTTCCAACTGAACTTAACACCAAGCATGTATTATCAGTGGAGTAAAACCTTGCACCTAGAAATACATAGAAGTTACGTGGTTTGATCCATCATGGGTTCTTTGTAAACATGGAATTGCATGCCCTTCTGTTTAGTTTATCGGCATCTCTTGATGTGTTTAATTTATTTAATCACATCATTAATTCATAATACATGCAACAGAAATTACATAATCTCCCATTTATCAATGTGACTTTGGGTAGATTTAATGGGTTATTTCTTTATATTTATTGAGTCATGTAATCGCTTTAGAGATCCATGTAATTTTATCTTTTTACCTCTCTAGGGTTCCACGCTATATAAGAAACCCTAGACCCATTGAATAAGACAAGTTATGCATTCTCTCATTATTCTCCACACGGTATTAACGCAGTGGTCCTAGGCTAGTGTTCTGACCTAATTCCCACCACTACCGCCAACTAAGCTCTTGTGTGGGCCCTCCCCTCTCCCTAAGGTCTCGCGCAAGACACCTCTCGCCACTGCGCACGATTGCAGTACCCTTTATGCCACCGCGATAGGCTGCATCGCCCAAGCCGATGCCCCATGGCGGTCCCAACGGAGCCCCTCCAGGCCCTTCGACTCCATGTACACCATCGTTAAGCCACCTCTAGGGCTTAGGCCATCGCTGGATTGACGCCTCTAGCCCTACAATTAGGGTTGAGCTTTGGTCCAGGCCTGCCCAACCAGAACTAAAACCCGACCGATGTAACCTGAACCAGACCCGAACCCGCTACTTATTGCGCAAGCTTTGGTCCTTAAATATATCCCAGATATCCTATCTGGTCGGGTTTGATTGTGATAGGGCCCCAACCTGATAGCCCACTAGCCAGGCCCGTGGGAAGGCCCGCTATATAAGATCGTTTCTTAGCCCAAACCCAGCCCGATTAAGATTAGAAACTCAATGAGAATGCAAGCAGTTGCCCACATCAGATACATGAGTTGAAACTTGGCAACTCCATGTGTTCCAAGAAGAAGCAACATTTATAGTGTTATCCATGTGAGACTGAAGTGAACCATTCCTACAATAAATGTTATTGTAATGTTTGATTTATCAATAAAAGTTATTGGTTTTCTTTTCACTCCCTTTCTGAGATTGATTGAATGAATGCACTATAAGGTCCCTCTATACAATTAGGGTCATGTGCCATGGCCATCCTAAATGATCATACAACTGTTGATTCAATAACTGAATCATAGAGGCTGGTGCTTGGATGAATATCTAAGGAGTTCGATTGAGGACTCATCAAGCACTGAAAAATGATTATTAAGAGATGATCTCCATCCTGAGTAGGAGATGGTAATCCTTTCTCATTAGGCTGATATCTGATCGACCTCTTGATACATGTCCTTTGCATGGGAATAGAGATTCAGCGGTGTCAGATTAGTTAGGTCAAAGAATTGACTTAACGAGACCGAGATAACCAAAGTCCTATATCATAAACTGTCATGATATGGGCACACATCCTCTGACCGGAGACAAATGTGTTATTATATATCTAAATATGTATATTTGACAGACCAATAAGTTGATGACCTAACCAAGGTCTATACACCGATGAGCTGGTGTGCATATGAGGGCATATGAGTTAGCACGATCTCTCAAAGGGATCATACATGTTCACTTGTGAACTGGAAGACATGAGCTCACTCATGAGGTATTGGGACTGATCAAATTCCATGCATGGTCGTCATGCTTTGGAAGCATGACAAGAATTTGTAGGTATGATATATGCTTTTGGAAAGCATGTGATCGATGCCAAATCCCAATGACCAAGAATGAGAAACTTGATGATGAAACCCTAAAGATGAGAGTGTAAAATTGATATATATCTTTGGGTTGATCATAGGTCTTCCAGTATGCAGGATGTACAAGTATCAGGAATACCTAAGTGTGATGTGATCATAAACAATTGTATAACCATGACGCTTCTATTCCGAGGGAGTGATGAAATAGGTTTGGATTTTAGTGACTCCTCTCAGTAGAGAAGTAATTTGATCTTGGTCCAAGTATTAGACGTTGATTTGAATGAGATTTAGATGTAATGAACAGATTAGATTTGTGGCCCTGATTAAATCAAGCATCTATGAGAGGGCCATGAGATCTGGATTTGAGATGTGATCTCAATATCCAAGTCACTCTACGTGGAATGTGCAATCGTCTTGTCCTTATCTCCAAGTATATGAGGAGAAAGCGCATTATTCTTGAAAGAGTTCAAGAATAATTCCATAGCTGAATTATATCTAAACATTAAGAAATGATTAATTAAATGTGATTTAATTATCATGAATAATTTGAATTTGATTTCATATTATTTGGATACATGAGAATGATTATCCAATATTATTAAATGTGTTTTAATTATTATGAATATGAATAATGTGGATAGCACTATCCAATTATTCATGTATATTATAAATGTGATTTGTAATATATCAAAGAGATACCAATTATGATTTATATTTGTTGATTAATTATTAATGTGAATTGAAATCACATTGAATGATTAATTGAAAATATAATTATATTTTATTTTGGGTTGTGAATGTGATTCACATAATTCCAATGGCATAATTGCAATGTTCATAAGATAATTATGCATTGTTTTTGTGAAATAATTTACAATAGGTGTTATTGTAAAACTTGGAGATATCATGAGATAATGAGATCTCATGAGATAATGAGATCTCATGATATAATGAGGAGATTGTCCCAATCCACCTAAGCGGGTGGATGGCCACCAACTTCCATTGGAAGAGGGTGCCCCCACCCCACCTTTTTAAGGATTAGGTCAAATCCTCTTATCCCCATCTCCAAGGTCAAAGTGATTTAATAAGAATTAATATATATTGATTTGTAAATATATATATATATATATTATAATTTAAATTAAATTAATGATTGTTGTGTTTTTACAACAACATCATGACCATTGAAATTAAAACAAATCAATCTCATTCATTGATTTTGTGTTGTTCATGGATTAAGATCCATGGACTCCCAAAAACCCTATACAAGAAGAGGCGCCCCTTGCTCTTCGGATTACAACTTCGACTACGTCTCTCTCTCATCCTCAAACCAACTCTTCTCTCTCTCTCTCTCCTTGAGTGGTCGTCCACTCTTCTCATAGAGAGAAGGTCGCCTTCGTCATCGCTTCACCGTTGTGTTGCTGCTTCGACAACTCTTGGGTCTCCGTCTTCTTTGGTGCATCTCTCTCGTGAAGAAGGCGTTCGATCTCGTGAGATGAGATCGGGAGATTCATTGCTTAGATTAACAACTTGGATTGCGAGAAGCACGTGTCTCATCTCTGTGCTCGCAAGCATCTCCTCCGACAGATCAGACTTGAGACAGGAGGTCTGTTCTCTTAGAGGCTCGATCACAACCATGTTACAAGAGGTATTCCTTTATCAATTATGTGATTAGATGAAACGATCCAAGAAATGTTCTTGGATCATGTGGTTACATCATTGAAAAAATTTTTAAATTCCATTGCACCGAGCAACTAGTGCGACTAGTTGCTCTCGATCGTATATGATGCGATCCTCACGCTTCCGTGATGCGCTTGAAGATTATTCCATATCCTTCAAGTGGTATCGGAGCCATGTTGGAAGTTTTTGGATACGATCCATAAACTTAGAAAGACTTGGGTTCTTTAGGGCTTGTGAAAGTTTTATCGCATTTCATTCTTGCAGTCCTATTTTGTGATTATTTTCGACCCTATTAAAATGATTAAACATGAAATTTTGGATTTTATTACCCATTTTCAATTATCTAAGATGGACGCAAGATTATGTCTTGGTCTATGGAGGTGGTGATCTCCAATTCTTGGGATACACAGATTCAGACTTCCAATCGGATATAGATGATCGAAAGTCGACATCAGGGTTTGTGTTCCTGTTGAACGGTGGTGCTGTGAGTAGGAGAAGCAAGAAGTATGACACTACAACAGATTCAACAACAAACGTCGAATACATTTCCACATCAGATGTTGCAAAGGAGGCGATATGGTTGCGCAAGTTCATCCTGGAACTTGGCATTGTTTCCTCTGATACTCCCATCCCGTTACTCTACGATAACACAGGAGACATTTCCCAGGTGAAGGAACCCATATGGCATCAAAAGAAAAAACACATGGAAAGGAAATACCATATCATCCGGGAGATTCAAAAGCATGGTGACAACATCATCACCAAGATGGCCTCTACCGACAACGTTGTTGATCCTCTTACCAAATCTCTAACACAGAAGGTTTTCGATCAACATGTAATGAGTATGGGTTTAAGGATTGTACCTGAATGATTATGTGGTCTAGTGGGAGATCGTTAGTCATGTGAGCCCGAGATGAACCACTCCTACAATAAATGTTATTGTAATATTTGATTTATCAATAAAAGTTATTAGTTTCTTGTCACTACCTTTTTGATATTGATTGAATGAATGCACTATAAGATCTCTCTATACAATTAGGGTTATGTACCATGGCCATCCTAATGATCATACATTTGTTGATTCAATAATTGAATCATAGAGGCTAGTGCTTGGATGAATATCTAAGGAGTTAGATTGAAGACTCATCAAGCACTGAAAAATGATTATTAAGAGATGATCTACTGCATGAGTAGGAGATGGCAATCCTTTCTCATTAGGCTGATATCTAACTGACCTCTTGAGGCATGTCCTTTGCATGGGAATAGAGATTCAGAGGTGTCAGATTAGTTAGGTCAAAGAGTTGACTTAACGAGATCGAGATAACCAAAGTCCTATATCATAAACTATCACGATATGGGCACACATCCTCTGACCAGAGATAGATGTGATACTATATGTCTAAGTATGTACATTTGGCAGGCCAATAGATTGATGACCTAACCAAGGTATATACACCGGCGAGCTGGTGTGCATATGAGGGCATATGAGTAATACGATCTCTCAAAGGGATCATACAGGTTCACTTGTGAACCAGAAGACATGAGCTCACTCATGAGGTATTGGGACCGATCAAATTCCATGCATGGTCGTCGTGCTTTGGAAGCATGACAAGAATTTGTAGGTATGATATATGCTTTTGGAAGCATATGATCGATACCAAATCTCAATGACTAAGAATGAGAAACTTGATGATGAAACCCTAAAGATGAGAGTGTAAAATTGATCTATATCTTTGGTTGATCATAGGTCTTCCAATATGCAGGACTTACATGCATTAGGAATTCCTGAGGGTGATGTGATCATCTGATCTTGGTTCAATTGTTGGAAATTGATCTGAATTAGATACAGATACAATGAGAAGATTATATTTGCGGCCTTGATTAAATCAAGCATCTATGAGAGGTCCATGATATCTGAATTTGAGATGTGATCTCAATATCCAAGTCACTATACATGGAATGTACAATCGCCCTATCCTTATCTCTAAGTATCTGCGGAGAAAGTGCATTATTCTTGAAAGAGTTCAGGAATAATTCCATAGTTGAATTATATCTAAGCACCAAGAAATGGATAATTAAATGTGATTTAATTAACAAGAATACCGTGAATTTGATTCATATTATTTGGATACATGATAATGATTATCCAATATAATTAAATGTGATTTAATTATTATGAATAATGTGGATAGCATTATCCTATTATTCATGTATATTATAAATGTGATTTACAATATATTGGAGAGTTAGACCAATTGTGATTTATATTTGTTGATTAATTATTAATGCGAATTGAATTCACATTGAATGATTAATTGAAAATATAATTACATTTTCTTTTGGGTTGTGAATGTGATTCACATAATTCCAATGGCATGATTGCAATTCACAAGATAATTATGAATTATTTTTGTGAAATATTTTACAATAAGTGTTATTCTAAAACTTGGAGATATCATGAGATAATGAAATCTCATGAGATTATGAAATCTCATGAGATAATGAGGAGATTGGCCCAATCCACCTAAGAGGGTGGACGACCACCAACTTCCATTGGAAGAGGGTAGCCGTCCCCCCCCTTTTTAGGGATTAGGTCAAATCCTCTTATCTCTTATCTCAAGGCCAAAGTGATTTAATTTGAATTGATTTATATAGATTTATCAATATATATATTAATTTGCAATAAATTAATGGCTGATGTGTTTTTACAACAACATCATGGCCATTGAAATTAACACAAATCAATCTCATTCATTGATTTTGTGTTGTCTATGGATTGAGATCCATGGACTCCCAAAACCCTATATAAGAAGAGGCTCCCCTTGCTCTTTGGACTAAAACTTTGACTACATCTCTCTCTCTCATTATCACGTCAACTCTTCTCTCTTTCCTTGAGTGGTCGTCCACTCTTCTCATAGAGAGAAGGATGCCTTTGTCGTCGCTTCGTCGTTGTGCTGCCGCTTCGACGACTCTTGGGTCTCCGTCTTCTTTGGTGCATCTCGCTCGTGAAGAAGGCGTTCGATCTCATGAGACAAGATCAGGAGATTCATTTCTTGGATCAACAACTTGGATTGCGAGAAGCACATGACTCATCTCCACGCTCGCAAGCGTTTCCTCCGACAGATCGGACTTGAGACAAGAGGTCTCTTCTATTAGAGGCTCGATCACAACCACGCTACAAGAGGTATTACTTTATAAATTATGTGGTTAGATGAAATTATCCAAGAAGTGTTCTTCGATCATGTGGTTTCATCATTGATTTTTTTAAAAATTCCGCTGCACCGAGCAACTAGTGCGACTAGTCGCTCTCGATCGTATATGATGTGATCCTCATGCTTCCGTGATGTGCTTGAGGATTATTCAATATTCTTCAAGTGGTATCAAAGCTAGGTTGGAAGTTTTTGGATACGATCCATAAACATAGGAAGACTTGGGTTCTTTAGGGCTTGTGAAAATTTGTCGCATTTCATTCTCGAAGCCCTATTTTGTGATTATTTTTGGCCATGTTTAAAATGATTAAACATGAATTATCACTTGTATTTTGTTCCCCATTAAGGAAACTATGGGATTTGAGTTTGCTTGATTTGGAATCCGATTGCTCAAGATATGATCATTTTAATGAACATATATCCAGTGCTTCGGGGATGGCGAATCATGACAAAATTAAGGAGTTAGTTATTGTTTTGAAACACCTTGAAATGCATGCTAGTCACTTGGATTCTGTTATAAATCAAATTGGAAAACTTTGGAAACTTATTTTGCTTAATTTGGATTTAATTTGATTGGGATATGATAATTTTAGTGAGTGAGGGTCATTGCTGGAAATTACATTCCTAATCAAGAACCTTGTGATTGTCATTTAATAAATTTGTGAAATTAATGGTTAATTTTATGGAATAATTATGGAAAAATATTTGAAAAATATTTGATGATAATTGTTTCCTTAAATGATATTGACTTAATAAAAAATTGATTAGATATGATACATCATACACTTTCCAACAAACAAAATTGCCTGAATAGGTTTGAGAATTTGTTTAGCAAAATTCGTTATAATCAATGGTTTTGATTATTACTATATGGTATAACTTCGGTTGAAAAAGTGATTATCTTCTCAAGTGCAAAGTGATCGATTTGGCATTATTTTTTTCCCGAGGTGGATATGGTGTCTAGTCGGGGAGCGTTGGGGTAGCAGGTTGCCCTGTGAGCGGTCTGTCCCACTCCTGTCTGTACTGGCCATGACAGCAGGTAGGGAAGGCATAATGCTTGAGAAATCATGATGTATTTTTTTAATTATTAAAATTCAAAATAATCTGTATTTTTGAGATAATACCATCCTTTCAAGTAAAAATCAAGTTTGTTAGTTGATTGAATTGGATTGATAATTGATTTAATGTGATTAAATGAATTATATCCAATATCAATAGATGTGTATTTCTCTTGGAAGAATTATTTATATGAATGTGATTCATGATAATTAATTAAAATTTGAATATGATGTGGAGGATCACATAAGTGACATCCATGGTCTCCCGTCAAGGCAAAGGGTTCCATTGCCAGATATTGTATGTAGGAGATGCATGTCCGAAGCGACAACTCCTGCATACAAGCACATTTGAATAGGTCTCTTTACTTCTCGAAAGAGTAAGGCCATATACGTATTGACCCCAATATTGAGTCCTCGTATTATTGGGGCGATATTGGATTGAATATAACAAGTTCTAAGTCTGTTGATGGTTGGTTCAATTAATGACGGGTCAACATCACCTTAGGGATGGTGGGCCCAGGTGTTAAAGACCGAATTAGGAAATGCAAGTTGGACTTAGAAGACGGAATGTGTTCCCGCTTATTTTTATCCAAGTTGCAAGTTCTCATATTATTGGGATGTGACAAAGATAAAGAGGAGATCCCAGATCTTGCTAGAGATAGAGCGGTAAGTATATCTCTTGTTTTGAAAGTGATTAAGGGAATTAACTTTCAAAGTTGAAAAGGCAAGACTAATTTGATTAAAAGTCCTTAATAAAAGAAATACAAATGAATATATTATTATTTATATAAATTCTAATATAGTGCATTCTTCATTTCAGAAAATGAAGTCCATGAACCAACTTAGTATGCTCTTGGAGGTCAATTAGTTGATCGGACCAAATTATTCGAATTGGATCTAAAATTTGGATCTTGTCCTATCCATTGAGCGCGTCTCTTATGTGCTTTCAAAGGAGACGTACATAGACCCGAAGACTCTGAAAGAAATTAATTTTAATGAAAATTATGATGAAGATCATAATCTGGCAAGATGTTACATTATGGTTTCATTGTCCAATGTGCTTCAGCAGCCGCATGTGGAGATGAACACTTGCCAAGATATCATGCTGAATCTGAGAGAAATGTTCGGTGATGTCAACCACACACAACATTATAATATAATGAAAGAACTTATTCGCTGCAAGATGCAGGAGGGGACCTCTGTCAGAGAACTTGTACTCTAAATGTTTGGGTACCTTTCTGAGTTGGAAACCCTGGGGGTTGACATGGATTCAGATATGCATGCTGACTTCATTATGTTGTCGCTCCCTTAGTCTTTCAACAACTTTGTGGTTGCGTACCACATGAACAAAGTTGATTATACTAATGTTGGGCTGTTGCTAAAGTTTGTTGAAGACGTAATGAAGAAGGATGGCCCCTCTAGCAGTGCAATGGTTGCACAGGTCAAAGGAAAGTGCAGTCGGAAGCATGGTTCTCGGAAGGGCCCAACCCAGAAGAGAAAGAAGAAGAGTCAAGGAGTTGGCTCATCTTCCAATGCATACACTTTGATAGCATCGAAGAAAACTGATGTCTGTCATTACTTGAAGAAGCCAGGGCACTGGAAGCGCCATTGTCCGGATTACCTAAAGTCAGTCCACAAAGGTAAGCGCCAGCAAGTATGAAATCTACTTTCATTATTGAAACTAGTTTTTTCATTGGACGAGAAGGAAGTTGGGTTGTAGATTCTGGTGCTTCTGTTCATGTATGCAATTTGCTACATCTATTTCAGGAAACTAAGAGTCTCGATGAAGGGGAGATAGTCATTCAGATGGGATCTAATGCAAGTGTTGCAGCAGTTGTCGTCGGGACCTGCCGAATATCATTATCTAGTGGAAGAGTCCTAGTACTTAAAGAGTATCTTTATGTAACTGAAGTCAGAAGGAATTTAATATATGTATCTAAGCTTGCTAGAAGTGGATATTCATTCCTTTTCTATAATAAATTAGTCATAAGTCATTATGACACACATATTGCGGACGATGTTTTGAATTCTGGTGGACTCTATGAACTGTTCATTGATGAACATGTCATGAATGTTACTACCACTAAGAAAAATTCAAAAAGATCCAGGGAGAATGGAAATCATTCAAACATGATTTGGCATTAAAGGCTCGGTCATTTATCTGTTGATAGGATCAATAGATTGATAAAGGATGGACCCTTAGATTTTCTACAGGTTCAATCTTTGCCTACCTGCGAACATTGTATTTGAAGTAAAATGACTAGGATGCCTTTCAGTAATAAGGTTACACGATGCGAAGGTATTCTTGATCGAATACATACTGATGTATGTTGTCCCTTCAATATTGTGACCCAAACTGGATATCGATATTACTTGATGTTTATTGATGACCATTCTTGATACAGGTTTATCTTCCTACTACGTCATAAATCTGAAACCTTTGAAAAGTTCAAAGAGTTCAAGGTTTTGGTTGAGAATCAAACCGATAGGAAGATTAAACGGATTCAATCTGATCGAGGTGGTAAGTACCTCTCATATGAATTAAAGGAACACCTTAAAGAGAATGGAATTGTCTCCAATCTCACTGCTCCTGAAACCCCCCAATTTAATGGTGTTGCTGAAAGACGTAGCAGGACCATCATGGATATGGTCCATTCAATGATGAGCAAAGCACATTTACCACTTAGTTTCTGGGGATATGAAGTAGAGACTGCAGTATATATCCTGAACAAGATTCCTAACAAGTCTGTACCTAAGACTTCTTATGAGTTCTGGTATGGAACCAAACCTAGTGTTAAACAATTGAGGGTTTGGGGTTGCTTAGTCCATGTGAAGAACATGGATGCAAGTAGGCTAGAATCTCGCACTCGAGAGTGCTACTTCACAGGGTATGTTAAGGATGGTATTAGATATCAACTTTATGACCCTGAGACCCAAAAGGTTTTCGTCTCTAGAGATGTAAGACTTATGGAAGATGACTTCCTTAATGGTCCTGACAATATTGAAGTAGAGGAACTCATTGAATCCTTTGAGGATTCTGAGCTTTCTGAACCAGAAACTGAAGAGATAAACAAAGATGAAACACCCATACTTCTTCGAAGGAGTTCAAGGGTGGTTGCACCACTTGAAAGGTATGGATTACATGTGTTAGGTGAAACTGACAATGATCCTACTTCATTTGATGAAGCACTCGTAGATCATGACATGGATAGATAGATGCTAGCAATGAAGTAAAAGATTGACTCCATGCATAAGAATGGTGTGTGGACCCAAGAGGATCCACCTGAAGGGGTAAAATCCATAATGTGTAAATGGATCTTCAAGAGAAAAATGGGACCTGATGGGAAAGTAGATATTTCAAGGCACGACTCATAGGCAAAGGCTACACATAGAGATAAGGTATCGACTATGCTGGGACATTCTCTCCTATGGCTATGCTTAAGTCCATCAAGACATTGCTAGCTATAGCTGCATCTCTTGACTATGACATCTAGCAGATAGATGTCAAGACAGATGTCCTCAATGGATACCTTGAGGAGGATATCTATATGTAGCAGCCCTAGGGCTTCGTAACCGAGGAATGTAAAATACGCAAGCTGAAGAAATCCATATATGGGGCTCAAACAAGCTTCTCATAGCTGGAACATCGGATTTCATAAAACCATAAAGAGTTATGATTTTGTGCAGAATCCTGATGAACCTTGTGTGTACAAGAAGCTTAGTGGGAGCATCATTGTGTTCATCGTGCTTTATGTAGATGACATCCTTATCACTGGTAATGATACATGGATGATGACCAGTGTTAAGATTTGTCTCTCTCATACCTTCGAGATGAAAGATCTTGGAGAAGCCTCTTACATATTGGGTCTAAAGCTATTCAGAAATCGAGAAAAGAGAATATTGGGATTATCAGAACATGGGTACATTAATAAAATTCTTGAACGTTTCCATATGGATAGTTCCAAGAAAGGTTTCCTCCCCTTCAGACATGATATCCATCTATCTAAAAGGATGGCTCCTCAAAATGTTGAGGAAAAGAAGGCCATTGCTAGACGCTCCTATGCATCAGCTGTAGGAAGCTTGATGTACGTCATGATGTGTACTAGGCCAGATATTTGCCATGCAGTGGGAGTGGTAAGTCGTTACCAGTCCTGCTATGGAGAACAACACTAGAATGTAGTGAAGAACATTTTCAAGTATCTAATATGGACGCAAGATTATGTCTTGGTCTATGGAGATGGTGATCTCCAAGTCTTGGGATACACAGATTCAGACTTCCAATCGGATATAGATGATCGAAAGTCAACATCAGGGTTTGTGTTCCTGTTGAACGGTGGTGCTATGAGCGGGATAAGCAAGAAGTAGGACACTACAACAGATTCAACAACAGAAGCCGAATACATTACCGCATCGGATGCTGTAAAGGAGGCGGTGTGGTTGCGCAAGTTCATACTAGAACTTGGTGTAGTTTCCTCTAATACTCACATCCTGTTACTCTGCGATAACACGAGAGCCATTGCCCAGGCTAAGAACCCAGATGGCATCAAAAGAGCAAACACGTGGAAATGAAATACCACATCATCCGGGAGATTCAAAAGCATGGTGACATCATCATCACCAAGGTGGCCTCTGCCGACAACGTTATTGATCCTCTTACCAAACATCAGACACAGAAGTTTTTCGACCAGCATGTAATGAGTGTGGGTTTACGGATCGTACCTGAATGATTCTGAGGGCTAGTGGGAGATTGTTAGCCATGTGTGCCCGAGGCGACCCATTCCTACAATAAATGTTATTGTAATGTTTGATTTATCAATAAAAGTTATTGGTTTTCTTCTCACTCCTTTCTGAGATTGATTGAAAGAATGCACTATTAGGTCCCTTTGTACAATTAGGGTTATGTACCATGACCATCCTAATGATTATACAACCGTTGATTCAATAATTGAATCATAGAGGCTGGTGCTTGGATGAATATATAAGGAGTTAGATTGAGGACTCATCAAGCATCGATAAATGATTGTTAAGAGATGATCTCTAGCTTGAGTAGGAGATGCCAATCCTTTCTCATTAGGCTGATATCTGACCGACCTCTTGATGCAGGTCCTCTACATGGGAATAGAGATTCGGAGTGTCAGATTAGTTAGTTCAAAGAGTTGACTTAATGAGATCGAGATAAATAAAGTCCTATATCATAAACTGTCACGATATGGGCACACATCCTCTGACCGGAGACAGATGTGTTACTATATGTCTAAATATGTATATTTGGCAGACCAAGAGGTTGATGACCTAACCAAGGTCTATATACTTGCGAGCTGCTGTGCATATAGGGGCATATGATAATACGATCTCTCAAAGGGATCATACAGGTTCACTTCTGAACCGAAAGGTATGAGATCACTCATGAGATATTGGGACCGATCAAATTCCATGCATGGTCATCGTGCTTTGGAAGCATGACAAGAATTTATAGGTATGATATATGCTTTTGGAAAGCATATGATCGCTACCAAATCCCAATGACCAAGAATGAGAAACTTGATGATGAAACCCTAAAGATGAGAGTGTAAAATTGATCTATATCTTTGGGTTGATCATATGTCTTTTAGTTTGCAGGATGTGCATGTATCAGGAATACATGAGGATGATGTGATCATGAACGATTGTATAACCTTGACGCTTCCATTCCCAGGGAGTGATGAAACAATTCTGGATTTTAGTGACTCCTCTCAACATAGAAGTAATCTGATCTTGGTCCAAGTGTTGGACATTGATATGAATGATAGATGCAATGAGAAGATTAGATTTGCAACCTTGATTAAATCAAGCATCTATGAGAGGTCCACGAGATCTGGATTTGAGATGTGATCTTAATATACAAGTCACTATACATGGAACGTACAATCGCCTTGTCCTTATCTCCAAGTATCTGCGGAGAAAGAGCATTATTCTTGAAAGAGTTCAAGAATAATTCCATAGTTGAATTATGTCTAAGCACCGAGAAATAGATAATTAAATGTGATTTAATTATCATGAATAATGTGAATTTGATTCATATTATTTGGATACATGAGAATGATTATCTAATATAATTAAATATGGTTTAATTATTATGGATATGAATAATGTGGATAACAATATCCAATTATTCATGTATATTATAAATATGATTTATAATATATTAGAGAGCCACCAATTGTAATTTATATTTGTTGGTTAATTATTAATGTGAATTGGATTCACATTGAATGATTAATTGAAAATATAATTACATTTTATTTTGGGTTGTGAATGTGATTACCATAATTCTAATGACATGATTGAAATTCACAAGATAATTATGAATTATTTTTGTGAAATAATTTACAATAACAGCTATTGTAAAACTTGGAGATATCATGAGATAATGAGATCTCACGAGATAATGAGGAGATTGGCCCAATCCACCTAAGAGGGTGGACGACCACCAACTTCCATTGGAAGAGGGTGACAGTCCCCCCCTTTTTAGGGATTAGGTCGAATCCTCTTATCTCTCATCTCCAAGGTCAAAGTGATTTAAATTGAATTGATTTATCAATATATATATATATATATTAATTTAAATTAAATTAATGATTGTTGTGTTTTTACAACAAGATCATGGCCATTGAAATTAACACAAATCAATCTCATTCCTTGATTTTGTGTTGTCCATGGATTGAGATCGTGGACTCCCAAAACCCTATATAAGAAGAGGCACCCCTTTCTCTTCGAATTATAACTTCAACTACGTCTCTCTCTCATTCTCACGCCAACTCTTCTCTCTCTCCTTGAGTGGTCGTCCACTCTTCTCATAGAGAGAAGGTCGCCTTCATCGTCGCTTCGTTGTTGTGTTGCCACTTCGACGACTCTTGGGTATCCGTCTTATTTGGTGCATCTCGCTAGTGAAGAAGGCGTTCGATCTCATGAGAGGAGATCAGGAGATTTATTGCTTGGATTAACAACTTGGATTGCGAGAAGCACACGACTCATCTCCACGCTCGCAAGCGTCTCCTCTAACGGATCGGACTTGAGACAGGAGGTCTCTTCTCTTAGAGGCTTGATCACAACCACTCTAAAAGAGGTATTCCTTTACCAATTATGTGGTTAGAGATGAAACGATCCAAGAAGTGTTCTTGGATCATGTGATTTCATCATTGATTTTTTTTAAATTCTGTTGCCCCGAGAAACTAGTGCGACTAGTCGCTCTCGATCGTATATAATGCGATCCTCACGCTTCCGCGATGCGCTTGAGGATTATTACATATCCGTTATAAAAGCTCATTTCTTGGCCCAAACTCACCCCGATTAAGATTAGAAACTCAATGAGAATGCAAGCAGCTGCCCACATCAGATACATGAGTTGCAAACTTGGCAACTCCATGCGTTCCAAGAAGAAGCAACATCTGTAGATGTTAACATGAAACATCACCTGCACGCCTCCCCTTTTTGCCTCTGAAATATCCAATCCTATCTCATTTTTTTCTTTCTTTTGTAATTTTAGTTTGAACTGCAATTGACTAAATTAAATTGCCATGTTAAAGCCAAAATAGCAGGTCTTCTTCTTTATCCAATCATATAGATTTTTATTTAGTTTTGTAAGAGGTTTTGTTTGTCGAATGGTCAAATGATGCAGCGAAACAGAGCTCAGTATGAAAATCCCAAAACTATGAGTTTGAAATGTTTTAACGTATATAATGCCACTTCGCATTTTGGGTCATCTTAGACCGAGGCTAGCCCATAATGTTTGGATTGGGCTTGGGCTTGGGCCTATATTTCAAAAAATAAAATGGTCATAGTCTCATCCCTTTAGACAACAACACCAATGACAAAACCTTTTTCCACACTTAAGTAGGGTCCGCTACATGGATTTTTCGCCTCCATTCAGATCAATCTTGGGTCAATCTTGGGCTTATATCCAAAAAACTAAGATCCCTTCGTATAGTCTCTTTTCCAACACTTCTTGGGCTGTTTTTGCCCTCTCTTAGCCGGCTCAATATCCCAACACTTGCAGCTCCTAACTGGTGCATTCGATGATCTTCTTTGCAAATGACCAAACCATCTTAAGCGGTTTTCTCGCATCTTATCCTCGATCGGAGCTACACCAACTTTCTTTCTGATTGCATCATTCCGAATCCGATCTTTACGTGTGTGTCCACACATCCACCTTAGCATTTTCATTTCTGCTACAACCATTCTCTGCATGTGTCTATGATTCATAGGCCAACATTCAGATCCATAGAGCGTAGCAGGTCTCACAGCTGCTTTGTAAAACTTTCCTTTAATTTTTAAAGGAATTTTCTTATTACAGAAAATAACAGAGGCTTCTCTCCACTTTAGCCAGCCTACATTTATTCTATTAGTAACATCTCCATCGATTTCCCCATCCTGTTGCAAAATAGATCCCAAATATCTAAAAGAAACTCTCTTTCGAATGTTATTGTCACTAATCTTCACCTCAGTTCCTTCACCGTTGCTTCCATCAAAGGTGCACTCCATATATTCCGCCTTAGCCCTACTTATATGAAATCCTTTAGTCTCCAACGCATGTCTCCAGACCTCAAGCTTCTCATTTACTCCATCACTAGTCTCGTCAATCAACACAATATCGTCATCAAATAACATACACCAAGGTAACTCATCCTGAATGTGACTTGTCAACTCGTCCATAATCAAAGTAAAAAGAAATGGACTCAAAGTTGAACCTTGAAGTAAACCAATGTTGATGTCAAAATAGTCAGTCTTCCCAGACGGGATCCTTACACAAGATAAAGCCCTATCATACATGTCCTTTATGAGGTTAATGTATAGGACATGTACTTGTCTCTTCTCCAAAACTCTCCACAATATCTCTTGTGGGATAGAATGATAAGCCTTCTCCAAATCAATAAAGATCATTTGGAGGTTCTTCCTTTTATCTCTATAAATCTCCACTGTTCTCCTCTCTAAATGGATGGCTTGAATAGTTGAGCTACCTGGCATGAATCCAAATTGGTTTTCTTTTACATTAGAAACTTGCCTCAGCCTTCTTTCGATCATACGTTCCAAAATTTTCATAGTGTGGGTCATCAGCTTGATACCTCTGTAATTCGAACAATTTCGAATGTCTCCTTTATTCTTATAAAGAGGCTCGGTCCTTTAGACCATATAATAAAATGGGCTCAGGTTGGGCCAAGTCGAACCCAGTCCGAGCTCGACCCATGCTCACCCCTACCTCTAGTGCCTCTACTGTCATTGTTAAGACCTCGCCACATCTAAGCCGCTTCCCAACATGTGCCAATCCTCCCCAGACCTGTCGCATGGCTTCTGGGTGCCACCAGCACCTACAATTGTTGATTCTAAGGCAATTTCAACCCTTATTTATTGCTACCAAGGCGATTTCAACCCTCATTTGATATTTCCAGGGTGATTCTAGTCCTTATTTGCTGTTGTTGTCCCTCTAAGACATTGAATATTTTATATCTCATACTTTCACATGTTTATATTGCTTATATACTTTATTCATAGATCATACTTTCCACGTGTTTTGTATATTCTTATGGGCTATGGGTATGGGAATTTGAAACTAACTTGTAAAATGTTTGGAAAATTATTATATCTTCTTGACATGATTTGTACAAATATTTTACAAGTTGTTTGAAAAAGGGTACAAATTATTTTAACACATTGTTTTGTATATACTTATAAAATTCTTTGATTCAAAATATAAAATAATAATAACTAATAAGCCATGTCACTTTCACTTTAATGCAAAACTTGTATAGTTTATGATACTTGGTTTAGAATGATGCTTGACTCGGAGTTTAACCATTCTTGGTCATTTGAGTCTACGACTTAATTACTTGAACTCCATCGTTGGAATGATATACATCCTATATTGTATTTTTAATCTCTACCTTAAAAGAATATGATCAGCACTTCACATGCACGATTACATGAACAATGTGATGAGTTGAGGTTTCACCTAAGGAACTAGGATGAGAGGTTTGAGGTTGGACATGATTTTATCATGCTCGAGGATGGGATAAAATTAATGAAGGCTTCATGAAACCTGAGTGTCAACACCTTAGCCAGTATGAGAACATGATTCTTATATAATCTTTGATTAGACCTAAGTACCAACATGAGTTAAACACATAAGAATTGTTGATCAGTATGCATCAACTTTGGTAAAAGCAGTGGAGCTAGCAAAAAGGGTAAAAGAAGCACATGCATTACAAAAGATACATTCAAAGTTCTTACACTAGTGGCGGGCGCTCCCAACCTTTTAAGTGTCCACTTGGACCAAAATCTTAGGCTTTTATGAGTCAGGTTAGCACCATAAAATGACTCTGCATCATATACTGATACAAGTCTGGGTGTAGAAGATATAATAGATACTAAAAAGGACATACCCTGGTGCATTCCTAGAAAAACAAGTGCAGACGGCTCATCATTCTCTTGACAGACACACTGATCAACACAAAAAATACATGTGTGTGTGTTTATAAGGCACTCAAGAGATTCCTTATTCCTATGAGAGGAGAAAAGAAATTACACAAACATATATCCTGCATAATGGGCCTATCCATCTACACATTTTTAGTCTGACAACTAAAGAGACGGTGAATTGATGCAAAACTAGATTTATTCCCTAGTGTTGAGCATTGCGTCCTAAGGAAGATTTTCAAACTGGAACCTTAGACGAAGCTTTAACCCCACACATGTATATGTAGTCTACACTTAATGTCATACCTCTTATATATGTGTATATATAAAGAGTATGAAAATTAGAGAAGTTGAGTTCCTTTTGACCAAGATTTGGTTCAGAATTAGAGTTTATGTTTCTCATTTAAAATCGGTATCATAAATGTCAAGTCTTGTATTTCACATGCATAGTTGGGGATTCAACTACTTATTCATTCTTTATTTGCTTGAGGATGAGCAAAGTTTACATATAAGGGGTGATAAATCTCTGATTTATCATCATTATTTTCATTTGTTACCTTCTAACTTAAATAACTCAATTCAAATAATAATTAATTAACTCAAACTAACAACTAAATCCTTTGTAATTAATTAACCCTAACTATTGTACATAAAATAATTCTGGTATTGTATATAGTATTTTATTTGTTTTCTTATTCTCAAAAATCAAATAAAAAATAGATTAATAATGTATATATTATATTTAATATTATTCATAAATAAAAATTAAAAAATAATAAAAAGGAAATAAATAAGTGTTTTTAATTCTTTAAAAATACTTGCAAAAATATTACAGTATATACATGATCTACTTTGATTTCAAGATCTACGTGAAAAATGTAGATCTTAAAAAGATCTACAACTTTTATTTTGAACATTTTTTATAATTACTCTTCTAATTATTTATTTTTGTATTTACAAGTATGTTATATATTTTATATTATTCTGATTGGGCCACGTGGCCCAATCACTTTGCTCCACGTCCCAACCCTTCATATAGTCTCGCGTCTAATTGGGACCGTCTGATCTTTAGATTAGATTGTTTAGGTTGCCATCACCCACTCTCTTCTAGGCCATTTTATCTCCTTACCAGGTTACTCTCACCCACCCACTCATGCCAATTAAGGGACATTCAATCTAGATCATACAATCATTCCTTCATCTTCTTCCTCCGATTGACACAATGCTTCGTGCATCTCCTCCTTCTCCCATTTCTTCTTATTACCTCACGTGTCACAACCACCTGATTCCAAGACCCTATCATAGCCTATTCTCACCTCTCCTTTGGCATAGCCTCCAACCTAATTATCTATCTCACGTGCACCATTTGGAGGTGGTTGAAACCACATACATGAACCACCAGCAACCTCTATCTCCCATAATCAAAACCAAATGCCAACCTTTCTCAAGGCTCTACCACTGTTGTGAGATACCTCCGAGCCTATCCTTGTCCTTGGTGATAGTTAGTGAGTGAGAGAGAGAGAGCAAAGACAGAGGTCTTCTCAAGCAAGATCCTCGACCAAAGTAAGTTGTGTTTTAGTCGCTTCCCGTGGCTGATTGAGCTTCCACTCAGTCAAGGTGGTTAAGAGACGAATATACAAACTCTCAAGCTTCTTCTAAGGTTAAGATTCTGTCCATGTTCTTCCTTCGTTCTTCGTCAGCTTCTTCCATGTAAGCTCTGATTATTATTTCCTTCATTTTTCTTTGATTATTCTGTACACACTCACTCACTCTCTATATCATCTAAAACCCCATCACCAACACAATCGTTCAATACATGCACCCATTACCTCAATCCATCTTCCTCCCAATCTCTCCATATGCTTCGACTTGGCTCACCCATCAAGGGTTTCATCTCATTGTCCCTTACAACCCTCATTCCGTACCCAATACACCTCCATTTCCTTTGCACGCAATTGGGCTTCCTCTCTAACAATGTAGGTATCTGAGGAACTTCAATGAATGGGGATTCAAACGTGACTTTGGTGATCTATTCCACCTCTTACTATTAGACTTCGTCTCAACACTCCAATCATCTTAGCATCTTCCTCGAGGCTCCATATTCATCATAAAAATCTCTGAAGGTGGTTTGATTATCAACATCTACAAGATGTAGCGGAGGAGAGAATGCCTCATCGTCGGAGCTCCACCAACCCTTCGCCGAGCAAGGAGGAGAGGGAGGAACTTGACCTTCAACCACCGTTGGATTGTTTTATCTTACGGTCCTAGATCACCTCCGAGCCACCGCTTCATTTGAAGCCTTGGATCCATCTAGGTCTCCGCCAAAGCACGCCAAGCCGCCACCTGTCCTCGAGCCGACATATGTATCTGAAGCATACCTGAAGTAGCCCCGAGCCTCCATCCTTTTTCGAGCCTCCTCAGTACACTCTCTACACATGTGTTGTGGAAGATTGCATTTATACTTGCAGAGTTCTCCATTTTGCATCTCAACCCAGATCGTATGCGCTCGCCACAAGTGCTTTTAGAAATTTTACAAGAAGGCCCGTCAACTTTCTCTTATTCACAAGATAATCCTTCCTCATTTGTAATATTTATTAATTAAGCCCTATTAGCTTTTATATCAGTAATATAGTCCCTTTGTTTTGGCTTATTTGTATGGTTTGTTAATTTTTTATTATGTTTTATTTGCACAAAGGACTTTGACTTGATTCATCAATATCTTAAGCATCTTTGGTCCAAATTTAATTAAATTAGTGCTGTTTTAAAGCTTCATTGATTTTCTTTAATATTAATTGTTTGGATTGTCAAATTGATTGATTTACATAACATTAAAAATTAGAGAAGCATTGCTTGTTTCATTGATTGATTCGACTCAATAAAATGCACATTGACGTTATTAACTGATCTATTTGATTCCTTGATTGTTTTCATTCATTAAGATTTAATCAGGTATCCTCTTAATTGACGTAAAATTTGCAACTTGCCTAGTTAAGTGATAATGGATTTTAGATGAAATTTACAGATTAAATGGTTACATGCATTGATCAGGATTTCATATTTAAACTTAAGTTTTCCTAATTTAGAGAATAATTTCATTAATTTGACTTATGGATTAATTTGCTAAATCATGAGCTGAATTGTATTTTGTGTATATTGTGATGCATATCATTTCATAGCATATACATTATTTTGACTTGCATAAAATTTTTGAAAAATCACATATTCCATATCGTGTGTACACTTAACCTACGATGCATTATTTAATAGCTTAATCAATCTATTTAAATTATAATTAGATAAACTTATCAGCTTGTGTCCTTGTGTTCGACTTGGAACTTATCCACGATAAATTATATATTTTGACTTAGTTCTGATAAATTGAGATTTGGCCATACTGCATTTTGATCAATATTAACATAGCCAAATAACGATTCATCAGATGGTGTCATTGCTAGGGATACTAATTTATTAGTTGATTTATTTAGGTTTAAATATTTAATTAAGTGAAATTTAGTTTAATTTAGGTTAAGTTTTATTTTGTTGATTCATTTTAGTATTGTTGACTTTTTGTTGTTTTTTATTTGTTCTTATTTTTATGTTGTGAAAATTAGCTTAATCGTTGTATTGAAATTCTAATCACTTGTCGTTCTTGGCAGGGCCCGTGAAGCAAACTTGAGGTGGCGTGGAGGCTAGGAGCTTGGAGCTCGAGCTAAAGAGTCGAAGACAACTGGATTGAGAAGAAAATTTTAGCTAATTAATTAAGCGTAGTTTTGTAATGGAATAATTAATTTGTGTAATTTGTTTTAAACTTAAATTGTAATTAATTATGTTGTTATTGATAACATCTCTCATTTGAGAGCTTGCTCTTGTATAAACGGACATTACTAACATTATAACTTGTATTGTGTCGGACCTGCTTTACTCTCACCGAGAGTGAGGCTCGACTTGAGTGGCGAGATTAGGAGCATACTCTCGATTAGAATTAGGTAAAATTATGTATTTTACCTCGTAAACACTTGCACCTTAAGATTCACTCATCTTAAGATTCATCAATAGACACACCTAATGTGTTCTATTTAGTTCAAATTTTAAATTATATTCTTCCCCGTTAATAGAACTAAAGTATTAGGAGCAGTTTTCTTGACTTGCATCATATAGATTAGATATTTACAATTCAGTATAGCATCCACATGGAGAGTGCTGGGAAGCACTGTAAGCATCTCTAAATGACTGCATGCATCTTTAATTTTCGCATGCATTCCATTTTCCGATTCCTTCTCCTTATTTTACAACTTAAGAATTAAAACGAAAAAGGGATTGAACGTTAATCATATTATATTGATGTGGTCACATTAATTCAATGATAACCTAACTCATAAAATCATGACTAAATTATGCAAGTTGAACAAATTAACTTGGAATAAAAATCACACTTGTAATGCATATTCATAAAGTCCTCATTAGACACATGTGCTTACCCCCAGACAGAGTGGGTGAGGACGTATCCCCTGAGGTCAGAGACCAAATCCTTGGACTTGACCCATAAGTATCAAATTTCGATTCTTGTGGATTTGGGATCTCCACGGGCTTTCCTTCAACCTTAGAGATATGTTTTGGTTGTGTAAGCCTGAAATTCTTCTTAGGGGTGTGATATTGAACCTGACTGCCCGGGAATATCGCCTCTTTGCTTGGGAGATATCAGGAGCACCATTGAGTGTAAGGAGACTCACTGTATGTAATGTACTCGTAATATTGTTCTACCATCAACTAAAATTGACAAGATAATTCAGCTGAACTCTTACTGCCTTCATGTGTGAAGTTAGTGAATCTAAATGGTTTCATTTATGTGAGCTGATTCCGCACATTCAAGTGCATCGTAGTACTAGATCTCCTTAATTCGACCATGTTTCATATTGTCTCCTTTTGACTTCGAAGATGGATAATTGGGGAGAATTTTGTTCGAACTTTGCGAACCTTTTGATGAACTCTCCAAAAATTATGTCTTCTAAGGTCTGTGGAACTTTAGTCCCAGGACCTATCTGGGTTCATGACTTTCTTGAGTCTAGGTTCACTTACACAACTTCTTCTGACACTACACCTCTCTTTTCTGAAGGATCCCGAGAAGATTCACTTAAAATGCATCCAAAGAGTCAAAATGATGAGGATGAGCATGAAGACCCACTTCAAATGATACTTGCTAGGTTGGCAGCTTCTGAATAGCAGAACATATTATTTAGAACACAGTTAGGCCAACTAAATATGGGAACATATGCACCTATGGATGCGTCTTACAACCATGAGAAGTATAGAGTTCAGAATTGGTTAAGTCAAGTACAACCCAAGATAGAATATGAGATAAAGCCACAATTTATGAATTTATTACATCATTTCAACGGGAATGCATGCGAGGAGCCATACATATTTCTTGGGGACTTTGAGTTTGTTTGTGATAACCTTAGGCATCCTAGGGTTAGTTAGGACTACATAAAGCTCAAAGCCTTAACTTTTGCCTTGGTAGATAAGGCAGATTATTGGTTAAAGAACCTGGGTGTAGTTGTAACTACCTATAATCATTTCAAGGACATCTTTCTGAAGAAGTTTTACCCTTTGAGTAGAGCCAACCATATGCGCACCTACATTACAAGTTTCTCTCGGCTTCCCAACGAACCATTTTGTGATACATAGGAGAGATTCAAATATTGGAACCAAAAGTATCCTTGTCATGGTTTGGAGACTACCATTCTGGTTCAATCACTTTATAGTGGACTCAACCCTAAGGTACATGGTTTAGTGAGCAATGTCCGTTGAGGAAGCTATATTTCATGTGGTGTGGATACCATCTAGAAGGTATTCAAGCAGATGGCCGAGACGAGCCATTCACAATCTGCTAGAGGGCTTATTCAGAGTCCCCTCTTTCACTCCTATCCAAGGAGATGGGAAAGAATGATGTTGTAAATTTAGACGAGGATCTAATTCTTGTCACACCCATCAATAGAGGCAACAACAATGGTACGTCCATCAGTCGACGTACCAATGGGGCCAGTAGGGCTTGCCCTTTCAACATCACCTACAACAACAACAGTATCGGGGCCAAGAAGGACAATCTTCACGTTACTCTTCATCTTCACAACAATGGTCTTATTCGTAATGACACATAGATTTTCAGAGGCAGATTCTGAGGAGCTTCGCTCCTATAGGAACAAGATACATGATATGCGTGTTGACATCAACCACTTATCCCATTGGCAATATGAACCATCTGCACCATCGACCTCCATTCCCGCCCAGGTTCAGGCTAATCCCAATAACATGAACAAGATACAATAGCATCAACAGTATGGTCAGGTATACTATTCAGATTCACTTAGATATGAGCATGATATTCTTCCATTTGATAGTGTTAATCATATGTCACTCAAGAATGGAAAGACCATAGTTGTACCTGATTTGGTGAGGGACATGGAGAGGGACATCTCTGAGGCTCTACCCGATGAGACTTGAGAGGACGAGAAGGACATGCATCAGAGAGAGGATTCACTCAGGGCAGAGAGAGGATGAGGAGTATGAGAGCACAACGGCATGGAGATGCAGATTCGAAGTATACGGAGGACCTTGCACCTTCGGTTGAGGAGGATGTACCAACAACATACATACTCAGCATGTAGTAGACAATCGTATTTTTGATTCCAAGTTTGATAAATCTATGATTTATCATATTATTATTTATTTTTTATTATGCTGCTGCTTTAACTCAATACAATCTAACCCTAATTAAGATTTAACCCTTTGTGTATAACTAACATTAATTAATGTATATAATTGACTATATTATTGTGCTATATTTCCTATGTTTTATTAATTATTAAAAATAAAAAGAAGATAAAAATTGTATATATTTGTTTTGATATTAAATATAAAGTTAAAATCCAAAAAATCTCAAAAGAAATTTAAAACAAATATTTTCTAATCCTTAAAAATACTTACAAAAATACTATTATGTGTATATGACCTATTTTGAGTTTTTATTATACATGAAACTTGTAGATCTCATCGAGATCCTACAACTTTCATGTTAAACATTTTTTCTAATTCAACCTCTACCTATTTTATTTTGTTTTCCCTTTGTTTTTCTTGTTTTCCATTTTTTATCAGGCCATGTGGCACCCCAGGTTGCCCATGTAGCCCGACCCTTTGTCTCTTCCCGCTTTAATTCTCCACCGCCGGATCTGTATGACTGATCAAATCCAGACGCTCCACTCCCACATTGTCCTCTACCCTTATATCTAATCATATCGGGTGCATCATGATCCTCCCTTTGTGTCGTGTCCTTGTTCATTGGATCTCCGGATCCAATCCCCACACCCCTCTATCTACCTCCGTAACCACTCCTCTCCCACACTTACACCTCGCTTCTCCTTTTCCTTCTCCCATTTTTCCTAACCACCTTCGACCACTCATTCATCTCTAGCGTGATGCCCTTACGCTTTCACGATCCATTCCCTAGTGTAACTACAAGGTGATTAAAGACTCCATGAAATACCTTCTGTAACCGTCGTGCATCCCTTCAAAACCACCTCCTCCATTGATGAATCCACGATTCATCATCTTAATATCTTGATCTTAGCAAAATCCCTGAGTAAAATCCCAAATAAATGTCCATAAAATCAATAAATTAACAAAATAACTCTTGTAAATAAAACTCACTAATTACTGTATATAAGATTGTACAAAATAAATTAACAATAAAAAAAGCCGCAAAATCAAAGGAGTTTTATACTTGTAAATAACCCAAAACTTCATGGATTTTTAATAATTTCATTTCAACTCCTTTTTGGCTAATTCTTTCTCTAACTTGTTCATAATAATGTATATAAAAATACAAAAATACAAAACAAATTTTACCTTAAATAAATGCTCCTAGATCCCAATGGGAAAAAGCCGTAAAGACCAATTTCCAAGCTAAATTCCCGCTCCGTATGAACTCCAAATTCACCAAACTCACTTTTAAAGTTCAAGTTAGAAAATTATCTATCCAACGGAAGTGGTTTCATTAAAATCGGAGCTCATTTGCAAAAGTTGGGTTTTGGGACCTAGATGTACATTGTACATTATGTATATATTCATACTTTCTTCATTTTTTATTATATCTTTCTTAATTATTAAAAATACAAAAAAATCATACTTGTGTTGTATTTTAATTATACTATTTTATTGTATTTTTTCGTTGTAAATATCTCTTATTAAAAAGACAAAAAAATTACATATTAGAAAAGTAAAAAAATGTACATGGTGTTTTGTCTTCTTTTGTAAATTCTCCACTATTTCTCTTCTCTTTTTATTTTATTGTATTTAAAGTAGATAACTTTATTTCATTTTATTTATTTAATTATTTTACATTCTCTACAATAACCACCATTCAACTCCATTACTCCACCATATTTTCTAACTTCTAATTCAACTCCACCATTTTATTAACCTCCATCCCACTCCATCTTAATTCTAACTTCCATTTTTCTTCTTCTTTATATACATGTCATTCTCCTCAATTTTGCCTTTGATCCATCTTTATGTGAGGAGAGCCTAGTTCCCTGAGTTGAATCGGTGACAGCGACACAACCGCGGTCGAGCGACGACGGCCCTCTCTCCGGTGTGATCCGTTGGCTTTTTGGCCAACATCGCAGTCGCAACCGCGCGCTGCTCGAGCTCATCGCACGCCGGCGATTTGAGCGAAGACCGTGCTCACGAGAGCACATCATAGGCATCCGTTCATCGTAGGTAATTTTTCTTTTCATCTTATCATCATTAGTATCCTTGCACTTTTTTTTTAGCACATCACATTCACCAACCATCCTCCATTTGTTTATATTAATCATTCACCACTATCATCACATTTTTTTCTCTCATCATGTTCATTCCCTGTTTTAAACAAAAGTAAAAAAAATATATAACAATTAAAACCACAAAAAAAATCCTTTTATTGAAGCACCTTCATCATAGCATTTTTTTCCTCATTTTAGTTCATCTTCATCACCATCATCCACCCATTTTATTATTGTTTATCATATCTCCTGTTTGATCAAAATTAAAAAAAATTAAAAAAAATTAATTAAAAAAATACATATCACAGCACAAAAAAATATCAAAAAAAAAATAAAAAAAAGACAACCGCAACAGCGGTGGGGAGCACCCACCGCCGCCACACCTCATCTCCCCCAGCGGCAAGGCCGCCCACAGCCGGCTCCCAACCGGCGGCCCCCTCGCCGAAGGCCCTTCCATCACGCCACCCTTCCGCCTCCTCCGCCACCACCTGAAGGCCGCGCCGTCGTCCCTACCACCGCCGGCCGCAGAGGAGCTCCCAACCGATGGCCCCCCTCTCCTCGCCGCACCGCCGCTCCGCCGCCGCCGCCGACAAAGCCCATTTTGGGTTCTCCCTATGCAATAACGAAGGAGGAAGAAGAAAAGGTATTTTTTTAGTTCTTTATGTAAAAATTGTATATAGTTTTTGTTAAGTTTTTGTAATTACAATTACGTCCCTGTACGTAAGTTGCTTTGTAATTTCAGTTTCTATTTTGCACAAAGACCCCTGTGTTCGCACCTTAATTTGGACTTCGTTTTTGCATCAATTTATTCAATGAAAAATATCTTTATGTTGAGCAACTTATCCTCTGTCATGTGATTGTTTATTTATATTTTTGTGGTCCTTGGGTAATTAAATTAAATTGTTCAACTGAAATATTGCATATTTTACCCATTCCGTGCTCTTAAATTAATATCTCACAAACGGTTGCTTTAAAGATTCCACAAAAATTATATGTGATGCCTTGATATGAGATGTAATTACTGTCCAAATTTCATCTAAAATGGAGTTATCTTGTGCCCGAAATAAATTGTAGAGTGAATTTAGTGTTTGATTTTTAATTAAATCCACAGACATCCTTTTCACGAAATTTCACGTCTCCTGGATTTCTCATCTAAATATCTACTTGAGATAATTCACACTCTGATTAATTTGATAACGTGGATTTAATAGGAATTAATTACTCACTATCACTCTGTTTTCACTAAAAATACATAAAAAATTCAAAACTTGTCAAAAAATTCCAAAAAAATTACTGTAGCTTCCTTGCATCATGTTTTCATTCCAGTAATTTTTTCATGATTTTTGCTTTCTGTTTGCGTGATAAATTGCAAAAAGACCCTTAAAAAGTGTGCATTTTTCATTGTTGCATTTTAACCCCTAAAATTCCAAAAAAATGTGTTTTGTGTTCATCTCTGGATTAGTATTCTAGGAAAAATATAATTTGGCTGAATTGAACTGATTTGACATTAAATTTAATTTGGCTAAGTTGTAGGCTTTCTTAGGTGCTTAATTCACCTGCATTGGCATCCGATTTGCATTAAAAAAATATAAAAAAAACCGCATTGGATATCTAGATCTTAAATTTGCTAATTAACCCCAAAATTGTTCCTTTGCCTCCCTGAGTTCGACCCCGGACTTGCCCGGGATATAAATTAAGCCGAGACACTCTTCACGGAGATCTTCTCTCGGTTCTGACCGGATCGCTAAGTACACGTGCTACAACTTGACCAAATTAAACAACGTATCTAGCGACTCGTTAGATGGCGCCGTTGCCGGGGAGGCAAACGGCTTAGGGACTAATTTAAAAATTTGGATTTAGTTTTCCATTTACTCGGGTAGTCTGACCCCCGAGCCACTTGTATTTATTCCATTTTTTTTGCAATTATTTCTCTTCATATTTTTGTATATATCTTGTTGTTTATCTCTCTAATATAAATCTTTGTTTCCTTGCGAGGGCCCGGTGGACTTGGAGTGCATCGGAGGTCGACGGACGCGAGGAGCGCCGACTACTGAAGTGCGAGGATAAAGCAAATTATTTTCGAGAGAATTTTTTGTAAATTATTGTAATTATTTAGGTAGTTGCTCATTTCTAGCGGCTCTTGTTTGAGAGCTCGCGCATGTAAAAAGACTTAGACATTATTTGTGGTGTGTCGAGCCTGTTTCACTCTCCGGCGAGGGTGGGGCTTGACTTAAGTGGCGAAATTAAGGATTAGGCACACGGTAGTTTAGATTCAAATTTATTTGTGCCCATCGTAATTTAGGCCACACATATCTTAGAAGATTCACATATCTTATAAGATTCATAATGAGACGCACATAGACACGTACTACTTAGCTCAAATTCAATTAATTCTTCCCCGCTAATAGTATACTGTTTAGGTGCAGTTTTCTCGATCTGCATGCATTTAGTGTAATATTTACAAATTCTGTTCTGCATAAACGCATGAAGAGTGCTGGGATTCACTGTAAGTATACCTTCTTCTGAGCATGCATCATAGTTTCTCGTTTGCATTCTGATTTCCGATTCCCCTCTTATTTTACAACTTAAGGTTAAAAGGAAATTGGGACTGAACGGTAGACGTGCTTGTGTGTTCACATAAAATTCAAGTGATAACCTAACTCTAAAATTGGGACTGAATTGAGCAGGTCGATCTAATTAATTGGAATAAAAAGAACCCTTGTTCTCGGGTGCAGAAAGCCCTCATTGTTTGTTTAAATTGCAAGTGAGAGAGAGACGACCCTAGGATAGAGCCAAGTCTGGATTTCTTACTTACTACTGGTTCTTTCTTTTTAGGCGATTAGCTACTTTTCAGTGAGGATTTACGGGTAGCCGGTAAACGTTCCGGACTTCCTTAGAAGAGTGGGAGGTTTAGAGGACGCCTTAGTCCTCAAGGAACGGGTAGCCGTATTTGTACGGTCCGTACTTACTCCTATACTGGCTGAAAGTAGGTCAAACTAGTCGTAAGAACCGGGCCAGTCTGTAGGAAAATACGGGCACCTAACAGCTTGTTAATCTTTCCAAAGATTGTATTCTCACCAACTAAAATTGACCAGATAAATCGGCCGAACTCTTACGGCCATCACGTGTTGAGTTGGTGAAATTGGGGGTTTGAATTGCGTTTGAATTGTGTGAGTTCACTCCGCACATTTACGTGCACCGTAGAACTAGTGCCTCATTGACTATCGTGATCTAATCGGTTCTTTTGACATCGAAGATGACTGATTGGGGGGATATTTATTCGGACTTTGCGAATCTCTCGTTGAACCCTCTAAATAGTACGTCTTCAAAGGTCCAAGCGCAACTTGGACCAACCTGGACTCATGACCCTCTTGAGCCCAGGATCACTCACTCTTGGGATGGTTACCCTCAAACCATTCCATTTCTCTCTTCCCACCTCACCGAGGAAGACCATCGCCTTGGTGAGAATATCGTGATTCATAAATCCTCTTCTAATCAAGAAAACATTGCTGATTCAGGACATAAAGAAGATTCGAGTAAAATGCCTAAGAAGAAAGACGAGGAAGAAGAGAACCATGAAGACCCAATGAAAATGATACTTGCCCGATTAGCTGCATCTGAGCAGCAACAAGCATTACTGAGAGCTCAGTTGGGGCAGTTAAATGTTGGGGTCCAACTACCAATGGATGCGGCATATAACCCCGGACAATATCAAATTCATAACTACTTGAGTCCGGCCGAACCCGAGGTTGATTTTGAATTGAAGCCGCATTTTCTGAACCTGTTGCCACACTTCGATGGGAATGCTTCTGAGGAGCCATATGCATTCCTAAGGGACTTTGAGCTCATCTGTGCTAACCTCAAACATCAAAATGTTAGCCAGGATTATATTAGGCTCAAAGCCCTTCCATTTGCCTTGGGTGGCAAAGCTGATTACTGGGTAAAGAATCTTGGGATCGTCGTCACCACATATGCCCAGTTCAAGGACCTGTTTTTGAAGAAGTTCTACCCTTTGAGTAGAACTAACATGATGAGGACGCGCATTACGAGTTTTTCCCAATTTACCCCATGAAGCTTTTTGTGATGCTTGGGAAAGATTCAAGGACATCCTGCAGAAGTGTCCTTGTCATGGATTAGATAACAATATCTTGGTCCAATCATTTTTCACTGGTCTCAACCCTGAGATGCAGGGTTTAGTGAGCGCTGCCTGTGGAGGCAACTATACATCACGAGGAGCGGATACCGTCTGGAGGGTATTCGAGCAGATGGCTGAAACTAGCCGCTCACAGATGGCCAGAAGGGCCTATACACCTTCCCCCAGTTCACTCTCACTTGGAGGGGGAAACCAGCTGTAGTCGATCTCTCTTAGGACGTGATCCCTAGCATGGGACTCCTTGCTGACAAGCTTACTGTAGTCGAGAAGATCGACAGGAGGATTGATGAGTTAGACCGGAGCGTCTCCAAACTTCCAAAACAGATGGAGGAGTTGACTGAGAAGGTATCTAAGATAAGGATACCCGCCGTGACTGCACCTTCTGCTCCCATTTACCGAGTTCACCATGTTCAGGAGCAGTTGGTGTCAGGGCAACCCCAGCCGTGGGAGCAGGACCAATCCTACACCCACTCTTTCCAGCAGCCACCTCCAGTAGCAGAGACAGTCCAGGAGGAGCCTCCACCAGTTTGGGAGGTGAATGGGATATGGTATACTCAGGACCCTGCCAGGCAGGGAAGTACGGGAGACCAACAGACCTATCAGCGTCCCCCGACCTTTCACAACACCGCATTCACCTCCGCACCACCTCCTTCACAGCAGAGCCCTGGATTCCATCCACCCCAGCAGCAGAGGCAGCAGTACCAGCAGTATGGCCGACAGGGCCATTACCAGACGGGCCAGCAGGGCCCGCAACCCCAGCAGCAGCAGCAGTGGCAGTACACTGGCCAACAGGGCCAGTCTTCCCGTTCTTCTTCCCAGTCTTATCCACTTCCTTCATCGTCTAGTCCCATGGATATTCAACAGCAGATACTCGACGAGCTACGTTCCTACAGGAACGAGGTTCAGGACTTACGGGTGGATGTCAACCGCCTGTCAAGATGGTGAGACGAGCAGACTGCACCCTCTACCTCGATCCCAGCCCAAGTTCAGGCTAACCCCAATAGCCTGAACCGTTCTAGTTCTCAACAGCACTTTGGTCAGGTATACTATTCAGCATCTCCTAAATATGAACATGAGATTCTTTCGTGTGACGAGGCTAACCACATGTCACTCAGGAGCGGAAGGACCGTGGTCGTACCTGACCGGGCGAGGGACATGAGGAGGGGCATCTCTGGAGCTCTACCTGAGGAGTCTTCAGAGGACGAGGAGGAGAGGCATCATATTTCAGAGCCCCATCAGCACCACTCGAGGATTTCTACTCAGGGAGTCGAGAGAAGGAGGAGAGCACGTATGCAGCATCGTCAGCATGGATATTCTTCTGAGTCTACGGAGGACCTTGCATCTCCGGTTGTGGCGGATACCACTCCAGCTTCTATTCCACAACCTGTAGTAGATAGTTTAGATTTTGAGTCCATGTTGCATCACAAAGATTCATGTATGAAGAACTCTGTTTCCGTTAATGCAAAGAATGATCTTTCAGTTCATGATTCAGATTCTTCATCCTCTGTTTCCTTAGCTTCAATCCCTTTCCCCCGTGCTCTTACGACAGGAAAGCGCATCAAAAAGATTCAGAAAGATGACCCCGACATGGCACGGTTTTGTAAAGAAAACATCACAGTTAAGGTGCCATTTGATGAATATGTGGCTAACCATCCTGCATTCCAGAAATACCTTAAGGTGAGATGCACACCTACAAGGGTTAGCAGGAAGAAAGACAACCGAAATATAAAGACACATGTCTTATCAGTAGCCACAACCTATTGTCTCAAGAATCAGACTTTGCCAAAGAAAAAGAGAGACATGGGTGCTCACTATGTGGAGAGTCGTATTGACGACATTGCGTTTGCACGCACACTCTTAGATAACGGTTCTTCGATCAACTTACTTCCCTTAGCCTTATATCAGAAATTGGAGTTGGGACCACTTTGCAAATCTAGAGCTTTACTCCAATTCGCAGATCGTTCAATGAAGAGACCTAAGGGAGAAGTGAAGAATGTTGTTATCTCGATTGAGGGGCAGAACTATCAGGTGTACTTCACAGTCTTGGACATGGAGACCCCCAATCATTGGAGAGAATCTCAGATCATTCTTGGGCGACCCTTCCTTAGGACCGCAGGCGCAGCTTTCGATTATGGTACGGGAATGATGAAGTTCCGTTCTCCAGGTGGAGAGGTGAACCTTGAGATGAAGCAAACCAAGTGTCAGCGACCCGATTCAGAGAGTAGCACAGAGTACTCATCTTCAGAGGCAGACTGCAGTTTGATTGGCACAGTTGGGATTTGGGGACAGATTCCTTCAGGACAGAGCGAGACCCTTTCATCTGGAGAGGATATAGTGCATGATGCAGTTTGCCAGGTGTTGTCTGATCTTGTTAGAGATGCATCAACCTATTCTCATGATGACTTAGAGATCCATCCGGATCTGTCAGTTCCATCATCTTCGGAACAATCATGGGACATAGATGACGAGTCGGACGTGGCTTTTGCCGATTGTCTGGATACTTTTGACGATCCGACTCCCGATACTTCTGATTTGGTGGCGAGTACTACTCAGCTTAGCCCACCTTCATGCAGCACGGAACCAGATTCAGATTCAGTTCAACCAGATCTGCTTGATGATACCACATTGCCAGAACTGAAATCACTACCTCCTACACTCAAGTACGCCTTTCTTGCGGGACCCAAAGAAAGATATCCTGTCATCATTAGCTCAGACTTGACTTTAGAACAGGAGTCTAGGTTGTTAGAGGTCTTAGAGAGGAACCGCAAAGCAATAGGCTGGACAGTGTCGGATCTCGTGGGCATCAACCCCGCTCTCTGTTCGCACCACATTTTTACTGAGGATAACGTGAGACCTTCCCGTGAGTTTCAGAGGAGACTTAACCCCAACTTACGGGAAGTGGTGAAGAATGAAATTGAGAAATGGTGCAAAGCAGGGTTTATATACCCTATTTCTGACTCCAAGTGGGTGGCCCCACTTCATGTTGTCCCGAAGAAATCGGGAATTCAGATGGTCACCAACGAGGAGGGGGTAGAGATCGCGACACGGGTACCCACGTCGTGGCGCGTCTGTGTCGACTACAGGCGCCTGAATGCTGCGACCAAGAAAGATCACTTTCCCTTGCCTTTTATTGATCAGATCTTGGAGAGACTCGCAGGGAAAGAGTTCTTCTGTTTTCTTGACGGGTACTCAGGCTACAACCAGGTGGCCATAGCCCCTGAGGACCAGGAAAAGACCACATTCACATGTCCATTCGACACTTATGCTTTCAGGCGCATGCCATTCGGGCTCTGCAATGCCCCGGGCACATTTCAGCGGTGCATGATAGCCATATTTGCCGAGATGGTGGGAGATTTCCTGGAAGTGTTCATGGATGACTTCTCGGTCCATGGTGATTCTTTTGATACATGTTTAGCGCACTTGGACCGAGTCCTCACGAGGTGTAGAGAGGTGAATCTGGTACTCTCCTGGGAGAAGAGTCACTTTATGGTGACGGAGGGTATCGTGTTGGGGCATGTCATCTCCAAAAGGGGAATGGAGGTTGACCCTGCCAAGGTGGAGGTGATCAAGAAGCTCGATCCACCTACCAACGTGAAATCAGTGCGGTCATTCTTAGGGCATGTTGGATTCTATAGGAGATTCATTCAAGATTTTTCAAAGATCGCCCGCCCACTGACTGAGCTCTTAGGGAAAGACATAGAGTTCGTTGTAGATCACAGGTGTCTGGAGGCCTTTGAGCTCTTGAAGAGGAAGATTTGTGCCTCGCCTATCCTACAAGCTCCTGACTGGTCTCTCCCCTTTGAGATCATGACTGACGCTTCAGATTTCGCTATAGGAGCTGTGTTAGGACAACGGCGAGAGGGGATTCCGTTTGCGATTCACTATGCGAGCAAAGTTTTAGATCCTACACAAAAAAATTATACAGTGACTGAAAAGGAAATGCTCGCGGTAGTATGGGCCCTCGAGAAGTTCAGATCATATATTTTGGGCTCTAAGGTGACAATTTATACTGATCACACAGCCATTCGATACTTAATGGAAAAGAAGGACGCGAAGGCGCGTCTTCTTAGGTGGATTTTACTCCTCCAGGAATTTGATTTGGAGATTAAAGATAAAACCTGGAGTGAAGAATGTTGTGGCTGATCACCTTTCTCGGATTGAACTTAAGGATTCTCCTGATCATGAGCGGATTAGAGAGACCTTCCCAGATGAGTCAATTTGTGTTATTGACTCCCTCCCGTGGTATGCCAACATGGTGAACTATCTTGTCTCCAAGCAGGTTCCCCATGGTTGGACTAGGAGCAGCATTGATCGACTGAAGTCGGATTCGAGGAGATACCACTGGGACGATCCTTTCCTTTTTTTTGAAGGACCGGATTGTATTTGGAGAAGGTGTATTCCTCAGGAGGAATACCATAGTGTCCTCACATATTGTCATTCACTTGAGGCTGGAGGACACCATTCGGGAAAGCGAACCGCTCACAAAGTACTTCAATGTGGATTGTATTGGCCGACCTTGTTTAGAGATGCCATTGATTTTGTACGGTCGTGCCCGATTTGTCAAAGGATGGGAGGGACAGTTGGACAGAGAGATGAGATGCCCATGCAACCGATGATTATTTGTGATGTTTTTGATGCATGGGGCATAGATTTTATGGGTCCCTTTCCCAACAGCCAAGGACATGAGTACGTATTGTTGGCGGTTGATTATTTATCCAGGTGGGTGGAGGCTATCCCAACCCGAACCGCAGACAGCAAGACTGTTTGTAAGTTTGTGAGAGATCATATTATTGCTAGGTTCGGGGTGCCAAAAGTTTTGATATCTGATGGGGGTAGCCACTTTGTGAATCGAGATATGAGATCTTTAGCTAAGGACTATGGATTTGATCATAGAGTTACTAGTCCTTACCACCCACAGTCCAACGGTATGGCAGAGGTTTCGAACAGAGAGGTGAAGAGTATTTTGCAGAAATTGGTTCGTCCCGATAGGAAGAATTGGTCTCAACTCTTGGACCAAGTTCTGTGGGCCTATAGGACAGCCTACAAGACACCATTGGGTACTTCACCATTTAGAATGATCTATGGCAAGCCATGCCATTTGCCCGCAGAATTGATTCATAAATCCGAATGGGCAATAAGAAGATTAATTGGAGCTGTCACCTAGGGAAGCTTTGCCGAGACTTGAACTTGAACGAGCTCGTGGAAATCCGAAACAGGGCATATGACAACAGTTTGATTTATAAGGACAAAGTAAAGAGATGGCATGATCAGCACATTAGGTGCAAAGACTTTGTCCCTGGACAAAAGGTATGGTTGTTCAATGCCAGGTTGAAGATGTTCCATGGGAAGCTCAAATCTAAATGGACGGGTCCCTTTGTGGTTAAGAAAGTGCACGAGAATGGAAGTGTAGAGATAGCTGATCTCACAGATGGTGCACAATCTCATGTGGTGAATGGACAACTGTTGAAGCATTTTGTTGATTCCAAAGAGCAGTTAGTCCAAGTCGAGGTCATCAACTTCATACAGAGTGAGCACAGAGCAGATACATCTTATTACTCTTCATGAAGATGCAGCATCAAGATTCAACATCTTAGAAGATTCAATCACTCTTGTACATATTCTCCCTTCTTTGTATATTCTCGAGATCACATCGGTTCTCACACTTACTCTTGTCCTATACTTAGGCTGACCAAAGCCTAAGTATAGGGGGGACCGATGCCCACCATGTGTATTTACTCATCATTTCTCCTCTTGACCTCGTCTGCCACATTTTTGCTCTTCTTCTACACTTAGGCTGTCCAGAGCCTAAGTATAGGGGGGGCGGATCGACTTCTATACTTTTTATTATTTTAGCTTTCCTACACTTAGTACGAGCTATGTCTTTTTGTCACCTAGTGCCATGAGGACATAGCACAAGCTAAGTATAGGGGGGCGTGTATATATTACATATATACTTTACCCATACCTCGTACTTTCACGTATTTTTTATATATATTATACAATAATTATGGGGTGGGTAAAATATATATATATATATATATAAACAAAAAAAAGTTTCCAAAAAAACTCTTTTTCCTTATTTGCTAAGAAAAAAAAACCTTTTTCAAAAAAAAAAATCTTTTCTTATTTACCTATCTTTTTCAAAAAAAAAACTCTTGAAAAAAAAAAGAGAAGCAAAACTTTTCTAACAAAAAAAAAACTTCTTTGCCAAAACAAAAAAAAAACAACAAAAAACATTCATAAAAAAAAACTTAAAAAAAAACTAACTAATAAGTTGGTTTAATCCCTGACACAATTCACTTTCACACAAGACTAGTGATGTTCAAGAACACTTGGTTTATGAGGTCTTGAGATTTTGAGTTAACCAGCCTTAGTCATTAGGGTCCTTGACTTAATTATTCACATTTCCCTAGTTTGAAAGATATGTGTGCTATATTGCATGCTTAGTCTCTACCTTAAGAATATGATCAGCACCTCACATACACGACTGCAGTTATGATGAGATGAGTTGAAATTTCACTTGAGGAACTGGGATGAGGGATTTGAGTTTGGACTTGATTTAATGATGCTCGAGGATGGGATAAAATCAATGAAGGCTTCATGAAACCTGAGTGTCAGCATCTTTAGCCAGTATGAGAACATGGTTCTTATACTATCTCTTGACATTTACCTATGTGCCAGGGTGTGATAAAATAAAAAATTGTTGATCAGTGTGCGCCAACTCTTGGTAAAAGCAGTGGAGCTAGCCACAAATACTACAAAGCAATGAAATGTCAAAGAAAAGCTCTCATTCCACAAAGTCAATTATCAAAAGAGCTTCCACCAAAGGCGAGCGCTCCCAACCATTTCAAAGTGTACACTTGGACCACCGCTATTAGGACCAGGAGTCGGGCTTGCACCAAAAAAGGGCTCTGCATCGTAAATGCTACAAGTCTGGGTGTAGAAGGTACGATAGGTACTCAAAAAAGGCACACCCCGGTGTACTCCCAGGAAAACAAGTGCAGAAGGCTCCAACTTCTCTTGACGGACGCACTGATCAACACCAAAAAAATGTGTTGCGTAATAAGGCACTTGAGAGGATCCTTGTTCCAATGAGAGGGAGAGAAGAAATGACACAATCCTATGCCCTCCATCAACTGGCCTGCCATCTACACTTTCAAGTCTGACAACTAAAGAGACGGTGGATTGGATGCAAGAAATGATTTATTCCCTAGTGTTGAGGATCGGGTCCATAGGAGAGTCTCTTGGACTGGAACCTCGGGTGACGTTGTGACTCTACTCTTGTAACTGCGGTCAACACTTAATGTCATATCCCTTATATATATGTATACAAAGAGAGTCTGATGATTAGGGAAATTGGGTACCTTTTGACTAGAGCTTGGTTCAGCTTAGAATTTTAGGATCTCTAAAACCGAGAGTTCTTGAACGGATCAAGTCTTGTATTCACATGCACAGTCAGGGGTTAACCAAACTTATTCATTCTTTATTTGCCCGAGGACTAGCAAAGTTTAAGTATAGGGGGGTGATGAATCCACGATTCATCATCTTAATATCTTGATCTTAGCAAAATCCCTGAGTAAAATCCCAAATAAATGTCCATAAAATCAATAAATTAACAAAATAACTCTTGTAAATAAAACTCACTAATTACTGTATATAAGATTGTACAAAATAAATTAACAATAAAAAAAGCCGCAAAATCAAAGGAGTTTTATACTTGTAAATAACCCAAAACTTCATGGATTTTTAATAATTTCATTTCAACTCCTTTTTGGCTAATTCTTTCTCTAACTTGTTCATAATAATGTATATAAAAATACAAAAATACAAAACAAATTTTACCTTAAATAAATGCTCCTAGATCCCAATGGGAAAAAGCCGTAAAGACCAATTTCCAAGCTAAATTCCCGCTCCGTATGAACTCCAAATTCACCAAACTCACTTTTAAAGTTCAAGTTAGAAAATTATCTATCCAACGGAAGTGGTTTCATTAAAATCGGAGCTCATTTGCAAAAGTTGGGTTTTGGGACCTAGATGTACATTGTACATTATGTATATATTCATACTTTCTTCATTTTTTATTATATCTTTCTTAATTATTAAAAATACAAAAAATCATACTTGTGTTGTATTTTAATTATACTATTTTATTGTATTTTTTCGTTGTAAATATCTCTTATTAAAAAGACAAAAAAATTACATATTAGAAAAGTAAAAAAATGTACATGGTGTTTTGTCTTCTTTTGTAAATTCTCCACTATTTCTCTTCTCTTTTTATTTTATTGTATTTAAAGTAGATAACTTTATTTCATTTTATTTATTTAATTATTTTACATTCTCTACAATAACCACCATTCAACTCCATTACTCCACCATATTTTCTAACTTCTAATTCAACTCCACCATTTTATTAACCTCCATCCCACTCCATCTTAATTCTAACTTCCATTTTTCTTCTTCTTTATATACATGTCATTCTCCTCAATTTTGCCTTTGATCCATCTTTATGTGAGGAGAGCCTAGTTCCCTGAGTTGAATCGGTGACAGCGACACAACCGCGGTCGAGCGACGACGGCCCTCTCTCCGGTGTGATCCGTTGGCTTTTTGGCCAACATCGCAGCCGCAACCGCGCGCTGCTCAAGCTCATCGCACGCCGGCGATTTGAGCGAAGACCGTGCTCACGAGAGCACATCATAGGCATCCGTTCATCGTAGGCAATTTTTCTTTTCATCTTATCATCATTAGTATCCTTGCACTTTTTTTTAGCACATCACATTCACCAACCATCCTCCATTTGTTTATATTAATCATTCACCACTATCATCACATTTTTTTCTCTCATCATGTTCATTCCCTGTTTTAAACAAAAGTAAAAAAAATATAAAACAATTAAAACTACAAAAAAAATCCTTTTATTGAAGCACCTTCATCATAGCATTTTTTTCCTCATTTTAGTTCATCTTCATCACCATCATCCACCCATTTTATTATTGTTTATCATATCTCCTGTTTGATCAAAATTAAAAAAAATTAAAAAAAATTAATTAAAAAAATACATATCACAGCACAAAAAAATATCAAAAAAAATAAAAAAAAGACAACCGCAGCAGCGGTGGGGAGCACCCACCGCCGCCGCACCTCATCTCCCCCAGCGGCAAGGCCGCCCACAGCCGGCTCCCAACCGGCGGCCCCCTCGCCGAAGGCCCTTCCATCACGCCGCCCTTCCGCCTCCTCCGCCACCACCTGAAGGCCGCGCCGTCGTCCCTACCACCGCCGGCCGCAGAGGAGCTCCCAACCGGTGCCCCCCTCTCCTCGCCGCACCGCCGCTCCGCCGCCGCCGTCGACAAAGCCCATTTTGGGTTCTCCCTATGCAATAACGAAGGAGGAAGAAGAAAAGGTATTTTTTTTAGTTCTTTATGTAAAAATTGTATATAGTTTTTGTTAAGTTTTTGTAATTACAATTACGTCCCTGTACGTAAGTTGCTTTGTAATTTCAGTTTCTATTTTGCACAAAGACCCCTGTGTTCGCACCTTAATTTGGACTTCGTTTTTGCATCAATTTATTCAATGAAAAATATCTTTATGTTGAGCAACTTATCCTCTGTCATGTGATTGTTTATTTATATTTTTGTGGTCCTTGGGTAATTAAATTAAATTGTTCAACTGAAATATTGCATATTTTACCCATTCCGTGCTCTTAAATTAATATCTCACAAACGGTTGCTTTAAAGATTCCACAAAAATTATATGTGATGCCTTGATATGAGATGTAATTACTTTCCAAATTTCATCTAAAATGGAGTTGTCTTGTGCCCGAAATAAATTGTAGAGTGAATTTAGTGTTTGATTTTTAATTAAATCCACAGACATCCTTTTCACAAAATTTCACGTCTCCTGGATTTCTCATCTAAATATCTACTTGAGATAATTCACACTCTGATTAATTTGATAACGTGGATTTAATAGGAATTAATTACTCACTATCACTCTGTTTTCACTAAAAAATACATAAAAAATTCAAAACTTGTCAAAAAATTCCAAAAAAATTACTGTAGCTTCCTTGCATCATGTTTTCATTCCAGTAATTTTTTCATGATTTTTGCTTTCTGTTTGCGTGATAAATTGCAAAAAGACCCTTAAAAAGTGTGCATTTTTCATTGTTGCATTTTAACCCCTAAAATTCCAAAAAAATGTGTTTTGTGTTCATCTCTGGATTAGTATTCTAGGAAAAATATAATTTTGCTGAATTGAACTGATTTGACATTAAACTTAATTTGGCTAAGTTGTAGGCTTTCTTAGGTGCTTAATTCACCTGCATTGGCATCCGATTTGCATTAAAAAAATATAAAAAAACCGCATTGGATATCTAGATCTTAAATTTGCTAATTAACCCCAAAGTTGTTCCTTTGCCTCCCTGAGTTCGACCCCGAACTTGCCCGGGATATAAATTAAGCCGAGACACTCTTCACGGAGATCTTCTCTCGGTTCTGACCGGATCGCTAAGTACACGTGCTACAACTTGACCAAATTAAACAACGTATCTAGCGACTCGTTAGATGGCACCTCTTCCACCATTTCACGCGTGAAGATCTAGCCATCCTCCTCCTATGACATGGGAGGAGGGAGTTGATGTGCGAAGACGACCCTCATATTTAGTGTTGACCCATGGTCGACTGACCATGCAATGACCATTCCATGGCCATTCAAGCTCTTTGATTCGGTTGCCCAGATCGAGAGATGACCCGAGCCCGTCGTCAACTCAGACCAAGCCACAATCTCCTCCGCTTGAGATCCTCCTTGGATCTTCCAAATAAGCTTCTTTTCTTTTTTTTGTTTTCTCCTAATTAATTAGGCTCACACACTCCACTTCACCTTCGATTGATCGCATCACCATCTCCTCCAGACCTCCCTGACTTTCGCGAGCCATCCCAACCACTTTCTCCCTTCCATCTCACCTCTACCTACCATACTCATTTTCCTCAGCCACCAAGGTAGAGGAAGCCATTGGACCTCCACCTTCAGCACCTATCCAGGTCCCCACTACGCCTCACACTACACTCATGAGCACCCTTTATTTGTTTCCTAACTTCGCAGGTCCCTAAAGCTTCAATGCCGAAGCTTCGACGCGCCATCGTTCTAGAGCCTCTGCGTTGATGAGGGATGGTGGATTCACCTCACTAGTCACCCTCAATGTCTCCTCTCACCTTCAAGGTCTTTGCCAGACTCCAGATCTTCTCCGGCCTTCAGATTGCTCGGAGGGTAATGGAGGAGCTCCTAGAGAATCGCTGGAGCCCAGCCATCATTGCCGTAAGAGAGGGAGACAATGGCGGAGCACCAGATAGCAAGCACTGTCCGATCTCTCCGATTTGACGATCTTGATCTTGCCCCAGCCTCAACGCCAGCCCAGGAGACTTGGTGGGACTAAGCCTGATCTAAACCCCACGTGGCCTCCACACTTGCGACCAGCCAAACCTCGATCCAACCCTACGCATTTACAGCTATGCCCTCGGGCTTATCCATCTTTGCAAACTAGTCCAGACCCCACTGATAGAAAGTTTTGGCAAGAGGTGTCTAACATCCGGTGTTGGAGGAGCATGCAATGTCTGACAAGTCGGATCCAACAATCGCTGTATCGACCCTCTCTCAGGTCTCAACACTTCACCAAATAAGCATCAACAATCAAGCCACAATATAGAATAAATAGTAAATAAGATGCGGGTGAAATTTATTATACCCTACAAATATGTGTATAGTGACAAAGTGTAGGGGTCGAACCACTTAGAGCAAACTAGATATATATATATATATTATCTACTAATAAAAAAATAATTATAATTTTTATACTTTTTCTACCTTTTTAATTTTATGGGTTTTTAATTATATTTATTTTTTATGGATTTTTATTATTTTATTTTTATGTTTTTTGAAATTTTATTTTTTTTAAATTTGCAAATTTTTAGTTTCTTTTTGTTTTTAAGATATAATATGTATATACATATTTCAACATAGTAATAATAATACTATGTATATTACAAATAATATATATGGGTGTATAATAAACATATAAAAATATAGGGAAATATATGCAAGAATGGTCCTTTTTATTTTTTAAATGGTTTAAATATATATATATATATATATATTAAGTATTTATAATTAATAATAGTAATATAAGTATTATATAATATATAGTCTATATCGGTTCTATAATTTTAATTATAGCTATAAATAATCAAAATTTACAAAATAAAATGTTTTCAAGCTTTCAATATTTTCCCTTATTTTTTTATATATTTTAAGATATCTAAATATGCAAAACAATGAATAAAATATATAGGTTGGATTGTTTTGGGTATTAAAAATAGATAATAAGTCCAAAAATCTCCAAAACTATTTTTAATATGTAGTTTATGTTATAAATAAAAATAAGACAAAGAAAACTATTTTTCAAAATTTTATAGGATTTTTACTTGTTTTAACAATGTTTTAGGGTTTAACTATTTTATGTTTTTTTATTTTATATTTTTTATGATTTTCTGGAGGTTTAAGATATAATAAGATATATATAATATTTTTTGGCATTTTTATGGTTAGTTTTATATTTTTTATATTTTTATATCTAATAGGGAATAAGTAGCTCCTAAAAGATTTTTGTTTAAATGGAAAAATGAAATGAAATGCTAATTAAAAATGTGAGCGTGTACAAGCATCAGATAACACATCCACAACATTTTCCCCAAAATTTAGAAGGCATAGGAGCTATTTAATAGAAATGAAAATGGACAAAATAAATAAACTATTCGGTAGGGGCATACTTCTAATTAAAAATAATGGCAAGGTGTTACGTACAAATATCCCATAAAGTTGACACTGATTTCGCAATTTAGAAGACTAAACTTAAATACATATAGCTGGGGGGAAGGGGGGGGGGGCTAATGTGAAAAATAGCCAAGTTCCTCACTTGTGAGCAAGTGAGGTGACCTAGCACAAGACCTCTATGCAAATATCAAGTAGTACAAGGTCCTACATGCAAATATTATAGAAAATTTAAGCATAACTTAATATTTACAAGACTTAGCTTATAATAAAAAAGGGTAGGGGTTACTTAAAAATTTACTCCTTAAAGGCATGCTTCAAACGCTTCTCCTTGCACCATGTGGCTTGATTAATGGTGGAGGAAGGGCTTCATTTCAGCTGAAATAGAGGGCCCATATTGGATCAGGGCCTCGCTCATGATTTGATGGCTCTTGATGCCTCTAGAAGAACACTTGAAGAACAGCTGGAGGGCTCACTTCGATCGATGATTTCTTGGTGCTAAGTCATCCTTCTTCCCTTTTGACAAGCCCATGAGACTCCTGGGGATCTCCATACCAACAGGTACCCTCTAAATAGGTCCAGGTCCCAATGATGGGGACCTAGAAGGGCTTCAGGCTCGCAGCCACCTATGGTATTAGGTCTGGACCGAGTTCACTCCTAGGTGGCTCCCAGGATGTGGGTCTTTCTCAAAGAGAGAGGGACTCGAGGAGAATATCCTCTAACCAGAAACTGAAGCTGGAATAACAAGGATGGACTTTGCGGGTGAGCTCTGGAGGTTGGCGATAGAGGAACTCGTCGAACCTTGATTTATGCAGAATCAAGGGTGGAAACATGGGGATTTACAGATAAGCAAATGGGGAACGAGAGTGAGGCCATGGCGGGTCGAAACAAAGCAGAGGTCATAGTGAAATCGAAGTTGAAGCTAAAGTTAATTTCAAAAAAATTTGAAAAATTAAACCAATCTAAAGATTAATGCTGAAATTGAATGCTACACTACAATATTGGAAAGAAGTGCAAGAAAAATACTTATCTATCAGCTCATACCCGGGGTTCTAGGGAGTGGAAGGAAGCTCTGCAGGAGGAGCTCCGACAAACCTCGGATTGCACCAAATTCGACACTTTTCCATGCCAACAAGGAAGGGAGGAGGCTACTGTCACCAAGCTTCGCTCCCCTTAGGGTCTTATTGGGGATAAAAGACAAAATCGGGGATCAAAAATCAAAAGGTCAACCATGGGTGTTTATTTATACACATGTTGGGGGCAAAAGGGGAAGCACAATTGAGTGAGATCTGGAGGTGGTTCGCTAGTGGTCCGACGTACAGTAGGGGAGATTGAGGAACAGAAGGGTGAAAGGCTCGAGAGAAAAAGCGACATGAAGGAAGCGTGGAAATGGGGATAATTCAGAGGTCTCGTGACCTCCTACATTGAAGGCGATGGGGAAAGGACTGTTGACCGGACGATTAACAGTCGTTGAGATCTAGTTGGTCCACATGGACCAACAAGAAAATAGGAGGAATTATTTCCCTTACTAGTTGATTTAAAAAAATAAATTATTTTATTAATTTTAGATTAAAAAATAAAAAATATTTATTAATTTATGTATTATTTTATTATATTTTTTATTTATTTTTACAAAGTTATTTATTAAGTGTTAATATTTACATGTATATACATATGTATATTTACATGTATTTACAATATTTTATTTTATTTTGCATTCGATAGTTTATTTTATATACATATAATTTTTATATTTACAACTTATTTAATCAAACATTTACATTTTTTTGCTAAGGTTTTTTTTATTTACTTAAATAAATATGCACATGTATTATTTATGAATATGCATTTCATTATCTTTGTTCATTTATTTTAGCTTAAAATCCCTTTTAAAACACACATATATAATACTAACTTCATATTCTTACTAACTTGCATTTGTGTATAACATTGTACATTTGTTACTATTTTAACCTAAAATAAATAAATAAAGAAGAAAGGAAAAACAAAGAAAAGAAAAAAAGAAGAAAGAAGACTGTATGTATGTAATAGATACATGCTGACCCGAATCCCGAGAGAAGGTCAAGACTTGACCTGATCGACCAGGAATAAAGTAGGGGGAGATAGGGTCCTTAATCAGAAAATCCAAAAAATGTGTATTGTAAATATTTGTATACTTACATTTTTTTATTTGTACATAAATTGAACTCAAATTAAATAATTTTCAAAACAAAAGTTGTAAATAAAAATGTTTTCTAAATAATAAAAATGTCTGCAAAATAAAATCATGTACAGAATAAAAGTAACCACATCCGGAAAAAGCCATAAAGCGATAATTGAAAGCCTAATTCCTGCTCTATATGAATTCAAATTGAACCAAACTCACTTCCATTATATTCAAAATTAAATTATCTTTAAAATGGCCGTGGTTTCCTAATTTTTGGAGTTTTAGTTTGAAAGTCAGTTTTTCTAAGGTGGTTTGTGCAATTTTACCATTTATTTTTACATATTGTATTTGTAAATATTTTTGATATTTATTTAAAATACAAAAAAATAGATACAAAAATATAAAAAATTTAAATAAAAAACTAATTTCCTTAATTAACTATGCATATAATGTCACTTATGTATATAGTATATGTATATAGTTGATATTCTTAAATAACCATAATAAAAAAATAAAAAATTAACCTTTATTATTCAATCTAATAAAGTGATGAAAATACAAAAAAATTTAATTTTTGTAAATAATTTTAATACGAATTTCTTTTTTATCTTTATCTCATTTCAAATTCTTTCTTATCTCTTTATCTCCATTCAATTTTTAAATTTGAATTCAAATTCAATTAATGGTCTATTTAATTGGCTCCTCCTCCCTCATTCTCACTTGATCAATCTTTGGTGAGAGGAGCCTATTCTCTGAGAGGTATCTTGTCGCAGAAGGGTGCCTAGACTCTGAGCCGTCCGGTGACAGCGAGTCGGCCTTCGTCGAGGCGATCACGATCTTTTCTGCTCCTAAGGTGAGATCCATTTTCTATTATTTTTAACCTAGGATAATCGTAGTTTACTTTTCACATTTTTATTTTGTTGTCATTTTTTTGTCTAGATCTTAGAATCACCCATCTCGATTTGATCCGAATCCGATCCGATTTTTACCTTCATTTTCCTGATCCCTTCGCTTCTCATTCTATCTCGCATAATCTATCAACTCCGACCATGCATGGTGGTCGGAGATCCGGTTCCATCATTCATTTTCCTCGAAGCCGCACTCGCTCACACATATCTATTTTAGTTTTTTAATAATAATCGGAACCGAGCCGTCATGCTCGCATCCTCATTTGTTTATGCAAACAAACAAATAAACAAATAAATAAAAAAATATAGTTTTTTAACATTTGTTTTGCAGGTTAAAATAAAAAATAACAAAAAATAAAGAAAAATAAAAAAATAAAAAAATAAAAAATATGTATATACACTTTTTTACATCTTCTACAAGTAAAAAATAAAAAAATTTAAAAAGAGCAAGCTGCGGCAGGCGCCGCCCCTTCGGCCCGCAAGCGGCGTCCGCTGCCCGTCCTTCCACCTTTGTGCGCACAGCTCCTCTCCGCTTGAAGCTCTGCGCAAACGCCATCGCGGCCGACTCCCTCCATCCTACAGGCGATGCCCGTCACCATCCGCCTGAATAAATCAAATTCATCACTCTAAACTGATTAATTAAGCTCTAATCCCAAAAAATCACTGGCATTCCTTCATCTATATTGCATAATTAGCATTCATGCATGTTTTGATAAGAATTGCATTTATAACAAAATAAGAAGTCAAAAATTCCAGCCAAAATGACCTGTAAAATAGCCTAACTTCCCTGATTTTTAACTGATTCATGCTAATACAAATGACTTGAAACCACTTCCACTGTGCACATATCACTAACAAGAATAAATAAAAAAAAAATACAAAAAATCACTAACCCAAATAAGTGGACCGAAAACCCAAACTCTAGTTCTAGGATTTATGGACTAAAACCTTGATATCTTCCTCATCCAATGTCCGATTTGATCCTACTCACTTTTGAACTAATGTACATTCAATTACCTTCAAAACAAGACCAAGTTAAAGTGAATCGGAGCTCATATGTGAAAGTTGGGTTTTGGGACTCTTTTATACATTTTGTATTTTAACAGTTTTTGACTTATTTTTTTACATACATAAATAACCCATTTTATTTTATTTATTTTTCATTTATCTTCTTTAATAAAAGTTATATTGAAATGCACAAAAATCCAAATCCAAATTGAGCTTGAAATCAAAGAAACTATTTGAGTCAGAGTCTTCACTAACTGTCTACAAAAAAATTGACTTTTTTATGTTTTATTTTATTTATTCATTTTCTTACTTAATAAAAATAAAAAAATATTATTGTGTAAATATTTATCTTTGATATTATAATATTTTTTTCGGATTTTTATCTGGTTTAAAAATGACAAAAAATAAAACCCCAAAATCAAGGTATTCTATGTATATGGGATACCCCAAAAATACCACTTTACACAAATGATCGATTTTGGTTTTGGTGTCTCACAAAAGTTGTAGATCTCATCGAGACGAGCAACTTTTGTGAAGAAATATTTTCGATCCGAGGTCATTTACTATTTTTTTACATATTTATCAATGTTTTTATTTTTTGAATTTTGTGGGGCTGACATGTGGTAGCTCCTTGAGCCGCCACGTGTCACCCATTTTTGGGGTTTTTATTAATTCGTTTTTATAAAAAAATTAAAATACTCGCACGTGCGGAGCACGTACCTCCCGCGCACGTGGCCTGCACGTGCTCCTCTGACCCCTCCTTTCGCCACCACATGGAGGCATCTGGGCCGTCCGATCTCGACTGATCGGACGACCCCAGTACCTCGTCTCCTTCCTCCCCTTTCCCAATATGGGAGGCGCCGCCGTCTGCGCAAATCCCTCCACCGCCTCTGCAATTATCGACCACCTTCTAATCTCCGACCGTCTCCTTGCTGACTTCCTCTTCGGCCATCATCAAATCTCAATCCCCGATTTTGACTCCGTTAAATCTCCATCAAATCTCATCACCTCCCCACTTCCTTCTCCGGTCGACCCCCATCTTCCTATAAAACCAACTTCACCGCCCTCTCGTCCTTCATCCATCGATTACATCACATTCAAGGGAGCGCCGTGGTGACAGCTCGGCCTCCCCCATCTTCCCTCGGTGAGATCCGAGCTCTGAGGAGTTTGTCGCAGCACCGCGCCTCTGGGCTTGCTACTACTACTCCGGCTTCGGCCATCGAGCCCACGCTTCCAACAGCGTCCCCCTTTAACTCTGCCACCAACGATACCCCTCTTCCGATCATCCTCCAGCAACCGCTTCATCGACATCAATAATCCTACGAACTCCAGTTCCTGGGGGTTCACGCGTCATCAGCTCCAGATCCCAGCCACGATTCTGGCGCCACCTTCCTCCAGTCGCCACTCCGTCGCTCATCCTGGATATCCCCCCCTTCCGCCAAAGCATTATCGGAGCATCGCCCCCTCAGCAGGCCCCTGCAGTGCCTTCTCCGCGCGGGCTTCTCCGTCTCTTCCCACAGTAGTGCCTCCTCCACGCGGGCTTCTCCGCCTCCTCCCGTTGCCGCGCCATCGACCATCCCGCCTCTACTACGCCTCGCTTCAGCCGGAGCCATCCAGGAGCATCCCACCCCCTCCTCCGCGTTCGCCTCGCCAACCGGGATGTGGGCCCGAGGCCCTCCCTGCGTGCATGGCACGTGACGGGAGGGAACAATTGCAGATCATCCCCCCAGAGGTTCACTCATTGCAGAAGACCCCCCCAGGTGCACGTAACACGCACGTAGGGGTAAGGAATTTTGCATTCTAGCCTCTACACCTTCGTGGAAATACAACGACATCCCCGCCTCTCCAGAAGTCACGTGCTCGTCACATGACTTTTGGGAATTTTGGAGAACTCCCCTAGGAGTTTAGGTAATTACAATTTAGCCCGTACTTTGCAATTTTCTGCCTTATTTAATTATTGTAATATTGCACATATACCCCGGTGTTCCCCTGTTGTTTCGAACCTCTACATTGCATTATTTTATTTATCAAAAATAGGTATTTTGTTCTACAACTAACTCTCTATATCTTGGCATATGTTTGACATTTTTTTGATCAATGGTTAATTAATAATTAATTGTTTTGTGGAAAATTGCAAATTTTACCCATTCTGTGCTTGAAAATTTATAACTAATTAACCATTGCTCTGAAAATTGCTGAAAAATCACGGATTGTAGTATTAGTTGTTTATTACATTGTGCCCAAAAGGATTTGCATTTTCATGCATAATTTGCCTTATAAAAATCATTTTACACATTTTAATATTTAATTTTTAATAGGTATTAAATCTAGTATTTTTGAGGGTTAGGATTTTTCTGAGATCAATCACCTAGTGATAGATCTTGGATAATTTTATCTATTGGAAATAAATAGGTTTAATATTTATTATAATTAAGTATTGAAATTCACATCTTTTGCCAAGTTTCACATTTTTCGGACATCGTTTGATTGATATTCATTTTCTAACCCCTAAAATGGGCCAAAATTTGCATTTTGCATCCCAAATTGCATTAAAAAAATAAAAAAAATCGCCTCGAAAACCGTGCACGAACTTTGATAGATAAATTTCTAAGTTGTTCCTTTGCCTCCTTGAGTTCGACCTTTATACTTGCCCAAGTAAAATAAACATAAAACCACACTGATTTAAATTGAATGAATTTCTTGTGGTTATTTCTTGACCGATTCTGATTGCCCGCCTATAATGAGATGACATTAATTTAAAATGCACGATAATTCATGCAAATTAAGCACGTCGATTTGCGACCTGTCAAATGGCACCGTTGCCGGGGAGGCAAACATCTTAGTTTTTTTGTCTAAAAATTTTTTATTCGATTTTTTTTATTCAGGTAGTCTGACCCCCTAATCTTCATTGTATAAATTCCATTTTTTCTGCATCTATTTTTAACTATTTTCAGCAATTATTTTCTTGTTTTATTTATTTATTTATTTTTGAGTCACTCTCTTATATTCTCTCTCTTATTTTCGTGCGAGGTACCCGGTGTACATGGAACGGTTTTTGGAAACTGAAGCATCTTCACCGACTTTCGAAAAACTGCATTAAAAATTAAGATCGAGTCGAGTCGCGAGAGTGCGTAGAGTCTAGGATTTTATTTTCTGCAATTTTTAATTTTTGCAATTAATTTCTCATATATAGCGGTGTCCGTTTGGACTCTCGCGTGTGTAACAAGACCTTGAACTAGTTTTGTGGTGTGTCGTGGCCTGTTTTACTCTCCGGTGAGGGTGGGGCCCGACTTGAGTGGCACTTAGGATAGACCTGCACATACGACTATTAGAGTTTTGAAATTTTTGATTGTGCTCATAGGACCTAGGGCTACACTTCACTTTAACCGAGACGTACATTAGATCGTTCTATTTAGTCAAAAACTTAACTCATTTCTTCTCGGCTAATAGAACTTTCTGCTAGTTGCGGTTTTTATCGGCTTGCATTCATTTAGAATAAATTTTCAATTCTTGTATTGCATCCCACATGGAGATTGAGAGGAATCACTGTAAGTCTTGTATCTGAGAATACATCATTGTTTCAAGTGCATTGCCTTTTCCCAAATTTCTCCCTCATGTTTTGTCACATAATTTTAAAGGAAATTGGGACTGGACGGTAGACGTGTATTTGTGCTCACTTAATTTTTCACTGATTGCCTAATTAAAATTGGGACTCCTCAATATATATGACTTTAATTAACCCATAAAAATGAGAATTTTTAGAGGAGAGCAACCCTGACCTTGGATTCTTTTATTTTTCTGAGTGAGCGAGAGACGACACTTAAGGCTAGAGACTAAATCTGGATTTTCATATTGACTACTGATTCTATAAAAATGATTAGCTACTTATCAGTAAGGATCTACGGGTACCTGATAAACGGTCCGGATTTCCTTAGCAGAGTGGGTGGTTTAAAGGACACTACATAAGGCTCCATCCTTAAGTAACACGGGTAGCCATTTTACGGTCCATACTTACACCCATACTAGCTGAAAGTAGGTGCAACTAGTCGTAAGAATCCAGGCCAGTCATTAAGGAAATTGCCGGCACCTAACAACTCGCTAAATTTTTTCTAAGATTGATTTATCACCAACTTAAAATTGAAAAGATAAATTACCGAACTCTTACGGCTTCATTGTGTGAGTTGGTGAACCTAGGGTTTGATTTCTGTTTGATTTGTGTGCGTGATCGATTTCGAAGATCAAAAGCCGCACACTTGTGCCATAACTCTCCTTTCTTGATTTGAAACAGATCTATTATGTCAACCAATAAACCTCCTTCGAAAATTAGGGAACTTTTGTCCAAGTATCCTCCACATCCGTATCATGAAAATAAATTCATCTTGGTCAAACCCAAATCGTCATCCATTATATCAGCTCTTTCAAAAGCAGAACATTTGTCTGAGTATCCATCAGAGCTATACTATGAAAATGAATTCGTATCAGTTAGACCCAGAGCTTCAAAACTTCCTCCAACTACACATCATCCAACTTCTACAGGACACTCTTACCCACCAATAGATCCAACCAATCCGATCTACTTCATGAATGACAATCCTTTGTATTCGGATCATACAAACAAACAACCGACGGAGGTCTCCACTTCTTCATATGTCAATCCTCTATATTCTGATCATACAATCCATCCTTCATATTATGTAAATGTCAATCCATCATTCATGGCAGACTATAAACACATGATCAAATTTAACACTCCTTCACATCTTCCACTTCCCACCCTTGTACACAAATGAACAACCATCATCTTGGATTGACCATGACAAGACAACCCCATCTTCTAATATGACACTCATACAGAGGGCTGGACTGATGATATCGACATATATAAACCCTGTATGTTGACTCCACAGTATAAGGGTCCGACCAATCATGATCAAAGGAACGAACTCTACTCAGACCAACTCCACATGCCTGAATCACACCATAAGATATATGGTTTCTATCCTATTGAGCAGACTCCTTCCATGATTTTAGAGGAGAAATTTTCAGAAGATAAAGATCATATATTCAATATTCCAAGAAGATCTTATCCTAGGTCATACATGAAAATGGAAGATGAAATGATTGGATCTCAAGATGGAAAACAAAATGAATACTCATGAAACTACACAAACTGCTCCTGAAAATTCTTTGGAGGATGACATTTCGAGGATCACTAAGAGATATGAATTAATGGAAGAAAAATTCAGAAATTTTACTGACCGACTCAGTTTATTTTATGGAAGCTCGAGTACGAATGGAGGATGAAATAATTGGATCTAATATCGAGAACTCTGAGGATATTCAGAAACCCATAGACAACATTCACCCTAGGGATGACTCTGACAGCAACACTTCTGCATACTATTCCCCTAGGAATTACTCGGACTCTGATTCTTACTCAGCTAATCAAATCCCCTTCTTATCTGGGGAGCACACCACATCCACACACCAAATAGAAAATATCAAAAAATTGAAATATTCAAAAACACCCAAAAAATTGAAAATCCAGAAAAATTCATAAAAATGGAACTGAAGAGGATCTGAAGAATTTGGATCCTACTTTACGGGAAGCACTGGAGAAAAGATTGATTTTTGTATTTCCCTTTATACAGGCCATTGGACACTTCCCCGACCTTAAAGGATTTGTAATGGACAAATTAATGATAAAAAAATCAGGCAGGAAAAGAACAAAGAGTGAAAGACATATTTTGTCAATGGCCACCTCCTTGGTGTTGAGGTCCAAGAGCTGCATAGTGAAGCAGTTGCCCAGATTTGACTATGGAATTAAAAACACAATTTTTATCCATGATCGAATTGATGACGACTCACCAATTAATATCCTCCCGACCTCTGTATTTCACGAGCTCATACTCAGACCTATCAGGAAGATACGAGAGATCGTTCAATTGGTTGATCGATCGATAAAGCGGCCGAGAGAAACCATTTCGGTCATCATTACATTCCAAGGTGCTCCGCTCAAAGTAGACTTCATACTTATTGATATTGAGCATCAAGGAGAATTCACCCAGTCACCGATTATTCTCAGAAAGCCATTCTTAGCATTGTCTAAGGTAATTATTTAGTGTGAGACTCGAGAAATCAACTTTACAACATTGTGAGCACTTCGATCTCAACAAGTCTTTGAGGAACCACAATTATCATAGGCAACCCACGAAGTCCTCGACAACAGTAACCATCAAGCGGTAGAAGAGTCCTACCCCGTTGCTACACCTGAGTAGCGGTTGTTGATGAGACTATTGGTTTAGAGATTCTCCCTCTTGTTCCGTTTCTAGCTGCTCTCACCATGGAAAATCTAATATATGACTCATATGATCCTGAGACTTATGCATGGGCGCACCCTGAGTCGGTCAAAACCTTTTCTGACTACCTTGATCAAATCGACTCGACACAGGAATGCTCCAACGTCAAGTCAATTGAGAACGAACATGCAGAGACTCTCCCCGCTGTTTCAATTCCTGCGTATCTCACCATAGAAAAATGTTTCTTATATGATCCTGAGACATATGCATGGGCTCACCCTGAGTCAACCTACTCTGACTACCTTGACCAAATCATCCCAACTTAGGAGTGCACCAACATTAAGAAGACTAAGAACAAACACGCAGGATGAACACCGACCAAGGAGAAAAATTTCAATGGTTATTCATCTGGAGACTCAAGTGTCAACACCTCACTCGAAGGACCAACACCTTCACGAAACAAAATGACTACTCCTTCATCGAAAAAGAAAGTCACCTTTGACCTTTCGGAAGAGGAATCATCTGATGATCCCTCATCAGGTCTGAAAAAAGTAATCTACATGAGTGAGGTCTGTTCTGCAGTTCTAAAACCATATCTTCGCAAGGATCCAAACTTCGATTCCTGTTGGACGACTCCCGTTCCTCATTATTATTCATCCAAAGCCGATTCTCCTGGTCTCATCAAATATACTAGAAATAATTTCTTATGAGCTGACTGAGACTGGTGTTCAGAGTATTCATCCTAGGACAAGTCTCTTGATCCCAAGAAGGAACGAGTTCTGAGAAAACAACTGAAGAAACTAAAAGACAAAAATATCTGGAGTGTGGCCATTTTTAAATACTATTCCTCTGAGGATAACTCCGATGATGGTTATCTTTCATTTGACTCATACACGTCATCTACTATCCAACATGATTTCTTTGAGGATAACACTGATAATAGTTGGGAATCGTATGCTTCATCTCCTTCTCATCATTACGATCTCCCCCCACAGGCTCACAAAAAGATTGGCCAAAAATCGCCTTAATCATCGGCTACCCACCCTCCCTCCCGACCATATCGGTCTCCTTGTACATCTTCTTCCTATACTTAGGCCAAGACCTAAGTATAGGGGGGGATGCCATCTATATATACCATTCCCCTTATCAAACTCCTTCTCACGATCGCCTAATTTCCGCCCTTCTTCTATACTTAGGCTGACAAGAGCCTAAGTATTGGGGGAACCGATACCCATCTGTATATACTCTCCTCATTCACATATCCCGACCGCCTCATTTTCGCTCTTCTTCTATACTTAGACTGTTCACAACCTAAGTATAGGGGGGCGAGCCGATCTATCTTTTCCTTTTTCTTTTTTTCACTCTCTTACGCTTAGACCGAGCTATGTCTTCTTTATGTTTCTTGTGCTCTGAGGATACAACACTCGCTAAGTATAGGGGTGTGTGTGTGTATATACTGTGTATATATTTTTTACCCATATCTCGTACTTTCGTGTAAGTCTATATGTATTTACAGGGTGGGTGACTAGCTTGAAAAAAACAAACAAAACAAAAAGAAAAAGAAAAAGAGTTTTTCTACTAACACTGACTATGTCCAACAAAAAATTCTTGAAAAAATGGCTTCTTAAAAAATAAAGAAAAACAAAAATCCTTGCACTAAAAAAATATCCAAAAAAGGAGAGAAATAAATCACGAAAAAATCAAAAATAAAAAAATTGTGTCTGCATTTCACACACCTGCACTTCATCCAGCATTACATTTACATTTATGAAAAGCCTTTGGGTTTTGAAACGAGTTATGACCATAAATCGAGAGTGATCTGGATTTGACCTTAATCTACCTAATTTTCAGAGGAACTTCATCGAGAAATATGATTTTAGAACCTTCAGGTCTATGACTTAATTCTTCGAGTTCAACATGACAATATGCACCGTTTGACTCTTAGTGTATAACATTGTCTCTTCATTCTGGATACGATTGTGGAATAGGGACTTAATTTGTACTCTCGCACTATGCACTTAGCTCAACTCAAACGGGATGTTGGAAGTCTGTGTGAGTTTCTTTTCTGGTAGCCTGGAAATTTAAAGACCAGAGTACGTGTTGAAATAAAGCTTCGGAAAAGGGATGGATGGCTGGGCACAATTTTTTCTAAGATCCCAAAACATGTACGGAAAAGAAAGATTCTATATCCGTAGGGGCACAACAAGATCCAAGAAGAACTACCAAAAATGCAAATACAAAGAAGCCACTACCAAATAAATATATGACCAAAAAGGTACAAGCTTCAAGAAAACCTGCAGATCTTGGTGGAGACTTGGCTAAACTGGCCGACTTCACAAGCAGAGGTGACTACACTGGCCACCCTCCAGCTCTTTTCTCCTTCTTCTAACTTCTTCCCCATCTCGATTGTGAATGCAACACGACAGAGGAAATACCTGACTCCCCGAGGACGAGTTATTGGAGAGGAGGTTTGCATGCTAGTCGGGCATTTTGAATGGGGAGAGCTAAAACCTTTCACACACATGAGTCGATTGTTCAATGTTCATTGATCTAAGATGACTTCTGAGCCGAAACTGTGACAATGATGTGTAGAACTTGAAGGCTGTTGATTTTAAAATTCGAAGTCTCACAGAAGTTCCGCCAAACTAATAATCCAAAGGTTGGAGCTAGTTTCATTTTTATCTTCAGCTCATGGTCTTGGTATGGAACCCAATCTCATTTCACCTCATTGCATTGCTTTTGATGCTCAGGGACGAGCATGGTTTAAGTATAGGGGATGATGAATCTCAGATTCATCACTCTAAAACTGATTAATTAAGATCTAATCCCTAAAAATTACTGGAATTCCTTCATTTATATTGCATAATTAGCATTCAAGCATGTTTTGATAAGAATTGCATTTTATTACAAAATAAGAAGCCAAAAATTCCGGCCAAAATGACCTGTAAAATAGCCTAACTTCCCTAATTTTTAACTAATTCATGCTAACTCCAAATGACCTGAAACCACCTCCACTTTGCACATATCACTAACAAGAATAAATAAAAAAAATACAAAAAAATCTCTTACCCAAATAAATGGACCAAAACCCAAACCCTAGTTCTAGGATTTCCGGACTAAAATCTTGATATCTTCCTTGTCCAGTATCCGATTTGATCCTACTCACTTTTGAACTAATGTACATTCAATTACCTTCAAACACAAGATCAAGTTCAAGTGAATCGGAGCTCATACCTGAAAGTTGGATTTTGGGCCTCTTTTGTACATTTTGTATTTTAGCGGTTTTTGACCTATTATTTTATGTACATAATTAATCCATTTTATTTTATTTCTTTTCCATTTATCTTCTTTGATAAAAGTTTTATTGAAATGCACAAAAGTCCAAATCTAAACTGAGCTTGAAATCAAAGAAACTATCCGAGTCAGAGTCTTCACTAACTACCTATACAAAAATTTACTTTTTAGTGTTTTATTTTATTTCTTCTTTTTCTTACTTTAAAAAATCCAAAAAATTAGATTAATGTGTAAATATTTATCTTTGATATTATAATATTTTTTCTGATTTTTATATGGTTTAAAAATGAAAAAAAATTATAAAACCCAAAAATCAAGGTATTCTATGTACATGGGATACCCCAAAAATACCACTTTGCACAAATGATCGATTTTGGTTTTGCTGTATTCATGAAAGATGTAGATCTCATCGAGACAAGCAACTTTTGTGATGAATTTTTTTCGATCTGAGGTCATTTACTATTTTTTACGTATTTATCAATATTTTTATTTTTCTATTTTTGTGTGGTTGACACGTGGCGGCTCCTGGAGCCGCCACATGTCACCCATTTTTGGGCTTTTTATTAATTAATTTTTTATAAAAAATTAAAATACTCGCACGTACGGAGCACGTGCCTCCCGCGCACCTGCCTTTCACGTGCTCCTCCGACCCCTTCTTTCGATGCCACGTGGAGGCATCTGGGCCATCCGATCTCGGTCGATCGGATGACCCCTATACCTCATCTCCTTCCTCGCCTTTCCCAATCTGGGAGGCACCGCCTTCCGCTCCACAAATCCCTCTGCCGCCTCCACGATTATCGGCCACCTTCTAATCTCTGATCGTCTCCTCGCCGACTTCCTCTTCAGCCGTCATCAAATCTCAATCCCTGATTCTGCCTCCGTCAAATCTCCATCAAATCCCATCACCTCCGCACTTCCTTCTCCGGCCGACCCCCATCTTTCTATAAAACCAACTTCGCCGTCCTCTCGTCCTTCATCCGTCAATTACATTGCATTCAGGGGAGTGCCGTGGTGACAGCCCAGCCTCCCCCATCTTCCTTCGGTGAGATCCGAGCTCTGAGGAGTTCATCGCAGCACCGCGCCTCTGGGCCTGCTGCTATTGCTCCAGCTTTGGCCGTCAAGCCCACGCTTCCAACATCATCCACCTTTAACTCCACCGCCAACAATTCACCTCTTCCGATCATCCTCCAGCAACCGTTTCATCGGCATCGGCAATCCTGCGAACTCTAGTTCCTGGGGGTTCACGCGTCATCAACTCCAGATCCCAGACGCGACTCCGATGCCACCTTCCTCCAGTCGCTACTCCGCCTCTCATCCTGGACAGCCCCCCCTTCTGCCAAAGCATCACCAGAGCATCGCCCCCTCAACATGCCACAACAACGCCTTCTCCGCACAGGCTTCTCTGCCTCTTGCCACAACAACGCCTCCTCTGCGTGAGCTTCTCCGCCTCCTCCCACTGCCGCGCCATCGACCACCCCGCCTCCACTGCACCTCGCTTCAACCGGAGCCATCCAGGAGTGATCCGCCCCTCCTCCGCATTCCTCCTCGCCGGCTGGGCGGCGGGCCCAAGACCCTCCCTACATGCGCGACACGTGAAGGGAGGGAACAATTGCAGATCAACCCCCAGAGGTTCACTCATTGTAGAAGACCCCCCAGGTGCACGTGACACACGTGGGGGTAGGTAATTTTGCGTTCTAGAACCTGCACTTCGTGGAAATAAAACAGCATCCCCGCCTCTCCAGAACTCCCTCCATCTTGCAGGCGACGCCCGTCGCCATCCGCCCACCAGCTGCCTGGACCGGAAGTGCACCTCCGCTGATCTGAGGCTTCCGCGCGCGCCACCGCTCCTGCTCTTTATTGACCACCTGTGACCTCCCATGTGAGACCGCTACCGTCGACTCCAGCCGCCTGGATCGTAAGTGCACCTCCGCCGATCACTGTGCGAGGGCGTGTGTCGCCCTCCATCTTCTCCGCCGACCTCCGCTAAACTCCACCTGCGAGCTCCTCCTTCGCCTGGTGTCCACTCCCCTGCAGCCACCTGCCGCATCGTAGCCGACCCTCTGCTGAAGCCTCGTCGCCATATGCCCTCCAGCCCGCAGCTCGTTGATAACCGATCACCGCAGCCGCCACTCCGATTTGGAGGAGAAGAGGGAAACAACGCACCTTCCCCACGACGACCCCTACTTTGCCTTGGTAGAAAGAATGAAGAAGAGAGGGAACCCTAGTTTCTAAATAAAAGTTTTTAGGTAAATATCAGAAAGACCCCTAGATGTTCTAAAAATTTCAAAAAGGCCCCGACCAGTTCAAGTTAGGCGCACTACAAGCATTTCCTAGGTAATTTGCACTTTTCACCCTATAATTTATTTCCGTTAATTTTAAATTAAAAAACATTGAAAAATTGCATTTCAGTCCTTCATTTCCAGACTCTTATTGCTTGCTTGTCCTTGTTAAAATAAATATTTTTATTCTCTGAAAATTCCTCAAAAATCATGCTATGCTCCTGTTGTGTGTATCTTTCTAGTATAAATTTTTCATTGCATTTTATCATCATTTGTTATTATTAAAAAATAAAAAACAATATCATTTTCTTTGTCTGAAACTTGAAAAATCCTAAAAATTTGAATATAGCTTCAAAAATTCCAAAAAAATTAGACTAAATTTCTTTTGACGTGTTTTAATTTCTATCCATATGTTTTGCATTAATTATTTATAAAACCCAAAAATTTATAAAATACTAAAAAACTTAAAAAATCATAAAAAATTGTAAAAGTCCAAAAATAGTGATTTCAGTACCTCTGTGTAGATAATATACTTTAGTTTATAGGAAAAATAATTCATAATTTTTGATTTTTGTTTCATATTTTTAAATTGCAAAATAGTTTTATTTGTTCACTATTTACATTTTTCCTTTTTTATTCTCATTTTTAAAATTCTAAAAATCTAAAAATCTCTAAAAAATTACAAAAAGAATAAAAAATTCATAAAAAACATTAAAAGATTTTCTTTGGATATTTTTGAGCCATCCAGGAGTGAACCGCCCCCTCCTCCGCATTCCGCCTTGCCGGCTGGGCGGCGGGCCCGAGACCCTCCCTGCATGCACGACACGTGAAGGGAGCGAACAATTGCAGATCAGCCCCCAGAGGTTCACTCATTGTAGACGACCCCCCAGGTGCACGTGACACGCACGTGGGGGTAGGTAATTTTGCGTTCTAGAACCTGCACTTCATGGAAATACAACGGCATCCCTGCCTCTCCAGAACTCCCTCCATCTTGCAGGCGACGCCCATCGCCATCCGCCCTCCAGTTGCCTGGACCGGAAGTGCACCCCCGCCGATCTGAGGCTTTCGCGCGCGCCACCGCTCCTGCTCTTTCTTAACCACCTGCGACCGCCCATGTGAGGTCGCTACCGTTGACTGCAGCCGCCTGGATCGCAAGTGCACCTCCGCCGATCACTGTGCGAGGGCGTGTGTCGCCCTCCATCTTCTCCGCCGACCTCCGCCAAACTCCACCTACAAGTTCCTCCTCCGCTTGGTGTCCACTCCCCTGCAGCCACCTGCCGCATCGTAGCCGACCCTCTGCTGAAGCCTCGTCGCCATATGCCCTCCAGCCCACAGCTCGTTGATAACCGATCGCGGCAGTCGCCACTCCGATTTGGAGGAGAAGAGGGCAACGATGCACCTTCCCCACGATGACCCCTACTTTGCCTTGGTAGAAAGAATGAAGAAGAGAGGGAACCCTAGTTTCTAAATAAATTTTTTTAGGTAAATATCAGAAAGACCCCTGGAAGTTCTAAAAATTTCAAAAAGGCCCCGACCAGTTCAAGTCACGCGCACTGCAAGCATTTCCTAGGTAATTTGCACTTTTCACCCTATAATTTATTTCCGTTAATTTTAAATTAAAAAACATTGAAAAATTGCATTTCAGTCCTTCATTTCCAGACTCTTATTGCTTGCTTGTCCTTGTTGAAATAAATATTTTTATTCTCTGAAAATTCCTCAAAAATCATGCTATGCTCCTGTTGTGTGTATCTTTCTAGTATAAATTTTTCATTGCATTTTATCATCATTTGTTATTATTAAAAAATAAAAAACGATATCATTTTCTTTATCTGAAATTTGAAAACTCCTAAAAATTCGAATATAGCTTCAAAAATTCCAAAAAATTAGATTAATTTTCTTTTGACATGTTTTAATTTCTATCCAAATGTTGTGCATTAATTATTTATAAAACCCAAAAATTTATAAAATACTAAAAAACTTAAAAAATCATAAAAAATGTAAAAGTCCAAAAATAGTGATTTCAGTACCTCTGTGTAGATAATATACTTTAGTTTATAAGAAAAATAATTCATAATTTTTGATTTTTGTTTCATATTTTAAATTGCAAAATAGTTCTATTTATTCACTATTTACATTTTTCCTTTTTTATTCTCATTTTTAAAATTCTAAAAAATCTAAAAATCTCTAAAATATTACAAAAAGAATAAAAAATTCATAAAAACATAAAAAGATTTTCTTTGGATATTTTTGAGCATTATTGTTATATTTGAAAAATAAAAAAAATTTTGCCTTTCTTTGGTGCATGACTTGTTTTGAAAATCATATTTTTGCAATTAAAAAAATTGCAAAATTAAAATCACTAAAAATTTGAAAATAAAAAAAAAATAAAAAAATAGAAATAAAAAATTAAAAAATTTAAAAAGGTAAAAAATTCAAAAAACCATGTTTGTTTGCAATTGAGATTCCTTTTTCTCTTAATTGATTTTTGTCGATTATTTGAATAACCCTAAGGAATTGTAGCCTCCCTGAGTTCGATCCCTTTGCTATATTGTTAAATAAGTAGCAAAAACATTTCTCTCACTTCATTATTCTTGTAATTTTGTAGCTTGAGAAGAAAAAAATTGTTTGTTTGAGCTGGGAATTTTGGGGATGGCAACGATAACTTTATATCATTAATAATCAATCCTCAAAGAATCTTGTGCCCAACAATTATGTAGGTACAGTTTACCTATATATCTTAATATTTTATTTATTTTTATGTATTTCATGGTTTTATTCTATATTTATTAGTTACATGTATTTTGAATAATATTTACAAGTTTATAAAAATATAAAAAGAATAAAAATACGAAGAATTCATATATTGAATATTATATACAATTATACAGTATAATAGGGACCCAAAAGCCAACTTTTGCATCTCAACTCTAAATTAAATGAAACCACCTTCATTAAATAGATAATTTAATTTTAGGAATAATAAAGGTGAGTTTGGTAACTTTTGAATATGTATAGAGGAGATAAAAGTTTGGGAAGTTTTGTTTGCAGTCTTTTGTTCTCTGTCCCGGGAGCATTGTGTATTATTTTGAGTGAAATAAATTTTGTATTTTTCTTTGTATTTGTATGTACAAGTTTCATGTTAAGGGTTTTATTAATTGAGGTATAAATAATAAATAATAAAATAGGTCCCAAAAGTTTAATTATTGAGTAAAAAATTAGGGTTTTAGAGGTGTTATCCGTACAGTTGCTCTGCCCTATCTCCCCATACTTTATTCCTTGTCGACCAAGTCATCATGATGGCTGGGTCTTGGGGTCTAAGGTCACTCAGTGTCTTTGACTCCTCATTCTTTTTTCTTTTATTTTCTTTTTTCTTTTATTTTGGAATTAAATACAAATATTTATATAGTATTAATAGTCATTTAGTGAGTGTTATTTTTCGCAAACTAGTGCTATATACATACATTTAGTTAGGGTTTTAAGGCCAAAATGAAAGAATAAAAGTGATGAAATGGAGATTCATCACCCCCCTGATACTTGCCTTTGCTAGTCCTCAGCAAACACTTATACTAATGGGTGCAGAAAAGAAACTAAAGAGAAGAAAAAAGAATAACTTGGAATAATTTTGATTGTTGAACTTATCTTAATAGAATTAAAGTTTGTAGCTCAGTTAAGACCTTTGTATTCTTAATGTCTTTGGAACAACAATCAGTTTAGTAATTGCGACTCAACAACCTTTATAGGTTCCATACTCCTCTATCCAGTTTGATTCATAGTCTGGTCAGAATTATCCTTTCAGTCGCATACTCTCGCAATCTTGAAATGACAAGTACCCCGTTTGTGGATTGGTTAGCTCTTCCCAGACAAACTGCTGAACTATCAAGTGATCTCCTCCTTTGACAACTCGTCCTCGGGGGAGATGGATATTTCCTTCTAAGTTCAGGTTCATGCTAGTTCACAACCAAAAAAGGGGAGAAGCTAGAAGAGTCGGAAGAGAAATGTAAATGGATCAGTGTAGTCGCATTTCCTTGTGAAGCTTGGCTAGTGTAGCCGAGTCTTCACTAAGAAGCATGCCTTTTTGGAAGCTCAATATTTTTGGAATTTTTTGTGTAGGATTATTTTTGGATATTTTTGTTTGTATTACTTTGCATTCTTGTTTTGCTCTGACAGATATAGAATCTTTTGGTCCGCCAATGTTTCGAGGTCCTGGATAAAGTTGTGATAACAGACCATTCCTTATCCTAAGCTTTATTTCAATCCAATCTTCAGTCATCAGATGTCCATGCTACCAGAGGAAGTGGGTTGAAGTACCTCTTCAACAGTCCCCAAGAATGGTTCCTGAGCCACCCTTGTCAAAGTGGCCTAGTATCGCCCCAGCTTAGAATCCAAGATCTTTCAACAATCCATCTAGGTTGAGCTAAATGTTAAGTGTGAGATTTTTAGTCAAGCCACTGTCTCAAGAGTTTGTACGCATGACTTGAAGGGTTCTATTTAGACTCATTGAATCGACTCGTGAACATAGTCTCATGGAATCTAAAGAATTAAGTCAAGGTGACCTGAAGCATCTCAATTACAATCCTTAGTGGGTTCCTTTGATTAAGTGGAATAAGGTCTAGACCAAGCTCCAATCACCAGACTTTATTTAGACTTGTTTAATTGTCTTTATTATCTCAAACAATACAAATTTTTATGCAATTTTTGAAAACATTTTGCTAATTTTTATAGGTTTTAAAAATTTTGAATTTTTAGGGATTTTTTTATAAAGGTCAATGAAAGAGTTATATACAAATATTTACATTGGAGTGCGAGCTTATTTACAAGAATTGGTTGAAAAATTTACATTGGGAATTTACAAGAGTTAGTTGTTATTTACAGTTTTTTATATACAAGGGTTATATCTATATATTTACATAAAGAATTTTATTTTCAATAATTCTTTACAAAATTCTCAAAATAGTTTGAAAATATTTTTACAGACATTTTTGAAAAAATTATTTTTGCAAATAATTAGGTGCACTCTTTTTCATACATTTACAAAATTAGAAAATCGGTTTGCAAAGTTTTTCAAATAATATAGCTAGATTTTTTAAAATATTTTTGTAACCGTTTTCAAAATCCTTTATAAAGTAATTTTCAAAATTTTATTGAAACAAATGGAATAAAATTTTGAAAACATTTACAAAAGATTTTTTTACAAAGGTTTGAAAAGATTTTACAAAGATTTTTCAAATGGTTTTCAAAATATTTTTCAAGATATTTTATAACTATTTTGCAAATCATTTTGCAAAATATTTTTAAACCGGTTTATTAATGACATTTACAAGATTTTTTAATTTTTTTTGTTCTTTATCTGAATGTATTCTTCACACTTGATTAATCGTATACCCTTACCCATATAGTATTTTAGCCATATTATTGAAAATACGAAAGTACAAGTTATGGCTAAGGTATATGCAACACATATACTATTAGCCATGTGAGCCTGAGGCAAACCATTCCTACAATAAATGTTATTGTAATATTTGATTTATCAATAAAAGTCAATGATTATTTCACTCCCTTTCTGAGATTAAATGAATGAATGCACTATAAGGTCCCTCTGTACAATTAGGGTTATGTACCATGGCCATCTTAGTAATCATACAGCTGTTGATTCAGTAATAGAATCATAGAGGCTGGTGTTTGGATGAATATCTAAGGAGTTAGATAGAGGACTCATCATGCACTGTCAAATGATTATTAAGAAATGATCTCCAGCCTGAGTAGGAGATGGCAATCCTATCTCACTAGGATGATATCTGATCGAACTCTTGATGCAAGTCCTCTGCATAGGAATAGAGATTCGGAGGTTTCAGACTAGCTAGGTCAAAGAGTTGACTTAACGAGATCAAGATAACCAAAGTCCTATATCGTATACTGTCACGATACAAGCACACATCCTCTGACCGGAGACAGATGTGTTACTATATGTCTGAGTGTATACATTTGGTAGACCAATAGGTTGATGACCTAATCAATGTCTACATACCGGCGAGCTGGTGTGCATATAAGGGCATATGAGTAATACGATCTCTCAAAGGGATCATATACACGAGCTCACTCATGAGGTATTGGGACTGATCAAATTCCATGCATGGTCGTCGTGCTTTGGAAGCATGATAAGAATTTGTATGTATGATATATGCTTTGTGAAAGCATATGATCGATACGAACTCCCAATGACCAAGAATGAGAAACTTGTTGATAAAACCCTGAATATGGAAGTGTTAAATTAATCTTTATCTTCGAGTTTATCATGGGTCTTCCAGTATGCATGATGTACATGTATTAGGAATGCCTGAGGGTGATGTTATCATAAACGATTGTATAACCATGACGCTTCCAATCCTTGGGAGTGATGAAACATGTGTGGATTTTAGTGACTCCTCTCAGTAGAGAAGTAATCTGATCTTGGTCCAGATGATGGACATTGATCTGAATGTGATTCAGATACAATGAGAAGATTAGATTTGCGGTCTTGATTTAATCAAGCATCTATGGGAGGTCTGCAAGATCTAGATTTGAGATGTGATCTCAATATCCAAGTCACTATACGTGGAACAATACAATCGCCCTGTCCTTATCTCCAAGTATCAATGGAGAAAGCGCATTGTCCTTGAAAGAGTTCAGGATAATTTCATTGTTGATATATGTATCCGAGCATTGAGAAAATGGATAATTAAATGTGATTTAATTGTCATGAATAATATGAATTTGATTCATATAATAAGGAGAATTATCTTAGATAATTAAATGTGATTTGATTATCAAAGATGTAAATAATGTGAATGAGATTAACATTATTTGGGCACATGAAAATAGAGATCCAAGATGATTAAATGTGATTTAATAATCATGGATATGAATAATTTGGATAGCAATATCTATATTAATCTTATATATTTTAATTGTGATTTATAATATGTAAGAGAGAGCTATTTGTAACTTACATTTGTTAATTAAATGTTGAGGTGAATTGGATTCACATTGGACAATTAATTGAAAATGTAATTTACATTCTATTTTTAGTTGTGAATGCGATTCACAATTTTCCAATGGTAAGATTGCAATATTCACAAAATAATTATGAATTATTTTTGTAGAATAATTTACAAAAATGTGTTGTTGTAAATCATGTAGATTCCATGGAATAATGTAATCTCATGAGATATCATGAGATTACATGAGATTGCCATGAAATCCCATATTATGGAAGGAGGCAATCTTCATTCCATAATCTCCATGCTTGATTGGTTTAATTTGGGATTAAATCATATATTATTTATCAATATATATTTAATCTAAATTAAATTAATTGTTGTTGGTTTTTACCAACAAAATCTTGGCCATTAAAAGAAACACAAATCAATGTGAGCCATTGGATTTGTGTTGTCCATGGATTGAGATCCATGGATCCCAAAATATTATAAAAGGAGAGGCACCCCTTGCTCTTCTTGGTTACAACAACACAATGAGAACATAAGTCTCTCTCTCTCTCTCATTCTCTACATGCCATCTCTCTCTCTCATATGGCCGTCCACCATGGTTGCCCTAGAGAGAGTCTCCATCGCTGCATCATCGTTTTTATGTTGCCGGATCATTTGCTCGTGGATTACTATCTCCTTCGGTGCACCTCGCTCGTGAAGAATACATCGTATCTCGTGTGTCAAGATCAGGAGATTTACCACTTAGATCATGGACATGGATTGTGAGAAGCACGTGTTTGATCAACACGCTCGTAAGCATCTCCTCCGTCGGATCGGACTTGAGACAGGAGGTCTCTTTGTTTAGAGACTCGATCGTAACCACTTTTCATGAGGTAACCCTAATACTTGTTTGTGGTTTAGATGAAACGATCCGAGAAGTATTCCTGGATCATGTGGTTTCATCGCATGAAAATTTTTTAAATTCCGCTGCATCGAGCAACTAGTGCGACTAGTCGCTCCTAATCGCATACGATGCGATCCTCACGCTTCCGTGATGCGCTTAAGGATCTCCCCATATCCTTCAAGTGGTATTAGAGCCTTAGGTCAGAGGTTTTGGATGTGATCCATAAACCTAGGAAGACTTGGGTTCGATAGGGTTCGCGAAAGTTTTATCGCATTTTATTTTCACATCTCTGTTTAGTGAATATTTTCGTCCCTGTTTAAAAAGCTTAAACACAAAATAAACACCTATAATTTATTCCCCATTAAATAAGGAAATCATGGGATTTGAATTTGCGTAATTTGGATTCTATTTTCTCAAGTTATGATCATTTTAATGAACATGTATCCATTGTTTCAGGGACTACGAATCTTGACGTAATTAAAGATTTAATTACTATTTTGAAATGCCTATAAATACGTGCTAATAACTTGAATTTTGTTGTAAAAGTTAGCAAACTTTGAAAGCTAATTTTGCTTAATTTGGATTTAAATTTATTGGTATATGTTAATTTTAGTAAGTGGGGGGTCACTGCTGGAAATTACATTCCTAATCAAGAACCGTGTGATTGTCAATTAGTGAAATTAATGATTAATCTCATGAAATAATTATGGAAAGTATTTGATAAATATTTAATGATAATTATTTCCTTAATTTACATTGCCTGAACCAATAATTGATTAGATATGATCTAGATCACAATTGGTTACACAATCAACAAACAAACTTGCTTGAATAGAATTGGGAACTTCTTTAGCAAATTTCCTTATAATCAAAAGTATTTTGATTATTGCTATATGGTATAACTTCGGTTGAAAAACCGATTATCATCTCAAGTACAAAGTGATATATTTGGTATTATCTTTTCCCAAGCTAGATATGGTGTCTAGTCGAGGAGCGTTGGGGTAGCAGGTTGCACCGTGTGCGGTCTATCCCACTCCCGTCGGTACTGGCCATGATAATGGGTAAGGACTTGATAATATTGGAGAAATCATGATGTATTTTTAATTATTAAAATTCTAATTAATACGTACTTTGAGATAATACCATATTTTCAAGTAACAATTAAGTAGATAGAATTGGATTCATAATGTATTTAATGTGATTGAATTAATTATATCCAATTAAAACACTCTATTATGAATACATGTGTATTTCCCTTGGGAGAAATAATTATATGAATATGATTCATGACAATTAATTAAAATTTGAATATGAGGTGGAGGATCACATAAGTGACATCCATGGTCTCCCATCAAGGTGAAGGATTCCGTCGCCAGGGATTGTATGTAGAGATGCCTGTCCGAAGTGACAGCTCCTGTATGAAAGCGCAACTGGATCGGGCTCTTTGCTTCTTGAAAGAGTAAGGCCGCATGCGTAGTGACCCCAATATCGAGTCCTCATATTATTGGGGCGATATTGGATTACGCATAGCGAGTACTATTTCTGTTGACGGTTGGTTCAATTAACGATGGGTCAACATCATCTTAGGGGTGGTGGGCCCAGGTGTTAAAGACCAAATTGGGAAATGCAAGTTGGACTTGCAAGGCGGAATGTGTTCCCTCTTCTCTTTATTCGAGTCACAGGTTCTCATATTATTGGCATGTGACAAAGGTAAAGAGGAGATCCCAGTTCTTGCTTGAGATATAGCGGTAAGTATATCTCTTGCTTTGAAAGTGATTAAGGGAATGAACTTTTAAAGTTGAAAAAGAAAGATTAATTTGATTAGAAATTCCTTAATCAAAATTTTTTGAATTGAATATACAATTATTTATATGTCTAATATAGTACATTCATAATTTTAGAAAATGAAGTTCATGAGCCCACTTAGCCGGCTTATGGAGGTCAATCAACTGACCGGACCAAATTATTCAGTTTGGATCCAAAGTTCGAATCTTGTTCTTTCGGCTGAGCGCATATCTTATGTGTAGATAACGAAATTATACACAGACCCAAAGACTCCGGAGGAAATCAGTTATAATGAAAAACATGAGGAAGATCATAATCTGGCAAGATGTTACATTCTGGGTTCATTATCCAATGTGCTGCAGAAGCAACATGTGGAAATGGTCATTTGCCATGATATTATGACAAATCTGAGAGAAATGTTCAGTGACGTAAACTGTACACAACGTTATAATAGAATGAGATCTTATTTGCTGCAAGATGCAGGACTGGACCTCTGTCAGAGAGCATGTACTCAAGATGTTTGGGTACCTTTCTGAATTGGAAACCCTAGGAGCTGACATGGACGCAGACATGCAAGCTGACTTCATTCTGCTGTCACTCCCTAAGTCTTTCAACAACTTTGTGGTCACATTTCATATGAGAAAAGTTTATTATTCTAACGCTGGGCTATTGGCTGCATTAAAGTCTGCTGAAGACATAATGAGGAAGGATGGCCCCTCTAGTAGTGTAATGGTTGCACATGTCAAAGGAAAGCACGGTCGGAAGCAAGGTTCTCGAAAGGGCCCGACCTAGAAGAGAAAGAAGAAGAGTCAAGGCGTTGGCTCATCTTCCAATGCGTCCACGATGATATAGTCAAAGAAAACCGATGTTTGTCACCACTGCAAGTAGCCGGGGCACTGGAAGCGCAATTGTCCGGAATATCTGAAGTCTACCGACAAAGGTAAAGACCCTACAAGTATGAAATCTACTTTCGTCATTGAAACCAATTTTCTCGTTGGACGAGAAGGAAGTTGGGTTGTTGATTCCGATGCTTCTATTCATGTATGCAATCTGTTGCATCTATTTCAAGAAACTAAGAATCTCGAAGAAGGGGAGATAGTCATCCTGATGGGATCTGATGCAAGTGTTGTAGCGGTCACCATCGGGACATGCCGACTATCATTATCTAGTGGAAGAGTCCTTTTACTTAAAGAGTGTCTTTATGTACCTGAAGTCAGAAAGAATTTAATATCTGTATCTAAACTTGTTAGAAGTAGATATTCATTCCTATTCTGTAATAAATTAGTCATAAATCATTATGATAAATATATTGCAGATGGTATTTTGACTTCTGGTGGACTCTATGAATTATGCATAGATGAAATGTCTTGAATGTTACTACCACTAATAAAAACCCTAAAAGATCCAGGGAGGATGCAAATCATTCGAATATGATTTGGCATCAAAGTCTTGGTCATTTATCCGTTGATAGGATCAATAGATTGATAAAAGATGGACACTTACATTTTCTACAGGTTCAATCTTTACCTACCTACGAACATTGTATTCAAGGAAAAATGACTAAGATGACTTTTCATAACAAGGTTACACGATGCGAAGGTATTTTGACCTAGTACATACCAATGTATGCGGTCCCTTCAGTACCGCAACCCGAAATGGATATCGATATTATTTGACATTTATTGATCACCATTCATGATATGGGTTTATCTTCCTACTAGCCATAAATCTGAAACCTTTGAAAAGTTAAAATTTCAACGCTTTGGTTGAGAACCAAACCGATAGGAAGATAAAAAGGATTCGATCTGACCGAGGTGGCGAGTACCTCTCAAATAAAGTCAAGGAATACCTTAAAGAGAGTGGAAATGTCTCCAAGCTCTCTCCTCTTGGAACCCCCCAACTTAATGGTGTTGCTGAAAGACGCAACATGACTATCATGGATATAGCTCATTCAATGATGAGCAAAGCACATTTACCACTTAGTTTCTGGGGATATGCAGTAGAGACTGCAATATATATCCTGAATAAGATTCCTAGCAAATCTGTACCTAAGACTCCTCATGAGCTCTGGTGTGGAACTAAACCTAGTGTAAAACACTTGAGGGTTTGGGGTTGCTTGGTCCATGTGAAGAACGTGGATGCAAGTAAGCTAGAATCTCGCTCTCGTGAGTGTTACTTCATTGGGTATGTTAAAGATGGTATTGGATACCAGCTGTATGACCCTGAGACCCAAAAGATTTTTGTCTCTAGAGATGTGAAATTTCTAGAGGATGACTTCCTTAAAGGTCTAGACAAAAATGAAGTAGAGGAACTCATTGAATCCCTTGAGGATTCTGAGCTTCCTGAACTGGAAACTGAAGAGATAAATAAAGATGAAACACCCATACCTCTTCGAAGGAGTTTGAGGGTGGTTGCACCACCTGAAAGGTATGGATTCCATGTATCGGGTGAAATTGACGATGATCCTTCTTCATTTGATAAAGCACTCACGGATCATGACATGGATAGATTGGATGCTAGCAATGAAGTCAGAGATTTACTCCATGCATAAGAATGGTGTATGGACCCTAGAGGATCCACCTAAAGGGGTAAACCAATTGGGTGTAAATGGATCTTCGAAAGAAAGAGGGGACCTGATGGGAAAGTAGAGACTTTCAAGGCACGTCTTGTAGACAAAGGCTACATACAAAGAGAAGGCATCGACTACGATGAGACGTTCTCTCTTGTGGCTATGCTTAAGTCCATCAGGACACTGCTAGCTATAACTGCATCTCTTGACTATGACATCTGGCAGATGGATGTCAAGACGGCTTTCCTCAATGGATACCTCGAAGAGGATATGCATATGGAGCAGCCCCAGGGCTTCATAACTGAGGATGGCAAAGTGTGCAAGCTGAAGAAATCCATCTATGGGCTCAAACAAGTTTCTTGTAGCTGGAACATCATATTCGACAAAACCATAAAGAGTTATGATTTTGTGCAAATTCCTGATGAACCATGTGTGTACAAGAAGCTTAGTGGGAGCGTCATTGTGTTCATCGTGCTTTGTGTAGATGGCATCCTATCATTGGGAATGATACAGGGATGATGACTAGTGTTAAGATTTGACTATCTCATACCTTCGAGATGAAAGATCTTGGAGAAGCATCCTACATCTTGGGTCTGAAGCTATTCAAAAACTGAGAAAAGAGGGTATTGGGATTATTGCAACATGGGTACATTAATAAGATTCTTGAACGATTCCGTATGCATAGTTCCAAGAAGGGTTTCCTCCCCTTAAGACATGGTATCCACCCGTCTAAAGGGATGGCTCCTCAAACTGTTGAGGAAAAGAAAGCCATGGCTGGATGCCACTATGCATCAACTGTAGGCAGCTTAATGTACGCAATGATGTGTACTAGGCCAGATATCTGCCATGCAGTGGGAGTGGTAAGTCGTTACCAATCCTGCTATGGAGAATAACACTGGAATGTGGTAAAGAACATTTTCAAGTATCCAAGACGGACGCAAGATTAAATCTTGGTCTATGGAGATGGTGATCTCCAAGTCTTAGGATATACCGATTCAGATTTCCAGTCAGATATAGATGATCGAAAGTCGACATTGGGGTTTGTGTTCTTTTTGAACGGTGGTGCTTTGAGCTGGAGAAGCAAGAAGCAAGACATTACAGCAGATTCAACAATAGAAGCTGAATACATTACTGCATCGGATGCTACAAAGGAGGCGGTGTGGTTGCCAAGTTCATCCTGGAACTTCACGTAGTTTCCTCTGATACTCCCATCCCGTTACTCTATGATAACATCGGGGCCATTGCCCAGGCGAAGGTACCTAGATGGCATCAAAAGAGCAAGCACGTGGAAAGGAAATACCACATCATTCAGGAGATTCAAAAGCGTGATGATATCATCATCACCATAGTGGCCTATGCCAACAACATTGCTGATCCTCTTACAGAACCTTTGATACAGAAGGTTTTCGACCAGCATGTAATGAGTATGGGTTTAAGGATTGTACTTGAATGATTCTGAGGGCTAGTGGGAGATTATTAGCCATGTGAGCCCGAGGCAAACCATTCCTACAATAAATGTTATTGTAATATTTGATTTATCAATAAAAGTTATTGATTGTTTCACTCCCTTTTTGAGATTAAATGAGTGAATGCACTATAAGGTCCCTCTTTACAATTAGGGTTATGTACCATGTCCATCGTAATAATCATACAACTGTTAATTCAGTAAAAGGAATCATAGAGGCTGGTGTTTGGATGAATATCTAAGGAGTTAGATAGAGGACTCATCAAGCACCGTCAAATGATTATTAAGAGATGATCTCCAGCCTGAGTAGGAGATGGCAATCCTATCTCATTAGGCTGATATCTGACCGAACTCTTGATGCAGGTCCTTTGCATAGGAATAGAGATTCAGAGGTGTCAGACTAGTTAGGTCAAATAGCTGACAACGAGATCGAGATAACCAAAGTCCTATATCGTATACTATCACGATATAGGCACACATCCTCTGACAGGAGACAGATGTCTTAATATATGTCTGAGTGTATACATTTGATAGACCAATAGGTTGATGACCTAATCAAGGTCTATACACCGATGCGTTGGTGTACATATAAAGGCATATGAGTAATACAATCTCTCAAAGGGATCATACAGGTTCACTTGTGAACCGGAAGACATGAGCTCACCCATGAGTTATTGGGACCGATCAAATTCCATACATGGTCATCGTGCTTTGGAAGCATGGCAAGAATTTATAGGTATGATATATGCTTTGTGAAAGCATATGATCAATACCAACTCCCAATGACCAAGAATGAGAAACTTGTTGATAAAACTCTGAAGACGACATTGTTAAATTGATCTTTATCTTCGGGTTTATCATGGGTCTTCCAGTATGCAGGATGTACAAGTATTAGGAATGACTGAGGGTGATGTGATCATAAACGATTGTATAACCATGACGCTTCCATTCCTAGGGAGTGATGAAACGGGTGTGGATTTTAGTGATTCCTCTAAGTAGAGAAGTAATCTGATCTTGGTCTAGATGATGGACATTGATCTGAATGTGATTCAGATGGAATGAGAAGATTAGATTTGCGGTCTTGATTTAATCAAGCATCTATGGGAGGTCCGCAAGATCTGGATTTGAGATGTGATCTCAATATCCAAGTCACTATACGTGGAACAATACAATCGCCATATCCTTATCTCCAAGTATCCGCGGAGAAAGTGTATTACCCTTGAAAGAGTTCAGGATAATTTCATTGTTGATATATGTATCCGAGCATTGAGAAAATGGATAATTACATGTGATTTATTTGTCATGAATAATATGAATTTGATTCATAATATAAGGAGAATTATCTTAGATAATTAAATGTGATTTGATTATCAAAGATGTAAATAATGTGAATGAGATTCACATTATTTGGGCACATGAGAATAGAGATCCAAGATGATTAAATGTGATTTAATTATCATGGATATGAATAATATGGATAGCAATATTCATATTAATCATATATATTATCAATGTAATTTACAATATGTAAGAGAGAGCTATTTATAACTTACATTTGTTAATTAAATGTTGAGATGAATTGGATTCATGTTGGACAATTACTTGAAAATGTAATTTACATTTTATTTTGGATTCTGAATGTGATTCACAATTTTCCAATGGTAAGATTGCAATAATCACAAAATAATTATGAATTATTTTTGTAGAATAATTTACAACAAGTGTTGTTGTAAATCTTGGAGATTTCCATGGAATAATGTAATCTCATGAGATATCATGAGATTACATGAGATTGCCACCAAATCCCATATTATGGATGGAGGCAATCTTCATTCCATAATCTCCATGCTTGATTGATTTAATTTGGGATTAAATCATATTGAATATCAATATATATTTAATCTAAATTAAATTAGTTGTTGTTATTTTTTACCAACAAAATCTTGGCCATTAAAAGAAACACAAATCAATGTGAGCCATTGGATTTGTGTTGTCCATGGATTGAGATCCATGGATCCCAAGATATTATAAAAGGAGAGGTACCCCTTGCTCTTCTTGGTTACAACAACACAATGAGAACATAAGGCTCTCTCTCTCTCTCTCATTCTATACGCACCCTCTCTCTCATATGGCCGTCTACCATGGATGCCCTAGAGAGAGTCTCCATCTTCACAGCATCATCGTTATGCTATCGGATCATTTGCTCGTGGATCTCCGTCTCCTTCGGTGCTCCTCGCTCTTGAAGAAGACGTCGGATCTCGTATGTCGAGATCAGGAGATTCGTCGCTTGGATCATCAACATGGATTGCGAGAAGCACATGTTTCATCAACACGCTCGCAAGCATCTCCTCCGTCGGATCAAACTTGAGACAGGAGGTCTCTTCGTTTAGAGACTCGATCGCAACCACGCTTCAAGAGGTAACCCTAATACTTGTTTGTGGTTTAGATGAAATGATCCGAGAAGTGTTCTTGGATCATGTGGTTTCATCGCATGAAAAAACTTTTAAATTCCACTGCATCGAGCAACTAGTGCGACTAGTTGCTCCCAATCGCATACAATGCGATCCTCACGCTTCCGTGATGCGCTTAAGGATCTCCCCATATCCTTCATATACAACCCCATATACTTAGCTTGAGCTATGTCTTCACAGTGATAAAAGAGAAAAAAGAAGACATAACTTATGCCGGGTATAGGAAAAATCTATACTACAACGACTAAATAAAGAATGAGAAGTCGACCATCCCCCCTATACTTAGGATCAACTAATCCTAAGTATAGTAGACTATATACAAAATGGGGATGGTCTAGGATACGAATTTATGAACTCAATTGGCACAACTTGTCTTCTCTATAGTTAGGGTGAAATATCCCTAGGTATAGATAGAATATTAACAAGTTGAGAGATAAGAGAGAGAATAGAATAAAGAACTACTTGTATACACTCATCCCTCCTATACTTAGGATGAAGCATATCCTAAATATAACACATATGAATGGAATGAGTGAGATGCAAAAGAATAAAAAAATGGAAAATAGAAACAAAAAGAAGAAACGAATAAAAGAAGACAATTAATCAAAAATAGTTTGAGCTCCATTGCCTGACTCTACTGATGCTGCAAGTGTGAAATCTTCGTCAAACACAACTTGAATAGAATCGACAACAACTAGGAATGTGTCATGCTCTAAATACGGCTTCATCAACTGACCGCTGATGATGAATGGCTGAGTGTCAGATGACAGTTCGTTAATCAAAATACTTCCATTGTCACGTACGGTTCTAACTATGTAGGACCCTGTCCATTAACTTTTTAATTTTCAAGGGAAAATCTTCAACTTTGCATCAAATAGACAAAATTTCTGTCCAGGTTCGAAGGTCTTTCATCTGCTATGCCAGTCATGTCAGCATTTGACCTTCTCTTTGTACTCAAGTTGTTATCGTACATGTAGTCTCAGAATTTCAGGAGCTTGTTCAGATCCAATTTTCTATTCTGACCACCTTTCTGTGAGTCGAAATTACATATGTTTACTGCCCAAAGGGATTTGTGAATTAATTCCACATGCATATGGAAAGGCTTTCCATAGACAAGACGATAGAGTGACAAGCCAAATGAGACTTGTAGGCAGTTCTATATGCCTAGAGAACTGAATCTAGAATTTGTTACCAGTTCTTTTTGTCCGACCTCACAAGTTCTGCAGGATCATCTTGATCTCTTTATTCAATAATTAAGACAGGCCATTGGATTGAGGATGATAAAAATATGTGACTTGTTGATCGCCGTTGTACTCATTGACAAGTTTCTTAACCTCTTCATTGATGAAGTGCCTACCCCCATCTGAAATCAGAATCTTTGATATCCTGAGCTGTGAGATGAGGTTATCTTTCAGAAATCAGCTGATGAATCCATGATTCATTAACGTTCCTGTCAAATTTTGTCTTAAAACCCCTAACAAATACATGTAAATATGCATTAATACTCATCTTTGTAAATACCATTCATGAATAAAATAGCATTTTTATGCATTAAAAAGACAAAAAAATAAGAAAAATAAAATAAAGAAAAGAACGACGGGCTGCAAACGTGTATATATTGTACATGATGACTAATTAAATATAAATATAACTGTAAGATATATTGATATAACCTAACTCCAGACGAAGTCAACATGGATAAGTCGACAAACAATAAAGTAGGAGAGATAAGGAAGAAAATACCAAAATCAACTAATTATGTACATAGAACATTTAATCTTGTTTATTCATTATTTATCAAATCTTCACATAAATTGAATTAATTCATATGTATATATTTTTACCAAATTCTTTTCCATTAGGTTTATAAAAATGTATATAAAAAATAAAAATCATAAAAAAATCCAACTTGTATATATGCCAAGAAGTCTGGTTTACAATTTGTCAATTCTCAACTTCCGAACCTCATAACTTCTTCATATGAACTCTGATTTCACTCTACTAATCAGAGTCCCTTTGCAAAAAGTCAGTTTTTGGACCTAATGACAACTGATTTTTTGGTCTATTTATTTTATTATGTACATACTATTTATACTGAATATATATTTTAGTTGTTTTCATGATCTTGTAGATTATTTATAAAATAAATTCTAAAATTAAGACCTTTATTTAATGTTTTAAATAAATAAAAAAACTAATAAATAGATGAATTTGAACTGTAGTATATATACATGTATTTATTGTATTAATTAATAAAATATAAAAATGACATTTTATTTATTAAAATATCTAATTAAAATTATACATCCTATTTATAAGGTATACAATATATATATGGATATTTTATTTATAAATCCTTAATTATATAATATTTTTAAAAATGAAATATACCATAATTTCGATAATTTAATTAATAACTTTTTTTGTTTTATACCTATTTAAAATAACACCATTTATTATTTATTATATATTTATTAAGGAATTCTTATTTCTGAATTATGTGGTGTTGACACGTGTCAGCATCACCTTCTTCCTCCAAGAATCTGGGAGACTATTTGTTCTAACAACCTCATTTCACCTTATTATTCCCATGCCACCTTTTTACCTAAATCAAATCTAATCCTTTCACATTTTAGTCCTAATTACCATCATTCACGCCAACCCTTAGATCACTCTCCAACCCCCTTTGTTTTCCCTATTTATTCACTTTAAGATCACCATTTTTATTCAACTTCTCTGCTCTAGTTCTAAACTGACTGTCGTACCTGCCTTCCAACTGTTCTCCACCGCACATGGTGGTGACAACACCTTGGTGGAAGGTCTGCTTGGAGGAAGGTTGACAGGAGATTAGTTCCAAGGCATAACTCCGCCTTGCATCACCACTCCAGCAATACCGACTGTGAGCAAAGACTAGAGGGTCATAAAACATCGAATCCTAGGTAACTTCCTCCGCCATTTCTCTTTTTTTCTTTTTCCTTGTATTTCTCACCAATTTAGGGCAGTTAATCATCATTGGAGTTAGGATAATCTCCCATCTTTGATCCGCAACCAATTTCACATTTCAATTTGATACATTTTTGAACCAACTCGAGCAATTTAGACCCAATATACGAACATTTCTGGAACTTCATTTTGCTGCAAAAATTTCAACTTCCAAGTTTATTCCCTTGTGGAATCGAGCCATTATTTCTACTTGCAGGTCATCTTGACATATGAAGCAATCATCAAGAAGCAAATGAAAAAAGAAACACTTCCATTACTCATGATTCGAGCCCATGTTCAAGAACAAGGTTCTCAATTCTTAGCACTCTAGAAGCCCTAACCGACCTTTGATCCTCTGCCTTCATCGCCTCCTCGAAGCAGGGGAGCTTGAAGGGGGAAGGAGACTCCCTTCTGGCCCTACTTCCTCCTTTGTAGCCTTGACTACGGTCGTGAGACTCCCAGAATGACGCCTGAAAGCCTTCATCGCTGCCACCGCTCTTTATATTTAAGGAAGAACAAACACTCTACAAGCACTTGCCACATGTCGACATCCAATAACCATGAGTATCCCGTGCCTTCAAATCTTAGCTGCACAAACCAAAGAGGTGGACTTTTTGTAGCATAAACCCAACGTCTTCGCAGAATTCCAGGCTGTTTTCAGAAGATTTGATATTTGCATTTAGGTCCTTACGTAGGGACCTAATTGCAAAAGAACATTATTTTCTTTCATTTAGGTCCTTGATCAGGGACCCATTCTCAGAGGACTTTCATACTTTCTTTACTCATCTTATATAAAACTCTAGTTATGACATCTTTTCTCTGAAATGAAACAGAATGGATTTGCCCCCCAAGACATTGTGCACATGGGACACTCTTTTGACATTATTTTTTATTATTTTTTCTATGATAGTTAGCCAACTACCCTAGAGAGGTTTTGTTTCATTTTTCATGCATTTTCTTCACGTTTCCGTTGTGTTTTGATTTGTCATATTCTATCTACATTTTGAGTTTATTTTGTGTCTCTATGAGCCCGTTGCTCATTTCGCTTTTTTTCGTCTTATTATATAGTATCACCTATATTTCTACCACATATATACTATATAGTAGATCACTCTTTTTGAAAAATTTATCACTTTGAAAATTAAATAAAATAGGAAAAAGATAAAATTAATAAAAACGGGAAAAAGATAAAAACCACAAAAATAATCGTTTAGAAGAAAGAAGAAATTTAAAATCGCAAAATATTTTCATCTCAAAAATCTCAAGTATTACTTTCTGCTTCCTTGTGTTCAATCCAAGGAGACTTACCTGATTAATAATTAGTGAACAATAAAATAGAAGAGAGCAACTTATTATTCTATTCATCTTTTATCTCTCTCTCTCTTTCTCTTCTATTTTATTGATTTTTATTTGATAGAAACACTTGTCTCTTCGCGGTTCACTATAGACGATGACATCATTTTAACCACGAAGTTGAGCATTATATCATCGACACACTGTGCAACTATTGGTGGCTCGAGCAGGGATAACTTACACCCATCGACTCATAGTCTACGGTAAGAAGGATGTATTCATAGCCCTGACTGTTAGGAGATCGACCCATGAAATCAATACCCAATGCATTGAACACATTGGAGATCTGAATTAATTCAAGAGGCAATGAATTCTTAACACTGCATTTTTCCCATTTTCTGACAATTAATGTATGCTTTGACATATGTATTGGCATCCTTGAATAGTGTGGGCCACCAAAGGCCACACTGCAGTATCTTTGTTATTGTTCTACTTCCAGAATGGTGTCCACTAGATTCGAGCTTATAACAATGCTTGAGGACACTTGTGTACTCCTCTTGAGGAATACACCGATGCCATATGCAATATGCTCCTTCCATGAACATGTATGGGTCTTCCCACTAGTAGAAATGAAGATCGAACAAGATTTTGTCCTTCTTGGATCTCGTCCAATCTTGTGGGTCTACCATTGAGACGAGATAGTTCACAATATCAACATACCAATGATAGATCCAATGCTGAGGATGGATTCATAGGGAAGGTCTCTATGATCGGTGCACTACTCAGTTGAGTTTCTTGGCATTCAATTCTAGATAAGTGATCTGCTACCACGTTCTGAACTTCAGGCTTGTCTATATTTTTCAAGTCAAATTCCTGGAGGAGAAGGATCCATCTGAGTAAGCATGAGTTGACATCGTTCTTCTACTATAGGTATCAGATAGTAGAGTGGTTAGTGTAAACAATTACTTTAGATCCAAGAAAATAGGATATGAACTTCTCTAAAGAAAAAACCACTGCCAGTATTTTTTTCTCTATAATATTAAAATTCTTATGTACTTCATCTAATGTCTTGCTTACATAGTGAATGGCATAGGTCAGTTTCTTTTTTCTTTGTCCTAAGATAGCCCCAACTACGAAGTATGATGCGTCTGTCATGATCTCAAATGGAAGTGAACAATTGGGTGGCTGTAGGACTGGAGCCTGAGTGACTTATTCATTCAAATGATAAAAAGATTGGATAACCTGCTGATCTACAATGAAATCAATTTCCTTGCATAACAATTCAGTAAGAGGTCAAGAAATCTTGCTAAAGTCCTTGATGAATCTTCTATAATAATCGACATGCCCAAGGAAAGACCTCACATTCTTCACTGATCGAGGCTCTAGTTTTGTAATCACTCCCACCTTCGTCAGGTAGACTTCCATGTCTCGCTTGGAAATGACTTGGCCTAGCACAATGCCTTCAGTGACCATGAAGTGGTTCTTTTCCCATGATAGCACTAGATTGACTTCACGACACTTATGTAGTACTCTCTCTAAGTGAATAAGACATGAATCGAAGTTGTCATAGTAAATTGAGAAATCATCCATGAAAACTTCGAGAAAACTCCTGACCATATCGACAAAGACATCTAACATGCACCTTTAGAATGTGACAGGAGCATTGCACAATCCTAAGGGCATTCTTCAAAAGGCTGCTGAATGGGCATATGAAGGTCACTTTCTCGTGGTCCTCAAGGGCGATTGCCACCTGGTTGCATCCAGAGTACCCATCTAATAAACATAAGAATCCCTTCCCGGTTAATCTTTTAAGAACTTGATCAATAAACGATAGAGGGAGGTGGTCCTTCTTCATTGCTGCATTTGAGCGACTGTAATCAATAGACAAACACACACCAAGATGTTGGTACTTGGGTAGAGATCTCCTCTCCTTGGTCATTAGTAACCATGGTGATCCCTGATTTCTTTGGAACTACATGCAAGACGCTCACCCATTTTGAGTTGGAGATGGGATAAATGAAACATTCTTCACACCATTTCATGATTTCCTTGATAACCATGTCCCGTAGGTTAGGATTTGACCTGCATTGAAATTCACGAGACAATATGCAATCATATTCAAGATAGATATGGTGTGAACACAAGGCTGGATTTATCCCTCAGAGATCCAAAACTTTCTGACCAAGTGCCTTTTATTTTTTCTCTAGAACCTCGAGCAACCAAGATTCCTGATCCGAGGTTATCCTACTGCTAGTGATGACCGGATACATGTTTTCTCCACCCACAAGGAAAGCATAATTTAGACCTGCCAGGAGCTGTTTTAATTCAGGTAATTGTAGAGTTTGCTCTGCGGATACTTCAGAGACTGTGCTGGTTGATGGATAGTTTGCTGAAATCAATGAGGTGTTGTCCACCTCTATCACTGTTGGCTCTGCTAAAAATATACCAAACATATATACAATGAATTATTTGTATTCAGTTTGACTTAAATTTTCCTCAAACAGACTGACTAGTGATTCAGAATCTGTCTCCCAGTTGACAAGGGAGCAGGGGTCGATTGTGCTATCTAGGTCCTCCTCCGAAGAGAGGATTTCCTATGTGAGAATATCATTCAAAGGAATTTGTTGATATCTGATATCAACAATGTCATAAACTTCATCTGTTGATTCTGGCTTCCCTTCATCAGATGCAGCTTTTGTCTACTGTGACTCGGTCACTGTAGGAGCGAATGTAATCTTTCCAGATCCATAACCACATGACTACTTTGGCAGTTCGAAGGAACGATCATCCAAGAATAATGGGAGTCTGGAGCAATAATGTAGGCGAATCCATATCTAGGATGACAAAGTCCACTAGGAAGCACATATCCCGCACAATCACAATAATGTCCTCTAGTAAATCTCTATAGCATTAAATTGCATAAAATAACATCTATTATCTACATTATAAGTATTGTATAAAATACCCTATTAAAGGCCAAAATAAAAGAATAAAGAAAAGAAAAATAAATGAAATACCATAGGTATTGAATGGCTGTAAACCCCGAGGCCTAGGCATCATGATGACTGGGTTGATAAGGAATAAAGTAGGGGGAGATAAGGGCAAAAAATAACCTTAAAACCCTAATTTGTATTCTTCAATAAATAGGTTTTGGGACCTAGTTTATTCTTTATTATTTATACCTCAAAGAAATAACTTTGAACATGAAAATTGTAGATAAAAATACATAGAAAATATAAAATTTATTTCATCCAAAAATAATGCATAGTGTGCTCTAGACACTTAAAATAAAAAGCCAAAATAAAAACTTCCCAGACCGGTACCTTCTCCATATGAACTCAAAATTCACCAAACTCATCTTTATTGTTCCCAAAATTGAATTACCTATTTAATGAAGAGAGGGTTTCATTCATTTTGGATTTAAGATGCAAAAGTTAGGTTTTGTGCCCTCATTGTACAAGATACCTATATAAAATAATCAATTTATTTATTCTTTATATTTTTCATCATTTTATATTTTTTACAATTTTGTAAATAATATTCATAATACATCTACATAATTAAAATAAAAACAACTAAAAATACATTAAACTAAATAAATGTAATATAATACATAGATGAATTATACATACATATACCTGTATAATAAATATCTATATTTATTTAAGTGTACATATAAATTTCGAATAATACAATAAATATATTTATGTGTATTTAAATAAATTACAAATATATAAATTATATATATAAAATAATAAAACTTGAAACATAAAATAAAAATAAAATATACTATATATATATGTAAATATAGCTATAAATGTACATACAAAAGGTAGCATACAATAAACTAACTCAAAAAAATAAAAAAATTATAAACTACTACATAAAATAATAAACAGTTTTCACATTTTATGAAAAATAATAAAATCATCTATTATTTATTTTTGATTTATCTTTGAATTTCATCTATGGTTCCTATAGCGAGTGACGTAGACCAATGGGGGGTCGGCCTTGGTTGGCCCATTGCTCAACCGACCCCCTGTGCCCTAGGTCTGTCAGAACCACTGACTTCCTCTCTTCCTCGATTTTCTATGCCCGATCCTTGCATTTTCGTGGCATGATTCTTTCATCGATTCTTCTCCTCGATTATCACTCTTTCATGCGCTAGTGACTCCTCGATCGATGGATCTCTATATCAGGTGTTCTTCCCAATCCAAGAGCCTCCGGAACATATACCCTTCTCCACCTTCGATTCGATTTTTGATCTATTTTCACCCTTGAAATCACCAATTTCTCTCGTTCCCAAGCTTGTTGGTGACAACAGGAAGCTCGCAAAATCTATTGGCATGGAGGAAGAGGCGTGGAGGAGGTGATTTGGGCATCTCCGGTCACCACCAGGCAGAGCTCCACCTAGCTCCCTCTTCCTTGAGGTAGAGACATAGATTTTAGCTTTTTTTCATTCCTAGGGTTAACTTTAGTCTACTTTAGCATTTGTTTCCCATCGATTTTGTAAATTATTACGTTAAATTTCTGATCGAAGTTTGTCAGAGCTACAACTCCGACCACCATATCCGTTGTCCTCAACTGTGCTCTGATTCGCCTTTCTCCCTCATCTTCTTCCCCTTTCACTTCTCTACACCCTGGGAATCTCACTACCCTCTATTCACTCCAGAATCAAGAGACCAGAGTATCCTCCACCACCGTTCACCGGAGACCCACCACCTCGACTTCATCCTTGTCCATTTACACCCGAAAAAACCCATGGACGTCCCATTTTTATGTCTGAGCTAACCTTGCAGGGTCCAAGGGCCAATAGCCTCAACTGAGGAAATTTTCATAAAGGCTTGGTTCCCTAAGCACCGTAGCTTCCTTGACCTCCTAGGACCTCTTTTGAGGTTGATGTATCTTTTTGAAGCCATCAGCAGCTGCAAGCAACTATCAGGAACATTTTGAGCCTCAAAGTATTGCTAGAGACCATTGGAGGAGGAGGAGATCATTGATCGAAGCCCACCCGTAGGGCTGTTCTTCCATGTTCTTCAAGAAGAGCAACCATCGTCCGATTACCCCTCCTCCAGATTAAGTCTCGACCATTGGATCGCACCACGCCTCAATCGATCGATCTCCCTGTATGATATAATCCAACTGCCATTGCCAAAGCATTATCCGCCGTCGAGGGGCCGCCATGTGTTTAAGTGAATTGATCTGAGCCATCGCCTAATGCGCTAAAGGGATAATTTTGCATTATACCCCCAAGTTTTTGTATTTTCTAATTAGTCCAGAAATATCAAGTTGTAGTTAAAAAACTTTTTTAATATTTGCAAGAACAACCTTGCACTCCGATTTATTGCACTTAGGTCCCTTGCCACGCCACCTCATGTGCGCAAACATGGGAGGAGGCATGCTTTATGAAAGGGACCTCCTACAGTTTTTATTCTTATTTAGTCCTCGAATATTTTATTATAATGTTATACTTTTTTGATAAATTGCAAGTAGCCCCCGTATGTTCTTGGATATTATATTTATACCCATGCAAGGCGTACTAAATTAAATATACGTGGGATTTTTGCATAGTGGCCCTTATAGTTTGATTTTATTTCTGGGAATGAATGTTTATTTATTTTTAATTATGTTTTGGTCCTAGCCAGTATAGTTATTTTATTTCTTGTATTTCTTGCAATAAAAATGTCATTTTGGATCAAAAATTTGTAGGAAAATTATTTTAAGTGCATGACATGATATGAAATTACATATATTTTCGCACGGTAAGTAAAAGTATTTTCCTATACTTGAAAATTAAAAACATTGCATTTATTCCTATTTGCATTGAACAATATGTAAAATTAAGATTTTTTTGAATATTTGCAAAAAAACTACAGTAGCTTTACTATTACCTTTTGCAACTATATGCCAAAAAGCACTAAAAATCTCAAAAGAAAAACACTAAAAATTGAAAAAATGAAAAGCCTTATAAAAATTATTAAAATTCTTGAGAGATCAAAAAACCATTTTCTATTTATGTATCTTATTTATATTATATATTCTATATTACAAAATAATTTTGGAAAATTTTGAGAATTTTAACTATTTTTAAATTCCAAAAAATCCGACCTTATATTATTGAGAATTTTAACTATTGTATTTATAGCTATATATATATGCTAGTCTATATTATAAATACAACTATATTTAGTTATATTAATGATAATAATAATAATATTATTAAAAATACCCTATATATTTAAAAAAATCTTTAGAAAATGAAAAGGACCGTAGTTAGAGTATTTATATGATTTTTATATATTTTATAGATATACATCCTATATATCTATTATATAACATATTATATATATATCTTTATATATACATATTACATCTATTAAAAATATAAAAATAAAAAATATAAAATAAAAAAATTAAAAAATATAAAAGAAAACAAAAAATATATAAATTAAAAATCCGAAAAATTTAAATATTAAAACCCACAAAAAAAATCAAAAATTCCTATAAAACAAACATATATTTTCTTTTTTTTGCCAATTTTGTGCTCTATTCCCGTTGCTCCTTTGTGGTTCGACCCCTACACTCGCATACTATACATATCATTTTGTAGGGTATAAGAAATTTTAGCTCACTGTTATTCTTTGCTTGAGCATTGTGGGTTAATTGATGAAGCACATGATTGCGGATATCGTAGAGCCGAGAGATTGGTCGACATAACGATTGTCAGACCCAACTTGTCTGGCACCGCAGACCATCCCATACCAGATGCTAGGATCCCTCCTTGATCATTCGCGTTCATCAAATGACGTTGTTGCAGAATAATGCTTAGGATAGATTTTTGTGTGCATTTTTATTTCATCATTTTTTGCTTTATTTTTCTCTTTTATTTGATATAATTATTTATATGTGCTAATCATTTTCTCTATTATTTTTCTTGCGAGGGACTTCGAGGCAAAGGCAACTTCCTAGGGAGTTGGATTACTCGAGCTCCTAGGAGAGTGGTCATTCTTCTCTTTGTTGGACCACTTAGAGAGAACATGAGAGAGAGGAAATTAGCATAGCTCTTTCTCCTTTAATTTTTGTGAGAGTGAGAAACTGCATTTTATTTTTATTATTAAGTTGTTATAATATAGGAAGACACTGAACATTCAGGACTATTTTACCAAGTGATTGTTCACATGGGGGCTCACCGAGTTTTCTCACGGATTTCTTCGCAGTTATTTTCTTTGTTCCTGCGATTTATGTTTTCACCATTTGCTTTCATTTATTTTCTGTGACTGAGCATTTAGCCTTTTAGGATTGCTTGATCGAGTAACCTTTTAGGATACACTTAATATCTTGCATGCTCCTATAGTCTACGATTGGATCTTGTCAAAACTCAAATTGTTCTTCACATTTATAGCAATTCCTGCTTAGGACGATTTCATCGCTTGCATTTCATATAGATTAGGTTCAAAAATTTCTATTGTGTATCCCACACGGAGAGAGCTGGGAAGCACTACAAGTATTCTAACTGAGCATTCATCATTAGGCACTATGGTGAGATTTCCATCCCAATGTCGCCTTGCATCTCTTTTTAGCTTTCTCCCTCTGATTTTGAGCATTTAGGTTTAAAGGAACATCCAAAAAAATCGTTAGGATATTCATATTGAAAACTTGATGAATCCGCGATTCATCATCTCAATATCTTGATCTTAGCAAAATCCCCAAGTAAAATCCCAAATAAATGTTTATAAAATCAATAAATTAACAAAATAACTCTTGTAAATAAAATACATTAATTATAGTATATTAGATTATACAAAATAAAATAACACTAAAAAGCCGCAAAATTAAAGGAGTTTTTCACCTATAAATAGCCCAAAATTTCATGTATTTTTAATAATTTTATTTCAACTCCTTTTTGAAGAGTTCTTTCTCTGACTTGTTCATAAAAATGTATACAAAAATACAAAAAATATAAAACAAAATTTTACCTTAAATAAATGCTCCTAGATCCCAAAGATAAAAAGCCATAAAGTCCAACTTTCAAGCTAAATTCCCGCTCCGTATGAACTTTGAATTCACCAAACTCACTTTCAAAGTTCAAATTAGAAAATTATCTATCCAACGGAAGTGGTTTCATTAAAATCGGAGCTCATTTGCAAAAGTTAGATTTTGGGACCTAGATGTACATTATATATTTTGTATGTATTCATTCTTTCCTCATTTTTTATTTTTTCTTTCTTATTCACATAAAAATCCAAAAAAATCATTGTTGTGTTGTATTTTAATTATATTATTTTATTGTATATTTCCTTTGTAAATATCTCTTATGAAAAAGATAAAAAAATACATATTAGAAAAGCAAACAAAAAATATACATGTTATAAGTCTTCTTGTGTAAATTCCTCACTCTTTTTCTTCTCTTTATTTTATTTTCTCTTTTAAAGTAGCCTACTTTATTTATTTATTTATTTATTATTTAATTTCATTCTCTACAATAACCACCAATTCAACTCCATTATTCCACCATTTTTTCCAACTTCCCATTCAACTCCATTAATAATACAACCTCCCATTCAACTCCACCACCTTAATAACTTCTCACGTATTCTCTTTATATACATCTCATTCTCCTCATTTTTGCCTTTGATCCATATTTATGTGAGGAGAGCCTAGTTCCCAGAGTTGAATCGGTGTCAGCGACACAACCGCGGTCGAGCGATGACAACCCTCTCTCCGGTGAGATCCGTTGGCTTTTTGGTCAACATCGCAGCCGCAACCGCACGCTGCTCGAGCTCATCGCTCGCCGGCGATTCGAGCGAAGACTGTGCTCTTGTGAGCACATCATAGGCAACCGTCTCCATCGTAGGTAATTTTTCTTCTCATTTTATCATCTTATTATTTTTGCAGTTTTTTATTACATCACATTCACCACCCCTACCCTTTCATTTATTTATATCTCCATCATCCTTACCACCATCATCTCAACATTTCTTGTTTATTCTCTCATTAAAAAATTAAAAAATTTTAAAAAAGAAAATATTTTCTTTCATCACAGTATTAAAAAAAATTAAAAAAATCAAAAAAAAATAAAAATAAAAAAAGAATAACTCCGCAGCAACGGTGGGAGCACCCACCGCCGTTGCCCCCCCTTCCTCCACGGGTGGCGCCGTCGTCGCCCCCTGGTGCGGCCACCGTGCACGCCCCTCTGCTTCACTCCGCCTGGAGCTCAGAGGCCCCCGTCACCGTCGCTGCTTCCAGCGCTCGCAGCCGCGCCCCCGCGACCGCCATCTAGCCGTCAACTCGGGCCGCCGCACCTCTACGCCTCTGCCGGCCTCCGCACATCCGCCCTCCGCTGCGTAGCCGCCGACCTCCTCCCTCCGCCGACGTCACACGTGGCACGCCTCCACCGCCGGCTCTGCCTCCCCCACCTTCGTGCCCTTCCTGGGGAAGAAGAAGGTCTCCTTTTCTTTTAATTTTTAAGTAAAATTACATTGCCTTTATTATATGTTTCTAATATTGCATAATAGTCCATGTACATAATTTGCATTGTAAATATTATTTTCTGAATTTGCAAAGACAACCCTCTGTTCACTTCTCAATTTGGACATCAATCTTGCGTCATTTTATTCAATGAAAAATGTCTTGATGTTGAGCAACTAGTTATCTACCAAGTGGATATTTAATTATATTTTTCTGATATTTGGGTAATTAATTAAAATTGTTTACTGAAATTCTGCATATTTTACCCAATCTAGACTCTTAGATTTATATCTAACTCACGGTTTATCTAAAAATTCCATTAAAATTAGACGTGGTGCTTTGAAATGTGATTAAATTACTATCCAAATTTCATCCAAAATAGACTTGTCTTGTGCCTGAAATATATTAAAAAGTGATTTTCTTATTTGATTTTTAATTAAATCCACATATAAGATTTTTGTGAAATTTCAACTCTTCTGGATTCCTTGTATAAACATCATTTTGAAATAATTCGCACTCTGGCTAATATGATAACTTGGATTTATTAGGAATTATTTACTCAATATCACTCTATTTTCACTAAAAATCCACAAAAAAATCATAGTTTGTCAAAAAAATTAAAAAATATTACTGTAATGTCCTTGCATCATATTTACATTCCATTAAATTTTTCATAATTTTTGCTTACTGTTTGTGTGAAAATTTTGAAAAAATCCATAAAAAGTGTGCATTTTTCATTGTTGCATTTTAACCCTAAAAATTCCAAAAAATATATGTTGTATTCATTCCTAGATAAGGATTCTAGGAAAAATATAATTTGGCTAAATTGAACTGATTTGACATAGCCTTATTGTGTGTCTTCTTAGTGTCTTAATTCAGCCGCATTTGCATTTGCATTTGTTTTTGCATTAAAAAATATAAAAAAATACGCACTGAAAATATAGTTCTTAATTTTTGGATTAATCCCAAAGTAGTTCCTTTGCCTCCCTGTGTTTGACCCCGGACTTGCCCGGGATATAAACTAAGTCAAGACACTCTTCACGGAGTTCTTCTCTCGATTCTGATTGAATCGCTAAGTACACGTGCTACAACATGCCCAAATTACATATCGTATTTAGCGACTCGTCAGATGGCACCATTGCTGGGGAGGAAAATGGCTTAGGGATTAATTTAAAATTTTGGATTTAGATTTTCACTTACTCGGGTAGTTTGACCCCCGAGCCACTTGTAATTAATCCATTTTCTTCTCAATTATTTCTCTTCATATTCTTGTATATATTTTGTTTTTATCTCTCTAATATAAATCTTATTTTCCTTGCGAGGGCCCGGTGGACTTGGAGTGCATCGGAGGTCGACGGACGTGACGCACGCCGACTGCTGAAGATTGAGGAGAATTCATTTATTTTTGAGAGAGCTTTTGTAATTGTTGTAATTATTTAGATAATATGCTCATTTACAACGGCTCTTGTTTGAGAGCTCATGCATGTAAAGAGACTTAGACATTATTTTTGGTGTGTCGAGACCTATTTCACTCTCCGGTGAGGGTGGGGCTTGACTTGAGTGCCGATTTTAAGGATTAGGCACACGGTAGTTTAGACTCAAATTTGTTTGTGCCCATCGTAATTTAGGCCACACATATCTTATAAGATTCACTTATCTTATAAGATTCATAATGAGACGCACATAGACACGTACTACTTAGCTCAAATCAAATCAATTCTTCCCCGCTAATAGTATACAATTTAGGTGCGATTTTCTTGATCTGCATGCATTTAGTGTAAACTTTAAAAATTCAGTTTGCATAACGCATGGAGAGTGCTGGGATTCACTGTAAGTATACTTTCTTCTGAGCATGCATCACAGTTTCTCGTTTGCATTATGATTTCCGATTCCCCTCTTGTTTTACAACTTAAGGTCAAAAAGGAAATTGCGACTGAACGGTAGACGTGTTTTTGTGTTCAAATTAATTTCAAGTGATAACCTAACTCTAAAATTGGGACTGAATTGAGCAGGTCGATTAAAAAATTGGAATAACAAGAACATTGTTTGCGGGTGCATAAAGCCCTCATTGTTTGTTTTACTTGCAAGTGAGAGAGAGACGACCCTAGGATAGAGCCAAGCCTGGATTTCTTACTTACTACTGGTTCTTTATTTTTAGGCGATTAGCTACTCATCAGTGAGGAATACGGGTAGCCGGTAAACGGTCTGGACTTCCTTAGCAGAGTGGGAGGTTTAGAGGATGCCTTAGTCTTCAAGGAACGGGTAGCCGTATTTATACGATCCGTAGTTACTCCTATACTGGCTGAAAGTAGGTCCAACTAGTCGTAAGAACCAGGCCAGTCTATAGGATAATACATGCACCTAACAACTCATTAATCTTTCCAAGATTGTATTCTCACCAACTAAAATTGACCAGATAATTCGACAGAACTCTTACGACCATCACGTGTTGAGTTGGTGAAATTGAGGGTTTGAATTACGTTTGTATTGTGTGAGTTCACTCCGCACATTTACGTGCACCATAGAACTAGCGCCTCATTGACTATCATGTTCGAATAGGTTCTTTTGACATCGAAGATGACCGATTGGGGGGATATTTATTTGGACTTTGCGAATCTCTCGTTTGAACCCTCCAAAAAGTATGTCTTCAAAGGTCCAAGCATAACTTGGACCAACCTGTACTCATGACCCTCTTGAGCCCAGGATCACCCACTCTCGGGATGGTTACTCTCAAACCATCTCCTTTCTCTCTTCCCACCTCACCGAGGAAGACCTTCACCTTAGTGAGAATATCTTGATTCATAAATCCTCTTCTAATCAAGAACACCTTACCGATTCAGGACTTAAAGAAGATACTAGAAAAATGCCTCCAAAGAAGAAAGAAGAGGAAGAAGAGAACCATGAAGACCCGTTGAGAGTGGTACTTGCCAGATTAGCTGCATCTGAGTAGCAACACACACTACTCCGAGCTCGGCTAGGACAGCTAAATGTTGGGGTCGAACCACCGATGGATGCAGCGTATAACCTCGGATAATACCAAATTCGGAACTATTTGAGTCCTGCAGAACCCACAGTTGATTTTGAGTTGAAGCCGCATTTTCTGAACCTGCTGCCACACTTTGATGGGAATGCTTCTGAGGATCCATATGCATTCCTAAGGGACTTTGATCTCATCTGTTCTAACCTCAAACATCATAATGTTAGCCATGATTATATTAGGCTCAAAGCCCTTCCATTTGCCTTGGGTGGAAAAGACGACTACTGGGTGAAAAATCTTAGGATTACCGTCACCACTTATGCCCAGTTCAAGGACCTATTCCTGAAGAAGTTCTACCCGTTGAGTAGAACTAACATGATGAGGACGTGAATTACAAGTTTTTCCCAATTACCCAATGAAGCTTTTTGTAATGCTTGGAAAAAATTCAAGGATATCCTGCAGAAGTGTCCCTGTCATGGACTAGATGACAATATCTTGGTCCAGTCATTCTTTACTGGTTTCAACCCTGAGATGCATGGTTTAGTGAGCGCTGCCTGTGGAGGAAGTTATACATCACGAGGAGCGGATACCGTTTGGAAGGTATTCGAGCAGATGGCTGAAACTAGCCGCTCACAGATGACCAGCATGGCCTATACACCGTACCCTAGTTCACTCTCATTTGGAAGGGGAAAATCAGCTGTAGTCAATCTCTCTCCGGACGTGATCCCTAGCATGGGACTCCTTGCTGACAAACTTAATGTAGTCGAGAGGATTGAGAGGAGAATTGAGAATTGGACCGGAGCATCTCCAAGATTCCAAAACAAATGGAGGAGTTGACTGATAGGGTATCTAAGATAAAGATACCTGCCGTGACTGCACCCTCTGCTCCCATATACCGAGTTTAGCACATTCAGGAGCAGTTGGTGTCAGGGCAACCCCAACCGTGGGAGCATGACCAATCCTATACCCACTCTTTCTAGCAGCCACCTCCATTAGTAGAGACAGTCCAGGAGGAGCCTCCACCGATTTGGGAGGTGAATGGAGTATGGTATACTCAGGACCCTGCCAGGCAGGGAAGCACGGGAGATCGACAGACCTACCAGTGTCCCCCGACCTTTCATAACACCGCATTCACCTCTGCACCACCTCCTTCACAGCAGAGCCCTGGATTCCAGCCACCCCAGCAGCATTGGCAACAATACCAGTAGTATGGCCGACAGGGCCATTACCATGCAGGCCAGCAGGGCCCATAATCTCAGAGATACCCCAGCAGCAGCAGCAGAGGCAATACCCTGGTCAGCAGGGCCGGTCTTCCCATTCTTCTTCCCAGTCTTATCCCCTTCCTTCATCGTCTAGTCCCGTGGATATACAACAGCAGATACTCGATGAGCTCCGACTCTACAGGAACGAAATTCACGACTTACAGGTGGATGTCAACTGCCTGTCCAGATGGCGAGACGAGCAAACTGCACCCTCAACCTCAATCCCAGCTCAAGTTCAGGCTAACCCCAATAGCCTGAACCGATCTAGTTCTCAGCAGCACTTTGGTCATGTATACTATTCAACATCTCCTAGATCTGAACATGAGATTCTTTCGTGTGACGAGGCTAACCACATGTCACTCAGGAGCGGAAGGACCGTGACCGTACCTGACCGGGCGAGGGACACGAGGAGGGGCATATCTGGAGCTCTACCCGAGGAGTCTTCAGAGGAAGAGGAGGAGAGGCATCATATTCCGGAGCCCCATCAACACCATTCGAGGATTTCTACTCAGGGAGCCGAGAGGAGAAGGAGAGCACGTATGCAACATCAGCAGCATGGATATACTTCTGATTCTACAGAGGACCTTGCATCTCCGGTTGTGGCGTATACCACTCCAGCTTCTATTCCACAACCAGTAGTAGATAGTTTTGATTTTGATCCCATGTTGCATCAAAAAGATTCATGTATGAAGAACATTGTTTCTGTTAATTCCAAGAATGATCTTTCAGTTCATGATTCAGATTCTTCATCCTATGTTTCCCTAGCTTCAATCCCTTTCCCCCGTGCTCTTACGGCAGGAAAGCGCATCAAAAAGATTCAGAAAGATGACCCCGATATGGCGCAGTTTTGTAAAGAAAACATCACTGTAAAGGTGCCATTTGATGACTATGTGGCTAACCATCCTGCTTTCCAAAAATACCTTAAGGTGAGATGCACACCTACAAAGGTTAGCAGGAAGAAAGATAACCGAAATATAAAGACACATGTCTTATCAGTAGATACAACCTATTGTCTCAAGAATCAGACTTTGCCAAGGAAAAAGAGAGACATGGGTGCTCACTATGTGGAGAGTCGTATTGACGACATTGCGTTTGCACGCACACTCTTAGATAACGGTTCTTCGATCAACTTACTTACCTTAGCCTTATATCAGAAATTGGAGTTGAGACCACTTCGCAAATCTAGAGCTTTACTCCAATTCGTAGATCGTTCAGTGAAAAGACCTAAGGGAGAAGTGAAGAATGTAGTTATCTCGATTGAGGGGCAGAACTATCAGGTTGACTTCACAGTCTTGGACATGGAGACCCCCAATCATTGGAGAGAATCTCAGATCATTCTCGGGCGGCCCTTCCTTAGGACCGCAGGCACAGATTTTGATTATGGTACGAGAATGATGAAGTTCCGTTCTCCAGGCAGAGAGGTGAACCTTGAGATGAAGCAAACCAAGTGTTAGCGACCTGATTCACTGAGTAGCACAGAGTACTCATCTTCAGAGGCAGATTGTAGTATGATTAGCACAGTTGGGATTTGGGGATAGATTCCTTCAGGACAGAGTGAGACCCTTTCATCTGGAGAGGACATAGTGCATGATGCAGTTTTCCAGGTGTTGTCTGATCTTGTTAGAGATGCATCTACCTATTCCTATGATGACTTAGGGATCCATCTGGATCTGTCAATTCCATCCTCTTCTGAACAATCATGGGACATGGATGATGAGTCGGACGTGGCTTTTGCCGATTGTTTGGATATTTTTAACGATCCGACTCCCGATACTTCTGATTTAGTGGAGAGTCCTACACAGTTGAGCCCACCTTCATGCATCATGGAACCATATTCAGATTCAGTTCAACCAGATTTGCTTGATGACACCACATTGCCAGAGCTGAAATCACTACCTCCTACACTCAAGTATTACTTTCTTGCAGGACCCAAAGAGAGATATCCTGTTATCATTAGCTCAGACTTGACTTTAGAACATGAGTCTAGGTTGTTAGAGGTCTTAGAGAGGAACCGCAAAGCAATAGGCTGGATAGTGTCAGATCTTGTGGGGATCAATACCGCTCTCTGCTCGTACCACATTTTTACTGAGGATAATGTGAGACCTCCCCGTGAGTTCCAGAGGAGACTTAACCCCAATCTACGGGAAGGCGTGAAGAAAGAGATTGAGAAATGGTGCAAAGCAGGGTTTATATACCCTATTTCTGACTCCAAGTGGGTGGCCCCACTTCATGTTGTCCCAAAGAAGTCAGGTATTCAGATGGTCATCAACGAGGAGGGGGTAGAGATCGTGATACGAGTACCCACATCATGGCGTGTCTGTGTCAACTACATGCACTTGAATGCTGCGACCAAGAAAGACCACTTTCCCTTGCCTTTTATTGCTCAGATCTTGGAGAGACTCGCAGGGAAAGAGTTCTTCTATTTTTTTGATGGGTACTTAGGCTACAACCAAGTGGCATAGCCCCTGAGGATAAGGAAAAGACCACATTCACATGTCCATTCGACGCTTATGCTTTCAGGCGCATGCCATTCGGGCTCTGCAATGCCCCGGGCACATTTCAGTGGTGCATGATTGCCATATTTGCCGAGATGGTGGGAGATTTCATGGAAGTGTTCATGGATGACTTCTCGGTCCATGGTGATTCTTTTCATACATGTTTAACGCACTTGGACTGAGTCCTCACGAGGTGTAGAGAGGTGAATCTGGTACTCTCCTGGGAGAAGAGTCACTTTATGGTGACAGAGGGTATCGTGTTGGGGCATGTCATCTCCAAAAGGGGAATGGAGGTTGACCCTGACAACGCGGAGGTGATCAAGAAACTCGATCCACCTACCAACGTGAAGTCGGTGCGGTCATTTCTAGGGCATGTTGGATTTTATAGGAGATTTATTCTGGATTTTTCAAAGATCGCTCGCTCACTGACTGAGCTCTTAGGAAAAGACACAGAGTTCGTTGTAGAACATAGGTATCTGGAGGCCTTTGAGCTCTTGAAGAGGAAGATTTATGCCTCGCCTATCCTTCAAGCTCCTGACTGGTCTCTCCCCTTTGAGATCATGACTGACACTTCAGATTTCGCTATAGGAGCTGTGTTATGACAACGACGAGAGGGGATCCCATTTGCGATTCACTACACGAGCAAAGTATTAGATCCTACACAGAAGAATTATACAGTGACTGAAAAGGAAATGCTCGCTGTAGTATGTGCCCTCGAGAAGTTCAGATCATATATTTTGGGCTCTAAGGTGACAATCTACACTGATCATACAACCATTAGATACTTAATGGAAAAAGAAGGACGTGAAGGCACATCTTCTTAGGTGGATTTTACTCCTCCAGGAATTTGATTTGGAGATAAAAGATAAACCTGGAGTGAAGAATGTTGTGGCTGATCACCTTTCTCGGATTGAACTTAAAGATTCTCCTAATTATGAGCGGATTAGAGAGACCTTCCAGACGAGTCAATTTGTGTTATTGACTCACTCCCGTGGTATGCCAACATGGTGAACTATCTTGTCTCCAAGCAGGTTCCTCATGGTTGGACTAGGAGCAGCATTGACCAACTTAAGTCGGATTCGAAGAGATACCACTGGGACAATCCTTTCCTTTTCTTCGAAGGGCCGGATTGTGTTTGGAGAAGGTGTATTCCTCAGGAGGAGTACCAGAGTGTCCTCACATATTGTCATTCACTCGAGGCTGGAGGACACCATTCGAGAAAGAGAACCGCTCACAAAGTACTTCAATGTGGATTGTATTGGCCGACCTTGTTTAGAGATGCTATTGATTTTGTTCGGTCGTGCCCGATCTGTCAAAGGATGGGAGGGACAGTTGGACAGAGAGATGAGATGCTCATGCAACCGATGATTATTTGTGATGTTTTTGATGCATGGGGCATAGATTTTATGGGTCCCTTTCCCAACAGCCAAGGACATGAGTACATATTGTTGGCGATTGATTATTTATCTAGGTGGGTGGAGGCTATCCCCACCCGAACCGCAGATAGCAAGACTGTCAGTAAGTTTGTGAGAGACCATATTATTGCAAGGTTCGGGGTGCTAAAAGTTTTGATATCTGATGGGGGTAGCCACTTTGTGAACCGAGATATGAGATCTTTATCTAAGGACTATGGATTTGAGCATAGAGTTACTAGTCCTTACCACCCACAATCCAACGACATGGCAGAGGTTTCGAACAGAGAGGTGAAGAGTATTTTGCAGAAGTTGGTTCGTCCCGATAGGAAGAACTGGTCCCACATTTTGGACCAAGTTCTATGGGCCTATAGGACAGCCTACAAGACTCCATTGGTTACTTCACCATTCAGAATGATCTATGGCAAGCCATGCCATTTGCCTGCAAAACTGATTCACAAATCCGAATGGGAAATTAAGCAGATTAATTGGAGTTGTCACCTAGGGAAGCTTTGTCGAGACTTGAACTTGAACGAGCTCGTGGAAATCCGAAATAGGGCATATGAAAATAATTTGATATATAAGGACAAAGTAAAGAGATGGCATGATCAGCACATTAGGTGCAAAGACTTTGTCCCTGGGCAAAAGGTATGGTTGTTCAATGTCAGGTTGAAGATGTTCCATGGGAAGCTCAAATCTAAATGGACAGGTCCCTTTGTTGTTAAGAAAGTGCACGAGAATGGAAGTGTAGAGATAACTGATCTCACAGATGGTGCACAATCTCATGTGGTGAATGGACAACTGTTGAAGCATTTTGTAGATTCGAAAGAGCAGTTGGTCCAAGTCGAGGTCATCAACTTCATATAGAGTGAGCACAGAGCAGATACATCATATTACTCTTCATGAAGATGCGGCACCAAGATTCAACAGTTTAGAAGATTCATTCACTCTTGTATATCATCCTTTCTATGTATATTCTCCAGATCACATCGGTTCTCACACTTACTCATGTCCTATACTTAGGCTGACCAGAGCCTAAGTATAGGGGGAGCCGATGCCCACCATGTGTACATACTCATTCATCACCTTTACCTCGACCACCCCATTTTTTCTCTTCTTCTACACTTAGGCTGATCAAAGCCTAAGTATAGGGAGGCGGATCGACCTCTATACTTTTTATTATTTTAGCTTTCCTACGCTTAGCATGAGCTATGTCTTTTTCTCGCTTCTTGTGCTCTGAGTACATAGCACATGCTAAGTATAGGGGGGCGTGTATATATTACATATATACTTTAACCATAGCTCGTACTTTCACGTATTTTTTTATATATTATACAATAATTACAGAGTGGGTAAAATTGAAAAAAAATCTTAAAAAAAATCTTATTTGCTTAAAAAAACTTTTTTAAAGAAAAAACTCTTTTCTTTCTTTGTTATTAAAAATGTGTGTTTTCAAAAAAAAATTGAAGAAAAAAATCTTTCTTTCTTCCTTTCCTTTTCAAAAAACAAAAAAAAAACAAAAAAAAAACAAAAACAAAAAATAAAAACAAAAAAATAAAAATAAAAAAATTATACAAAAAAACTAACTAATGGGTTGGTTTGATCCCTGACACTTACACTTCCACACAAGACTAGTGATGTTCAAGAACACTTGGTTTTATGAGATCTTGAGATTTTGAGTTAACCAGCCTTAGTCATTAGGGTCCTTGATTTAATTATTCACATTTCCCTAGTTTGAAAGATTTGTATGCTATATTGTATGCTTAGTCTCTACCTTAAGAATATGATCAACACCTCACATACATGACTGTAATTATGATGAGATGAGTTGAAATTTCACTTGAGGAACTGGGATAAGGGATTTGAGTTTGGACTGATTTAATGATGCTCGAGGATGGGATAAAATCGATGAAGGCTTCATGAACCTGAGTGTCAGCACCATTAGCCAGTATGAGAACATGGTTCTTGTACTATCTCTTGATATTTACCTATGTGCCAGGGCGTGATATAAAATAAAAATGTTGATCAGTGTGCGCCAACTCTTGGTAAAAGCAGTGGAGCTAGCCAAAAATACTACAAAGCAATGAAATGTCAAAGAAAAGCTCTCATTCCACAAAGTCAATTATCAAAAGAGCTTCCACCAAAGGTGAGCGCTCCCAACCATTTCAAAGTGTCCACTTGGACCACTTCTATTAGGACCAGGAGTCGGGCTTGCACCAAAAAAGGGCTCTGCATCGAAAATGCTACAAGTCTGGCTGTAGAAGGTACGATAGGTACTCAAAAAAGGCACACCCCAGTGTACTCCTAGGAAAACAAGTGCAGACGGCTCCAACTTCTCTTGACAGGCACACTGATCAACACCAAAAAAAATATGCGTTGAGTAATAAGGCACTTGAGAGAATCCTCTTTCCAATGAGAGGGAGAGAAGAAATGACACAATCCTATTCCCTCCATCATCTGGCCTTCCATCTACACTTTCAAGTCTGACAACTAAAGAGACGGTGGATAGGATGCAAGAAATGATTTATTCTCTAGTGTTGATGATTGGGTTCTTAGGAGAGTCTCTTGGACTGGAACCTTGGGTGACGTTGCGACTCTACTCTTGTAACTGCAGTCCACACTTAAAGTCATATCCCTTATATATATGTATACAAAGAGAGTCTGATGATTAGGGAAATTGGATACCTTTTGACTAGAGCTTGGTTCAGCTTAGAATTTTAGGATCTCTAAAATCGAGAGTTCTTGAACGGATCAAGTCTTGCATTCACATACACAGTCAGGGGTTAACCCAACTTATTCATTCTTTATTTGCTCGAGGACTAGCAAAGTTTAAGTATAGGGGGGTGATGAATTCGCGATTCATCATCTCAATATCTTGATCTTAGCAAAATCCCCAAGTAAAATCCCAAATAAATGTTTATAAAATCAATAAATTAACAAAATGACTCTTGTAAATAAAACACATTAATTATTGTATATTAGATTATACAAAAAAACAACATTAAAAAGCCGCAAAATTAAAGGAGTTTTTCACTTATAAATAGCCCAAAACTTCATGTATTTTTAATAATTTTATTTCAACTCCTTTTTGGCTATTTCCTTTCTGACTTGTTCAGAATAATGTATACAAAATACAAAATAAATTTTACCTCAAATAAATGCTCCTAGATCCCAAAGACAAAAAGCTGTAAAGTCCAACTTCCAAGCTAAATTCCCGCTCCGTATGAATTCCGAATTCACCAAACTCACTTTTAAAGTTCAAGTTAGAAAATTATCTATCCAACGGAAGTTGTTTCATTAAAATCGGAGCTCATTTGCAAAAGTTGAGTTTTGGGACCTAGATGCACATTGTATATTTTGTATATATTCATTCTTTCCTCATTTTTTATTTTTTCTTTCTTATTCACATAAAAATCCAAAAAAATAATTGTTGTGTTGTATTTTCGATATATTATTTTATTGTATTTTTCTGTTGTAAATATCTCTTATAAAAAAGATAAAAAAAATAAACATTACAAAAGCAAACAAAAAATGTACATGTTATAAGTCTTCTTGTGTAAATTCCCCACTCTTTTTCTTCTCTTTATTTTATTTTCTCTTTTAAAGTAGCCTACTTTATTTATTTATTATTTAATTTCATTCTCCACAATAACCACCAATTCAACTCCATTATTCCACCATTTTTTCCAACTTCCTATTCAACTCCATTAATAATACAACCTCCCATTCAACTCCACCACCTTAATAACTTCTCATGTATTCTCTTTATATACATCTCATTCTCCTCATTTTTGCCTTTGATCCATCTTTATGTGAGGAGAGCAAAGTTCCCAGAGTTGAATTGGTGACAACGACACACCCGCGATCAAGCGACGACAACCCTCTCTCCGGTGAGATCCGTTGGCTTTTTGGCCAACATCGCAACTGCAACCGTGTGCTGCTCAAGCTCATCGCTCGCCGGCGATTCGAGCGAAGACCGTGCTCTTGTGAGCACATCATAGGCGACCGTCTCCATCGTAGGTAATTTTTCTTCTCATTTTATCATCTTATTATTTTTGCATTTTTTTATTACATCACATTCACCACCCCTACCCCTTCATTTATTTATATCTCCATCACCCTTACCACCATCATCTTAACATTTCTTGTTTATTCTCTCATTAAAAAATTAAAAAAATTAAAAAAAGGAAATACTTTCTTTCATCACAATAGTAAAAAAATTCAAAAAAAAATAAAAAAAAGAATAACTCCGCAGCTACGGTGGGAGCACCCACCGCCGCCCCCTGGTGCGGCTGCCGTGCACGCCCCTCCGCCTCACTCCTCCTGGAGCTCAGCGCCCCCCGTCACCGCCGCTGCTTCCAGCGCTCGCAGCCACGCCCCCGCGGCCGCCATCCAGCCGTCAGCTCGAGCCGCCGCGCCTCTGTGCCTCTGCTGGCCTCCGTGCATCCGTCCTCCGCTACGTAGCCGTCGACCTCCTCCCTCCGCCGATGCCACATGTGGTGCGCCTCCGCCGCCGGCTCTGCCTCCCCCACCTTCGTGTCCTTCCTGGGGAAGAAGAAGGTCTCTTTTTCTTTTAATTTTTTAACGTAAAATTGCATTGCCTTTATTATACAATTCTAATATTGCATAATAGTCCCTGTACATAATTTGCACTGTAATTATTGTTTTCTGAATTTGCAAAGACAACCATCTGTTCGCTTCTTAATTTGGACATCAACCTTGCGTCATTTTATTTAATGAAAAATGTCTTGATGTTTAGCAACTAGTTCTCTACCAAGTGAATATTTAATTATATTTTTCTGATATTTGGGTAATTAATTAAAATTATCTAACTGAAATTCTGCATATTTACCCAATCTGGACTCTTAGATTTATATCTCACTCACGGTTGCTCTAAATATTCCATTAAAATTAGACATGGTGCTTTGAAATGCGATTAAATTACTGTTCGAATTTCATCCAAAATAGACTTGTCTTGTGCCTGAAATAAATTGAAAAGTGATTTTCATATTTGAATTTTAATTAAATCCACGTATAAGATTTTTGTGAAATTTCAACTCTTCTGGATTCCTTGTATAAACACCATTTTGAGATAATTTGCACTCTCGCTAATTTGATAAGTGGATTTATTAGGAATTATTTACTCACTGCCACTCTATTTTCACTAAAAAATCCATAAAAATTCATAATTTATCAAAAAATTCCAAAAATATTACTGTAGTATTCTTGCATCATGTTTATATTCGATTAAAGTTTTCATAATGTTTGCTTACTGTTTGTGTGAAAAATTGCAAAAAACCCTTAAAAAGTATGCATTTTTCATTGTTGCATTTTAACCCTGAAAATTCCAAAAAAAATATGTTGTATTCATCTCTAGATTAGGATTCTAGGAAAAATATAATTTGGCTAAATTTAACTGATTTGACATTAAAATTAATTTGGTCTTGTTGTGTATCTTCTTAGTGTCTTAATTTAGCCGCATTTGCATTTGCATTTGTTTTTGCATTAAAAAATATAAAAAATACGCACTGAAAATCTAGTTATTAATTTTTGGATTAATCCCAAAGTTGTTCCTTTGCCTCCCTGTGTTCGACCCCGGACTTGCTCGGGATATAAACTAAGCTGAGACACTCTTCACGGAGATCTTCTCTCGATTCTGATTGAATCACTAAGTACACGTGCTACAACGTGCCCAAATTAAATATCGTATTTAGCGACTCGTCAAAACTACACAAAAAAATTTGAAAACCGAAAATTAAAATAAGGGAACTGCTAAATAAACTTTAACCTAATTAAAAATCATATTAGACATCACTGTTTAGGGGTTCACAAACCATCATTGTATTCAGGTACACTCTAGATAGAGTGAGGCACAACCCTTAAGGATTGGAGACAAAAACCCGATCTGTGGCTATCTCAATTATCATTTGGGACTGCCAAAGTATTGGCGCTTCTATCATACGTAGGCGAGCAGGGTCTTGTTGACGATGGTGCTCTCGCCTTGTGTAGAGCATCCGACTTGATCTGAAGTATTGAGCATAGGCCACACCCTCACTAGTGTGTCTATCTCATCGTCTTGCGTTTGAGTTAATCACTTGTGAGGGAAGTAGTGGTTTTTCTTATCGACTTCCTCTCTCTATTTCTTTGGCCGAGTGCCCCCCAAGACCGATATTGAGGACCATAAAAAGTGCAGATCACAAGATAGAAAGGAGGTGGAATAAGTATGGGAATACTTTCTTGGCAGTACACTCTCTCCTCTAGGGTAAGCCATTAAGGTTGTGTTACATTTTTTTCCTGAATTCAACATAAAATTGAAAATTTTTAAAAATAGCCGAATTTTCACGGCTTCAGTGGTGTTGAGTTGGTGGACCAATTTTAGCTTGTGTATGTTTCGATTAAATTAAGATCAAAGATTAAGTCCCGGATGCTTGTGCCATTTTGTCATTTCTTCTTTTACATTCCTCTTTGACCCTTATTCATTGTAAGCCTTCAACTATTTTACACTCCTTTTATTTATCATTCATCACCATATCTTTCATCCTCCATCCATCTTCTTTTCCCTTCAAGATGTTGACTCCTAGATGGTTTCGTCGGGACTCTGCCAACCACTACATCGATTCCTTAGGTTCGACATCTACGAAAAATAAGGGGTGATCTCCAAGAAGACAGAATGGACCTTGCGGACTTCTCCTTAGACTCCCCTATCTTCACTCATTTCGAGGATCGAGAAGACTTTTGTCTCTATCTTCTTCCTTACACTACTTTTCTTTCTCTAATAAATTTATTGTTCGAGATAGAGTCTCATCTCGAACTTGCTCCATTTTTTCTGAGGGTTGATCAGGGTACTATTTCCCAATGCAGATTCACCACCCGATCAAGAGCCCAAGCATGATTCCAATTCTGAGATGGCTCCCCATGGTAGAGGAAAGGGACCACAACTTCCAAGCAACGAATAGAATATCGAGCAGGGCACTGATGAATCTCCATTTCATCACCTTTATTCTATCATTTTGGCCTCAAAAACCCCAGCAAATGCATGTAAATAGCACCAATTTGTCTATAATAGCATCTCTTATTTATTGTATTTATTGTACATAAAATAATGTTTTTAATGCCAAAATTATAGAATAAAGAGAAGAAAAGAAAAAGGAATAAAATATTGCAAATATTTTATGACCCGAACCCCGAGACCAAGTCCAGAATGGAATTGGTTGACAAGGAATAAAGTAGGGGGAGATAAGGGCCAATAATACAATAAATACCTTATTTATTTATTTATTCATGCATTTTTGACACCTATTTTGTATTTAATTATTTATTCATCAAATAAAAATATTTTGTTCATGAAAGTTGTAGATAATAATGTGAATAAAATACAAAACTGAGTTTGTACAAAAAGAATATACGGTGTATATTTTATACACAGAATAAAAAGCCAGAATCTCAACTTCACAGACCCAGATCTTGCAAATAAAAACTCAAAATTACCCAAAAAAAACTTTTAATTGTATATAGCTTTTCAAGAACTATTTAATAAAATTGGTTTCATAATTTTTGGAGTTCATCTGTGGAAGTTAGGTTTTTAGCCTTCATTATACAATCTACCCAATTCAAATATTCAATTTATTCATTATTCATTATTTCTATAAATTTATATTTTTAGAATTTTGTAAATAATGTATATAATATATATACATATTGAACTTAGAATAAAATAAAAAATAAAATATAAAATAAAATAAGTCTATGAAATACATGGACAAAAATACCTATGATACCTATGTATATAAATAAAAGGGGATCTCATTCTTTTAATCTTTGTTCATCTATATTTTTATTAAATTGTAAATATTACATATAACTTATTAAAAACACAAATCCAAAATAAAAACAAATAAAATTCATTAAATAAATAAAATGTATATAAAATATAGGTAAAATACCTATAAGTATACCTACATAATATATATCTATTTATTTAAATATGCAAATAAAACTCATAAAAATTTAATAAAAATATATTTAGAATCACAAAAATAATTTATAAATTTATAAAATAAGAAAATAAAATAATAAAATAAAATATACAAAATAAAAAAATAAAGTATACAAAATACATGTAAATACACTTATAAATACATCATTAAAAAAACCCATAATAAAATTCATCAAAAAAATAAATAAAAATCATAAATAAATACTACATTTATTAATAAATATTTTTTATTTTATAAGCAAAATGTAATAAAGTCATTTATTATGATAAAATAATAAGTCAATGTTGTGCTGACGTGGACCAATCAGGTCCCTGCGATGATTGACCGCCTGGTCAACTCGACCCCCAGGCAGCTGATTTAACGTGGCTGGTCTTTTCTGCCCATCTTCTCCCTTTATTCCCGCTCAACTCGTCTATCCTCTGACATTGCTTTCTTCAGACGACTTGCTCCCCGATCATTGTACATCCACGCCCATTCATTTATTCTTTTGTACATAGCGTGTATCGCCGCCTACAACCCGGTCAATAAGGGTGCACCACCTGTTCTTAAATAAAGAATCTCCACCTTCTTCGCAATTTTGGTCAGCCATTACGCGTCTCCCTTCCTCGCATTCGGTCTAGTTGGACTCCTGGTGACAGGAGGAGTCTCTTAGTACCTCGAATCGGTCGGAGATGGCGGAGGTTGCACCCAAGGCCGCCGCTCCGGCGAGGCCTCTGCTCCTTGGCCAAATGCCAGGTATGAGCTGTGCCTTTATTTGTTTTAGATAGGTTTTAGTATTGTCATTTCATTTCCGTCTTTATATTAGTGTTTAGCCCTTAGGTGTAGCGTAAATTCGGCCACCCGTAGTTCGTTGGAGCTCCGCTCCGGCGAACAAATCCACCCGCTTCCTTTGTTGATACAGCCTCAAGTTTGGTCGAGGGACCTCCCCTCGAGCCGTGTGAGTCTTTTCCTGCAGGTTAGGAGCAAAGGGAAGCTCCAGGAGGCGCATTCACAGTCCACCGGAGGTACCTGGAGCTCCACATCTTCTCCGACTTCGTGGCGGCGCTCCAGTGTGCCTCCGCCCATTCCGACACCTCCATCAAGTTCAGCCACCTGCCAGGAAGCTCGTGGGAGACTTAGAAGTCTCAAAGGATGCCGGAGAAGCGAGATCGAAGGCGAGGAAGTTCGGCCATCCCGGCCTTCTTCCCCGTTCTTTCGCCTTGCCTCTCCGCCGTCGGATGATGAAGGTCTCCCCAGGTCGAGCCCCAACCATCGGATCCGCCCGAGCTTTAGCCATTCGATCACGCCAGATGATCTAATCTCGCTTGTGGATCCGTGAAGCGTCATCGCGCCTCACGAGGACGACGCGTGTCAAGTGAATCTGCACCGTCCGATCACGCGCCTTTTGGGGGTAAAATGCAAATCAAACCCCTGCTTTTTTATATTTAGTTATTAATTCTGTAAAATAAATATTTAGTGTAAATAAAAAAGTAAATTTTGCAGAAGGCCCCCTGTACTTCCTGAAATTACTTTTTGGTCCTTCCGCGCCTCACGTGCAGTCCCACGTGAGGCGCGTGAAAATTGCATTGTATACCCTGTCGCTTTTTGTAATTGTAAAATAATTCCGAAAATTAAAATAAATGTTTATTTATGTTGGTATTTTTGTACTATACCCCCTGCACTTTATTTTATTTGCAAAAATGCCCCTGCCAGGCTGTTTTATTTTTGTGTCTTTTATCTATTTATTAAAAATACCTATGTAGCTCCTAAAATTCCATAAAAATTAGGTTAGATGCTTCATGTAGTGTACTTTCACGCCCACAATTTTGACATGTATTTTTTGCATTTTACCTATTTTTAAAATTCAAATGGAGCCTAAATAATCACTGTCTAATTTATAAAATACCAAAAAATATAAAAAACTTTTTAAAAAATTAAAAAAAATTATATATGGTATATTTATATATATATTGATTCCAGAAAATGAAAAACCCTAAAAATAAGAAAAAGAAAAATAAAAAAATCAGAAAGCTCCAAAATCCAACAAAAAATATAAAAACCCTAGAAAATACCAAATATATATTTTTCCCTTTTATAATTATATATATTATTATAATGTATTAAAATTAATTTGGGTAATTTTAGGACTTAGTTTATATTTTTAAAACCCAAATTATTTTCGGCCTATTTAATTACTCCCATATTAGGGATATTTTTGGAATTTAAAATACATAAAATTTGGCAAAATCCCAGAAAAATAACAAAAAATATAAAAATATAAAAAGCAAAAAAATATAATATCTAATGTATATATTGAGCATTTTTATAAATTTATATCCTTATATTACTCCTTTCTCTTCTCTTATATATCTCTTTATATATATCTATATTATATAATTAAAAAATATAAAATAAAATATAAAAAAATATATAGATTATAAAACAAAATAAAAATTATAAAAACAAAAATTAAAAAAATAATATAAAAATTAAAAACCCACAAACACAAATAAGAATTGGACATGAACAATGAATTGAATAATTGCACAATCAATTCCACCACACAACCATTCGCCTCCTAGTGTTCGACCTCTACTTGTGCTTACACCTATACACATTTGCATGTAGAGTTATAATAAATTTTAACTCCACATTTTTTATATTCATTGCATATATTTATTGTGGGTTAATTGTTGATTGATTGAGGTCTTTTGTCGGTCGCCTCAGCGACTGCGCTCCCGCTCTGTGTGGAACGCAAGATCGATGATTTCCCTCCTTCATCAGGCACAAATTAGAATGAGATGAACAATCTGATTTTTGCCTCCATACAAGTAATCCAACAATAGTTGACCGACCAAGCTCTTTCCCAGGCTGCCTGTTAAAAAATGCTCAATGATCTAAGGAGGAGATCAGGAGAGAGAGAAACACACCAAGGAGGGGATGATGATATTCCTAGTGATATTGATGATTACCATTATGTAGATGTAACTCACAGAGGTGAGGGAGTGAGCAAGATAGGCCGACCCAAGCCCACTTTGAACCACACCTACAACCCAAGTGCTGGCCGCATCATTGAGTGAATCTAGATACTGTCGATCCACGGACACTTCGAGCTGAAACTGCAACTCATGTAACTTCTTCCTAGCTTTTATGGGAACCCATATGAAGAAACATATATCCATCTGTAACATTTTGGATGCATCTGTAGAATAAATCACTACTCCAACATCCCATTGGTGTAGTCAAGATGACCGCCTTTCCTTTCAGCCTATAGGGCAAAGCATTGCATTGGATCAATCATCTAGGAAAGGTGACAATGACATGGGAGGATCTGAAGTCAACATTCCTACACAAATACTACCCTCTTGGACATCTCAATCTCATGTGTTCCAAGATTGCAAGTATCTTCCAGGGACCCCAAGAGTCTATTCATGAGACCTGGGACCGTTTCAGTGATTTGATTGAGAAGTGCCCCTACCATGACATACAAAAGACCAGCTTGTTCCAACATTTTTTGGGGGACTAACAGAAAATAGCCAATGTGTATTTGACGCTGCCTATGGAGGCTCACACTTTAATAAGGACGAGGATGTAATATGACAAATATAGGAGGATATGGTTGAAGGAGAGGAAACACTTTCCTCCTCTCGTTCCTTCCAGATCCAACCACAACCATAGGTCCTCCGCAAGAATGTCAATATGGAGGATACACATGAAGTGGACATGTGTGACAACTATGAGCTGAGCATCATTGGGAGTCACATGTCCAAAGTCGACATCATTGAGAAGATGTCTCATGACCTAGAGAAGCTCGCTGGGATCGAGAAATGAATGAAGGAAATAGACAAGGTGGACATCATCACCAAGCAACTGGAGTTGTTAATGAACACCACCAGTGCCTGCAACTCTGTAGCAACCATCCCCGACACTCTTACTGAGCCAAAGGAGACTCCAGTGTAGAATCAACCTCAATTGAGTCCAATCCAGCCTCAGGTCAAGCGCACATATTATGTGCACACACCCAAACAGTCGCAGCAACATGCATAAATGGTTGTTTACCAATCACCTGAGCAACCCAGGTACCTTGAGCCATGCTTTCCACCTCCTCCACAAGAGGTAGATGATGTTTGGAGCAATGAACAACAACTGACCTGCCCTTAAGGACAACCACAGGGTCAGAACAATGCCAACCGACCGTTCCACCAACAACAAGGCGGGTGGAACTTCCAGCCCAACCCAACCCATAGCCAACAACCTTCACAGTAAGGATATTCTTGGAGGCAGAATTACCAGCAGTCTAGATTATCATCAACAATAATATCAGCAGCCGACTGCTTAGTATAAACATTAATATTCGTCTCCTTCGCAATACCAACAATATCCTTCTCTTCCTCTTCCTCCTTAGCACTCTCAGGGTTACCAACAACAACTTCCTCACTATCAATAGAGCCAGATGCCGAACCATGCTAAATCCTCTAAGGCCTCTTAGGTAAACCCAACACTAGGTTGTTTGGCCCAGTTAATTAAGAATGTGAATGAGATGAGCCAAAAGATAGATGACCTGACGGCTACCAAAACTGCTATTCCAGCCTAGGTCAAGGCAAATCTAAATTTCCGTTGCAAGGAGCATGTAGTCTATAGTGTTCAACCTGATTCAGGTGGAAATGATATTGTCTTATCTAATTCTATAACTGTCAGGATCGCTTGGATACTCCAGCCATATGTGACGGCAAAGGGAAAACGAAAAGAGTCTGATGGTGAATTGTTAGCAAATCCAGCCAATGGGGCCAAAGATTTTCTTAAAAGATGGAGCACCACCCACAACAGAAATACAGAAAAAATGAAGAAAATTCAAAAACTAAAAAAGAAAGTAGCAACTAAGGTGAAGTTGTACCAGCGAAGGAGAAGCCAACGACAGTAGCAATAGCAAGCGAACAAGAGTTTGTCGATGGATCCAAAATTATAGTACTTTTTGGTTCACTTGTTGTTGATGATTTTGCACATTTTTGCCTTTTACTTGTAAATCATGATATGGACACAAATGTACAACATAAAATTCTACTAATGTAAATATTCCTTTTCTTCAAGTAATACAGAAAAAATAATAAACAAATTGAAAAGTGCTTTATGTGATCTGAATTGTGAAAATATTACAAAATATCATTCTTGAAATGCCAATGCTGAAAGCCATGGAGTACATTCCAGTTGTGAAAAGAGGACTTAAAGAGGCATGTACAACAAAGCGTTCAAACAAAAGAAAGTGAAAGAGAAAACCAGAGACACACATCCTAACAATGGCAACTGTTAATGCCATCAGCAATATCCCGAACAAAAAGAAAGACAAGGGAGATCCACTCGTTCGCTGCCAGATATTCAACCAAGAATTCATGCGTACCTTGATCGATACTGGATCGTCAATTAATTTGTTTCCTTCTTCCTTGCTCTAGGAGTTTGGAGTAGGGCCACTCAGGCCTACAAAGATGATTTTACAGTTCGCAGATAGATCCGTCAAATAGCCCAGGGGAATGTTGGAGGTTGTGATAATCATAGTTCAAGGGATGCAATTCTCTGTTGATTCCATTGTCCTAGACATGGACACCTTCATGCCTCTGCTCCATACCCAAATGATCCTTGGTCATCCATTCCTCCGAACAGCTGAAGCAGTGGTAGATTATGGCACCAAAGAAATCACATTCTACTATAGAAGCGATAAAGCTCTGATAGAGATAGTCCTGGAACCCAAACCTGCAGAAGTGACATCTAGATTGAGAAAGCTTGAACCGAATGAGCAAGAAGACTATGATTTTTTGGCAGAAATCAAAGATATAGGTTTGTTCTTGGATGACACTAAAACACAGATGTTCCTCTCATCTGAGGACTGCCTAGAGAGCTTAGTTGAAGTGACCAATGTCTTTGACAATGGGATTTTTGCTGATGGATTTGCTGTGATATTTGAACAACCAACCTTGTCTAAACATGATGAATTTATTGTAGATTAATGTGATGTCTTAATTTTTGATTATGATTGCATCGTGTTGACAACCAATATATGAAAGAGACGATACCTATCAAAGTTTCTGAGGTCACCACCAAGCCGACTCCTTCTCCTTCAGAGCTCAAGCCTCTTCCATCCAATATAAAGTATGACTTACTTGTTAGAGAACCAGATATGCATCTAGTCATTATAAATTGACATCTGACCGAAGAACAAGAATCTCGTCTGTTTGAGGTTCTTGAACGAAACCGCAAGGCAATAGGCTGGAATATTATGGATCTGCATGGGATAAATCATTCACTCTGTTTATAAGAAGACAACAAACCCTCCTAAGAATCTCAATGTAGATTAAACCCTAACTTGCGGGAGGTGGTCATGAAAGAGATTACAAAGTGGTGTGATGTGTGATTTATCTATCCCATCTCCGACAGCAAATTGATGAGTCTCCTGCACGTAGTGCCCAAGAAATTAGGGATCACCATTGTCACCAATGATAAAGGAGAGGAGATTCCGACCCGAGTGTCAACTTCATTTGCATGTCTGTGTGGACTACAGAGGCTTGAATCTTGCAACTAAGAAGGACCATTTTCCATTGCCCTTCATCGACTAGATAGTCGAAAGATTGGATTTGAAGGAAATTTTTGCTTTATGGACGACTACTATGGGTATAATTAAGTCACAATCGCTCCAGAAGATCAAGAGAAGACTACCTTCTCTTGTCCATTCGGGACTTACACCTTCAAAAGGATGCCCTTTAGACTGTGAAATGCACCTGCTACATTCCAAAGATGCATGTTGGTGATATTTGCTGATATGGTAGGTGGTTTTCACGGAGTTTTTATGGATGACTTCTCGGTCTATGGTGATAACTTTTATCAGTGTCTGGGATATTTAGACTAGGTGTTGAAAAGATGTTGTGAGGTGAACCTTGTGCTCTCATGGGAGAAGAGTCACTTTATGGTCACTGAAGGAATTGTACTGGGTCACGTCATCTCCAAGCGTGACATGGATGTTGACCCAACAAAGGTGGACATTATTTCAAAACTTGAGACACCAATATATAAGAAGCAAGTACTATCATTTCTGGAGCATGTTGGATTTTACCACAGATTTATCAAAGACTTCAGCAAGATTGTCCGATCGTTGACTAAGCTTCTTGGTAAGGAGGCTGATTTTGTGGTTGCTGACCGGGTCCTACAATTATTCAATCTGTTGAAGGTTTTAATCACACATGCTCCTATCCTCCAGCCACCTGATTGGTCTCTACCCTTTGAGATAATGATGGTTGCTTCTGATTTTGTAATCGGTGCTGTGCTTGGAAAAGACGAGATGGGATGCCATTTCAATTCATTACACTAACAGAACATTAGATGAATCCCAGAAGAACTACACCATTATAGAGAAAGAGCCGCTAACTATAGTGTTTGCCTTAGAGAAATTTAGATCACACCTCCTCGGATCCAAGGTGATTATTTATACAGACCACTCTGCTATTAAGTACCTACAAAGTAAGAAGGATGCCATGCCTCATCTGATTCGATGGATTCTTCTACTCCAAGAATTTGACTTGGACATTCATGATAAACCATGCATCAAAAATGTGGTGGCAAATCATCTTTCCAAAATAGTTGAAGTTACAACTCCTGAGAAGAACTCCATTCCAATTACTGAGACTTTTACAAACGAGGCAATCTTGTCTATCACCTCGATCCCCTGGTATGCAGATATAGTCAACTAACTTGTCTCCAAGAAGACTCCGTCATACTGACCAAAGATCAATATTGACAAATTCTTGGCTAACATTCACTTCTACCAGTGGGCGATCCATATCTATTCTGTGAAAGAGCATATTTCATATGGAGGAGATGTATACCTCAGAAGGAAATCAAAGGTGTCCTCAACCACTGTCGCAAGATTATATCCAGTAGACACCATTCTGGAAAGAGGACATCAACAAAAGTACTACAATGTGGCCCATGGTGTCCAACTCTATTCAAGGATGTAGCTAATTACACCAAGAAATGTACTGACCATCAGAGAATGACCGGAAACATCAGTATGCGAGACACAATGCCTCTGAAATACATTCAGATTTCCGACATCTTCGATGCATGGGATATTGATTTTATGGGACCATTCCTAAACAATCAGGACTTTGAATACATCATTCTAGTCGTCGATTATGTAAGCATGGGTAGAGGCAATCCCCACTCGAACCACAAACAATCGCACCGTCTATCGATTCTTAAAGGAAAACATCATATCGCAGTTCGTGATTATGAAGATTCTCATATCTTATGTGGGGAGCGACTTCATCAACAAAGAGGTCAAGAAGTTAACCAAATAATACAACATAGAACATCATGTTGCAGCGTCGTACCACCATCAATCCAGTGGCTTGGCTGAATGTTCCAACATGGAGATCAAGACTATCATGTAGAAGCTTCTATGACCGGAGAGAAAGAATTGCTTACAATTGCTTGGTTAGGTTCTTTGGGCCCACCGAATAACGTATAAGTCTCCTCTTGGCATGTCTCCCTACTGCCTTGTTTATGGAAAGACATGTGACTTGCCAGTGGAGTTAATTCACAAATCACTATGGACATTAAATATGTGCAACTTTGATTCCGAGAAAGCCAGTAAAAACCATTCATCTGAACCGTTCACTAGAGTTCCGAGACCATGCATATGACTACAACCTGATGTACAAGGAGAAGGTCAAGAAATGGCATGATAAACACATATGAAGAAAGACTTTTGAACCTAGACAGAAGGTGTAGCTGTTCAATATGAAGTTGAAGATTTTTTCAGGAAAACTGAAGAGCAAATGGATCGGGCCTTTTATTGTAAAAACTATATGTGACAACAGGCACCTTTTTATGCCTGAATTATCACATGATGTACAACCTTTTGTTATCAACGACAGTTGCGTTGAAGTAGTATTTCAAGATGAGATCACAAAGGGTAATGGATCAGATACTTGAGCAGAAAATCAAAAAAGTTTGATTTTGTTTTCTTCTCTTCTTCTTTTCCTTTTCTTTTTTCTAATTCTTCTGAAAAGATGCTCATCCCTTTCACCACTGCTATACTTAGGACATACTTCGTCCTAAGTACAGGGGGGGATGAACATCCCAAGTTGTTTATTCTATGATCCCTCACCTGTCTCCTCAAGTCTTGATATTCTGTCTATACTTAGGGATACTTTACCCAAAGTATGGGGGGACAGGTTGAGCTGATGCCTATGTACATTCTTACCCTTGATCCTCCCCGCCTTGTGTATAATCTGCTATACATCGGATTATTCCATCCTAAGCATAGGGGTTACAATCAATTTCTCATTCGTGAGTTCTTTAGTTGTTGCAGTATAGACTGCTCTATACATAATAAGAGTTATGTCTTCCTTTTTTCTCTCTAATCTATGAGGACATAGCTCAAGCTAAGTATAGGGGGGTCGTTTATATGTTATATATAATTTGGCCATAACTAGTACTTTCATATTATCAATAGTATGGCTAATTAATAAAATACACAAGAATTATTTAAAAATACAACAATAAATTTGGTTTAAAATGCTTTGCAAAATGATTTGAAAAATGGTTGAAAAAATGTCTTGAAAAATCATTGAAAATTGTTTAGAAAACTTTTGTAAAATGTTATCAAATCTTTATAAAAATTCTTTTGTTTGTAAACATTTCTTTTATTTATGTAAATAAATTTTTTGAAAATCTATTTGCAAATGATTTGTAAAATAGTTACTTAAATCTCTTGAAAAATCTATATGTACCGTTTTGGAAAATATTTGCGAAATAATTTTCAACTTTTGCAAAGATAAGTTTTCAAAATATTGGTTAAAATGTTTCAAATGTTTTGAGATCCTTGTGTAAATATCAACTCAAATAAAATTTGTACAAAACTTATATATAATTTCAGTAAATAATTGCTAGCAATCAATTTGTCAATTCTTTGTAAAATACACTATCACCCTTGTAAATATAAAAGCACGCCTGTGTAAGTAGATGTACATATTTCTTTCACTGATCTTTTTTTCAAAAACATCTAAAAATATCAAAATCCAAGGACCCATAAAAACATGCAAAATATTTTCAAAAACATGCATAAAAATCTACAAAACTTTTTCCAAAAATCCATAAAAAGTTCAAAATAGAAAATGGTTTATCAAAAAGAATTTCTCTTGCATTGTACATAACATCTGCATTTTTCGGAATGATAAAGACAATTGAACAAGTCCAAATTAAAGTATGGAGATTAGAGCTTGGTATATACCTTAATACACTTAATTTCAGAGGAACCCATTAAGGACTGGAATTGGGATACTTCAGGTCGCCTTAACTCAATTCTTTTGGTTCCCTGAGACTATGTTCATGGGTCGATTCATTGTGTCCAACTAGAACCCTTCATAACATCCGTAAGACTCTTGAGATAGTGGATTGACTAGAAACCTCACACTTGAAACTTAGCTCAACTCATATGGACTATTGAATGATCTGAGAGTATAAGTCGGGACGATACTATGATGCTTCATCAATTGTGGCTCAGGAACCATTCTTGGGAATGTCAAAACCGGTACTCTAACCCACTTTTTCTGGTAACCATGACTAAGGACTGGAGACTAGATCGAGACAATGCTTCTGATGAGGAATGGTCTGCGGGCGCAACTTTTTCCAAGACCCCAAAACATGGGCAGACCAAAAGATGCTATATCTGCCGGGGCACAAAAAAGAATGCAGAGCAATGCAAAGTGAAAGAAAAAGTACAAAGAATAAGCCTACACCAAAAATTCCACAAAAAATACAATCTTAAGAAAACATCTACTTCTTGGTGAAGACTCGGTTACACTGACCGTGCTTCATAAGGGAATGAAGACTACACTAGTCCATTCCCAGTTCTTTTCCCATTCTTCTAGCTTCTCCCCCTTTTGGTTGTAAAGACCAGTGGTACATGACCTTAGAAGGGAATATCTGTCTCCACGAGGATGGGCTACCAAGAGAGCATACTCTTTTATAATTCAACGATTTGTCTTGGAAGAGCTGAAAAATTCACACACATGGATATGTCATTTTTAAAGTAGCAAGAGCATGCGGCTGAGAGGATGGATCTGACTTGATTGTGAAGAGAATTGGATGATAGGATTGTGGAACCTGAGAGATGTTGTCACATTTCCTAACCTTAGTGTGGTTCCGAACAAACTAATAATCCAAAGGTTTTAACTGAGCTCCAAACTTTAAGTTTAACAAGACAAGTTTAAGAGTCAAAAATCATTTCAAATTCTTTTTTTTCTTTTCTTTTATTTCTTTTCTGCACTTATAGGCATAAGTGTTTGCTAGGGACTAGCAAAGGCAAGTATAAGGGGTTATTAATCTCCATTTCATTACCTTTATTCTTTCGTTTTGGCCTTTAAACCCTAGTTAAGGCATGCATATATCATTAAATTGCATAAACTAACATATATTATTTACATGTAATATTGTATAAAATACTCTATTAAATGAAAAAACAAAAGAATAAAGAGAAGAAAATAAAAAGAAATGAAATACCATCTATATAAAATAACCCTACACCTTGAGACCTAGGCATCATGATGACTGGGTCGACACGGAATAAAGTATGGGGAGATAAGGGCTAAAAATAACCTTCAAACCTTAATTTTTATTCCCCATTAAATAGGTTTTGGGACCTAGTTTTATATTATTTATGCCACAATCAATAAACTTTGAACATGAAAGTTGTAGATAAAAATACATAGAAAAATACAAAATTTATTCATCTAAAAATAATGCACAAGTGTCCTAGACACTCAGAATAAAATGCCAAAATAAAAACTTTCCAGACCTATATCTTCTCCATATGAACTCAAAATTCACCAAACACACTTTATTGTTCATTAAAATAAATTATCTATTTAATGAAGTAGTTTCATTCAATTTGGAGTTAAGATGCTAAAGTTAGATTTTGGGCCCTCATTGTGCAGGTTTTACCTGTATAAAATAATCAATTTATTTATTCTTTATTTTTCATCATTTTTTATTTTTATAATTTTGTCAATAATATTCCTAATACATCTGCATAATTAAAATAAAATAAAACAATTAAAAAAATTAAAATAAAGAAGTGTATTATATTACATAGATGAATTATACATACATATACATGTATAATAAACATCTATATTTATTTTAGTGTACATATAACTTCAGAATAATACAATAAAATATTATTTATGTGTATTTAAAAAAAAATTATAAATATATAAATTATGTATATAAAATAATAAAAATTTAAACACAAAATAAAAATAAAATTTACTGTATATAGGTAAATATACCTATAAATGTTCATACAAAAAGTAACATATAATAAATTAATTCAAAAAATAAATAAAAATCACAATAAAATACTACATAAAATAATAAATATTTTTTATGTTTTATAAAAAAAATAATAAAATCATTTATTATTTATGTTTGATTTATCTTTGAATTTCATTTCTTGTTTGTCCTGTAGCAGGTGATGTGGACCAATGGGGGGATGGCCTTGGTTGGCCTGCCGGTCAACTGGGCCCCCTGCACCCCTATCACTGAGAGTTGAAGGCCATCGTGTTTGTTTTTCTCAATTTTTTATTTTGTTTCATGTGATTTGAGTTTTCCACATTTATTTTTCTTTATTGTCTGTTCTTGAGCTCTTAGTTAGGATTTTATTATCTGATTGAGCCGGGTAAATAATTAATCCACATCCAAAATATCTTCCTGTTCCTATAGTCTTATTTCGTACTTGGACTTTGGCAAATAAGCTAGGTTCTTTCCTATAATAGAAATTCTTACTAGGATGGTTCAAATTTGCATTTCATATAGATAGATTTATTTTTACATGCACGGATCATTTTGCATGTAGACTAGTAGCGACAGGTTTGCATCTCTTACTTTGCACGCATCAGTAATTTCTACACGCATATGCTTTTCTGACTTCCCTCCCTATTTTTCTAGACTTAGGATAAAAAGGAATTAGAAAAATCATCACACGATTTTATTTGAAAATTACTCAAAAAAGTGATAACCTAATAAAATATGGGACTGCTACACTCGACCCTAGAATTAAACGTAACAATCAATTTGTATTGGGGAGTGTAACCCCCTCATTGCTCACATGTACTTACCTCCAGACAGAGTGGGAGAGGACGTAGCCCTAAGGATAGAGCCCAAATCCTTAGACTTGTACCCTAAGCACATGCGTATCACTCTTCGGTAAACGGTCGTAGCTGCAAGCACTTACCTTCGACCTTAGAAAATTGTTTTGGTGTGCTCCACCTCATATCTCCCTTTGGGCATGATATAACCCAGTAGCTCGAGCAGATGATTCCACTATTTGGGGAGGTACGAGAACGTATGCTGGACGATAGGGTGACATCACCCTGTGTATTTATAGTTAAGTAACTATGTGATTCATTAAACTTAAAATTGAAAAGATAAAAGATAAAACTCTTATGGTCTCCTCTTGCGTTCAGTTGGTGAATTGAGGGTTTGGTTTGTTTTTGCTTGATTAGAATAAAGATCCTTCCACACATTTCGTTCCTTTTTCATTTTGTTCTTGTTTGACCTTCGTGATCTCACATCTTCCTTTTGTATCGAAGATGTCGGATTGAAGAACATTTTGTTCAGACTTCACGAATCTATCTTTATATACACTAGTTCGATCGTCTTCACTTATTTGAGATGACTCTTGATGAATCTCAGATTCATCACTATAAAACTGATTAATTAAGCTCAAATCCCTCAAAATCATTGGTATTTCTTCATTTATTCTGCATAATTAGCATTCATGCATGTTTTGATAAGAATTGCATTTTATCACTTATTTTTTACACACCAAAATTGACCTGTAAATAGCCTAACTTCTCTGATTTTTAACTAATTCATGCTAAATCCGAATAACCCAAAACCACCTCCACTGTGTACATATCATTAACAAGAATAAATGAATAATAAAAAAAAATCACTAAACCAAATAAGAGGACCAAAAACCCAAACCTTAGTTCTAGGAATCTCGGAATAAAACCCTCATATCTTCCCCATCAAGTGCCCGTTTTAATCCTACTCACTTTTGAATTAATGCACATTCAATTATCTTCAAAACAAGATCAAGTTTAAGTGAATCGGAGCTCATATGTGAAAGTTGGGTTTTGGGCCTCTTCTGCATTTGTATTTTAGCGATTTTTGACCTATTATTTTATGTACATAATTAACCTAGTTTATTTTATTTCTTTTTCATTTGTCTTCTTTGATGAAAGTTTTATTAAAATACGAAAAAATCCAAATCCAAAATGAGCTTGAAATCAAAGAAACTAACCGAGTCCAAGTCTTCACTAACTGTCTGTACAAAATTGATCTTTTTCGTGTTTTATTTTATTTTTTCTTTTTCGTAATTAATAAAAATACAAAAAATTAGATTAATGTGTAAATATTTATTTTTGATTTTATCATATATTTTCGGATTTTTATTTGGTTTAAAAATGACAAAAAATTATAAAACCCAAAAATCAAGGTATTATATGTACATGGGATACCCCGAAAAGATCACTTTGTGCAAACGATCGATTTTCATTTAGATCTCTTCATGAAAGTTATAGATCTCATCGAGACGAGCAACTTTCGTGAAGAAACGTTTTTGATCCGAGGCTGTTTCCTATTTATTTCATATTTTTATTTCTATTTATTTTCTGATTTTTGTGGGGCTAACACGTGGCAGCTCTTGGAGCCACCACGTGTCACCCATTTTTGGATGTTATATTTTCAAAAAAATAAAAGTTGTGCACGTGCAGGGCACGTGCCTCCTGCGTACGTGCCCAGCACGCGCTCCTCGCCCCCTTTTATTACCACCACGTGTCACAATAACGACCGTCCGATCTAGGCCGATCGGACGACCGAGGATCTTCATCATCAACCATCGACTTTCCCAATTCGCGTCGCTCCGCTCCACTACGTGATCTCCGTCGAAGATATCTTTGCTGCCGCCTTCTCCCAAATCACCCTCGTCTCATCGCATCTCCTCCCCCCGAATCCTCGTCGAATCTTTTCGCTTCCTCGTCACTAGATCTTCCCCCGATTTTTGCCGCGACCAAATCAAATCATCGAACTCCCTTTCAAATCTCGCGCATCCTCCATCCCTATAAAACCATCGTCGGTCTCTCTGTGAAGCCCATCCGCCATTCAAAACAAGAGGGTCCCTCTCCGGTAGTGACAGTTCGGCAAGCCACCCCTTACGGCGAGATCCGAGGACTCCAATCCTCATCGCAGACGCCCGCACCCGCTCTACCTCTGGCTTGCTCGCCAGTGAGCCTCCTCCTCAGGTATCTCTCCGATCTCCCTCTCCGTCACTTCACATCAACCATCTCCTCCTTCGCTCTTCCCATTCTCCTCTTCTCGATCGCACCTCTCGCCGCACTCCACCTTCATCTCCGGTAGTCCTAGGAGCCCACCACCTTGAGTACGACTGGACCCTCACACCAACTTCATTTCTCGTATTGCGACGGAGCTCTACTTCCAGGAGCTTTGACGCTCCAGCCTCTTCTTCATCAACAGTACTTCCTCGCCATCGAGCCTGGTATCACAGGTCGTCTCCTTCGCCAACGATCACGCCATCTTCATCGACCAGTAGCGCCTTCTCCACGAGCGCCGACGACCCTCGCCAGCTCAAGGGCTACGGCAACACATTCTAGAGGCACCTTCGGCTTCGTCCCCCTCCTTCGCATCCAGTGCTCGGCGTCTTCTTCGTCAATGACAACTTCCGCTCTATGCCCGCTGCCGGATCCCCATCGAAGACCACCAACTGAATCCACGCCTCGCCGCCGGATGGAACACCCGAGGCCCCTGCGCACGAGCACCCCGCGTGCGGCGGGGGAACTTGCACCGATACCCCTAGAGTTTCTGTACAACATCGAAGTCCCTCGCACACGATCTTCACGTGGTCGGCATGAGTATTTATGAAGAAGCCCTCGAGAAATCTCCAGTTTACCATCCAGCCCCGCCAGACAGAGGCACGTGCATAACACGTGCTCTCCTGGGATATTTGCAGATATACACTCCAGGGTATAGGTAATTACCATCTAGTCCTTCCATTGTATTCTTTTTATATTTAAATATTGTAAAAATACCCCTGTATTCCCCCTCAGTTTTGGACCTCTATGTTACATCATTTAATTATCCAAAAATATCATTTTGTTCTTCAATTAATCTCTACATCTTGGCATATGTTTGATATTTTTTGTGATCAATGGTTAATTAATAAACAATTATTTTGTAGAAAACTACATATATTTCCCATTTCGTGCTTTGAATTTCATAATTAATTAACCGTTGCTCTAAAAATTGCCACAAATTCACATATCGTAGAATTAATTGTACGTTACATTGTGCCCAAAAGGAATTGCATTTGCATGCATCATTTGCCTTCTAAAAATCATTTTGCATATTTCAATATTTAATTTTTAATAGGTATTGAATCTTGTATTTTTAAGGTTTAGGATTTTTCTAAGATCCATCACATAGTGATAGATTTTGGATAGTTTTATCCTTGAAAATAATTAGGTTTAATATTAATTATAATTAAATATTGAAATTCACTTTGTTTGCATTTAAAAATTCTTAAAAAAATCAACTTGCTCTAAAAATTCCAAAAAAAATGCAGTGCATTCACATCATCATAATTATCATCGTGGCCATGTTTCATATTTTTCGGACATCGTTTGATTGGTCTTTACATTTTAGGCCCTAAAATAGGCCAAAGTTGCATATTGCATCCCTAATTGCATTTAAAAATTACAAAAAAAGATCGCCTCGAAAACCACGTACGAACTTTGATAGACAAAATTCTAGGTTGTTACTTTGCCTCCTTATGTTTGACCTTGGGACTTGCCCAAGTAAAATAAAGATAAAACTGCATCGATTAAAAATTGGCTAATTTTGTGTGGTTATTTCTTGACTGATTCTGATTGCCCACCTACAACGAAACGACACATTATTTTAAGCAAATGATAATCCATGCTATTTAACACATGCAATATCGGACCCGTCAGATGGTGCCGTTGTCGGGGAGGCAAACGACTTAGATTTTTGTCTAAAATTTTTGTTCGGTTGTCCGCATTCGAGTAGTCTGAACCTCAAATTTTTCACTATATAAATTCCATTTTTTTCTGCATCTATTTTCTGCATTTATTTTCTTGTTTTATATTTATACTTAAGTCGCTCTCTTACACACTCTCTCTTATTTTTCTTGCGAGGTATTCGGCGTACGTGGAGCGATTTTTCAAGAACCGACGCATCTTCACAAACTTCCGAAAAAACCGTAATAAATTTAAGATCGAGTCGTGGGAGAACATAGAGTCTAGGATTTTATTTACTGCAATTTTATTTTCTATAATTAATTGCTCATATCTAGTGGTGTCCGTTTGGACTCTCCCGTGTGTAAAAGACCTTTAACTCTTTATGTGGTGTGTCATGGCCTGTTTCACTATTCAGTGAGGGTGGGGCCCGACTTGAGTAGCGCTTAGGATAGATCTGCACATACGACTCTTAGAGCGTTTAATTTTTTGATTGTGCTCATAGAACCTAGGAACACACTTCACTTTAATTGAGACGCACATTAGATCGTTCAATTTAGCCAAACTCAACTCAATTCTTAATTGCTAATAGAACTTTCTGCTAGGTGCGATTTTTCATCGGCTTGCATTCATTTAGAATAAACTTTTAAATTCTTGTATTGCATCCCACATGGAGATTGCGAGGAATCACTGTAAGTCTTCTAACTCAGCATACATCATCGTTTTTCGTGTGCATCGGCTTTTCCTGAATTTCTCCCTCCTGTTTTGTCACATAATATTAAAAGGAAATTAGGACTAGACAGTAGACGTGTATTTGTGCTCACTTAATTTTTCAGTGATCGCCTAATTAAAATTGAGAATGTTAAACATAACTGATTTTAAATAACCCATAAAATCAAGAATTTTTGCGGGAGAGCAACCCCGACCTTGGATTCTTTTATTTGTCTGAGTGAGCGAGAGACGACACTTAAGGATAGAGTCTAGCTTCAAAATTTTCGTTCGGACTACTGATTCTAAAAATGATTAGCTACTTCTCAGTGAGGATCTATAGGTAGCCGGTAAACGGTCCAGATTTTCTTAGCAGAGTGGGTGGTTTAAAGTACACTACGTAAGGCTCTGTCCTTAAGTAACACAGGTAGCCGTTTTACGGTTCGTACTTACACATATACTGGCTGAAAGTAGGCGCAACTAGTTGTAGGAATTCAGGACAGTCTTTAAGATAATCTTTGACACCTAATAGCTCGCTAAATTATTTTTCAAGATTGTCTTATCACCAACTAAAATTGAAAATATAAAAGTCGAACTCTTACGGCTTCATTGTGTGAGTTGGTGAACTTGGGGTTTGATTTGCGTTTGATTTGTATGCGTGAACCGTTTTCGAAGATCAAAAGACACACATTTGTGCCATCAATCTCCTTGATAAAAACTTCTTTTGAATATCCCGTGCACTTGCACCGAGATCAACCATGTCGATTCATCATCAACCTCCTTTGACAAAAACATGACAATAGTCTGGATACCCATCTGATCTATATTATGAAAATGAATTTGTCTCGGTCAAGCCCAACCCTCTTCTTTCAATAATCCTTCAATATTTGAGGGAGATTTTCACTCTCGAATGAATACGATCCCCTCATTGAATCTCAAGCGATTCTACTCGAATCATCAGACCACACATGACCACTTACCATCTTGGACTGAACCATCATATTCTTGGTTTCTCTCTAATGAACCACTTCAAGATCAAATCACTTTTGAGGCTCATGACTGGCCGAGAAACCAAACCCAGATGGAGAAACCTGCACTTAATGATCATCAATGTTGGATTGACCGTGATGATCAGATCCCTATTGACCAACCTACACATAGAAAGGACCAAATGGATAAAATCGACACATATGCACCCTTTATGACTCCATTATATGAGGATACCATCAATCATGACCATGGAAGTAGACTCTACTCAAACAAGCATTACATGCATAAGTCACGACATATTGAGTACGAGACCTAGACATTCTCGCAAAATCCTTCCACTGAGCAGCCTCCTTCCATAATTTTTGAGGAGAAATTTTCAGAAAATAATGATCATATATCGGATATTCCAAGAAAATCTCCTCTCAGCACATACAGGAAAATGGAAGATGAAATTATTGAATCTCAAATGCAAAAATGCACACCGATTGCTCCCATGATTGATCATGAATGGAATTTTGAGGATGCTATTTCGAGGATAAATAAGAGATTCGATTTAATGGAGGATAGATTTCGAAAGTTTGCTGACCGATTAATTTCACTCTTTGGTAGCTCGGACATAAAAATGGATGAGGAAAAGATTGGATCTCATGTCGATAATTTTGAGGATATTCAGAAACCTAGGGACGATTTTGACAGCGGCATTTCTGCATATTACTCTTCTAGAAATGACTATGCATTTGACTCTTACTCAAAACATCAAAGCCCCTTCTCATCTACGGAAGACACCACATCACCACACCACATAGAAAATACCAAAAAAATGGGATATCAGAAAACACCCAAAAAATCGAAAATCTCGAAAAATACATAAAAATTGAAACTGAAGAAGATCTGAAGAATTTAGATCCTACTTTACAGGAAGCACTAGAGAAAAGATTGATTTTTGAACTTCCCTTTATACATGCCATTGAACACTTCACCGACCTTCAAGGATTTGTAATGGACAAATTAATGATGAAAAAGTCGGGCAGGATAAGAACAAAGACTAAAAGACATATCTTGTCAATGGTCTCCTCCTTGGTGTTGAGGAGAAAAACTAAGAGCCGCATAATGAAGCGGTTGCCCAGATTTAACTGTGAAATCAAAGACATAATTTTCACCCATGCTCGAATTGATGACGACTCACCAATTAATATCCTCCTGACCTTTGTATTTCACGAACTCAAACTCGAACCTATCAGGAAGATACGAGAGATTGTTCAATTGGCTGACTGATCAATAAAACGACCGAGAGGAATCATTTCTGTAATCATGACATTCCAAGGTGCTCCGCTCAAAGTAGACTTCACGATCATAGATATTGAGCATCAAGGAGAATTCACCCAGACTTCAATTATTCTCGGAAAGCTATTCTTAGCATTGGCTAAGGCAATTATTGAGTGTGAGATGCGGGAAATCAATTTTAAAGCATTGGAAGTACTTCGATCTCACCCGATCTTTGAGGAACCACGATTTTCTGAGGCAACCCACGAAGTCCTCGACAGACATAACCATGAAGCAGTAGAAGAGCCCTACCCCGTTGATACATCTGAGATAACGGTCATTGATGAGACTATTGATTTAGAGACTCTCCCTCCTGCTCCATTCTCAGCTGCTCTCACCATGGAAAATCAAATATATGAATCATATGATCCTGAGACTTATGCATGGTCGCACCCTAGGTCAACCTATTCTGACTACCTTGATCACATCAACTCGACACAGGAATGCTCCAACATCAAGTCAATTGAGAATGAACATGCAGAGACTCTCCCCACTATTTAAATTCCTGTGGATCTCACAATAAAGGAATGTTTCTCATATGATCCTGAGACATGCATGGTCGCACCCTGAGTCAACCTAATCTGAATACCTTGACCAAATCATCCCAAACCAGAAGTGCACCAACATTAAGAAGACTACGAACAAACATGCAAAACAGACACCGACCAAGGAGAAGAATTCCAATGGTTATTCATCTGGAGACTCAAGTGGACCAATACCTTCACGAAACAAAATGACTACTCCTTTATCGAAAAAGAAAGTCACCTTTGACCTTCCGGAAGAGGAATCATCTGATGATCCCTCATCATATCCGGAAAAGGTAATCTACATGAGTGAGGTCTGCTCGGCAGTTCTAAAACCATATCTGCGCAAGGATCCAAACTTCGATTCCTGTTGGACGACGCCCGTTCCTCACTATTATTCATCCAAAGCCGATGCTCCTGCTCTCATCAAATACACTGGAATTATTTCTTATGAGCTGACTGAGAGTGGTGCTTCAGAGTATTCATCCGAGGACAACTCGCGTGATCTCAAGAAGGAACGAATTCTGAGAAAATAACTGAAGAAATAAAAAGACAAGAATATCTGGAGTGTGTCCACTTTCAAATACTATTCCTTTGAGGATAACTCTGACGATGGCTACCTTTCATCTGACTCATACGCTTCATCTAATATTCAACATGATTTTCCAAGGATAACATCGATAATAGTTGGGAATCATATGCTTCATCCCCGTCTTACGATCTTCCACCACAGGCTTACAAAAAGATCGACCGAAAACCGCCTTAATCATCGGCTACCCACCCTCCCTCCTGACCACATCAGTCTCCTTGTACATCTTCTTCCTCTACTTAGGCCAAGGCCTAAGTATAGGGGGGACCGATGCTATCTGTACATATCATTCTCCCCATCTCACGATTGCCTCATTTCCACCCTTCTTCCTTACTTTGGCTGACCAGATCCTATGTATAGGGGGAACTGATTCTCATTTGTATATGGTTTCTTCATCCGCATATCCTGACCACCTCATTTTTTTGCTCTTCTTCTATACTTAGATTGTTCACAGTCTAAGTATAGGGGGGCGGACCGATGTATCTATCTTTTTCTTTGTCACTCTCTTACGCTTAGCTCGAGCTATGTCTTATTTATGCTTCTTGTGCTTTGAGGACACAACACTCGCTAAGTATAGGGGTCTGTATATATACTGTGTATATATTTTACCCATATCTCATACTTTTCCGTAAGTCTATATGTATTTACGGGGTGGATAATTAATTTGAAAAAAAGGAAAAAGAAAAAAAGAGTTTTGCTACTAACACTGACTGTGTCCAACCCATTTTTTAAAAAAATGTCTTCTTATTCATTTTTCCATCAAAAAAGAAATAAAAAAATAAAAAATGTGTCTGCATTTCACACACCTGCACTTCATCCGGCATCACATTCATTTGCATCTGTGAAAAGCCTTTGGGTTCTGAACTGAGTTATAAGCAGAACCTGAGAGTGGTCTCGACTTGACCTTAATCCACCTAATTTTCAGAGGAACTTCACCGAGAAATGGGACTTTAGAAGCTTTAGGTCTTTGAGTTAATTCTTCGAGTTCAACATAACAATGTGCAACATTTGACTCTTAGTGTCTAACCTGATCTCTTCATTCTGGGTACAACTCTGGAATAAGGAATTAATTTGTACTCTCGCACTGTGCACTTAGCTCAACTCAAATGGGGTGTTGGAAGACTGTTGAGTTTCTTTTCTGGTAGCATGGAAATCTAAAGACCGGAGTACGGGTTGAAATAAAGCTTCGGAAAAGGGATGGACAACTGGGCACAATTTTTTCTAAGACCGCAAAACATGTACGGAAAAAAGATTCTATATCCGTAGGGGCACAACAAGATCCAAGCAGAACCACCAGAAATCCAAATACAAAGAAGCCACTACCAAATAAATATCTGACCAAAAAGGTCCAAGCTTCAAGAAAACCTGCAGATCTTGGTGGAGACTCGGCTACACTGACCAGCTTCATAAGGAGAGGTGACTACACTGGCCACCCTCCAGTTCTTTTCTCCTTCTTCTAACTTCTCCCCCAATTCGATTGTGAACACAACACGACAGACCTTAGAAGGAAATACTTGACTCCCCGTGGACGAGTTACTAGAGACGAGGTTTGCATGGTAGTCCAACATTCTGGATGGGAAGAGTTAAAACCTTTCACACACATGAGTCGATTGTTCAATGTTCATAGGGTATGCTTTGGGAAAAGGATTGATCTAAGATGACTTCTGAGACGAGACTGTGGAAATGATGTGTAGAACTTGAAGGCTGTTGATTTTAAAATTCTAAGTCTCATAGAAGTTCCGCCAAACTTATAATCCAAAGGTCGAGTCTAGTTTCATTTTCATCTTCAGTTCATGGTCTTGGTATGGAACCCAATCTCATTTCACCTCATGGCATTTTTTTTGATGCTCAGGGACGAGCATGGTTTATGTATAGGGGGATGATGAATATCAGATTCATCACTCTAAAACTGATTAATTAAGCTCAAATCCCTCGTAATCATTGGCATTTCTTCATTTATTCTGCATAATTAGCAATCATGCATGTTTTGATAAGAGTTGCATTTTATCCCTTATTTTTTGCACAAAATAAGAAGCCAAAAATCCCAGCCAAAATTGACCTGTAAATAGCCTAACTTCCCTGATTTTTAACTAATTCATGCTTAAACTCCAAATAACCCAAAACCACCTCCATTGTGTACATATCATTAACAAGAATAAATGAAAAATACAAAAAATCACTAAACCAAATAAGTGGACAAAAAACCCAAACACTAGTTCTAGGATTCTCGGACTAAAACCCTCATATCTTCCCCATCCAGTGTCTGTTTTAATCCTACTCACTTTTGAACTAATGTACATTCAATTACCTTCAAAACAAGACCAAGTTCAAGTGAATCGGAGCTCATATGTAAAAGTTAGGTTTTGGGTCTCTTTTGTACATTTTGAATTTTAGCGGTTTTTGCCCTATTATTTTATGTACATAATTAACCTAGTTTATTTTATTTCTTTTTCATTTTCTTCTTTGATGAAAGTTTTATTAAAATACCTAAAATTCCAAATCCAAAATGAGCTTGAAATCAAAGAAACTAATCGAGTCCAAGTCTTCACTAACTATCTGTACAAAATTAATCGTTTTCGTGTTTTATTTTATTTCTTCTTTTTCTGAATTAATAAAAATCCAAAAAATTTATATTAATGTGCAAATATTTATTTTTGATTTTATCATATTTTTTCTGGATTTTTATCTAGTTTAAAAATGACAAAAAAATATAAAACCCAAAAATAAAGGTATTCTATGTTCATGGGATACCCCTAAAATATCACTTTGTGCAAATGATCGATTTTGGTTTTGATGTCTTCATGAAAGTTGTATATCTCATCAAGACGAGCAATGTTCGTGAAGAAACTTTTTGGATCCAAGGCCATTTTCTATTTATTTCAGATTTTATTTCTATTTATTTTCTGATTTTTGTGAGGCTGACACGTGGTAGCTCCTGGAGCTGCCACGTGTCACCCATTTTTGGATTTTATATTTTCAAAAAAAAGCCGCGCACTTGTGGGGCACGTGCCTCCTGCGTATGTGCCTAGCACGTGCTCCTTGCCCCCTTTTATTGCCGCCACGTGTCACGATAATGGGGACGGCCTCTCGGCCGATCGGACGGTCGAGGATCTTCGTCTTCAACCATCGACTTTCCCAATTCGCGCCTCTCCGCGATCTCCGCCGCCGCCTTCTCCAAAATCACCCTCATCTCGCCGCATCTCCTCCCCCCTGAATCCTCGTCGAATCCCTTTGCTTCCTCGTCATCAGATCTTCCCCCGATTTTCGCCGCAACCAAATCAAATCATTGGACTCCCTTCCAAATCTCGTGCATCCTCCAGCCCTACAAAACCATCGTCGGCCTCACCGTGAAGCCCATCAATCGTTTACAACAAGAGGGTCCCTCTCCGGCAGTGACAGTCCGGCAAGCCACCCCTTACGGCGAGATCCTAGGACTCCAATCCTCGTCGCAGACGCCCGCACCAGCTCTTGCTTCCAGCTTGCTTGCCGTTAAGACTCCTCCTCAGGTATCTCTCCGATCTCCCTCTCCGTAACTTCACATCAACCATCTCCTCCTTCGCTCTGCCCATTCTCCTCTCCTCGATTGCACCTCCCGCCGCATTCCACCTTTGTCTCCGGTAGTCCTAGGAGCCCACCACCTCGAGCACAACTGGACCCTCACACCAACTTCAGCTCTCTTATTGTGACAGAGCTCTACTTCCAGGAGCTTCGACGCTCTGGCCTGATCTTCATCGATAGTACTTCCTCGCCATCAAGCCTGGTATCACATGTCGTCTCCTTCGCCAACGATCACGCCATCGTCATCGACCAGTAGCGCCTTCTCCACGAGCGCCGACGACCCTCGCCAGCTTAAGGGCTACAACAACGTAGTCTAGAGGCACCTTCGGCTTCGTCCCCCTCCATCACATCCAGTGCCCGGCATCTTCTTCGTTAACGACAACCTCCACTCTATGCCCCACTGCCGGATCCCCATCGAAGACCACCGGCTGAATCCACGCCTCGCTGCCAGGTGGAAAACCCGAGGCCCCGCGCACGTGCACCCCGCGTGCGGCGGGGGAACTTGCACCGGCACCCCTAGAGTTTTCGTACAACATTGAAGTCCCCCGCACGTGATTTTCACATGGTCGGCATGAATATTTACAAAGAAGCCCTTGAGAAATCTCCAGTTTACCATCCAGCCCTGCCAGCCAGAGGCACGTGCATAACATGTGCTCTCCTGGGATATTTGTAGATATACGCTCCAGGGTATAGGTATTTACCATCTAGTCCTTTCACTGCATTCTTTTTTATACTTAAATATTGTAAAAATACCCCTGTATTCCCCCTCAGTTTTGGACCTCTACGTTACATCATTTTATTATCCAAAAATTGCATTTTGTTCTTCAATTAATTCTCTACATCTTGGCATATGCTTGAATTTTTTTTGTGATCTATGATTAATTAGTAAATAATTATTTTGTGGAAAACTGCATATTTTGCCCATTTCGTGCTCTGAATTTCATAATTACTTAACCGTTGCTCTAAAAATTACCATCAATTCACATATTGTAGAATTAATTCTACGTTACATTATGCCCAAAAAGAATTGCATTTGCATGCATCATTTGCCTTCTAAAAATAATTTTGCATATTTCAATATTTAATTTTTAATAGGTATTGAATCTTGTATTTTTAAGGTTTAGGATTTTTCAGAGATCCATCACCTAGTGATAGATCTTGGATAGTTTTATCCCTTGAAAATAATTAGGTTTAATATTTATTAGAATTAAATATTAAAATTCACTTTACGTACATTTAAAAATTCATAAAAAATCATCTTGCCTTCAAAAAATCCAAAAAACTTACAGTGCATTCATGCCATCATAATTATCATCGTGGCCAAGTTTCACATTTTTCAGTCATCGTTTGATTGATCTTTACATTTTAATCACTAAAATAGGCCAAAGTTGCATATTGCATCCCTAATTGCATTAAAAAAATTACAAAAAAAGACCACCTCAAAAACCACGCACGAACTTTGATTGACAAAATTCTAGGTTGTTCCTTTGCCTCCTTGTGTTCGACCTTGGGACTTGCCCAAGTAAAATAAACATAAAACCGCATCGATTAAAAATTGACTATATTTTGTGTGGTTATTTCTGGACTGATTCCGATTGCCCACCTACAAGGAAACGACACATTATTTTAAGCAAACGATAATCCACTCTATTTAACACAGGCAATATCGGACTCGTCAACTCTCTTCCAAATCGTCTTCTTCTATTTACCTCACCATGTCTTTCGCTAATAAATCCCTTGTTTGAGTCGGGACTCTAATATTGAACTTTCATTTTAGACTTCTTCATTTCTGAGGACTGATCGAGTGCCTTGCACATTCTCAAAGACAGATCTTGTGGACTTGATGGAACCAAAGGGAAAGGCCCCATTAGCGGACCAATCTATGATCAACAGCACGATGTTGGCATCCGATCAAGACAATTAGGCATAGCTTACAGAGCAAGCCAATATCCAGGTCGGATTGAGAGAGATGATCTTAGAGATGAGGAATGCATGAGGAGAGATGATATAAGAGGTGGGAATGAGTGTGAGAATGTACAGAATGGGTAGAGAGCATATCCTATTGTCGAGCAAAACAGAGTTGAGGCCCCCATCTAAGAGGCATGGGAACACTTCAAAGATTTGATGGATAAGTGCCCCCATCATGATATACCAAAGACGAGCCTAGTGAATAATATCTTTAGGGGTTTGAGTTTAGAAAACCCAAGATTGGTAGATGCCACCTGTGGGGGTTCACACTTTAACAAGGATGAGGACAATCTACGACATATATTTGAGGAAATGGTAGAGAGCTCTGTAGCTCTATCTTCTTCCCATGCATTTTAGAATCATCCTTTACCTTCTTCTACACCCAATAGGCATCCAACATGATGACATCTCATGATGTGGATAGGGTGGACAATTCTGATATGACCATCATTAGAAATCACCAATCCAAAGTAGATGTAATTGAGAAACGATCAAAAGAGCTTGACAAATTACATGTGATCGAACAGAGGACAAAGCAGCTAGATAAACTGAATGAATTACGAAGCCCTCGGAGATTCTTGTCAGTACCATTCATGTGTGCCAGAGTACTTGTGCTATAATTGAGACTTCTACACATGAGTCTTCCACTTCCATAGTTCAGTAGAGTTCCAGAGCACCTTCTGTTGTTCGACACGTTTACTACGTGCAGATGCCAGACCAGATCCATTAGAAATAGACTCCAGCATATGTGGTGGGGTATTATCAGGAGCCTCCATATCTTTAAATGCCAAAGTTTCCACCTCCACCTCACATTCAGGAGGTGAATGTCATTTAAAGTGGTCCCGAGTGCAGCCAGACCCATCCATCTGGGAAGTTTCAGTTGGGTTCACAGGCCAACCAGAGGTCGATTCACCAGTTTCAAGGAGATATACCATACCAGCACCAACCACATACTCATTATCAATCTCCAGCATACTTCTAGACATGGAGACAAGGATTTTAGCAAACACAGCCTACTTATTCATATTAGCCATATCATCAGCAACAACTTGCATAGTATTCACATCCTCCTCTTCAGTATCATTACACACTACAGTCTGCATACTCTAGGTACGAATGACCTCTACACTACCAATCTCAATGACCCCTAGTTGTTGAGCAGCCAGAGGAACCCTCTACGAACCTTGCACTGGATTATCTTGCACAGATGAAGAACAAGAGTGACATCAACCAAAGGCTTGATCACCTGACAACCATGAAGACTATCCTAGCAGCCCACGTCGAAGCCAATTCCAACAATTTCCACCACAATAAGGAGCATGTAGCATATCATGATCCATCCATTCCTGAGACATGTATTCCTTGTGATTTTTCATGTTTATCTAATGATGTTACTCTTAGGATCGGTAGGAGATTGTAGCCGCGAGTACCATTGGGATTGGGCAATAAAGCCTTTGATCAAGCTTTATCATCTTCCTCACATTCTTCATCAACTGAGAAGAGATTGGGCATTGCAGTCCATGGAGGAGCATCATCACCACCATCTACTACAAAATTCCCAAAAAATGAAGAAAAAGAAAATCCCAAATACACAATAATGGGAGACGTAAAGCGAAGCCAACCTTGGAGAGAACACACCTGTCACGGAGTCTTCTTCTTCTACAACAGATAGAGAAGCCCAAGATGTTTTTACTTATTCTTTACCTATTATGGATGATACTGTACAGACTGATTCTGATCGCCCATACATATATGCTGATTCTGATACGAATAAAAAGAATGTTGTTTCTGATTATGTTCTTTTTCCTGATGCATTGAGTAAAAAAATATTCGAAAATTAAAAATAACACTTTCTGATCCTGGAGTAGTAGAGATACTTCAGAACATCTTCCTTGAGATGCCACTCCTGAAGTCCATGGAGTACATGCATGTTGTGAAAAGAGGATTAGAAAAAGCATGCACTATAAAGGGTCAACCAAAGCAGAACATAGACAAAAGAACTAAGAATCATATATTGACCATGGCCGTTGTTCATGCCAACAGCACCCCCCCAAAAAAAGAAAGATAAAAGAGTGCATCCTATCCGATGTCATATATTTGATAATGAGTTTGATCGTACTCTTCTCGATAACGGATCCTCCATCAATCTTATGCCGGCCTCACTACTCAAGGAGTTAGGGTTGGGACCTCATAGATCCATCGAGATGATCCTTCAATTTGTTGATAGATCGATCAAGAGGCTGAGGGGCATTCTAGAGGATGTGATGTTATCATAATGGTGAAGGAATGTGATTCTCAGTGGACTTCATTGTCTTGGACATGGACATCTCAACACTCTTACTCCATACCTTAATCATACTTGGCCGATCGTTCCGTCGAACAACCGAAGCGGTAGTAGATTACGGTACTAGAGAGATATTATTTCACTCCAACAGTGATAAGGTTAAGATAGAGACGATCCCTGATCCGAAGCCTATAGAGCCAGTATCAGATGAGAGAGATAGATAGAGAGAGAGAGAGCTTGTTATACGAGTCATATGACTTCGATTTTCTAGTTGAAATCAGAGATACATATTTATTTATGGATTAAATCGATACCCAATAATTCATTTTTCAAAAGGAAGGCCTGGAAAGCACAGTCGACATTTGCTTCGTTCTTGATCATGATGAGTTGTATGCTGATGGAATTTCTGAGATTTATGAGATTGTTGATGATCCATCCCATTCTGAGCAGAGAGAGTTTATTGCAGATCTATTTAAGACATTATATGTTGAGCCTATTGTAGCCACGGTGGACAGTTCACAGTTGCCTGTGATGAATATCCATTTCATCACCTTTATTCTTTCATTTTGACCTTCAAACCCTATCTATTGCAACCATGGTGGACAGTTCACAATGCATGTAGATATCAATATTTTTTTTACAAATTAGCACTCATTAATTATATAATTATTATAGAAATTACATTATTTAAAGACAAAACAAAAGAATAAAGAAAGGAAAGAAAAATAAATAGAATGTCAAAGGTATTTTACGACCTAAACCCCGAGACCAAGTCAACAATTGATTTGGTCGACACGAAATAAAGTAGGGGGAGATAAGGTCCAAAGATACACTAAAATTCCATTTATTCATTCATCAGTAAAACATTTCTGGGATCCATTTTATTCTTTATTATTTACACCTCTAATCAATAAAATTTGTACATGAAAGTTATAGCTAAAAATACAAATAAAAATATAAAATTGAGTTTAGATAAAAATAACATACAATGTACATTTTATACTTAGAATAAAAAGCCAAAACCCAAACTTCACAGACCCATATCTCCTCAATAAAAACTCAAAATGCATGAAAATCATCTTTAATTGTATATGACTTTTAATTAGCTATTTAGTGAAGGTGGTTTCACTTAATTTGGAGTTAAGATGTGAAGGTTAGGTTTTGGACCCTTATTGTATAGTATACCAAGATAAAATATTATTTTATTCGTTTCGTATTATTTTTGTAATTTCATATTTTATATTTTTTAATATTATGTATAATATATGTACATATTTAGAATATAATCAAATCATAGAGAAAACACAAAAATAAAATAGTCTATATAAATACATAGATGATATACCTATACTTGCACCTGTATAATATATATCCCTATTTATTTAAGTATACAAATAACTTCAAAAAATATAACAAAAACATTTTTTTGTGTATAAAAATAAGTTATAAATATATAAAATATGAAAATAAAATAATAAAATGAAAAATACAAAATAAAAATAAAATATACAAAGCATGGGTCAATATACCTATAAGTATACTTGTAAATAATAACTTGTAATAAATTAACTCATATAAATAAATAAAAATCATAAATAAATACTATAGAAAACAATAACCATTTTTTATTTTATAACCTAAAATTAAATAATTTGTTTATTATTTATTTTATACGGCATTTCAGCTCTGCATTTTTCTGGTTGGCCCACGTAGACCAACCATAACACTTTGATTGCTGACCCAAGTCAACTGGCTCCTCCGACGTCTCTCACTTGTTAGAAGCACCGTGTCCCCTGATTTCCTCCATTTTTCCAGCAAGATCCATCGCCAGTTCTCTTCAGTTTTTCACTCTAACCTCTACTTTAATCAATCCTGACCCTTGCCCAAATCCTGGATCTCTTGTACATAACCTTGACTCGTCCATAATTGCCGGTCAATACAGACCCTTCTTCATTCTAATAAATAACACCTCTCCTCTTCCTTCCTCATTTGATACCTCTCCGAGCCTTCTAGATTCTTCAGCCGTGTGCATGAGAGTCCACCGATGACAGAGGTGCTTTCCTCACGTTTGGAGCACTACAAGAGGAGGAGAGCAAGTCCAAGTGAGAGATCTGGCGATGTCCTGCTCCCTGAGCCACCCTCAAGTTAGAGCTACGCATTTTATCTTCCTTAGGTGGATTTTCTTTGTGTTGTGTCATTTCAATTCCGCATTTAATTTAGTGTTTAGATCTTTAGCTTAGCATAGGAATCCAATCTTCGATCATTAGAGCTTTCTGCTCCAACAACATTCCACTGTGAACCCGACCTATTCTGACCACGCCGATTGCCCCATTCTCTTCCCTTTACACTACTCCATCGATCTGACCCCCTAGAACCCGTTAAATCTTCCTAGATCGAAGGATTGGTGCTCCCTCTGCCGCCTATCGCTGGAGCACCCCCATCTTCGTTCATCTTGCTTCAAACTTCACCAATAACAACCCAGACCCAACCGCCCTTGCTCCACGGAGCCCCCTATCTTATTTGTAGGTCTGGAGGACCCTAGGTGAGGGGTCTTTGAAGTTGAGGCCTGAGCTCCGGTGTACGACACTCTAGGCCCCCTCCGTTGGGGCCCGGACTCCTTTAAGACATCCTTCAGCTACGGAACATCCAGGCGAACCCGTAGAGCACCTCAACAGCCTAGGAGGAGCTCAGAGCAGAGAGAAGGAGCAGATCGAAGCAATGTAAAGCCCTGTTCTTGGAGTGTTCTTCCAAGATACTCCAGGACCATCCTATCAAGAGGTCCCCTCTAGATGCAATAGATGGCGTCCGATGCTGAGAGACCCAACCATCCTATCTCCGCTTGAGATCTAATAACAACAATCCAATGCGAACCAACATCGACTCATCTCAGCCGTCCACGTGGATAAGTGAATGCATCGAACAATTCGTCAGCGTGCCTTTGGGGTAAATTTCAATGACACCCTTGTCATTTTTGGTTTTGTTATCTTAGTACATAGATATTTGTATGGAGTGTAGATAAATGTGTAAAAGTTGCATACAACCTCCCGAACTTTCATGTATTTTCCCTCGTGTCCATGCCATCTCCGCTTACGTGGCTTGCCATGTGAGTTGGGTAATTTACAGGGATACCTTTTTGCGTCTGTAAATTTTTTTTAATACACAAAATTGTGAATTCAGTGTTATATTTTTGAAAAAATTGTAAATGAGACCCTCAACTAATTTATATTCGTAAAAAGGCCCTTCTATGACGTTTTTAATTTATTTATTTTGTGGGAAATTGCATGTATGCCCCTAGATTTTGTAATAGGGTTCGAGAATGAGGGAAATATTTCTTTTAATTACATATATGTCCTCAAATAGAATATTAAATGTTATTTTTTGTTTTTTTTGAAAAATAGCTGCTGTTTGTATTTAATTATGAAAAATTGCATGTCAATGTTAGTGAGACATATTTTCATGTTTTGATTTTTAGTTTGCATTTTAGAGATTTATCTATTTATTAAATTTCAAACAATGAGCATAAATTCCCTTTTAGCTTTAAAATTTACAAAAAATATTAAAATGCCCTAAAAAATTATAATAAATTATATGTTGTTTACTATGTCCTTTATTAACTCCAAACCAAAAATCCCTACAAATAGAAAAAGAATAAAAATGAATAAAAACTCCAAAATCCTTTATAAAAATCTAAAAAAACCCTAAAAATCCAAAAATATTCATTTATATCTCTGAATTTTCTTTATATTATATAGGATGTATAAATTTTATTTGGAGAATTTTGGACTTTATTTGCTATTTTTAATCTACAAACCAATTCTGCTAATTTATTTAATCCCTATTTTCGGATGTTTTTGACATTAAAGATATCTAAAAATATGCAAAAATTCCATAAAAATCAGAAGAACGTGAGAAAAGTATAAAAAGCATAAAAAATATCTTCCTTGTGTTTTTGGGCTATGTATAGGTATATGTATTATATACTATCTATATGTATCTTTGTATATACACATTCTATATACTTATTTTATGTACTAGTACATATTCTATATAAATATATTTTCATTTTATTTTCTAAAATCAAATAGAAATTAAAAAATTTGCAAAATTAAATATACATATACTTGTTTATATTTGATTTTCTCTTTTCTTTCATATATCCTCTCCTGTATGTACATATATATTTGCATATATATATATTATTAAATTATATATTTTTATTCATTATTAATCTAAATAAAAATTCAAAAACCCACAAAAACAAAGATTCAAAGACAAGTATGCACATAATACCATCGATTAGCATTAATCACAGACTGCCTAATTTTGCTCTCTGTGGATCGATCTCTACATGCTTACATGCTATACATTTTGTTTGTAGAATATAATAAATTGTGCCTCACATTTTTAGATTTTCATTGCTTTTTCTTACATTGTGGGTACTTGTTGATTGGCTCGAGGATTTCTTGTGGGTCGCCTAAACAACAACTTATCTTCGCACTCTGTGAGAATACAAGTCAGTCCTGCTTGAAAATTCTCAACCATCAGCTAGATCATTTACCTTCCACCACTGCTATTCTAAGGTCGCTACAGAACAGATTCAGACCCCACCCGAGCTTAAGGTTTTACCATCAACACTAAAGTATGCCTTCCTTTTGGGTGAGCACAAACCAGTTCACAGTTGACCGACGACCAAGAATATCGTTTTCTAGAGGTTCTTGAGAGAAACCACTAGGCCTTAGGTTGGAAGATTTCGGATCTCCGTGGGATTAATCCAGCATTGCGCTCGCATCATATCTACTTTGAGGATGACAGTAAGCCGTCCCATGAGTTCCAACATTCATCTGAATCCTAATCTACAGGATGTTGTCATGAAAGAGATCAGGAAGTGGTGCAAAGCTAGCTTTATTTATCCCATTTCTGATTCTAAATGGGTCAGCCCGTTACTTGTGGTTCTGAAGAAATCATGGATTACAATTGTGACGAATAGCCATGGTGAGGAGATTTGAACTGAGTACCCACTTCATGGCGTGTTTGTGTAGATTACCGACGCTTGAACTCAACGACCAAGAAAGATCACTTTTCGCTGCCCTTTATTGACCAAATCGTCGAAAGACAAATAGGAAACAAGTTCTTTTATTTCTTGGATGTATACTCGGGGTATAACCAGGTTGCAATCACTCTTGAGGATTAGGAGAAAACTACTTTTACTTGTCCATTAAGCACCTACACCTTTAGACAGATGCCCTTTGGATTGTGTAATGCTCCTGCTAAATTCCAGAGGTGTTTGTTGGCCGTTTTTGTTGAGATGGTAGGTAGGTCTTTGTTCTCGGTCTACGAGTATAGTTTTGACTCATGTTTGGCTTATCTAGATCAAGTAATTCAACATTGTTGTGAAGTGAACTTAGTGCTCTCATGGGAGAAGAGTCACTTTATGGTGACTAATGGGATTGTATTGGGTCATGTCATCTCCAAGCATAACAAGGAGGTTGACACGACCAAGGTTGATATGATCTCCAAACTAGACCTGCCGACAAATTTGAAGCATTTGAGGTCATTTCTTGGACATGTTGGATCTTATAGGCGATTCATTAAGGACTTCAACAAAATCACCCGACCTTTGACTGAGCTTCTATGCAAGGAGAATGAGTTTATTGTTGATAAGAAGGTTCTCCATGCATTTATCAAATGGAATACTTGGATACTAGTGCTCTTGTCCTACAACCACCTGATTGGTCTCTTCCTTCTGAGATTATGACAGACGCCACAGATTATGTAGCTAGAGCTATTTTAGGGAAGAGAAGGGATGGAGTACCATTTTCTATGCACTATGTTAGTAAGACTCTCGATGATCCACAAAAGAATTACGCCATTACAGAGAAGGAGATGCTAGCAGTTGTTTTGCCTTGGAGAAATTCAGATCACACCTACTGGGTTTTAGAGTGATTGTATACACTGATCATACTGCCATTAGGTATTTACCAGGAAAGAAGGATGCTAAGCCGCATTTACTCAGATGAATCCTTCTGCTCTAGGAGTTTGATTTGGATATTCATGATAAACCTGGAATCAGGAAGCAGTGTCAAATCACCTTTCCTGGATTACATATGCAGAAACTCCTGAGCAGCTATTACTTCCTATTACTGAGACTTTCCTAGATGAGGTGATTTTGCCCGTTGCCTCACTTCCATGGTACATTGATATTGTGAACTACATTGTCTCCAAGAAAGTTCCACAAGATTGGCCCAAGGTTAAGGTAAACAAGTTCTTGTCAAAGATTTATTTTTACCATTGGGAGAATCCATACCTATTTTGTGAGGGTATGGATTGTATCTGGAGAAGGTGCATTCCTCAGAGGAATACACCCATGTCCTAGACCATTGTCGTAGCTTAGAAGTAGGTGGAGACCATTCAGGGAAGCACACGATAACAAAGGTTCTACAATATGGCCTATGGTGGCCAACTATGTTTAAGGATGCTACAAATTATGTGAAGTGTGTACTGATTACCGGAGAATGGGAAGAACCACTAGTTCGAAAGATACAATGCTCCTCAAGTATATCTAGATTTCAGATGTTTTTGACTCTTGGGGAATTTAATTCTTGGGCCCATTCCCTAACAGTCAGGGATTTCAGGACATCTTGCTTGTAGTGGATTATGTTAGTCATTGGGTGGATTCTATCCCCACCCAAGCTATTGATAGTTGTACGGTTTGTCACATCCTCAAGGACAACATTATCGCACGATTCATGATTCCCTAGATTCTCCATTTCAGATGGGGGAAGACATTTTATCAACAAATAGGTTAGAAAGCTAGTTAAGGAGTACAACGTTGAGCATCATGTCACATCTCCTTACCACCTTGATAACCGAGATTTTACGAGGGTAAAAATATGTCTCACACAAGGCAGAGACAAAGTCGTTGTGGCGACCACTCACGAAATCCCAATTAGTCAACAATTAACCCACAAAAGATAATCAAGAAACGAAAATCAAGTGCAGAGTAAAAATTTATTATAACTCTACAATGGATGTGTATAGTGTGCAAGCATGTAGAGGTCGATCACAGGGAGCAAACTACTAGATCGGGGCAAGGAAGCGCAAAAGTGATTATGAAATTATGTGTCTATATTTTTAATGTGGGTTTTTTTATTTTTGATTTTTTGTATATTTTTTATATTTTTGTATTTTGATTTTTAATTTTCTGTTTTTATATTTTATTTTTGGATTTTTATATTTTTATATTTCTTTTTTCTTTTAATTTATATGTATAAAGCTATATAAAGGATATATATACTATATGGACTAATATATATATATATAGTAATAAAAATAAAAAATAAAAGAAATAACTTTTTTTTGGGTTTTAAAATATTTTTTTTCTATTTTTGTGATTTTTTAAGAATTTTTGCTAATTTTTTTATATATTTTCAAAGTCAAAAATACCCTAAAACAGGGATAAAATAAATACCGAAAATTAAAATGAAGGAGAAAAATACTAAACAGAATCAAAATTGCTCCAAATTAATGTTCATATATAGATAAAATACAGATAAAAATATAAAACAAAAAATAGATTTTTTTCAGAATTTTTGGGAGTTTTATATATTTTTGCTAAGGTTTTTCGTTTTTTCATTTTTTTGAGTTTTCTTTTATAATTTTTAGTGATTTTTGGTCTGGAGGTTAAAAATACATAAATAAACAAAATATATTATTTTTGGAATTTTTTTAAAATGTTTTTTTATATTTTTATGGGTTTTCTATTCCAAACCGGGAAAGAAAGGATAGTTTTTTTATTTTTAATAAATATTAAAAATGTTCCAAATTGCAAAATAAAATTTGGAGTGAAACTAGATGCAATCAGGAACCTACAACTATATTTTGAGAATTTTTCAAGTTTGATTTCTATTTAAAATAAATAGAAACAACATAGAGAAACTACATTACTAGTAGGGGTATAAATGTAATTAGCATAAAGTGCAAGGGCCGAAGTGCAATTTCCATAAAAAGTTATAACTGGAATAAATATTTAAGGAACTAAATAGAAATACAGAAAACTTCAGGGTCCTCCGTGCAAAATGCACAAATCACGTGGGCGGCTACGTGAGGTGAGCTGGCGGGGGACCAAATTGTAATTATGAAAAGTCAGGGGTGTGCTTGCAAATACTGCAACCTTATAAAATTTCAAAGAAAAGTTTAGAGGCTAATAACAAATTACAAAAAGTGGCTGGGTAGATCTGCAAAATTACCCAGACAATGACACGAATCCAATGGTTATCCTCCTCCCACTTATCCACGTGGCAGTATAGTGGAGGTCGATGACGGTTCGAATTCGAATGGTGGCGATTAAATCCCCACGAAAGGATCAACGATGATGGCCTGCGGAGATCCAACGACGGCTGGTAATTCTGGAGACAAGGGGCGATTAGACGTAATGGCTAAGCTTGGAATAATAAGGAAGAACTCCTGTTCTTCCTAGCTTTGATCTCCTGAGGCGTGTCCCTCCGACTACCTTGGATTGAACTAAGAGGCACAAAATGATCCCCCTAGCCCCTCTGCGTTAGACGAAAGCTTCAGGAGGTGCACCAGAGTTCAGGTGAAGGCTGGCGAGCTCAGAGACAGACATGGGCTCCAGGTACCTGCAAAGTGCGTAAAATTGACTCCAGAGGAGTCCTGAGGGAACCATGACCTGAAAGAAGGGCCATCACAACAAAAAAATATGTTCCTGGGCCCTTTGTGGAGGTGGAATGGAGCGGGATGGATGGGCGGAGCTCCTCCAGTGAGCGACGACGGAGAAGGAGCTAAAGTTCTGATCTGGAAGAGATCAGATGGTCTGGAGTGGGGCGAAGCATGGGGAAATGAAAAGGGAAGTAGAATGTGGTAGCGAGTTGTGGAACACACAGGAATATGGTAGAGGCATTTGTCGGAGCTCTGCTTTGGCGAACTACGAATGGGTGTCGATTAGGCTAATCACGCGATTAATGCATAAAAGAAAAGTAAAAAGACAACCTACAAACATGCTTAAGCTAAGCAATTCAATAAAAAGGATGAAAGGGACCTCGAGCGTTGCACAACCGTGGGATGGAACCGCCAGGAGCGGAACTCCGACGATGGCTAGAATCCGCCTTCAACCACGTCCAACCTCGCTGCGAAGAGGCTGCGGAGAAGGCAATCACCCTCATCGATCACAAGCACGCCAGGGGCCGGGATGGATTAGGTCAAAAGGAGTTCAAAAAGTGAAGAGGATCGGAGGAGGCTTTTGTATAAGATGGAGGAACGAGGGATTTCAAGACAAGATCACGAGTGGAGCACGAAGAGATGAAAGAAGTGTCGGCGTGGATCACAAATGTACAGAGGACAACTTTCTTGAAGAGTCCCATCCTTCTCGAGCAACAGATCATGCACAAAAAATCGAGAAGGAGGATTAGCGGCTAGGTGTTAGAGCTACAAGGCGTAGGTCAGTCAGTTGACTAGGGTCAACTGACCGGGCCTCCTGGTTGGTCCACGTGGACCAGCTAGGAAAAACATCCTGGAAATTATTTAAAAATCAATAAAAATAATAAATGAATTTATTAATTTTAGGTTATAAAATAAAAAATATTTATTATTTTTCAAAGTATTTTATTATGATTTTTATTTATTTTTTAGAGGTTGTTTATTAACAGTTGCTTTTTAGGGATCTAATATAGATATATTTATCTATATTCTAAAGTATTTTATTTTTATTTTGTATTTTTAGTTTTATTTATTTGGTTTATTATTGTATATAATTATAACTTATTTTTATATAAATAAATATATTTTTATTATATTTTTATGACATAATATATACACTTAAATAAATAGGTATATTATTTTATAGGTATAGTTATAGGTATTTTACCTATGTATTTTACCTATGTATTTTATTTTAGTGTTTTCTTTATGCTTTTATTTTAGTTTTAATATGTACATATAAATAATATTTACAAAATTATAAAAATATAAAATTATAAAAATAATAAAGAATTAAATAAAATGAATATTTTAATCGGGTATACTATACAATAGGGGTCCAAAACCTAACTTTCACACCTTAACTCCAAGAAATATGGAACCACCTTCATTAAATAGTTTATTAAAAGTTATATACAATTAAATCTGATTTTGATATATTTTAGTTTTTATTTGAGAGATATGGGTCTGGGAAGTTGGGGTTTTAGAATTTTATTTAGACCATAACTTTTATTATGTATATTATTTTGTATGAAATCAATTTTGTATTTTTCTTTATTTTATTATCTACAACTTTTATGTACAAAGTTCTTTATTTGAGGTATAAAAAATAGAAAATAAAATAGTTCCTAAAAATGAATAAAGAATTAATAAATAAAAGGGATTTTTATTGTATTTTGGACTCTTATCTCCCCCGACTTTGTTCCTTGTCGACCTAGTCATCAAGATGCCTAGGTCTCGGGGTTTAGGGTCATAAAATATTTTCAATATTTTATCCTTTTCTTTTCTTTATTCTATAATTTTGGCATTAAAAACTGTATTTTTATAGACTAATTACACAACAATGCATGGATGCTAAAATGCATGAATTAGAGGCATTTACCTGCATTTAGTAGGGTTTTACGGCCAAAATGATAGAATAAAGGTGATGAAATGGAGATTCATCACACCTACAGACTAACGACATGGTTGAGATTTTAAATAGAGAGATAAAAACTATTCTTTAGAAACTTGTTCGTTCGGATAGGAAGAACTGGACACAGATGCTTGACTCGGTTCTATGGGATTATCGTACGGCGCACAAGTCTCCTTTGGGTATGTCTCCCTATCGCTTGGTTTATGGAAAGCCTTGCCACTTGCCAGTTGAATTAATTCATAAATCTTTGTGGGCAATCCATGTATGCAATTCAGAGAGAAGGACATAGTAGGAAAGTGGATCTGAATAGATTGCTAGAGTTTAGAGACTTTGCTTATGACAACAACCTTATGTATAAGGAGAAAGCCGGGAGATGGAATGATAAACACATTTGGAGAAAGACTTTCGAGCCTAATTAGAAGTTGTGGTTGTTTGTTGCAAAGTTGAAGCTAATCTCAGGCAAACTCTAGAGCAAATGGGCAGGACCGTTTATAGCGGTGGCATTGTCACTTCAGGGTTGTCATCAAATGCACAACTATTTGTGGTAAACGGACAGTTGCTGAAGTCATATCTAGATCACGATGCATTCTTGTCTATTTTGGATTCCATTCATGTGGTATTAAACGATGATTATTTGACTTCTTCTGTGTCTGATACATGAGCTGATTCTCCTTTGTATATTCCTATCATTTTATTCTTTCTTTCTTCCATTTTATCATTCACCTCTTTTCCGCGTGTGTTTGCTATACTTAGGATGTACTTTATCCTAAGTATAGGGGAGGTGAATGACTTGAGTTATTCTGTTTTCATTATGTTTCATCACTCCTGTTGTTGCTTATACTTAGGGCTCATTTACCCTATGTATAGGGGGAGTGATACCATTCATTTCATTCTTCTTTATTTTTGTTTCACTTTCTTTTGTTCTCTCACTTGTCACTCAGCCTGTTGATATTCTTTTCTATACTTAAGGATATTTTACCCTAAGTATAGGGTGGGACAGGTCGAGTCATTGAATTTGCACATTATTTTCCTTGATTTCCCTGCTTGTACATCCTTCTATACAGATTATTTTATCCTAAGTATAGGGGGGAGACTTGTATTCATTTTATTCTTTATTCTTTGAGTCATTGTAGTATAGGATTTTTTTCACTTTTCTATACTTAACACGAGTTATGTCGTCCTTTGCCGCTTCTTGGTCACTATGAGGACATAATTCGAACTAAGTATAGGGGTTGTCATATATATTGTATATATACTTTGGCCATAACTCGTACTTTTGTTTGTTTAATAATATGAATAATAAAATTGGAATAAAAATGATTTGTAAAAAAGTTTGTAAAAATTCTTTGGTAAAATACTTTATAGTTTTTTTATAAAATATTTGTAAAATTATTTTTGTACAAGTTTTTGTAAAATGCTTGTAAAACTATTTTGTTTGTAAAATGTTAAAAAAATAATTTTGTATGAAATTATTAGTGTGTAATCTATTTGTAAAATGTGTTTTTAATAAAATATTTGAAAAATTGGTTTGTAAAATACTTGTAAATTTTCTTGTAAAATGTTTTGTAAAATATTTTGTAAAGGTTTTTGTAAATTATTTGTAAAATCTTTTATAAACTAGTTTTGTAAAATTATTTTCTCACCATGTTTATATTTAGAGTTGTGTAAATATGCGTATAAACTTGTTCTTGTAAATAAGACCATGTAATAATTTGTAAAACATATGTATAAATTTCTTTTGTTAATAAATGCCTTATATAAAAGTTGTAATAAAACTTGTATATAAAATTCTTTAATAAAAGCTGCTTATAAAATTCCTTTGTAGATAAAATCCTCTTGTAAAATTTTGTACATAATATGTAAATAAAGACTCTTTTGTAAATAAAATTCTTGTATAAATTATGTATAATTATTGTATATATTTTTGTATAAAATCCTTTGTAAATGTGTATAAAATCCTTGTGAATTGTAGTAAATATGTTTAATTTTCTAACTCTACTAAAATTCATAAAATTGAAAAAGACAAAACCCATAAAAATTTGCAAAATCTCTTTAAATATCACATAAAAAGTTTAAAACAGAAAATTCTCTTCAAGTAAAAAATTCTTGCATTTGCATTAGCATTTTTCAGAATGATATTGATGCCTAAACTAGTCTGGAATAAAGTCTAAGGAATGGAGCTTGTTTAAAATCTTAATCCACTTAATTTTCAGAGGAACCTTATAGGAAGTGGAGTTGAGACTTTCATGTCATAGAAACTTAATTCTTTGGGTCCATAGGATTATGTTTACATGTCATATTGATTGGTTAAGTAGAATACTTCATACACACACATGATTCTTTTAGACAATGACCTAATTTGGAGAAGCACCTAGCACACCGCTCAACACAGATGAGGTAGTGAGGGGCAGGATCCTCTGGCAAGAGACGTACATGAATGGAAACACACACAATCACTTAGAGTGTTGTTGCACCCCAACCCAGTCTAGTGGTATGAATGTCTAAAGACAAGATACTGTGGGTTGAAATAAAGTTTCTGATGAGGGATGGTCTACTGATACAATTTTTCTAAGACCCCAAAACATGGGCAGAAAAAAAGATTCTACATCCTTCGAGGCATAAAAGATCAATGCAGTGCAATAATATTTTCTACCAAAAAGAAGCCAATACACCAAATATACATACATGACCACAATGTTCCAAGCTTCAGAGAGCCTGTAGATCTTAGTGGAGACTAGGCTACACTGGCCGGCTTCACAAGGAGATGTGTCTACACTGGCCACACTCTAATTCTTTTCTTTTTCTTCTATCTTCTCCCCCTTCAGCTGTGGACACAACAAGTACCTGGACTTAGAAGGAAATACCTCTCTCCTCGAGGAAAGAGTACGTAGACTGGGGAATTAGGGTCATCTTGTTAAGAGAAGGCTGTTCTTTGTCATTTCAGATGTGGCGAGCTATATATCACATAAATGTACAAGTAAGATTCATTGTCATCAGAATTTGTGTATGATGACTTGTTATGACGAGTGTCGAGGCGAACTAAATAGAGACTTACGGAACTTAAAGGTTGTTGAGTCTTAAATCCTATTTCCAATAAGGTTCCACCAAACTAATAATCCAAAGGTCTGGCCGAGCTCCATACTTTGATTTGCCATGTCTTTCTAAGACTGGAGATATTTATTGAATATTAGATGTTTGAAGTCAGGTGTGTCCTTCTAGTTGCATGGTATTCAATATGGCCATGGTACATAACCCCAATTGTATAAAAAGACCTTAATAATAAAATTCATTCATTCAATTTTTCATTTCATTTGAAATGGACATGATAAAATAATAACTTTTATTGCATTAATGGGTCTCCAAGGACTTACAAGTCCAATAGTCTCTCACTAGCCCTAAGAGCCATTCATGTACAAATCTCGAGCCAATATTAATTGTGCTAATTGTCGACTATTTTCCAAATAGCCAGGAAAGTTGATTAGTCACTCTGTCACCAGCGACTATGCCAAGTTCTATTACAAACTTGCATAACCCAAGTGAATGCTAACTACATCCAATGTAGTTGCTGCATCTTATGCATCCAATGCTTTACTTTGTAGAAACAACCTTAGTGTCCTGCTTCTGGCTACACTTAGCTCACAGAGCACTACCGTCCAACAAGAATAAGAAGCCTGAGGTTCACTTTCTATCATCCAAATCTGATTGGAAATCCGAATCAGTTTACCCTAAGGCTTGGATATCATTATCTCCATAAACCAAGACGTAGTCTTCAGTTCTTTTTAGGTACGTAAAGATGCTCTTCACAGAATTCCAGTGTTTCTTTCCATATCAGGATAGATAACGACTTACCACTCCCACTACATGGCAAATATCTGGTGTAGTACACATCATGGAAGACATCGGACTTCCCACAACCGATGCGTAAGGGCATCCAGCCATGGCTTTCTTTTCCTCAACAGTTTGATGAGCCATTCCTTTAGATAGGTGAATAACATATCTTAAAGGAATGAAGCCTTTGTTGGAATTATCCATACTGAATCTTTCCAAAATCTTCTTGACATATACTTGTTGTGAAAATACCAATATCCTCTTTTATCTATCTTTGAACAGTTTCAAACCAAGGATGTAAGAGGCTTCTCCGAAATCTTTCATCTCAATGGTATTGGGCAACCAATCTTAACACTTGTCATCATCCATGTATCATTCCCAATGGTAAGGATTTCCTCTATATAAAGCATAATGAACATGATGACACTCCCACTAAGCTTCTTGTATACACATGGTTCAACCGGATTCCACACGAAATCATAACTCTTATGGTTTCATTGAATTAGATGTTCCAATTATGAGAAGCATGTTTGAGCCCATAGATGGATTTCTTCAGCTTGCATACTTTTCCTTCCTCAGCTATGAAGCCATGGGGCTGCTTCATATAGTTATCCTCTTCGAGGTATCCATTGAGAAAAGTGATCTTGACATCCACCCGCCAGATGTCATAGTCCAGGTGTGCAGCTATAACCAGCAATGCCATGATAGATTTGAGTATGGCCATAGGAGAGAACATCTCATTGTAATTAATGCCTTCTCTCTGTGTGTAACTCTTGGCTATGAGTCGTGCTTTGAAGGTCTATACCTTCCCATCGTATCCCCTCTTTCTTTTGAAGATCCATTTGTGGGTTTGCCCCCTTCAGGTTGATCTTCGAGGGTCCATACACCATTGTCATGGAGTCTATCTCAGACTTCATTGCTTACATCCAACTATCCATGTCGTGATCACCCAAAGTTTCATCAAATGAAGTTGGATCATCATCAGACTCTTCAATACATGGAATCCGTACCTTTCATGTTGTCTTACAACTCTAGAACTCCTAGAAGGTATTGTCGCATCATTTTTAACTATCTCTTCAGTTTCTGGTGTAGGAACTTCATCAGAGTCGATAGATTCTATTAGTTCCTTAACTTAATTATTTTCTTGACTTCTAAGGAATTCACCTTCCAGAAACTTGACATCTCTAGAAATGAATACCCTTTGAGTCTCATGATCTTAAAGTTGGTATCCAATACTGCTCTTTATGTATACAATGAAGTAGCACTTTCTAGTATGAGATTCCAGCTTGCTCGCATCCACATTTTTAGCATGGAACAAACAACCCCAAATCCTTAAGTGACATACACTTGGTTTGGTACCATACAAAAGCTCATGAGGGATTTTGATTACATACTTAGATGGAATCTTGTTCAGGACATAAGTTGCAGTCTCTACAACATGTCCCAAGAAACTGAGAGGTAAGTTTGCTTTATTCATCATTGATCTCACCATATCAAACATGGTTCTGTTGCATTTCTATGCAACTCTTTTGAGTTGAGGAGTACCTGAAGGTGTGAGACGGGAAATAATTCCTCTCTCTTTAAGGTATTCTTTGAATTCATCTGAGAGGTATTCACGACCTCGTTAGATTGAATCTATTTTGTCTTCTTTCCTGTTTGGTTCTCAACCAAAGACATGAATTCTTTGAACTTTTCAAAGCTTTCATGTTTGTGACATAATAAGAATAAAAAACCATACCGTGATGATCACCAATAATGGTCACATAATATTGATGCCAATTCCAAGTCACAGTACAAAAGGGATCACATACATCGGTATGTATTAGGTCTAATATACCTTGGCATCATTCACATTTATTAGAGAAGGATGCCTTGGATATTTTCCCATGAATACAATGTTCACAAGTTGGTAAATCATAGACTTTCAGAAAATCCAAAGGTCAGCCTTTTACCAGTCTATTGATCCTATGAACAGATACATGTCCAAGTCTTTGATGCCCGATCATAGTTAAATGATCTCCATCCTCCCTTGATCGTTTATGGATTTTAATATTACTACTAATATTAATGTTATCAGTGGTATTGAGATTCATGATACATTCATGCATGTTCAATTCATAGAGTCCGCCTGCTATTAGAGTGCCATCTGCTATAAGATTACCATGACTGTTTATGATAAGTTCATTACAATAAAGGAAAGTATATCCATAATCAACAAGTTTACCTTCTAACATTCAGTGCATAGAGACAATCTCTAATGTCTAAGACTCGCCCACTGGATAATGATAAACTACAGGTTCCAATGATGATCGAAGCAACATTTGCATCGGATCCCATCTGGATGATTATCTCCCATTCATCAAGATTTTTGGTATCTTGAAACATATGCAATTGATTGCATACATGTATAGAAGCACTAAGATAATTATGTTAATATTCATCATTGATCAAATCATGTCACACATGATCCGATTGTATCTCCCTACAACTCTTATTGAGTTTAAGTTTATTAGGAGGAGTGAGATAGAAATGATATTCATATCTCTATAAGGTATTCTATGAATTATTCTAATAGGTACTGACTACCTAGATTAGATCAAATTTTTAATCTTCCTTCAAACTTTGGTTCTAAACAAAAATTGTGAAATCTCTGAACATTTCAAAGGTTTCTAAGTGAAGAGAAGAAATCTCATATCACAAATAATCATCAATAGATATCACATATCCACAATGTTTGTTCTGATATAGATGATTCACATACATCAATACGTATGAGATCTTTAATACCTTGACATCTTGCACCATTCCAAGGAAGGGTGTATTGGATATTTTTTTACTTCTGAATACAATATTCACAAGTATGTAAGATTTGAACCTTTAGACAATCTAAAGTTTCATCTCTTATTAGTCTATTGATCACATTAAAAGACAAATATCCAAAGCTTGATGCCAGATCATTGTCAAATGATCTTCATTCTCTTATTGATCTTTTAAGGTTTTAATTTCAGTATTAGAAATGTTAATGAACCATTAATTAATTTTCTAATTTAGTAGAGCCCACTAGATTTTAAACTACTATATGAAATATCTCCATCATAACACTTTATGAGAGGTCTATTCCCGAATTCATGTTTATTCCAACATAAACAATGAGTGTATTCTAATATCTAGGTCATAGAGACATTCTCTAAGACTAATGGCTCTCCCAATGAAATTAGGAAGTCTATTTATCCAATAGAGGTTCTTGCAACAATTGCATTAACATCCATGTGGACGACTATTAAACCTTTAAAATCAAATTTTATAGTCTTCTAATACATATGCAACTAATTGCAAGTGTCATTAGAAGAATGAGATACAATTATTAGACTTTTATCTTATCCAATAAGAAAGTCAATTTCAATGATTAAATATAGATTATTCCGATGTACTATCCGAGTCCTTCTCTAAGGACCTAGATAGACTTGAAAGTCATACTATATATACATCAGCTTATTGCAGTATCAGCATTTATCCAACTATTTGGATGTCATATGGAAGTCATAAAAGTACGGTCAACTCTTTGACTTTCCTTTTTACTTGGGTTCAACCCATGCTTCCACTGCGCTTCCTTTATCTATAAACAACCATTACTTTAGATGAAGGATCTCTTATGCTGAATTCAAAAGATTTCAATATAAGAGCATTTCAACATTTGTACATGCTTCATCTAATTCATCCAATATGAACATTATGAAGCTTCATGAATGACTAGAGTATAGACAGTAGGATGTTGACACCCATCATATCTACAAACATCTTAACTCTTAAAGACTTAGGTTAAGGTAGGTATTCAAACATTTTGAATACATCATCTCTTATAGAGACACCATTCTGTATAATGCAGTGAACCATTTCATTCATGATTAAATGTCAAGAGCATATATGTATGCCAGAATATCTTCTTAGAATTTTATAAGGATTATTTGACAATTGCGATCATCATCGACATGTCATTTCTAAAGTATATTCGATGTGAGATCAAGACTACAGAGACATACAAACCCTAGGGTCGTAGTCCTATTGTTTATTTAATTGTCACTCCTCATTATTATGAGGAAACTTGCACATCGCAACCACATACAATATGTGTCCAACTGCAAGTACAATATCTTAATCATGAATCCAATCCATAATATTTTACTGGTTATTATTGAGTATAATATTGAGTGGGTTTAATGAAGAATTATCTGAAATAATAAATTTGCATAAGTGTATCTATATACATATTTTTTCTTCGATTTAGGAATTTTTATATCAAAGTTGTCTTGCCTTGTCAACAATGAAAGTTCATTCCCTTGATCACTTTCAATGTAAGAGATATACTTACCAGTATATCTCAAGCAAGATCTGGGATCTCCTTCCTTATCTTTGTTACATCCCAATAATATGAGAACCTGTAACTCGGATAAAAAGAAGCAGGAACACATTTCGCCTTACAAGTCCAACTTGTATCTCCCAATTCAGTCTTTAACACCCAGGCCCACCACCCCTATGGTGATGTTGACCCGTCATTAATTGAACCAACCGTCAACAGGAATACAACTCGCTATGCGCAATCCAATATCGCCCCAATAATATAAGGACCCAATATTGGGGTCACTACGCATACGTCCTTACTCTTTCGAGAAGCGACGAGCCCGATCCAAATGGATCGTATGCAGGAGCTGTCACTTCGGACAAGCGTCTCCTACATACAATATCTGGCGACGGAACCCTTCGCCTTGATGGGAGATCATGGATGTCACTTATGTGATCCTCCATCTCATATTCAAATTTAATTAATTATATAAATCATATTCATATAATTAATTCTTCCAAGGGAAATACACATCTATTCATAATAGAGTGTTTTTAATTTGGATATAATTAACTTACTCATATTAAATTAATCATCAATCCAATTCAATCAACAAACTTGATTTTACTTGAATGTATGGTATTATCTCAAAATACGTATTAATTCAAATTTTAGTAATTAAAAAAATACATCATGATCCCTCAGGCATCATTTGTTCCCTACCCACTGTCATGGCCAGTACTGACAGGAGTGGGATGGACCGCAATCGGTGCAACCCGCTACCCCAGCGATCCCCGACTAGACACCATATCCGACTCGGGAAAAAAAATGTCGAGTCAATCACTTTGTACTTGAGATGATCGCCGGTTCTTCAACCTAAATTATACCATATAGTAATAATCAAAACGCTTTTTATTATAAGGAAATTTGCTAGACAAATTCCAATCCTATTCAAGGAGTGTGGTGATTGTGTTTCCAATTATGATCTAGATCAAATCTAATCAATTTATTGGTTGAGGCCAAGTCAATTAAGTAAATAATCATCATTCAATATTTTTCAAATATTTTTCATAATTATTTCATGAAATTAATAATTAATTTCACTAATTGACAATCACATGGTTCTTGATTAGGACTGTAATTTCAGCAGTGACCCCTACTTACTAAAATTAACATATCTCAATCAATTTAAATCCAAATTAGACAAAAGAAATTTTCAAAGATTGCTAATTTAATTTAAAACAGAACCTAAGTGATATTTCATGCGTTTTGAGGCAGATCAAAATAGTAATTAACTCATTAATCTTGTTAAGATTTGCAGTTCCCGCAACAGCGAATACATGTTCATTAAAACAACCATATCTCGAGCAAACGGAATCCAAATTACGTAAACTTAGATCCTATAGTTTCCTTATTTAATGGAGAACAAAATCCAAGTGATTAATTCGTATTTAAACAATTTCAACAGGGCCGAATTTATTCACTGAACAGATGTGCGAAAACCAAATGCGACAAAAACATCCGTGACCTTAACGAACCCAAGTCGTCCTAGGTTCATAGATCATATACAAAACCTTCGACCTAAGGCTCTGATACCACTTGAAGGATATGGTTTAATCCTCAAACGCATCACGGAAGCGTGAGCGTCATATCGAATACGACGAAGAACGACTAGTCGTACTAGTTATTCTATGCAGCAGAATTTAAAAATTTTCATATGATGAAACCACATGATCCAAGAACGATTCTCGGATCGTTTCATCTATAACCACAACAAGTATAAAGGATTACCTCTTGAAGCGTGGTTGATCAAGTCTCTACGAAAAGAGACCTCCAGTCTCAAGTCCGATCGTCGGAGAAGAAGCTTGCGAGCACGGGGATGAGTCGCGTGATCCTCGCTATCCAATGAGTTGATCCAAGAACGGTGATCTCCTGATCTCGTCATACAAGATCATATGTATTCTTCACGAGCATAGAACTCCATAGAAGATGGAGATCTGAAGAACGTCGAAGCGGCGGCGCGGTGGCGAAGGCGACGACGACTTTCCCCTCTAGGGTTTGGTGGACAGCCACCAAGGAGAGAGGGAGAGAGAGTTGACGTGTGGGAAGAGGAGAGAGAGAGATGTGATTCAAAAGCATAGCCATTGAGAGCATGGTATGCCTCTCTATTTATAGAGTTTTGGGATCCATGGATCTCAATCCATGGGACACATAAAATCAATGGATAAGATTGATTTATGTTTAATCCAATGGTCAAGATTGTTGTTGGTAAAAACCAACAACTAATGATTTAATTTAGATCAAATATATTTGACAAATCAAATATAAATCAATCCTAAATCAAACCAATCAAATAAAGGAGACAATCATCATGGAGATTGCATCTCCTATTGGAACATGGTGGACGACCACTTGTTTCCAATCGGAGGCAATCTCATGAGATCTCATGAGATTGCATATCTCCATGAAAATCTTCATTATTTATTCAAAAAAACTTGTTGTGATTTATTCTTCAAAAATAATTCATAATTAATTTTAAGAATATTGCAATCTTACCATTGGAATTTTGTGAATCACAATCACAACCCAAAACAAAATATAATTTACATTTTCAATTAATTACACAATGTGTATTCAATACACATCAATAATTAACTGACAAATATAAATTATAATTAGCTATTTCTAATACATTATAAATCACATTTATAATATATTATGAATAATTGGATATTGCTATCCATATTATTATTATCCACAATAATTAAATCACATTTAATTATATTGAATAATTTCCACAAACATCAAGACAATTAAATCACATTTAAATATCAATTTCTCAATGCTTAGATATAATCAACTATGGAATTATCCTTGAACACTTTCAAGAATAATGCGATTTCTCCGCAGATACTTGGAGATAAGGACATGGCGATAGTATTGTTCCACGTATAGTGACTTGGATGTTGAGATCTCATCTCAAATCTAGATCTCACGGACCTCTCATAGATGCTTGATTAAATCAAGACCGCAAATCTAATCTTCTCATTGAATCTTAATCTCATTCAGATCAATGTCCAATACTTGGTCTAAGATTAGGTTACTTCTCTACTGAGAGGAGTCAATAAAATCCAAACCTGTTTCATCACTCCCTCGGAATGGAAGCATCATGGTTATGCAATCGTTTATGATCAAATCACCCTCAGGTATTCCTAAAACCTGTACATCCTGCATACTGGAAGACCTATGATCATCTGAAGATATAGATCACTTTTACACTGTCATCTTCAGGGTTTGATCACTAAGTTTCTCAATTTTGGCCTTTTGGGATTTGGTGTAGAACATATGCTTTCAAAAAGCATATATCTTACCTTCAAATTCATGTCATGCTTCCGAAGCATGACGACCATGCATGGAATTTGATTAGTCCCAATACCTCATGAGTGAGCTCATGTCTCCCGGTTCACAAGTGAACCTGTATGATCCCTTCGAGAGATCGTATTACTCATATGTCCTTACATGCACACCAGCTCGCCGGTGTATAGACCTTGGTTAGGTCATCAACCTATTGGTCTGTCAAATGTACACATAGCAACACATCTGTCTATGGTCGGAGGATGTGTGCCTATGCTGTGACAGTATTCAACATAGGTCTTTGGTTATCTCGATCTCGTTAAGTCAACCCATTGACTCAACTAATCTGACACCTCCGAATCACTATTCCCATGCAGAGGACCTGCATCAAGAGGTCGGTCAGATATCAGCCTAAAGAGAGAGGATTGCCATCTCCTACCCAAGTTGAAGGTCATCACTTGACAATCATTTGATGATGCTTGATGAGTCCTCTATCTAACTCCTTAGATATTCATCCAAGCATCAGCCTCTACGATTCAATCAATGAATCAACAACTGTATGATTATAAAGTTGGCCATGGTACATAACCCTAATTGTACTAAAGGACCTATTATGCAAAGTAGTTATTCTTCATTTCAGATCAGGGAATGATATTCGCAATAACATTTATTGCATAATGGCTCGTTGTGGGCTCGCATGTCCAACAAGTGTATCACTAATGTGACGGTCCCAATACCCTTTTCCTTTTGCTTCTGAACATCTTCAGAACTAAGATCTATGAGGTATCCTTGTGATCTTTCATCTCAAGGTATGGAACAACCAGATTATAAAACACTTATTATCATCCTTATATCATAGCAAATGATTAGGATTCTATCTACATCTTATTATGATGAACACGATGGCACTCCCACTAAGCTTCACAAGGCTCATTAAGATTTTGTTTGAAATATTAACCTTTATAATTTCATTAAATTTGGTGATCCAAAAATCTAGAAGCTTATTTGAGTAAAGATGGAGTTCTTTTAGCTTTCACACCTTGCCTTCCTCAACAATGAAGCCCTAGGGCTACTTCATATGAATATCCTCAAAGAGGTAAAATAGAGGAATGCAATCTTGACTCCCATCTTGTTTATGTCATAGTCAAGTCGTGTAGCTATAATTAGCAATATTGTGATGGGTTTAAGCATGGTCACTGGAGAGCAAGTCTCGTCTCAAGCAATGTCTTCTCTTCGTATGTATCGTGTGTATACGAGCCGTGCTTTGAAGGTCTCCACCACCTTATCAGTTTCCCTCTTTCTCTTGAAGATCCATTTACACCTAATGGGTGTTACCCATATAGGTGGATCCTCGAGGATCCTTGTACAACACTTGTATATGGAATCTACTTTAAACTTCATTGCTAACATCCATCTTTCAATGTCATGATCCTCAGAAGCTTCATCACATGAAGTCAAATCATTGTTAGACTTAACTAACACATGGAATCCATCCCTAATCTCATTTCAAGAGGTATGAGTGTTTCATGTGTAAATGTCCTTTTAGTTTCCAATTTCAGGAGCTTCATTGTCTTCTCAAGATTCAAAGAGTTCCTTTATTTAATTTTCATCTTGATTCTCAATAGCATCGTTCTATAAGAATCATATTCTTAGAGATGAAATCTTTTAAGAATCTCAAGGTCATAAAGTTGCTACCCAGTCCCATTCTTTATATTCCTAATAAAGTAGCAATCTCTGGTGTTAGATTCCAGCTCACTTGCATGTAATCTTTTTAAGGATATATATTGTAGTCTCTACTATATATATACCTGGAAACTAAGAGATAATTATGCTAAGATTCATCATTGATCAAATCATGTCATACATGATCCAATTGCATCTCCCTGAAACTATATTGAGTTTAGGTATATTAGGAGGAGTGAGATAGGAATGATATTCCTTTCTCCATAAGGTATTCCTTGAATTCATCTAATAGGTTTTACTACCGAGGTTTGATCAAATTTATTTCATCTTCCTTCAAACTTTGGTTCTAAATCAAAACCTTGAAATCTTTGAACATTTAAAAGTTTTCTAAGGTGAAGGAAAGAAATATCATATCACAAAAATCATCAACTGATATCACATATCATTAATGTTTATTATGATACAGATGATCTGCATATATCAACATGTATGCGATCTTGAATACCTTAGCATCTAACACCAATCCCAGAAAAGGGTGTATTGGACATTTTACTTTGAATACAATATTCAAAAGTATGTAAGTCTTTGAACCTTTAGACAATCTAAAGTTCAATATCTTACTAGTCTATTGATCATATCAATAGACATATGCCCAAGCTTGATGCCAGATTATTGTCAAATGATCTTCATCCTCATATTGATCTTTGTTAGTTTAAATTTTCAGTATTAGAAATGTTAGTGAACCATTCGTTAATTTTCTAATTTAGTAGAGTCCTCTAGATGTTAGATTACTATCTGAAATATATCCATCATAACTCTTTATGATTAGTCTATTACAAAAATCATGGTTATTTCCACATTTAGAAAAAATAATGAATTTTTTTCTAATATCTAGGTCATAGAGACATTCTCTAAGACTAAGGGCTCTCCCACTAAAAAATATATAGTCTATCAATCCAATGGAGATGGTTCCAACAATTGCATCAACATTCATGTGGATGACTACTAAACCGTAAGATCAAATTTTCTAGTCTTCTAAAACATATGCAACCAATTGCAAGTGTTTGTAGAAGAGTGAGATAAAATCATTAGACTTTGATATTTCCAATAAGCAAGTCAATATCAATGATTATATGCAGATTTTAATATTCCGATGCACTATCTGAATCCTTCTCTAAGGATTTCAGATAGTCTAGATAGTCATACTATCAATACATCGGCTTGTTGCAGAATTGGAATTCATCCAACTCTTAAGTTGTCATATGTATGGAAGTTACAGAAGTCTAGACAACTCTTTGACTTTCCTTCTCACATGGGCCAGACCCATGCTCCCACTATGCTTCTTTCATCAATAAATAACCATTGCTCAATACAAAGGATCTCTTATGTTGAATTCAAAATATTTCAATATAAGAGTATTTCAACATTTATATATGTTTCGTTCAATTCAGACAATATGATTATTATAAAGCTTCTTGAATGACTCGAGTATATATAGTAAAATGATGACATTCATCGTATCTACATCCATCTAAACTCTAAAAGAAAATTTGTTCAGGCAGGTACTCAAACATTTTGAGTACATCATCTCTTATCGAGCCACCATACTGCATAATGCAATGAACCTTGTCATTCAAGATTAAATGATGAGAGAACAAATATATGCCAAAGAGCCTTCTTAGATTTTGTAAGGATTTTCGATAATTACGATCGCCATCTACATGATACTTCCAAAGAACATTCGATTATAGATCAAGACTACAAAGACATACAGACCCAAGGTTGTCATAGGAAACTTGCACATTGCAACCAAATACATTATGTGTCCAATTATAGGAACAATATCTTGATCATGAATCGAATTCATGATAATTAACTGGTTATTCTTGACTATAAATTTGAGTAGGTTTAATGCAGGTTATCTGAAATATTATCTGAAATAAGATAATTTGCATAAATACATATTTTACTTTGATTTAGGAGTTTTTTTATATCAAAGTTGTCTTGCCTTGTCCACTTTGAAAGTTCATTCCCTTATTCTCTCTCAAAGTAGGAGATATGCTTACCATTATATCTCAAGCAATATCTAGGATCTCCTTTCATATATTTGTTACATCCCAATAATATGAGAAACTGTAACTCAGATAAAAAGAAGCGGGAACTCATTCCGCCTTGCAAGTCCTGTTGGACATGCGAGCCCGCATCAAGCCATTATGCAATAAATGTTATTACGAATATCATTCCCTGATCTGAAATGAAGAATAACTAATTTGCATAATAGGTCCCTCTGTACAATTAGGGTTATGTATCATGGCCATCTTAATACTCATACAGCTGTTGATTCAATAATTGAATCATAGAGGCTGGTGTTTGGATGAATATCTAAGGAGTTAGATTGAGGACTCATTAAACACCGTCAAATGATTGTTAAGAGATGATCTCCAGCCTGAGTAGGAGATGGCAATCCTTTCTCATATAGGCTGATAACTGACCGACCTCTTGATGCAGGTCCTCTGCATAGGAATAGAGATTTGGAGGTGTCAGATTAGTTAAGTCAAAGGGTTGACTTAACGAGATCGAGATAACCAAAGTCCTATATCGAATACTATCACGATATAGGCACACATCCTCTAACTGGAGACAGATGCATTGTTATATGTCTGAGTATGTACATTTGGCAGACCAATAGGTTGATGACCTAACCAAGGTCTATACACCGGCGAGCTGGTGTGCATATGAGGGCATATGAGTAATACGATCTCTCAAAGGGTTCATACAGGTTTACTTCTGAATCGGAAGACATGAGCTCACTCATGTGATATTGGGATCGATAAATTCCAAGCATGGTCGTCTCGCTTATGAAGCCTGACAGAATTTGAAGGTATGATATATTCTTTTGGAAAGCATATGATCAATACCAAATCCCACTGATTAATTGAGAACCTTAATGATAAAACCCTGAAGGTGACAGTCTAAATGAGATTTATAACTTCGGGTTTATCAGAAGGTCTTCCAGTATGCAGGATGTACATGTATTAGGAATACCTGAGGATGATGTGATCAATAATCGATTGTATAACCACGACGCTTCTATTCCGAGAGAGTGATGAAATAGGTCTGGATTTTAGTGACTCCACTCAGTAAAGAAGCAATCTGATCTTGGTCCAAGTATTGGCCATTGATCTGAATGAGATTCAGATGCAATGAGAAGATTAGATTTGAGATCTGGATTTGAGATGTGATATCAATATCCAAGTCACTATACTTGGAACAATACAATTGCCATGTCCTTATCTCAAAGTATCTGCGGAGAATACGCATTATTCTTGAAAGAGTTCAAGAATAATTCCAAGGTTGAATTATATCTGAGCATTGAGAAATGGATAATTAAATGTGAAATGTGAATTCGATTCACATTATCTGAATGCATGAGAATTTGTATCTAATGTAATTAAATGTGATTTAAATAATGTGGATATGGATAATGTGGATAGCACTATCAAATTATCCATGTATATTATAAATACGATTTATAATATACATTAGAGAGAGACTTGTGTGATTTATATTTGTTGATTAATTGTTAATGTGAATGGGATTGACATTGAATAATTGATTGAAAATATAATTACATTTAGTTTTGGGTTGTGAATAAGATTCACAATTTTTTCAATGGCTTGATTGATATTTTCCAAAAGATAATTTGGAATTATTTTTATGAAAATTATTTTCGACAAGAGTTATAGGAAATATCATGAGATAATGAGATCTCATGATATATTAGGAGATTAACCAAGTCCTATCTAACAAGAGAGGACGGCTACAACTCTCCATGTGGAGAGGAGTAGCCGTCTCCCCTTATTTACGTGTGGACCATGGTCTTCTCATTATCCTATCTCCAGTCAAATGTGATTTAATTAGAGATTAATTATATTGATTTATCAATATTAATTATTTAAATTAAATCACTTGTTGTTGTGTTTTACCAACAACATCCTAACCGTTGAAAGGAACACAAATCAATCTCATCCGTTGATTGTGTGTTGTCCATGGATTGGGATCCATGGACAACCAAAACCCTATATAAGAAGAGGCATGCCTTGCTCTTCGAGATACACCGACTTGATGAAGTCTCTCTACTCTCTCTCTCTCTCATTCTCTCGTGCCCTCTTCCTCCTCTCTCTTGGGTGGCTGTCCACCCTACCCTAGAAGGAAGAAGGCCCTCATCGTCGCCTTGCGTTGTGCTTCGACGGCTCTTGATACTCCATCTTCTTTGGTGCTTATCGCTCACGAAGAAGACATACGATCTTGTGTGACGAGATCAGGAGTTCCCTTGCTTGGACATCTACTTGGATTGCGAGATCACCATGACTCATCCATGCGCTCGCAAGCGTCTCCTCCGAAGGTCGGACTTGAGACAGGAGGCCTCTTCTCTTAGAACTCGATCGCAACCACGCTACAACAGATATTCCTATATCTACTATATGGTTAGATGAAATTATTCATAAATGGTTTATGGATCATGTGATTTCATCGTTTAAATTTTTTAAAATTCTGCTGCACTGAGCAACTAGTATGACTAGTTGCTCTTGATCGTATACGAAATAATCATCACGCTTCCATGATACACTTAAGGATTCTCTTGTATCCTTCAAGTGGTATTAGATCCAGGTTTGCTGAGGTTTTGGATATTATCCATGAACCTACGAAAATTTGAGCTCGTTTGGGTTCGTGAAGATTTTAGCATTTCAATTTTCGCAGCCCTGTCTTGTGATAATTTTTCGGCTCTGTTTAAAATATTTAAAAATGAATTTATCATTTAGATATGTTCTCCATTAAATAAGGAAAATGTGAAATTTGAGTTTGCGTAATTTGGATTCCGTTTGCTCAAGATATGATCGTTTTATTGACCATATGTCCATTGTTTCGGTGATGGCCATTAGAGACGTAATTAAGATGTTAATTACGGATCTAAAATATCTGAAAATGCAAGTTTATCATATGATTTCTATTCTAAATAAAATTATCAATCTCTGAAAATTGATTTTTCTTAATTTGGATTTAAAATGAATGAGATATGTTATTTTTAGATAGTGAAGGTCACGTCTGGAAATTGCATGATTATCCAAAACCTTGTGATTGCCATTGTGAAATTAATGGTTAATTTCCTAAAATAATATCGATGATATTAGGGAAATATTAGAACAATAATTATTCCCTTAAATGACATTGTCTCAACCAATTAATGATTAGATTAGATCCAGATCACCAATTGGTTACTTGATACACTTTCAACAAACTTGTTACTCGAATAAGTTTTTGGGAATTTGTCTAGCAAATTTCCTTATAATCAAAATGGTTTTGATTATAACTATATAATATAATTTCATTTGAAAGACCGATGATCATATAAAGGACAAAATGATTGGCTCGGCATTATTTTTTCCCGAGGCGGATATGGTGTCTAGTCGGGGAGCGTTGGAGTAGCAGGTTGCACCGTGTGTGGTCTGTCCCACTCCCGTCGATACTGGCCATGACAGCGGGTAGGGAATGAAAGATGTCTGAGAGATCATGATGTATTTTCTAATTATTAAAATATGAATTAATACGTATTTGAGATAATACCATATTTCAAGTAACAATTAAAATGTTTGTTGGTTATTAATTGGATCATTAATTTAATATGATTAGATTAATTGGAATCCAATAAAAAAATTAAAACAATCTATTATGAATAGAGTTGTTATTTCCCTTCGAAGAATTAATCATAATGAATATGATTCATAATGATTAATTAGAATTTGAATATGAGGTGGAGGATCACATAAGTGACATACATGGTCTCCCATCAAGGCGAAGGGTTTCCATCGCCAGGGATTGTATGTAGGAGACGCTTGTCCGTAGTGACAGCTCCTGCATACAAGCGCATCTGAATCAGGCTCTTTGTTTCTCGAAAGAGTAAGGAAGTACGCGTAGTGACCCCAATATCGAGTCCTCATATTATTGGGGGCGATATTGGATTGCGCATAGCGAGTGCTAATCCTGTTGACGGTTGGTTCATTTAACAACGGGTCAACATCACCTTAGGGGCGGTGGGCCCAGGTGTTAAAGATCGAATTGGGAATGCAAGTTGGACTTCCAAGGCGGAATATGTTCCCGCTTCTTTTTATTCGAGTTATAAGTTATCATATTATTGGGATGTAATAAAGGTAAAAAGGAGATCCCAGATCTTGCTAGAGATATAGCAGTAAGTATATCTCTTACATTGAAAGTGATTAAGGGAATGAACTTTCATTGTTGATAAGGCAAGACAACTTTGATATAAAATTCCTAAATCAAAGTAAAATGTGAATATATATTTATATATATTAATGTGAATTCCTTATTTAAGATAATCCTCATTAAACCCATTCAGTACTATAGTCAGTAATTACCAGTAAAATATCATGGATTGGATCCATAATCAAGATATTGTACATGCAGTTGGACACATAATGTATGTGGTTGCAATGTGCAAGTTTCCTCATAATAATGAGGAATGACAATTAAATAGATAATAGGACTACAACCCTAGGGTTTGTATGTCTCTATAGTCTTGATCTCTCATCGAATGTACTTTGTAAGTAACATGTCGATGATGATCGTAATTGTCAATAATCCTAATAAAATTCTAAGAAGATGTTCTGGCATACATATGTGCTCTTGACATTTAATCATGAATGACATGGTTCACTGCATTATGCAGAATTGTGGCTCTTTAAGAGATGATGTATTCAAAATGTTTGAATACCCATCTAAACCTAAGCCTTTAAGAGTTAAGATGTATGTAGATATGATGAGTGTGATCGTCCTACTATCTATACTCCATTCATTTATGAAGCTTCATAATATTCATAATGTATGAATTAAATGAAGCATATATAAGTGTCGAAATACTCTTATATTGAAATCTTTTGAATTCAACATAAGAGATCCTTTGTCTTAAGCAATGGTTGTTTAGAGATGAAAGGAGCGCAGTGGAAGCATGGGGTGAACCCAAGTTAGAAGAAAAGCCAAAGAGTTGATTGTACTTCCATGGTTTCCGCACATAAGACATCCAAAGACTTGGATGAATGCCAATACTGCAATGAGCTGATGTATTGATAGTATGACTATCAAGTCTATCTAGAGTCCTTAGAGAAGGACTCGGATAGAGCATCGAAATAATTTACATCTACATATAATCATTGAAATTGACTTTCTTATTTGATAAGATGAAAGTCTAATAATTGCATCTCATTCTTCTACTAATACTTGCAATTTGTTGCATATGTTTTAGAAGATTGTAATTTGATTTTCAGGTTTAGTAATCATACACATGGATGTTGATGCAATTATTACAACAACCTCTATTGGATAAATAGACTTCATATTTTCAGTGGGAGAGCCCTTAGTCTTAGAGAATGTCTTTATGACCTGGATATTAGAATACTCTCATTGTTTATTTTTAAATGTTGGAAATAAACAAGAATTCTAGAATAGACCTATCATAAAGAGTTATGATGGATATATTTCAGATAGTAATCTAAGATCTAGTGGACTCTACTAAATTGGAAAATTAATTAATGGTTCGTTAATATTTCTTAATACTGAAAATTAAACCTTATAAGATCAATAGGAGGATGGAAATCATTTGACAATGATCTGGCATCGAATCTTGGACATCTGTCTGTTGATGACATCAATAAACTAGTAAGAGATGAACTTTAGAATGTCTAGAATTTCAAATCTTACATACTTGTGAATATTGTATTGAAAGTATAATTGTCCAATACACCCTTATCTGGGAATGGTTTTAGATGCCAAGGTATTCAAGATCCCATACATATTTATGTATGTGAATCATCTATATCATAATAAACATTGATGATATGTGATATCATTTAATGATTAATTGTGATATGAAATTTCTTCCCTTCACCTAAGTAAGCTTTGAAAGTTCAAAGATTTCATAATTTTTGGTTTAGAACCAAAGTTTGAAGGAAGATGAAATGAATTTGATCTAACCTAGGTAGCTTGTACCTATTAGATGAATTCAAAGGAATACCTTTATGGAGATATGAATGCCATTCCTATCTCAATTCTCGTAATGCACCTAAACTCAATAGAGTTATAGGGAGATACAATTGATCATGTGTGACATGATTTGATCAATGATTTATCTTAGCATAATTATCTCTTAATTTTCAGGTATATATATGTGGTAGAGACTACATTATATATCCTTATAAGGTTCCATGCTAGTAAGATGGAATCTAGCACTAAAGAGTGCTACTTCATTAGGAAAATAAAGGATGGTATTGGATACCTACTTTATGAACTTGAGATTCTTAAAAGATCTCATCACTAAGGATATGATTCTTAGAGGATGACTCTCCTGTGAATCAAGATGAAAATGAAGTAAAGGAACTCATTGAATCTTGAGAAGATAATGAGGCTCCTAAAATCAGAAACTAAAAAGGACAATTAAATATGAACCACTAATACCTCTTCAAATGAGTTTGAGGATGAATTCCATGGGCCAGAGAAATCTGACAATGATCGAACTTCATGTGATGAAGCTTCTGAATATCATGTCATGGAAAGATGGATGTTAACAATAAAGTCTATAGAGTGTTGTATATGGACCCTCGAGGATCCACCTATATGGGTAAGACTCGTTAAGGTGTAAATGGATCTTCAAGAGAAAGAGGAAACTTGATGAGAAGGTAGAGACCTTCATGGCACAGCTCCTAACCATGAGCTACACGCTGAATAGAAGACATCGCTTGCGATGAGACTTGGTCTCCAGTGACCTTGCTTAAACCCATCAATATATTTCTAACTATAGCTACACAACTTGACTTTGACATCTTCAAGATGGAAGTCAAGATTGCATTCCTCCACGAATATCTCTCTGAGGATATTCACATGTAGTAGCCCCAGGGATTCATGGTTGAGGAAAGCAAGGTGTGCAAGCTAAAGAAACTCCTTCTATGGACTCGAATAAACTTCTTGTAGTTGGATCATAAGATTTGATGAAATTATAAATGTTATGATTTCAGATAGAATTTTGATGTACCATGTAAAGCTTAGTGGGAGTGTCATTGTGTTCATCATGTTATATGTAGATAACAGCCTAATCATTTGGAATGATATAATGATAATAATAAGTGTTTTATAGACTGGCTATCCCATACCTTGAGATATGATCTCAAGGATACCTCTTAGATCTTAGTTCTGAAGATGTTCAGAAGTAAAGAAAAAGGGTATTGGAACTGTCACATTAGTAGTACACCTTGGAGATGTTCTATTTTTCTGGAAAAATCCAAGAAAGGCTTCCTTTCCTTAAGATATGGTACTGGCCTATCTAAAGGGATATCACTTTAAAGAGTTGAGGAAGTAAATGCTAGAACTACTTGCCCTTGTGCATTAGTTACGAGAATACGAGTGTATGCTAGATGTGTACGAAAGTTAGATATCTGCCATGCAGGAGGAGTAGTAAATATTACTAATCCTACTAAGGAGATAAAACACTTGATTGCAGTGATAACAAATTCTTCAAACAAGACAACTTGAAGATAGTGATCTCAAAGTCTTATCTTCAAGAAATTAAGACTTTATTGATAGTGATCTAAAAGGTCTTAACTGCGGATACCTTAGGAGATAAAGATCTCCATGAATAAGGGTATTCTGATAAGTATAATAGAAATTACATACTGGTTATAATAATTATTGAGGTGTAGTGTCTAGGTCACTATGACTGACAAGATTGAGTATTGGTTGCATAAGATGCAACATTCGCATTAGATGCGAGCACTGTTACGAGGGGATATGCAAGTGTCGTAAAAAGACTTGATGTAGTCTCTCGGGAACAGAGTGACTGATCAGCTTACCTAGCTATTTTTCTAAATAGCCTATGATTGTCACATGAGTGCAGGTTTAAATGATTAGCCCATTAATGTCTCTTTGAGCTAGTGGGAGATTGTTGGACATGCGAGCCCACGACGAGTATGCAATAAATATTATTGCGAATATCATTCCCTGATCTGAAATGAAGAATAACTAATTTGCATAATAGTTCCCTCTGTACAATTAGGTTATGTACCGTGTCCATCTTAATAATCATACAGCTGTTGATTCAATAATTGAATCTAGAGGCTGGTGCTTGGATGAATATCTAAGGAGTTAGATTGAGGACTCATCAAACACCGTCAAATGATTGTTGAGAGATGATCTCCAGCCTGAGTAGCAGATGGCAATCCTTTCTCATATAGGCTGATATCTAACCGACCTTTTTATGCATGTCCTCTGCATAGGAATAGAGATTCGGAGGTGTCAGATTAGTTAAGTCAAAGGGTTGACTTAACGAGATTGAGATAACTAAAGTCCTATATCGAATATTGTCACGATATAGGCACATGCATCCTCTGACCGGAGACAGATGTATTGCTATATATCTGAGTATGTACATTTGGCAGACCAATAGGTTGATGACCTAACCAATGTCTATACACCAGCGAGCTGGTGTGCATATGAGGGCATATAAGTAATAAGATCTCTCAAAGGGATCATACAGGTTCACTTCTGAACCGGAAGATATGAGCTCACTCATGAGATATTGGGATCGATAAATTCCATGCATGGTCGTCTCGCTTATGAAGCCTGACAGAATTTGAAGGTATGATATATGCTTTTGGAAAGAATATGATCAATACCAAATCCCAATGATCAAATGAGAACCTTAATGATAAAACCCTGAAGGTGACAGTCTAAAAGAGATTTATAACTTCGGGTTTATCAGAAGGTCTTCCAGTATGCACGATGTACAGGTATTAGGAATACCTGAGGGTGATGTGATTAATAATCGATTGTATAACCATGACGCTTCCATTCCAGGGAGTGATGAAACAGGTCTAGATTTTAGTGACTCCTCTCAGTAGAGAAGCAATCTGATCTTGTTCCAAGTGTTGGACATTGATCTGAATGAGATTCAGATGCAATGAGAAGATTAGATTTGCGGCCTTGATTAAATCAAGCATCTCTGGGTGGTCCGTGAGATCTAGATTTGAGATGTTATCTCAATATCCAAGTCACTATACGTGGAACAATACAATCGCCATGTCCTTATCTCCAAGTATCTGCGAAGAATACGTATTATTCTTGAAAGAGTTCAAGAATAATTCCAAGGTTGAATTATATCTAAGCATTGAGAAATGGAAAATTAAATGTGATTTAATTATCATCAATAATGTGAAATTCGATTCACATTATCTGAATGCATGAGAATGAGTATCCAATGTAATTAAATATGATTTAATTAATGTTGATATGGATAATGTGGATAGCAATATCCAATTATGCATGTATATTATAAATACGATTTATAATATACATTAGAGAGAGATTTGTGTGATTTATATTTGTTGATTAATTATTAATGTGAATGGGATTCACATTGAATAATTAATTGAAATTATAATTACATTTAGTTTTGGGTTGTGAATAAGATTCACAATTTTTTCAATGGCTTGATTGATATTTTCCAAAAGAAAATTTGGAATTACTTTTATGAAAATTATTTTCGACAAGAGTTATAGGAAATATCATGAGATAATGAGATCTCATGATATATTAGGAGATTGACCAAGTCCTATCTAACAAGAGAGGACGCTGCAACTCTCCATGTGGAGAGGAGTAGCCGTCTCCCCTTATTTAGGAGTGGACCATGGTCTTCTCATTATCCTATCTCTAATAAAATGTGATTTAATTTGAGATTAATTATACTGATTTATCAATATTAATTAATTTAAATTAAATCACTTGTTTTTGTGTTTTACCAACAACATCCTAGCCATTGAAAGGAACACAAATCTATCTCATCCATTGATTGTGTGTTGTCCATGGATTGGGATCCATGGACTCCCAAAACCCTATATAAGAAGAGGCATGCCTTGCTCTTCAAGATACACCGACTTGATGAAGTCTCTCTACTCTCTCTCTCTCATTCTCTCGTGCCCTCTTTCTCCTCCCTCTTGGGTGGATGTCCACCCTACCCTAGAAGGAAGAAGGCCCTCATCGTCGCCTTGCATTGTGCTTCGACGACTCTCGGTACTCCATCTTCTTTGGTTCTTATCACTCGCGAAGAAGACATACGATCTCGTGTGACGAGATCAGGAGTTCCCTTGCTTGGACAACTGCTTGGATTGAGAGATCACCACGACTCATCCCCGCGCTCGCAAGCGTCTCCTCCGAAGGTCAGACTTGAGATACAAGGCTTCTTCTCTTAGAAACTCGATCGCAATCACACTCAGATATTCCTATGTCTACTATGTGGTTAGACGAAACGATTCATAAATGGTTTATGGATCATGTGGTTTCGTCGTTTAAATTTTTTAAAATTCCGCTGCACCGAGCAACTAGTATGACTAGTCGCTCTTGATCGTATACGATACAATCATCACACTTCAGTGATACGCTTAAGGATCCTCCAGTATCCTTCAAGTGGTATCAGATCCAGGTTTGCGGAGGTTTTGGATATGATCCATTAACCTATGAAAATTTGAGCACATTTGGGTTCGTGAATATTTTAGCATTTCAATTTTCGCAGCGCTATCTTGTGATAATTTTTAGGCCATGTTTAAAATATTTAAACTTGAATTTATCACTTAAATAATGTTCCCCATTAAATAAGTAAAATGTCGAATTTGAGTTTGCGTAATTTGGATTCCGTTTGCTCAAGATATGATCGTTTTATTGACCATATGTCCACTGTTTCGGGGATGGCAATTAGAGACGTAATTAAGATGTTAATTACGATTTTAAAATTCTTGTAAATACGAGTTTATCACATGATTTATGTTTTAAATCAAATTATCAATCTCTGGAAATTGATTTTGCTTAATTTAGATTTAAAATGAATGAGATATGCTATTTTTAGTTAGTGAGGGTCACTACTGAAAATTGCATGATTATCCAAAATCTTGTGATTGTCATTGTGAAATTAATGGCTAATTTCCTAGAATAATTATGGGTAATATTTGAGAAATATTATAACAATAATTATTCCGATAAATGACATTGCCTCAACCAATGAATGATTAGATTAGATCTAGATCACCAATTGGTTACTTGATATGCATTCAACAAACGTGTTACTTGAATAAGTTTTTGGGAATTTGTCTAGCAAATTTTCTTATAATCAAAATGGTTTTGATTATTAATATATGGTATAATTTCGGTTGAAAGACCGATGATCATCTCAAGTACAAATGATTGGCTCGGCTTTATTTTTTCCCTAGGCGGATATGGTGTCTAGTCGGGGAGCGTTGGGGTAGCAGGTTGCACAATGTGTGGTCTGTCCCACTCCCGTCGGTACTGGCCATGATAGCGGGTAGGGAACGAATGATGCCTGAGAGATCATGATGTATTTTCTAATTATAAAAATATGAATTAATATGTATTTGAGATAATACCATATTTCAAGTAACAATTAAAATGTTTGTTGGATATTAATTGGATCATTAATTTAATATGATTAGATTAATTGGAATCCAATTAAAAAAATTAAAACACTCTATTATGAATAGAGTTGTTATTTCCCTTGGAAGAATTAATTATAATGAATATGATTCACAATGATTAATTAAAATTTGAATATGAGGTAGAGGATCACATAAGTGACATCCATGGTCTCCCGTCAAGGCGAATGGTTTCTTCACCAGGGATTGTATGTAGGAGACGCTTGTCGGTAGTGACAACTCTTGCATAGAAGCGCATCTGGATCAGGCTCTTTGCTTCTCAAAAGAGTAAGGTCGTATGCGTAGTGACCCCAATATCGAGTCCTCATATTATTGGGGCGATATTGGATTGCACATAGCGAGTGTTAATCCTGGTGACGGTTGGTTCATTTAACAACGGGTCAACATCACCTTAGGGGTGGTGGGATCGGGTGTTAAAGACCGAATTGGGAATGTAAGTTGGACTTGCAAGGCGGAATATGTTCCCGCTTCTTTTAATTCGAGTTATAAGTTCTCATATTATTGGGATGTAACAAAGGTAAAAAGGAGATCTCAGATCTTGCTAGAGATATATCGGTAAGTATATCTCTTACATTAAAAGTGATTAAGGGAATGAACTTTCAGTGTTGACAAGGCAAGACAACTTTGATATAAAATTCATAAATCAAAGTAAAATGTGTATATATATATTTATATATATTTATGCAAATTTCTTATTTCAGATAATCTTCATTAAACCCATTTAGTACTATACTCAGTAATAACTAGTAAAATATCATGGATTGGATCCATAATCAAGATATTGTACTTGCAGTTGGACACATAGAGTATGTGGTTGCAATGTGCAAGTTTCCTCATAATAATGAGGAATGACAATTAAATAGATAATAGGACTACAACCCTAGGGGTTGTATGTCTCTATAGTCTTGATCTCTCATCGAATGTACTTTGGAAGTAACACGTCGATGATGATCTTAATTGTCAATAATCCTTATAAAATTCTAAGAAGATGTTCTGGCATGCATATATTCTCTTGATATATAATCATGAATGACATGGTTCACTGCATTATGCAGAATGGTGGCTCTATAAAAGATGATATATTCAAAATGTTTGAATACCCACCTGAACCTAAGCCTTTAAGAGTTAAAATGTATGTAGATATGATGAGTGTCATCATCCTACTATCTATACTCCATTCATTCATGAAGCTTCATAATATTCATATTGTATGAATTAAATGAAGCATATATAAGTGTCGAAATACTCTTATATTGAAATCTTTTGAATTCAACATAAGAGATCCTTTGTCTTAAGCAATGGTTGTTTAGAGATGAAAGGTACGCAGTGGAAGCATGGGTTAGACCCAAGTTAGAAGAAAAGTCAAAGAGTTAACTGTACTTCTATGGTTTCCACACATATAACATCCAAAGACTTGGGTGAATGCCAGTACTGCAATGAGCATGTATTGATAGTATGACTATCAAGTCTATCTAGAGTCCTTGGAGAAGGACTCGGATAGAGCATCGAAATAATTTACATCTACATATAATCATTGAAATTGACTTTCTTATTTGATAAGATTAAAGTCTAATAATGGTATCTCATTCTTCTACTAACACTTGCAATTTGTTGCATATGTTTTAGAAGATTGTAATTTGATCTTCATGTTTAATAGTCATCCACATGGATGTTGATGCAATTGTTTCTACAACCTCTATTGGATAAATAGACTTTATATTTTCAGTGGGAGAGCCCTTAGTCTTAGAGAATGTCTCTATGACCTGGATATTAGAATACTCTCATTGTTTATTTCTAAATGTGGGAAATAAACAAGAATTCTGGAATAGACCTATAATAAAGAGTTATGATGGATATATTTCATATAGTAATCTAAGATCTAGTGGACTCTACTAAATTGGAAAATTAATGAATGGTTCATTAATGTTTCTTAATATTGAAAATTAAACCTTATAAGATCAATAGGAGGATGGAGATCATTTGACAATGATCTGGCATCAAATCTTGGACATCTGTCTGTTGATGACATCAATAGACTAGTAAGAGATGAAGTTTAGAATGTATAGAATTTCAAATCTTACATACTTGTGAATATTGTATTGAAAGTATAGTTGTCCAATACACCCTTCTCTGGGAATGGTGTTAGATGCCAAGGTATTCAAGATCTCATACATATTGATGTATGCGAATCATCTGTGTCATAATAAACATTGGTTATATGTGATATCATTTGATGATTAATTGTGATATGGAATTTCTTCCCTTCACCTAAGAAAGCTTTGAAATGTTCAAAGATTTCATAATTTTTGGTTTAGAACCAAAGTTTGAAGGAAGATGAAATGAATTTGATCTAAACTAGGTAGCTTGTACCTATTAGATGAATTCAAAGGAATACCTTTATGGAGATATGAATGTCATTCCTATCTCAATCCTCCTAATGCACCAAAACTCTATATAGTTATAGGGAGATACAATTGATCATGTGTGACTTGATTCGATCAATGATTAATCTTAGCATAATTATCTCTTAGTTTTCAGGTATATATATGTGGTAGAGACTACATTATATATCCTCATAAGGTTCCGTGCTAGTAAGATGGAATCTAGCACTAAAGAGTGCTACCTCATTAGGAAAATAAAGGATGGTATTCGATACCTACTTTATGACCTTGAGATTCCTAAAAGATCTCATCTCTAAGGATATGATTCTTAAAGGATGACTCTCTTGAGAATCAATATGAAAATGAAGTAATGGAACACATTGAATCTTGAGAAGATTATGAGGCTCCTAAAATCAGAAACTAAAAAGGACAATTAAATATGAAACACTAATACCTCTTCAAATGAGTTTGAGAATGAATTCCATGTATCAGAGAAATCTGACAATGATCGAACTTCATGTGATGAAGCTTCTGAATATCATGTCATGGAAAGATGGATGTTAACAATAAAGTCTATAGAGTGTTGTATATGGACCCTCGAGGATCCACCTATATGGGTAAGACCCGTTAAGGTGTAAATGGATCTTCAAGAGAAAGAGGAAACCTGATGAGAAGGTAGAGATCTTCAAAGCACGGCTCCTAGCCATGAGCTACACACTGAATAGAAGACATCGCTTGCGATGAGACTTGCTCTCCAGTGACCTTACTTAAACCCATCAGTATATTGCTAACTATAGCTACACAACTTGACTTTGACATCTTCAAGATGGAAGTCAAGATTGCATTCCTCCACGAATATCTCTCCGAGGATATTCACATGTAGTAGCCCCAGGGATTCATGGTTGAGGAAAGCAAGGTGTGCAAGCTAAAGAAACTCCATCTATGGACTCGAATAAGCTTCTTGTAGTTGGATCATAAGATTTGATGAAATTATAAATGTTATGATTTCAGATAGAATCTTGATGTACATGTTAAGCTTAGTGGGAGTGCCATTGTGTTGATCATGTTATATGTAGATAACAGCCTAATCATTTGGAATGATATAAGGATAATAATAAGTGTTTTATATACTGGCTATCCCATACCTTGAGATATGATCTCAAGGATACCTCTTAGATCTTAGTTCTGAAGATGTTCATAAGCAAAGAAAAAGGGTATTGGAACTGTCACATTAGTAGTACACCTTGGACATGTTCCATTTTTCTGGAAAATTCCAAGAAAGGCTTCCTTCCCTTAAGATATAGTACCGGCCTATCTAAAGGGATAGCACCTTAAAGAGTTGAGGAAGTAAATGCTAGAACTACTTGCCCTCGTGCATTAGTTACAAGAAGCCGAGTGTAAGCTAGATGTGTACAAAAGTTAGATATCTGTCATCCAGTGGGAGTAGTAAATCTTACTAATCCTACTAAGGAGATAAAACACTTGATTGTAGTGATAACAATATCTTCAAACAACACAAGACTTGAAGATAGTGATCTCAAAGTCTTATCTTCAAGAAATTAAGACTATATAGATAGTGATCTAAAAGGTCTTAACTGTGGATACCTTAGGAGATAAAGATTTCCAGGAATAAGGGTATTCTGATAAGGATAATAGAAATTACATACTGGTTATAATAATTATTGAGGTGTAGTGACAAGGTCACTATGACTGACAAGATTGAGTATTGGTTGCATACGATGCAACATTCACATTAGATGCAAGCATTGTTACTAGGGGATATGCAAGTGCCGTAAAAAGACTTGGTGTAGTCTCTCGGGAACAAAGTGACTGATCAGCTTACCTAGCTATTTTTCTAAATAGCCTATGATTGTCACATGAGTGCGGGTTTAAATAATTAGCCCATTAATGGCTCTTTGGGCTAGTGGGAGATTGTTGGACATGCGAGCCCACGACGAGCCATTATGAAATAAATGTTATTGCGAGAATCATTCCCTGATCTGAAATGAAGAATAACTAATTTGCATAATAGGTCCCTCTGTACAATTAGGGTTATGTACCATGTCCTTCTTAATAATCATACAAATGTTGATTCAATAATTGAATCATAGAGGCTGGTGTTTGGATGAATATCTAAGGAGTTAGATTGAGGACTCATAAAACACCATCAAATGATTGTTAAGAGATGATCTCCAGCCTGAGTAGAAGATGGCAATCCTTTCTCATATAGGTTGGTATCTGACCGACCTCTTGATGCAGGTCCTCTACATAGGAATAGAGATTCAGAGGAGTCAGATTAGTTAAGTCAAAGGGTTGACTTAACGAGATCGAGATAAAAAAAAGTCATATATCGAATACTATCACGGCACGCATCCTCTGACCAGAGACAGATGTATTGCTATATGTCTGAGTACGTACATTTGGCAGACCAATAGGTTGATGACCTAACCAAGGTCTATACATCGGTGAGCTGGTGTGCATATGAGGGCATATGAGTAATACAATCTCTCAAAGATATCATACAGGTTCACTTCTGAACTAGAAGACATGAGCTCACTCATGAGATATTGGGATCGATAAATTCCATGCATGGTCGTCTCACTTATGAAGCCTGACAGAATTTGAAGGTATGATATATGCTTTTGGAAAGCATATGATCAATACCAACTCCCATTGATCAAATGAGAACCTTAATGATAAAACCCTGAAGGTGATAGTCTAAAAGAGATCTATAACTTCGGGTTTATCAGAGGGTCTTCTAGTATGCAGGATGTACAAGTATTAGGAATACCTGAGGGTGATGTGATTAATAATCGATTGTATAACCATGACGCTTCCATTCCGAGGGAGTGATGAAACATGTCTGGATTTTAGTGACTCCTCTCAGTAGAGAAGCAATCTGATCTTGGTCCAAGTGTTGGACATTGATCTGAATGAGATTCAGATGCAATGAGAAGATTAGATTTACGGCTTTGATTAAATCAAGCATCTCTGGGAGGTCCGTGAGATCTGGATTTGAGATGTGATCTCAATATCTAAGTCACTATACGTGGAACATTACAATCGCCCTGTCTGCGGAGAATACGTAATTCTTGAAAGAGTTCAAGAATAATTCTAAGGATGAATTATATCTGAGCATTGAGAAATTGATAATTAAATGTGATTTAATTATCATGAATAATGTGAATTCAATTCACATTATCTGAATGCATGGTAATGAGTATCCAATGTAATTAAATGCGATTTAATTAATGTGGATATGGATAATGTGGATAGCACTATCCAATTATCCATGTATATTATACATACGATTTATAATATACATTAGAGAGAGACTCGTGTGATTTATATTTGTTGATTAATTGTTAATGTGAATGGGATTCACATTGAATAATTAATTGAAAATATAATTACGTTTAGTTTTGGGTTGTGAATAAGATTCAAAATTTTTCAATTGCTTGATTGATATTTTCCAAAAGATAATTTGGAATTATTTTTGTGAAAAATATTTTCGACAAGAGTTATAGGAGATATCATGAGATAATGAGATCTCATGATATATTAGGAGATTGACCAAGTCCTATCTAATAAGAGAGGACGGCTACAACTCTCCATGTGGAGAAGAGTGGCCGTCCTCCCTTATTTAGGAGTGGAGCATGGTCTTCTCATTATCTTATCTCTAGTCAAATGTGATTTAATTTGAGATTAATTATATTGATTTATCAATATTAATTAATTTAAATTAAATCACTTGTTGTTGTGTTCTACCAACAACATCCTAGTCGTTGAAAGGAACACAAATCAATCTCATCCGTTAATTGTGTGTTGTCCATGGATTGGGATCCATGGACACCTAAAACCCTATATTAGAAGAGGCATGCCTTGTTCTTCGAGATACACTGACTTGATGAAGTCTCTCTACTCTCTCTCTCTCATTCTCTCGTGCCATCTTTCTCCTCTCTCTTGGATGGCCGTCCACCCTACCCTAGAAGGAAGAAGGCCATCATCGTCGCCTTGCGTTGTGCTTCGACGACTCTTGGTACTCCATCTTCTTTGGTGCTTCTCGCTCACGAAGAAGACATACGATCTCGTATGACGAGATCCAGAGTTCCCTTGCTTTGACAACTACTTGGATTACGAGATCACCGCGACTCATCCCCGTGCTTGCAAGCGTCTCCTACGAAGGTCGGACTTGAGACAGGAGGCTTCTTCTCTTAGAAGCTCGATCGCAACCATGCTACAGCAGGTATTCCTATATCTACTATGTGGTTAGACAAAATGATTCTTAAATGGTTTATGGATCATGTGGTTTCGTCGTTTAAATTTTTTAAAATTCAGTTGCACCGAGCAACTAGTATGACTAGTCGCTCTTGATCGTATACGATACGATCATTACGCTTCTGTGATGCGCTTAAGGATCCTCTCGTATCCTTCAAGTTCAACTTGTATTTCCCAATTCAGTCTTTAACAACCGGTCCCACCACCCTAAGGCGATGTTGACCCATCGTTAATTGAACCAACCGTCAATTGGAATAGCACTCGCTATGCACAACCCAATATCACCCCAATAATATGAGGACCCGATATTGAGGTCACTATGCACACGGCCTTACTCTTTCAAGAAGCAAAGAGCTTGATCCAGATGCGCTTGTATGCATGAGTTGTCACTTCAGACAGGTGTCTCCTACATACAATCCCTGATGATGGAACCCTTCGCCTTGATGGAGACCATGGATGTCACTTATGTGATCCTCTATACTCCATTCATATTTTAATTAATCATTATGAATCATATTCATTACGATTATTTCTTCCAATGGAATTACAACTCTATTCATAATAGAGTATTTAATTGGAAATAACTAATTTAATCACATTAAATCAATTATCAATCTAATTCCAACAAATAATCATGATTGTTACTTGAAGGCTGGTATAATCTCAAAAAACATATTATTCAAATTTTAACAATTCGAAAAATACCCCATGATCATTTCAAGCATTATCATTTCCTTTCTCACTGTCATGGCCACTACGCACAGGATGTGGGAAGACCACTCACGGAGCAACCTTCTACCCCAATGATCCCCAACTAGATACTATATCCACCTCTGGTTAGGATAATGTGATTTGATCATATTGTATCTGAGATGATATTCGGTCTTTCAACCAAAATTATACCATATAATATTTATCAAAACCTTTTTTATTAATATTATAAGGAGACTTGCTAAATAAATCCTCAATCCTGTTCAAGTAACAAAGTTTTGCATGTTAAAATTGTCCCACAACTATTGTAGGATAAACTAGGGTTTTCATGAAATGTTAATTCAATGGTCAATGATGATTAATCAATTATTTTTATTATTTTTAGGCATCATATCTAATCAAGGCAAATTCATAGTTTCCATAATTTCCATTGAATTATAAACACATTAAGTAAATTGGTTTGATGATCTAATCATCTTCCGACCCATCTCCACTAAATATGGAATATCTAGGACAAACAGAGTCAAAATCACACGCAATAAATTCGAGAGGATTTCTGATTTTATTCTGTACTTAATCCAAGTATTTATTTCACATTTCATGATGGAAAGCAGGAAGAAAAAATAATTTTCTTATAGATCCATGAATACATGCAAAAAGAATTTCCATGGCGGGAACTATTCGAATCACTTTAATGCACTTTTGGAACTAATTAAATGTTACTATTTTATAGACATATTTAAAAATTCTAAATATAATTTATTAACACAAAAATACACCCAAACAGTGCACAAATAGTGGTTTTTTAATTAAGCGAAAAATCAATTTGAATCTTGCATCCAATGCAAAAATAATGTTTCCTGTGCTTCCAAAATATGAATTATTATCGCCTAGGGTTTTGGATCGTATACAAGACCTCGAACCTCGCTCTGATATAACTTTAAGGATATTGAAAGATCGTTAAGCGCATCATGAAAGCGTGGAGATCGCATCATATGCGATCGGGAGCTACTAGTCGCACTAGTTGCTCAAGCAGTGGAATTTAAAAAATCCAAACCAACGAAACCACAAGACCCAAGAACATTTCTTAGATCATTTCAAATAAAACACAAATATGTATTAAGGTTACTTCTTGAAGCGTGGTTGTGATCAAGTCTCTAAATGAAGAGACTTCTTGTCTCAAGTTCGATCCAACGGAGGAGACACTTGCGAGCGCGTTGATAAAACAGGTGCTCCTCACAATCCATGTTGAAGATTCAAGCAGTGAATCTCCCGATCTCGTTTCACGAGATTCAACGTCTTCTTCACGAGCGAAGTGCATCGAAGGAGATGGAGATCCACGAGCAGTCGAAGCAGCGTCACAATGACGTGGCGATGACGGCAACCTTCTCTAAGGTTTAGAGTGGACGACCACACTAAGGAGAGAGAGAGAGAGAGGCTTGGCATGTAGAGAGAGAGACAATATCATTGTTGTGTATTCTCTTGTGTAAAGAAGAGCTAGGGTTGTCTCTCCATTTATATCATTTTGGGAGTCCATGGATCGCAATCCATGGACAACACAAAACTAATGGATGAGATTGATTTGTATTTCTTTTAATGACCATGATTTTGTTGTTAAAAAAATAAAAAAAATAATTTAATTTAATGAAATATATGTGAATAATCATTATAAAATATAATTAAATTAAATCAATCATCCATGAAGGATTAGGAAGGAGGCAAGCCTCCTTCCAAATAAGGGGGGACGACCACATTGACTTCCCAAATCAAGAGTGGTCGTACACCCTTCTTATATGGAAGGGTGACTCCTCATTCCAATTATATGAGATTTAATATCTCATATAATCCTTCATTATTTACAAAAACTTTTGTTGTAAATTATTTCAAAAATATAATTTTAAATTAATTTGTGAAATATCAATCATGCCATTGGAAAATTGTGAATCACATTCACAACCCGAAATAAAATGTAAATTACATTTTCAATTAATTGTCCAATGTGAATCCAATTCACATCAACATTTAAATTTTAAATGTTATTTATAAATAGCTCTCTCTTATATATTATAAATCACGTTTATAATATGTATGATTAATATGGATAGTAATATCTACATTATTCATATCCATGATAATTAAATCATATTTAGTTATCTTATATCCCTATTCTCATGTGCCTAAATAATATGAATCACATTCATATTATTGACATATTTGATAATTAAATCATATTTAATTATCTTAAATAACTCTCCTTATATAGCCAAATAATTTGGATCGAATTCTTATTATTCAAGATAATTAAATCACATTTAACTATTAATTTTTCTCAATGCGTGGATTCATTATCAACAATGAAATTATCTTTGAACTCTTTCAAGGATTTTGCACTTTATCCGTGTATATTGGAGATAAGGACGAGCTGATTGTACGTTCCATGTATAGTGACTTGGATATTGAGATCATATCTCAAATCCAGATCTCGGGGATCTACCACAGATGTTTGATTAACTCAAAGCCGTGAATCTAATCTTCTCATTGCATCTGAATCGTATTCAGTCCAACATTTGGACTAAGATCATATTACTATTCATTGAGAGGAGCCACTAAAATCGAGGCATGTTTCATCACACCCTCAGAATGGAAGTGTCATTGTTATACAATCATTTATTGATCACATCACCCTCAGGTATTCCTAATACATGTACATCCTGCATACTAAAAGACCTAAAATAAACTCGAAGTTGTAGATCTTATTTAGACTGTCTCCATCAAGGTTTTATCATTAAGTTTCTCATTTGAACATTGGGATTTGGTATCGATCATATACTTTCCAAAAGCATATATCATACCCAGGTATTGATCATATACTTTCCAAAAGCATATATCAAACCTATAAATATGTCAAGCTTCCAAAGCGAGATGACCGTGCACGGAATTTGATCATAATATCTCATGAGTGAGCTCATGTCTTCCGGTTCAATAAATGAATTTGCATGATTCCTTAGAGAAATCGTATTACACATATGCCCTTGTATGCACACCATTGTGTCGGTGTATAGACCTTGATTAGATCATAAACCTATGGTCTTTAAAATGTACATACTCAAACATATAGTAACACATCTATTTCCAGTCAGAGGATATGTGCATGTATCGTGAGAGCATATGACATAGGACCCGGTTATCTCGATCTCGCTAAGTCAACTCTTTGCCCTAACTTGTCTAACACCTTCGAATATCTTTTCCTATATAGAGGACATACATCAAGAGGTTGGTTAGATATCAATTCATGAGAAAAAAATGATTGCCATCTCTTACTCAGGCAGGAGGTCATATCTTAATAATCATTTGACGGTGCTTGATGAGTCATCAATCTAACTCTTTAGATATTCATCCAACCACCAGCCTCTATGATTCAATAATTGAATCAATAGTTGTATGGTCATTAAGATGGCCAAGGTACATAACTCTAATTGCACTAAGGGACCTATTTTGCAATTTCATTATTCTTCATTTCAGATCATGGAATGATATTTGCAATAACATTTATTGCATAATGGCTCGTCATGGGCTCGCATGTCTAACAATCTATCACCAACCTAAAGAGTTGTTAATGGGCTAATCTTTAAGCCCACACTGAAGTGCTAATCATAAGATATTTTGAAAAATAGCTATGTAAGATGACTAGTCACTCTGTTACCAAGAGACTACACCAAGCCCTTTTACGGTACTTGCATATCCCCTAGTAACAGTGCTCCCATCCAATATGAATGTTGCATCTTATGCAACCAATACTCAATTTTGTTAAAGCAGTTATAATGTCGTCGACTCTACAACTCAATAATCATTATAATGTAATTTCTATTATCTGTATTAGAATACCCTTATTCTCGGAGATCTCTATCTCCTAAGGTATCTGCAGTTAAGACCTTTTAGATCACTGTCTACAAAGTCTTAAGTTCTTGAAGATAAGATTTTTGAGATCAATATCTCAAAAATCATGTTAAGTTTGAAGATATTGTTATTACTGCAATCAAGTATTTTATCTCCATAGTAGGATTAGTAATAGTTTACTACTCCCACTACATGGCAGACATCTGACCTTTTGTACACATCTAGCATAAATTGAGCTTCCCAAAGTTGATGCACTATGGCATATAGATTTGTTATTTACAACCTAAACTCTTTGAGGTGTTATCCCTTTAGATAGGTGACGAGTCCGCAAAAGCCGCGTTAAGGATGAGTTTTTAATCTTCGAGTGTGAAAATAAATATGTGTCGTTCGTTGTAGGCGGCGATCGGAAACAGTCAAGAGATAACCACAATTTTTAATCAAATTTAATCAAGTGGTTTTTATGTTTATTTTACTTGGGCAAGTCCCAAGGTCGATCACAAGGAGGCAAAGGAACAACCTAGAGTTGTGTCTATCCAATTTTTGAGTTCGGTTTTCAAGGCGGTTTTTTTTGGAATTTTTCAATGCAATAAGGGGATGCAAAATGCAAATTCGGCATATTCTAGGGACTAAAATGTAAACTTCGATCAAACGATGTCCGAAAAACACGAAACTTGGCTGAGATGTAAAAAGTGATGAAATAAGTGCACTGTAATTTTTTTGGAATTTTCTGGTGCAATATAAAATTTTTTTATGAACTTTTAAATGCAGAGAGAATAATTTCCAATATTTAATTATAATAAATATTAAACCTATTATTTTCAAGAATTAAAATTATCTAAGATCTATCACTAGGTGGTGGATCTCAGAAAAATCCTAGATCTTGACAACGTGGGGTCTAATACCTATTAAAAATTAAATAGTGAAATATGCAAAATGATTTTTACAGGGCAAAGTATGCATGCAAATGCAAAGATTTTTGGGCACTATGTTAATCAAAATAATCTCTACAATACGTGATTTTTCGGGGATTTTTAGAGCAATGATTAATTAACTATAAATTTCAGAGCACAGACTGGGCAAAATATGGTAGTTTCCACAGAATAATTAATTATTAATCAACCGATCATCACAAAAATATCCATGACATTAAAATGTAGAGAATTAAAAGATGAACAAAATGCTATTTTCAAATAAATAAAATGATGTAGAGAATAGTTCTAAAACGACTGGAGAACACAGGGGTATACGTGCAATACAATTAAATAAAATAAAAAAATAAAACTGTAGGGGGGGACCTAAGATTAATTACCTAAACTACAGGGGTGACTGTGCAATTTTTCCAAGAGGCACGTGCTGCGCACGTGCCTTTGGCTGGGGTGGACTGATGTGCAATTAGAGGGAGCTCCGGGGGCTTCTTGCAATTTGCCCAAGGGGCACGTGCGTAGCATGTGACCCCAGGGCTGGCGTCCTGACAAAGTTTCTCACGCACGTGCGGAGCACGTACGGGGGACCTCGGGCCTCGAGCCCGGCGGCTGGTGGCGGAGGCGCTGCTGCGGAGTCGCTGGTGGCGGAGGCGCTGCTGCGGAGTCACTGGTGGCGTTGCGGAGGAGCTCCAGGTACGGCGGAGTTGAAGACGATGGCGTCCCGGCCAAAGGCGGAAGGGAGGCCGGAGACTCCTGGATGGCTGAAGCCGATGAAGGGGGGCGTCGGTGGAGCTTGTCGATGACGAAGGTCAGAGTGAGGCGGCTGGCTGTCGATGGAGTTGCGGCGAGAATGGAGACGTTGGCGTCGGCGGAGCTCCTGGATGTCGACGGTGGCATTGGCGGAGGAGCTCCAGGCAGAGGCGAGGAAGATGGCCGGTGTGCGTAGCTTTGAGCGGAAGTTGAAGGTCGGAGACGATGGACGTTTGGGCGATGTTGATTGTCGAATATGAAGAACGTTGGCTCGACGCCAAGGTGGAGCGGGGGCACGGCAGCACGAAGCTGCAGCTGCGACGAAGCGTCGGCCGCTTCGGATCTCGCCGCAATGGCGGCTCGTCGGCGCTGTCACCGCCGCAAGGTGGACCAAAGGGTAGTCGACGTATGCGGTTCTGGGGGTCGGCGAAGATGTTTATATAGGGGAGAGGCCGGTGATGGGAGGGGAGGCGCGAGATGAGCGGTGGGAGTTGGTCGGTGTGGGAGGCCGTTGGCGGAGATAAGGGGTTGCGGGATTTTAGGAGAGCGGTGGCGCGCGAAGATAGCGAAGGAGGCGGCGGAGGTTTCGGAGGAGTCGTTGGGAGGAGGGAGACGCGCGTGGGCCGTTCGATCAGCGGCCGATCGAATGACCGCGCGTTGGCCACGTGGCGGGGCAAGAGAAAGGGCGCGCCGCACGTGCGGAGCACGTGCCTGGGGGCACGTGCGACGCTCGTGCGTCGATTTTTATTTTTTTTATCACAACGGATAAATAAAAGGCTTAAAAAATGATGACACGTGGCGGCCTCTGGGGCTGCCACGTGTCAGCACCAGAAAATTCGAGAATAAATACCATTGTAAAATCGATAAAAAAATAGCAAATGACCTCGGATCGAAAAAGTTCCTTCACAAAAAATGCTCATCTCGACGAGATCTACAACTTTCATGAGGACATCAAAGACAAATTCGGTCAAATGTAAAAAGTGAATTTTTGGGGTATCCCATGTACATAGAATACCTTGATTTTTGGGTTTTCTAATTTTTTTTGTCATTTTTAAAATAAGATAAAAATCCGGAAAAATGTGGAAAAATCAAAGATAAATAAAAGAGACCTTAATCTAATTTTTTTGGATTTCTATAAATTAAGAAAGTATATACATAAAATACAAGGTCAAAAGCCGCGAAAAATACAATGTACAAAAGAGGCCCAAAACCCAACTTTCACATACGAGCTCTGATTCATTTGAACTTGGTCTTGTTTTGAAGGTAATTGAATGTACATTAGTTCAAAAGTGAGTAGGATTAAATCAGACACTGGATGGGGAAGATATGGGGCTTTTAGTCCGAAAATCCTGAAACTAGGGTTTGGGTTTTTGGTCCACTTAATTGGGTTAATGATTTTTTTGTATTTTTTTATTTATTCTTGTTAGTGATGTGTACACAGTGGAGATGGTTCTGGGTCATGCGGTGTTAGCATGGAGGAGTTAAAAATAGGGGAAGTTAGGCTATTTACAGGTCATTTTTGGCTTGGATTTTTGGCTTCTTATTTTATGCAGAAATTAATGCTAAAATGCAATTCTTATGAAATCATGCATAAATGCTAATTATGCGAAATAAATGTAGAAATGCAGTTGATTTTGAGGGACTTGAGCTTAATTAATGAGACTTAGAGTGATGAATCCGAGATTCATCATCCCCCTATACTTAAAGCATGCTCATCCCTGAGCATCAAAAAGAAATGCCATGAAGTGAAATGAGACTGGGTTCCATACCAAGGCCATGAACTGAAGGTGAAAGTGAAACTAAACTCCACGTTTGGATTAATAATGTGGCGGAACTTCTGTGAGACTTAGAATTTTAAAATCAACATTCCTCAATTCTACACATCATTGACACAGTTTCGGCTCAGAAGTCATCTTAGATCAATCCTCTTCCCAAGTATACCCTGTGAATATTGAATAACCGACTCATGTGTGTGAAGGGTTTTTAGCTCTTCCCAATCAGAATGCCGGACTACCATGCTCCTCTCCTCTCCAGTAACTCGTCCTCGGGGAGTCAGGTATTTCCTTCTAAGGTCTGTCGTGCTGTTGTTCACAATCGAATGAGGGAGAAGATAGAAGAAGGGGAAAAGAACTGGAGGGTGGCCAGTGTAGTCACCTCTCCTTGTGAAGATGGCCAGTGTAGCCGAGTCTCCACCAAGATCTGCAGGTTTCTTGAAGCTTGGACCTTTTTGATCGGATTTTTATTTGGTGGAATGCTTCTTTGTATTTGGAATTTTTTTGGTGGTTCTGCTTGGATCTTGTTGTGCCCCTACGGATATAGAATCTTTTTGTTCCATACATTTTTTGGGGTCTTAGAAAAATTTGTGCCCAGCCGTCCATCCCTTTTCCGAAGCTTTATTTCAACCCGTACTACAGTCTTTAGATTTCCACGCTACCAGGAAAAAGACTCACACAGTCTTCCAACATCCCGTCTGGGTTGAGCTAAGTGCATAGTGCGAGAGTGCGAATTAATTCCCTATTCCAGAGTTGTACCCAGAATGAAGAGACCAGGTTAGACACTAAGAGTCAAACGCTGTACATTGTCATGTGGAACTTAAGGAATTAAGTCAAAAAGACCTGAAGCTCTTAAAATCCTATTTCTCGGTGAAGTTCCTCTGAAAATTAGGTGGATTAAGGTCAAGTTCAGACCACTCTCGGTTTCTACTCATAACTTGGTTCAGAACCCAATGACTTTTCACATATGCAAATGCATGTGATGTTGGGTGAAGTGCAGGTGTGTGCATTGCAGACACAATTTTTTTTTTGTGATGATGATTTTTTTTTTGATTTTTTATGCAAGGGACATTTTTTTATGGAATAAGAAGCCTTCTCTTTTTTTTCTTTTTTTTTTCAAAAATCTTGGGCATGGTTAGTGTTAGTAGAAAAACTCTTCTTCTTCTTTTTTTTTGATGTTAGTACCCACCCCGTAAATACATATAGACTTACGCGAAAGTACGAGATATGGGTAAAATATATACAAAGTATATATACAGACCCCCTATACTTAGCGAGTGTTGTGTCCTCAGAGCACAAGAAGCGTAAAGGAGACATAGCTCGGGCTAAGCGTAAGGGAGTAAAAAAATGAAAAGAAAAATGAAGCGGTCGGGATATGTGAATGAAGAGAGTATATACAGGTTGATGGTGGTTCCCCCTATACTTAGGCTCTGATTAGCCTAAGTATGGAAGAATGGTGGAAATGGAACGATCGAGAGTTAGGAGAGGAATGATATATACAGATGGCATCGGTCCCCCCCTATACTTAGGCCTTGGCCTAAGTAGAGGAAGAAGCTGTACAAGGAGACCGATGTGGTCGGGAGGGAGGTGGGTAGCCGATGATTAAGGCGGTTTTCGGCTGATCTTTTTGTGAGCCTGCGGTGGGAGATCGTAATGATGAGTCGGAGATGAGGCATATGATTCCCAACTATGATCAGTGTCATCCTCAGCAAAATCATGATGAATAATAGATGAAGTGCTTGAGTCAGAATAATGATATCCATCATCAGAGTTATCTTCAGAGGAGTAGTAATTGAAAGTGGACATACTCCAAGTATTCTGGTCTTTTTGTTTCTTCAGTTGTTTCCTCAGACTTCGTTCCTTCTTGGGGTCAATCGGTTTGTCCTCGGATGAATACTCAGAAGCACCGGTCTCAGTCAGTTCATACGAAAGAATTCCAGTGTACTTGAATGCAGGAGCATCAGCTTTGGATGAGTAGTAGTTAGGAACGGGAGTTGTCCAACGAGAATTGAATTTTAGATCCTTACGAAGATATGGCTTTAGGGCTGCCGAACAGACTTCACTCTGTAGACCATTTTTTTCGGACTTGATGAGGGATCATCAACTGATTTCCTCTTCCGAAAGGTCAAAATGACTCTCTTTTTATTTCGTCGTGAAGGTGTCAGTTCACTTGAATATCCAGATGAATAGCCATTGGAATTATCCTTGGTTGGTGCTTGGTCTACATGCTTGTTCTCAGTCTCTCGAATGTTTGAGCACTCTCGATTTGGTATGATTTGGTCAAGATATTCAGAGAATGTTGCTCCAGGGTGTGACCATGCATATGTCTCAGGATCGTAGTAGAAAGATTTGTCTATTTTGAGATCCGCGGGAATTGAAATACTGGGGAGAGTCTCTGCATGTTCTTTCTCAATTGCTTCGATGTTAGCACATTCCTGTGTCGAGTTGATGTAATCCATGTAGTCGAAGTAGGTTGACCCAGGGTGTGCCCATGCATAAGTCTCCGGATCATATGATTCATATACATGATTGTCCATGGTGAGAGCGGTTGGGAATGGAGCAGGGGGGAGATTTTCTAAACCAATAGTCTCATCAACAACCACTATCTCAGGTGTGGTTGCGGGGTAGGTCTCTTCTACCGCTTTATGGTTACGGTTGTCGGGGACTTCGTGGGTTGCCTCAGAAGATTGTGGTTCCTCAAAGATAGGGTCGGATTTAAGTGCTTCCAATGCTGTGAAATTGATTTCCCGAGTCTTACAATCGATACTCGCATTGGCCAATGCCAAGAATGGCTTTCCCGAGAATGATTGGAGATTGGTGAATTCTCCTTGATGCTCAATATCAATGATCGTGAATTCTACTTTGCGCGGAGCACCTTGGAATTTCATGATGACAGAAATGGTTCCTCTCGGCCTTTTTATCGATCGGTCTGCCAAATGGACAATCTCTCGTATCTTCCGAATTGGTCCGAGTTTGAGTTCGTGAAATACCGAGGTCGGGAGGATATTAATCAGTGAATCGTCATCAATTCGAGCATGGGTAAAAATTGTGTCTTTGATTCACAGTCAAATCTGGGCAACCGCTTCACTATGCAGCTCTTGGTTTTTCTCCTCAACACCAAGGAGAGGCCATTGACAAGATATGTCTTTCGGTCTTTGTTCGTATCCTACCCGACTTTTTGTTCATTAATTTATCTGTTATAAATCTTTTAAGGTCGGGGAAGTGTTCAATGGCCTGTATAAATGGAAGTTCAAACATCAAGCGTTTTTCCAGTGCTTCCCGAACAGTTGGATCCAAATTCCTCAGATCGTCTTCAGATTCAATTTTTATGAAATTTTCTGAATTTTCAATTTTTTTATGATTTTCAATATTTTTGTTTTTTTGGTATTTTCTGGGTGGTGTGGGGGTGTGGTATGTTCTTCAGACGGAAGAGGGGCTTTGCTGTTCAGGGTGAGGGTCACCGACGTAGTCATTTTCAGAATCGTCCCTAGCTCCCTCAATAACCTCAGAATTTTCAATCTCAGATCCAGTTATTTCCTCATTTATTTTACTGTCCGAGCCACCATAAAATGCGATGAATCGATCGGTAAATTTTTGAAATCTCTCCTCTATTGAATTGAATCTCTTATTTATCCCTCGAAATATCCTCCTCAAGATTCGGTTCATAATTAATTATGGGAGCAGTAGGTGTATGTTCGATAATTTCATCTTCCATTTTTCCCTTTGTGCTGAGAGGAGAGCTTCTTGGAATATCCGAAATATGATCATTATTTTCTGAAAATTTCTCCTTAAAAATAATGGAAGGAGGCTGCTCATATGGTTCAGACTGTGTCGTTGATTGGGCAAACCTTGATATTGTGGAGTCAACATACAGGGTTTATGTGTTTCTAAGCTGTCAGTCCAGTCCTTTGTATGAGTATCATGTCTGACGAGGGGTCTATCATGGTCAATCCAATGTCGATGATTATTCAGTGCATGTCTATCCATCTGAGTTTGGTTTCTCTGCCAGTCATGAGATTTGAAGGGATTTTGATCTTGAAAAGTTTCATTAGCGAGAAACTGAGAATAAGACGATTCAGTCCAAGATGGTAGGTGGTCATTTACGGTTGGATGGTTCGAATAGAAGTTTAATGAGGAGGTCGAATTTATCTGCGGGTGAAAGCCTCCCGCAAATGTTGGAGGATTATTGAAAGAAGGGGATTTAGTTGATTTGGGCCTAACAAAACAAATTCATTTTCATAGTATATCTCTGATGGGTGTTTGGTCATTTTTTGAGAGGAATGAGGAGTTGGATCTGCGAGAGTTTTTGGATAGGAGTTCCATTATGAGGTTCAAATCAAGAGAGGGAAGAGATGATTGCACGGGATAGTCAAGAGAATTTTTATCGAATGTGCGGCTATTGATCTTGAAATCGGTTCACGTACACCAATGCAAACACAATTCAAACCCCGGGTTCACCAACTCACACAATGAAGCCGTAGAGTTCGGCTATTATCTTTTCAATTTTAGTTGGTGATAAATTCATCTTGCAAGCCGTTTAAACGAGGTGTTAGGTTTAGAGCGGGCTCTATCCTAGTGTGTGTCTCTCTCCTCGCTGCAAGATAAAATCAAACAATGTCGGGTTGCTCTCCCGCAGAAATTCTTGATTTTCTGGTTTTTTAAGATCGGCTATATTTAGCAGTCCCAATTTTAATGAGGCGATCACTGAAGAATTTAGATGAACACAAATACACGTCTACCGTCCAGTCTCAATTTCCTTTAGATTTATGTGATAAAAACAAGAGAGAGAAATTCGGGAAAAGCCGATGCACGCGGAAAACTATGAATGCTCAGTTAGAAGACTTACAATGCCTCCTCGCAATCTCCATGTGGGATGCAATACAGAATTGAAAAATTTATACTAAATGCGTGCAAGCCGATGAAATCCGCACCAAAGCAGAAAGTTCTATTAGCGGGAAGAATTGAGTTGAATTTGGCTAAGTTGAACGATCTAATGTGCGTCTCAATTAAAGTGCAGTGTGGCTTAAGATCCTACGAGCACAATCAAAAATAAAAATGCTCTAAGAGCCGTATGTGCAGGTCTATCCTAATCGCCACTCAAGTCGGGCCCCACCCTCTCCGGAGAGTGAAACAGGCCACGACACACCACAAATAAAGTTCAAGCTCTTTTTACACACGCGAGAGTCTAAACGGACACCGCTATGAATGAGTTAGAAATGAAAATTTGCAGAAATGAAAAACTAGACTCTACTCTCATCACGACTCGACTCGATTTTAATTTAATTGCGGATTCTTCGGGTGTCGGTGAAGATGCGTCGGCTCCTTGAAAAACCGCTCCACGTGCGTCGGGTACCTCGCAAGAAAAATAAGAGAGAGAAAATAATCAAAATAAAATAAATGAAATAAATGCTGAAAAATAAATACAAGAAATAAAATGGGATTTACAGTGAAAGATTCGGGGGTCAGACTACCCGAATTCGGAAAACCGAACAAAAAATTTTCAAAACAAAAAACTAAGCCGTTTGCCTCCCCGGCAACGGCGCCATCTGGAGAGTCCGCAAAAGCCACGTTAAGGATGAGTTTTTAATCTTCGAGTGTGAAAATAAATATGTGTCGTTCGTTGTAGGCGGCGATCGGAAATAGTCAAGAGATAACCACAATTTTTAATCAAATTTAATCAAGTGGTTTTTATGTTTATTTTACTTGGGCAAGTCCCAAGGTCGATCACAAGGAGGCAAAGGAACAACCTAGAGTTGTGTCTATCCAATTTTTGAGTTCGGTTTTCAAGGCGGTTTTTTTTTTAATTTTTAAATGCAATAAGGGGATGCAAAATGCAAATTCGGCCTATTCTAGGGACTAAAATGTATACTTCGATCAAACGATGTCCGAAAAATACGAAACTTGGCCGAGATGTAAAAAGTGATGAAATAAGTGCACTGTATTTTTTTTTGGAATTTTCTGGTGCAATATGAATTTTTTTATGAACTTTTAAATGCAGAGAGAATGATTTCCAATATTTAATTATAATAAATATTAAACCTACTTATTTTCAAGAACTAAAATTATCTAAGATCTATCACTAGGTGATGGATCTCAGAAAAATCCTAGATCTTGACAATGTGGGGTCTAATACCTATTAAAAATTAAATAGTGAAATATGCAAAATGATTTTTATAGGGCAAAGTATGGATGCAAATGCAAAGATTTTTGAGCACTATGTTAATCAAAATAATCTCTACAATACATGATTTTTCGGGGATTTTTTGAGCAACGATTAATTAACTATAAATTTCAGAGCACAGACTGGGCAAAATATGGTAGTTTCCACAGAATAATTAATTATTAATCAACCGATCATCACAAAAATATCCATGACATGTTAAAATGTAGAGAATTAAAAGATGAACAAAATGCTATTTTAAATAAATAAAATGATGTAGAGAATAGTTCTAAAACGACTGGAGAACACAGGGGTATACGTGCAATATAATTAAATAAAATAAAAAAATAAAACTGGAGGGGGGGACCTAAGATTAATTACCTAAACTACAGGGGTGACTGTGCAATTTTTCCAAGAGGCATGTGCTGCGCACGTGCCTTTGGCTGGGGTGGACTGATGTGCAATTAGAGGGAGCTCCGGGGGCTTCTTGCAATTTGCCCAAGGGGCACGTGCGTAGCACGTGACCCCGGGGCTGGTGTCCTGACGAAGTTTCCCACGCATGTGCGGAGCACGTGCGGGGGACCTCGGGCCTCGAGCCCGGTGGCTGGTGGCAGAGGCGTTGCTGCGGAGTCGCTGGTGGTGGAGGCGCTGCTGCGGAGTCGCTGGTGGCGTTGCGGAGGAGCTCCAGGTACGGCGGAGTTGAAGACGATGGCGTCCCGGCCAAAGGCGGAAGGGAGGCCGGAGACTCCTGGATGGCTGAAGCCGATGATGGGGGGCGTCGGTGGAGCTTGTCGATGACGAAGGTCGGAGTGAGGCGGCTGGCTGTCGATGGAGTTGCGGCGAGAATGGAGACGTTGGCGTCAGCGGAGCTCCTGGATGTCGACGGTGGCGTTGGGCGGAGGAGCTCCAGGCGGAGGCGAGGAAGATGGCCGGTGGGCGTAGCTTCGAGCGGAAGTTGAAGGTCGGAGACGATGGACGTTTGGGCGATGTTGATTGTTGAAGACGAAGAACGTTGGCTCGACGCTAAGGCGGAGCGGGGGCACGGCAGCACGAAGCTGCAGCTGCGACGAAGCGTCGGCCGCTTTGGATCTCGCCGCAATGGCGGCTCGTCGGCGCTGTCACCGCCGCGAGGTGGACCAAAGGGTAGTCGACGGATGCGGTTCTGGGGGACGGCGAAGATGTTTATATAGGGGAGAGGCCGGTGATGGGAGGGGAGGCGCGAGATGAGCGGAGGGAGTTGGCCGGTGTGGGAGGCCGTTGGCGGAGATAAGGGGTTGCGGGATTTTAGGAGAGCGGCGGCGCGCGAAGATAGCGGAGGAGGCGGTGGAGGTTTCGGAGGAGTCGTTGGGAGGAGGGAGACGAGCGTGGGCCGTTCGATCAGCGGCCGATCGAACGGCCGCGCGTAACGTGGCGGGGCAAGAGAAAGGGCGCGCCGCACGTGCGGAGCACGTGCGTCGATTTTTAATTTTTTTTATCACAACGGATAAATAAAAGGCTTAAAAAACGATGACACGTGGCGGCCTCTGGGGCTGCCACGTGTCAGCACCAGAAAATTCGAGAATAAATACCATTGTAAAATCGATAAAAAATAGCAAATGACCTCGGATTGAAAAAGTTCCTTCACAAAAAATGCTCGTCTCGATGAGATCTACAACTTTCATGAAGACATCAAAGCCAAATTCGGTCAAATGTAAAAAGTGAATTTTTGGGGTATCCCATGTACATAGAATACCTTGATTTTTGGGTTTTCTAATTTTTTTGTCATTTTTAAAACAAGATAAAAATCCGAAAAAATATGGAAAACTCGAAGATAAATAAAAGAGACCTTAATATAATTTATTTGGATTTTTATAAATTAAGAAAGTATATACATAAAATACAAGGTCAAAAGCCGCGAAAAATACAATGTACAAAAGAGGCCCAAAACCCAACTTTCACATACGAGCTCCGATTCATTTGAACTTGATCTTGTTTTGAAGATAATTGAATGTACATTAGTTCAAAAGTGAGTAGAATCAAATCAGACGCTGGATGGGGAAGATATGGGGCTTTTAGTCCGAAAATCCTGAAACTAGGGTTTGGGTTTTTGGTCCACTTAACTGGGTTATTGATTTTTTTGTATTTTTTATTTATTCTTGTTAGTGATGTGTACACAGTAGAGGTGGTTCTGGGTCATGCGGTGTTAGCATGGAGGAGTTAAAAATAGGGGAAGTTAGGCTATTTACAGGTCATTTTTGGCTTGGATTTTTGGCTTCTTATTTTATGCAGAAATTAATGCTATAATGCAATTCTTATGAAATCATGCATAAATGCTAATTATGCGAAATAAATGTAGAAATGCAGTTGATTTTGAGGGACTTGAGCTTAATTAATGAGACATAGAGTGATGAATCCGAGATTCATCAATAGGTAAGTACCATATTTTAAGGGAAAGAAGCCTTCTTTGGAATTTTCCAAAAAAAAGAACATGTCCAAGGTGTACCACTTAATGTGATGGTCCCAATACCCTTTTTTCCTTCTGAACAACTTCAGAACTAAGATCTATGAGGTATCCTTGAGATCTTTCATCTCAAGGTATGGAACAAGCAGATTATAAAACACTTATTATCATCCTTATATCATTCCAAATGATTAGAATTCTATCTACATCTTAGTATGATAAACATGGTGGCACTCCCACTAAGCTTCACAAGGCTCATTAAGATTTTATTTGAAATCATAATCTTTATAATTTCATTAAATCTGATTATTCAAAAAACTAGAAGCTTATTTGAGTCCATAGATGGAGTTCTTTTCGCTTTCACACCTTGCCCTCCTAACCAAAAAACCCTGGGGCTACTTCATATGAATATCCTCAAACAGGTATTTATAGAGGAATGCAATCTTGACTCCCATCTTGTTGATGTCATAGTCAAGCTGTGTATCTATAACTAGCAATATTATGATGGGTTTAAGCATGATCACTGGAGATCAAGTCTCATCTCAAATAACAAATTATCTTCATGTGTATCTTGCAGATAAAATCAGTACTTTGAAGGTATCTACCATCTCATCAGATTCCCTCTTTCTCTTGAAGACCCATTTACATCTAATGGGTGCTAAAAACATATAGGTGGACCCTTGAGATCCATAAACAACACTTGTATATGAAGTCTATATTAGAATTTGTTGCTAACATCCATCTTTCCATGTCATGATCCTCGGAAGCTTAATCACATGAAGTCATATCATTGTTAGACTTAATTAACACATGAAATCCTTCCTCAAACTCATTTGAAGAGGTATGAGTGTTTCATGTTTACATGTCCTTTTAGTTTCTGATTTCAAGAGCCTCATTATCTTCTCAAGATTCAATAAGTTCCTTTACTTCATTTTCATCTTGATTCTCAAGAGAGTCATCTTCTAATAATCATATTCTTAGAGATGAAATCTTTTAAGGATCTCAATGTAATAAACGTAGGTATCCAATCCTAACCTTTATATTCCTAATGGAGTAGCACTCTCTGGTACAAGATTCCAGCTTAGTTGCATGCAATCTTTATAAGGATATATATTGTAGTCTCTACTACATATATACCTGGAAACTAAGAGGAAGTTATGTTAAGATTCATCATTGGTAGAATCATGTCACGCATGATCAAAATGCATCTCTCTACAACTCTATTGAGTTTAGGTGTATTAGGAGGAGTGAGATAGGAATGATATTCCTTTCTCCATCAGGTATCCTTGAATTCATCTAATAGGTATCTGCTACCTTGGTTAGATCAAATTTATTTTATCTTCCTTCAAACTTTTGTTCTAAAAACCAAAAATGTAAAATCTTTGAACATGTCAAAGGTTTCTAAGGTGAAGGAAAGAAATCTAAAATCACAAAAATCATCAATTGATATCATATATAATTAGTGCTTATTAGGATATTGATGATCTATACACATCAATATGTATGAGATCTTGAATACCTTGGCATTTAACACCATTCCCAGAGAAGGATGTACTGGACATTTTAATTTCAATACAATATTCATAAGTGTATAAGTCTTTGAACCTTTAGACAATTTAAAGTTCAATATCTTACTAGTCTATTGATCATATCAATAGACATATGTCTAAATCTTGATACCATATCATTGCCAAATGATCTTCATCCTCCTAATGGTCTTTTAACGTTTAAATTTTCAGTATTAGAAATGTTAATGAACCATTCATTAAGTTTCTAATTTAGTAGAGTCCTCTAGATTTTAGATCGCTATTTGAAATATATCCATCACAACTCTTTATGGTAGGTCTATTCCATAATGCATGTTCATTTACAACATTTAGAAATAAACAATGAATATATTCTAATATCTAAGTGATAGCGACATTCTCTAAGATTAAAAAGGGCTCTCCCACTGAAGAATATGTAGTATGTCAATCCAGTGGAGATGGTTGCAACAACTACATCAACATTCATGTGGATGACTATTAAACCTTAAGATTAAATTTTCTAGTCTTCTAAAAGCATATGCAACTAATTGCAAGTGCTCGTAGAAGAGTACGATACAATTATTAGACTTTGATCTTATCCAATAAGCAAGTCAATATCATGATTATATGTAGATTATAATATTCTGATGCACTATCTAAGTCCTTCTCTAAGGATTTTAGATAGTCTAGATAGTCATACTATCAATACATTGACTTGTTGCAGTATGGGCATTCATCCAGCTCTTTGGATGTCATATGTATAGAATTAACAGAAGTCTAGTCAACTCTTTGACTTCCTTTTCACATGGGTCAGACCCATTCTTCCATTGTGCTTCCTTCATCTATAAACAACCATTGCTTAAGACAAAGGATCTCTTTTGTTGAAATCAAAAGATTTCAATATAGGAATATTTCAATATTCATATATGTTTATTCAATTCATATAATATGAATATTATAAAGCTTCATGAATGACTCGAGTGTAGATAGTAGAATGATGACACTCGTCGTATCTACATCCATTTAAACTCTAAGAGAAAATAGGTTCAGGTAGGTACTCAAACATTTTGAGTACATCATCTCTTATCGAGCACTATACTACATAATGCAGTGAACCATGTCATTCATGATTTAATGTCGAGAGCACATATATATGCCAAAGCATCTTCTTAGATTTTATAATGATTTTTGATAATTACGATCGTCATCGTCATGATACTTCCAAAGCAGATTCGATGATAGATCTAGACTTTAGATACATACAAACCCAAGGTTGTTGTCATATTATCTATTCAATTATCATTCCTCATTATTATGAGGAAACTTGCACATTGCAACCATATACATTATATGTCCAATTGCAAGAACTATATCTTGATCATAATCCAAATCATGAAAAATAACTAGTTATTCATGAGTATAATTTTGAGTGGATTTAATGTAGGTTATTTGAAATAAGATAATTTTTATAAATACAAATTTACTTTGATTTAGGAGTTTTTTATATCAAAGTTATCTTGCCTTGTCTACTTTGAAAGTTCATTCCCTTATTCACTCTCAAAGTAAGAGATATGTCTACCATTATATCTCAAGCAAGATCTGGGATCTCCTTTCTTTTCTTTGTTACATCCCAATGATATGAGAAACTATAACTCAGATAAAAAGAAGCTGGAACTCATTCTACATGGCAAGTTCAACTTGCATCTTCGAATTCAGTCTTTAACACCGGGCTCACCACCCCTAAGGCGATGTTGACCCGTCGTTAATTGAAGCAACACAATCCAATATAACCCCAATAATATGAGGACCGGATATTGGGGTCACTGCGCATACGACCTTACTCTTTCAAGAAGCAAAGAGAGCCCGATCCAGTTGCGCTTGTATGTAGGAGCTGTCACTTTGGACATGCATCTCCTACAAACAATCCCTGGCAACATAACCTTTTGCTTTGATGGGATACCATGAATGTCACTTATGTGATAATCCATATTCCGTTCAAATTTTAATTAATCATTATGAATCATATTCATTACGATTAATTATTCTAAGGAAATTATAACTCTATTCATAATAGAGTATTTAATTAGATATAATTAATTAAATCACATTAAATCAATTATCAATTCAATTATAACAAACAATCTTGATTGTTACTTGAAGGATGGTATAATATCAAAATAAGTATTATTCAAATTTTAATAATTAGAAAATACCCCATGATCATTTAAAGCATTATCCTTTCCTTACCTACTGTAATGGCCAGTTTGTACGAGATGTGGGACAGAGCTCATGGAGCAACCCACTACCCCAACAATTACCAACTAGACACCATATCTGCCTCAGGTCAGAATAATGTGATATGATCATATTGTATTTGAGATGATATTCGGTCTTTCAACCTAAGTTATACCATATAATATTTACAAAAACTATTTTGATTATCATTATAAGGATATTTGATAAATAATTCCCCAGCCCCATTCAAATAATAAAGTTATGTATGTAAAAGTTGTCTTACAACCATTGCAGGATAAACTAGGGTTTTCAATGTTCATTCAATGGCCTATGATGAGTCATCAATTATTTTCATAATTATTGGGCATCATATATAATCAAGGTAAATTCATAATTTCCATGATTTCCATTGAATTATAAACACATTAAGAAAAGTGGTTTGATGATCGAATCATCTTCCAACCCATTTCCACTAAATATGGAATATCAAGGGAAACGGAGTCAGAATCGCATGAATAAATTCGAGCGGTTTGTTGGTTTGATTCTCTACTTAATCCAAGTATTTATTTCACATTTCATGATGGTAAAACAATATATAAAAATAATTTAATAATTTCCTTATAGATCTGTGAATACATGCAAAACAATTTCCCATGACGGGAACTATTTGAATCACTTTCATGAACTTTTGGTATCAATTAAAGGTTACTGTTTTGGGGATATATTTAGACATTGTAAATATATTTTATTAACCAAAAAACATTCCTAAACAATGCATAAACAGTGGTTTTTAATTAAGCAACTAGAATCTTGCATCCAATGTAAAAACAATATTTCCTGCGCATCTAAAATATGAACCATGATTGCCTAGGATTTTGGATCATATCCAAGGCCTCAAACCTGGCTCTGATACCACTTGAAGAATACAGAAAGATCCTTAAGTGCATCACAGTTGCGATCGGGAGCGACTAGACGCACTAGTCGCCCGAGGCAACGAATTTAAAAAAATAAAATAGATGAAACCACATGATCCAAGACACCTCTTTAATTGTTTCATCTAAATCACAAATAGGTATTAAGTTTACCTCTTGAAGCATGGCTGCGATCGATTCTTTAAACGAAGAGACCTCCTATCTTAAGACTGATCCAACGAAGGAGACGCTTGCGAGCACGCTGATGAAATGTGTGCTCCTCGCAATCCATGTTGAAGATCCAAACGGTGAATATCCTGATCTCTTCTCATGAGATATGGTGTCTTCTTCATGAGCGAAGAGCATCGAAGGAGTTGGATATCCACGAGCAGTCGAAGCGGTGGCACAACGCATGGCAATGATGATGACCTTATCTAGGGTTTAGAGTGGACGACCACACTAAGGAGAGATAGAGGCTTGGAGTGTAGAGAGAGGGAGAGCATATCATTGTTGTGTATTCTCTTGTGTAAAGAAGAGCTAGGGTTGTCTCTCATTTTATAACATTGTGGGAGTCCATGGATCACAATCCATGGACAACACAAAATCAATGGATGAGATTGACTTGTGTTTCTTATAATGGCTATGATTTTGTTGTTAAAAAATACAACAATTAATCTTATTTAACTAAATATATAATGAATAATCAATATAAAATCTATTTTAATTAAATCAATCATCCATGAAGGATAAGGAAGGAGGCATGCCTCTGTCCAGATAAGGGGGGATGACCACCTTGACTTCCCAAATCAGGAGTGATCGTCCACCCTTCTTATATGGAAGGGTGGCTCCTCATTCCAATTATATGAGATTTAATATCTCATATATTCATTAATTATTTACAACAACTTTTGTTGTAAATTATCTCATAAAAATAATTCCAACTTAATTCATGAAATATCAATCATGCCATTGAAAAATTGTGAATTACATTCACAACCCGAAATAAAATATAAATTACATTTTCAATTAATTGTCCAATGTGAATCCAATTCACATCAACATTTAAATTGTAAATGTTATTTACAAATAGCTCTCTCTTAAATATTATAAATCACATTTATAATATATATGATTAATATGGAAAATGGTATCTACATTATTCATATCTATGATAATTAAATCATATTTATTTATCTCAGATCTCTATTCTCATGTGCCCAAATAATGTGAATCACATTCACATTATTCATATCTTTGATAATTAAATCTTATTTAATTATCATAGATAACTCTCCTTATATGGCCAAATAATATGGATCAAATTCATATTATTTAAGATAATTAAATCACATTTAATTATCAATTTTCCTCAATGCTCAGATTCATTATCAATAATGAAATTATCCTTGAACTCTTTTGAGTATAATGTGCTTTCTCCGCAGATACTTGGAGATAAGGACAAGGCAATTGTATGTTCCATGTTTAGTGACTTGGATATTGAGATCATATCTCAAATCCAGATCTCGAGGACCTCCCACATATGTTTTATTAATTCAAAGACATAAATATAATCTTCTCATTGCATTTGAATTGTATTGAGATCAATGCCCAAAATTTGGACTAAGATAAGATTACTTCTCTATTGAGAGGGGTCACTAAAATCTAGAATTGTTTCATCACTCCCTCGGAATGGAAGCGTCATGGTTATATAATTGTTTATTGATCACATCACCCTCAGCTATTCCTAATGCATGTACATCCTGCATACTGGAAGACCTAAAATAAACTCGAAGTTCAAGATCTTATTTAGACTATCTCCTTCAGGGTTTTATCATTAAGTTTCTCATTTGATCATTGGGATTTAGTATCTATCATATACTTTCTAAAAGCATATACCATACCTAGTATTGATCATATACTTTCCAAAAGCATATATCAAATCTACAAATTCTGTCAAGCTTCCAAAGTAAGACGATCGCGCACGGAATTTGATCCCAATATCTTGTGACTGAGCTTATGTCTTCTGGTTCAATAAATGAACATGTATGATCCCTTTGAGAGATCGTACTAGTCATATGCCTTGTATGCACACCAGCACATCGATGTATAGACCTTGATTAAATCATCAACCTATCGTTCTGCCAAATGTGCATATTCAAACATATAGTAGCACATCTGTCTCTGGTCATAGGATGTGTGCCTATATTGTGACAACATATTTCATAGGACTTGGTTATCTCAATTTTGCTAAGTCAACTATTTGACCTAACTTATCTAACAACTATGAATCTCTATTCCCATAGAGAGCTTAGTTAGATATCAGCCCATGAGAGAAAAGGATTGCCATCTTCTACTCAGGATGGAGATCATCTCTTAATAATCATTTGACTATGCTTGATGAGTGATGAATCTCGGATTCATCACTCTAAATCTGATTTATTAAGCTCAAATCCCTCAAAATCAACAGCATTTCTTCATCTATTCAGCATAATAAGCATTCATGCATGTTTTCATAAGAATTGCATTTTATCCATTATTTTTGCACAAAATAAGAAGCCAAAAATCCAAGCCAAAAGTAACATGTAAATAGCCTAACTTCCCCGATTTTTAACTCATTCATGCTAACTCCGAATGACCCAAAACCACTCCACTATGTATATATCACTAACAAGAATAAATGAAAAATGCAAAAAAATCACTAACCCAAATAAGTGGACCACAAACTGAAACCCTCGTTTCAGGATTTCCGCACTAAAAACTTCATATCTTCCCCATCCAGTTTCCGTTTTAATCCTACTCACTTTTGAACTAATGTACATTCAATTACCTTCAAAACAAGACTAAGTTCAAGTGAATCAGAGCTCATATGTGAAAATTGGGTTTTGGACCTCTTTTGTACATTTTGTATTTTAGCTGATTTTGACCTATTATTTTATGTACATAATTAACCTATTTTAGTTCATCTCTTTTTCATTTGTCTTTTTTTATAAAGGTTTTATTAAAATGCGCAAAAATCCAAATCCAAATTGAGCTTGAAATCAACGAAACAAATTGAGTCCAGGTCTTCACTAACCAACTGTACAAAATGAGTCTTTTTCATATTTTATTTTATTTCTCCTTTTTCCTAATTAATAAAAATAAAAAAAATTAGATTAATGTGTAATTATTTATTCTTTATTTTACCATATTTTTTTCCGTATTTTATCTAGTTTAAAAATGACAAAAAATAGAAAATCCAAAAATCAAGGTATTCTATGTACATGGGATACCCCAAAAATATCACTTTTTGCAATTAATCGATTTTGATTTTGATGTATTCATGAAAGTTGTAGATATCATCGAGATGAGCAATTTTCGTGAAAAAACTTTTTTGATCCGAGGCCATTTTCTATTTATTTTTGATTTTACAAAGTATTTATTTTTTGAATTTTGTGGTGCTGACACGTGGTAGCCCCTAGTGCCGCCATGTGCCAGCCATTTTTGGGCGTTTTATATATTAGTTTTTATAAATAAAAAAAGCGGTCGCACGTGCGGAGCACGTGCCCTCAGGCACGTGCCACGCACGTGCAGCCCATCTCACTGCCAAGGCCGCCACGTGTCCTTGCCAGAACCGTCCGATCTCAGCCGATCGGACGGTCTCGGCCTCGTTGTTCTCCCAGGCTTCCTTCCCAATCGAGTGTCTCCCTTCCTCTCTGAAATCTCCGCCGGCCGCCTTCATCCCAGATATTGCAAATCGTGCCTCCGATCCGATCCCCAATCTAATCGTATCTCGAAATCCCCAATCAAATCCGCGATTTCGCTATCTCGTCGATGCCTATTTCCATCGTCGGCCAGCCCCTTCATGCTATTTAAATCTCGCCGCCGCCCCTCCTCAAACCATCCGCTGCTATCCTTGACTTCAAGCCTCGCCGGTGGTGACAGCCCGGCGAGCTTCATAACTCGGCGAGATCCGATGCCCTCTCTCAACATCGTTGCAGCCGTGCGCCTCTGCCGCGAATCTGCCCACGCTCTAACTCCTTGCCGTCGAGCCTCTGCAACGCTATCTTCAACACCACCACCTCCATATACGACTATCACCTACTTCGATCTCCGCTACGTCATCCTCGACCTTCGACAACTCCACCTGCATCGACAACACCACCATTCTTCATCGAGCAGCTTCATCGACATTCCAGCAACTCCCCCAACTCTCGCAATTCACGGCAACCTTCAGAAGCTTCACCTTCAAAGCTTCACCGGAGGAGAGCCTCCGTCAACCACTCCGCCCCTCCTGCCAACGCCTTACCACCAGAAGCCTCGGCGACCCTGCAAGAGCCACCACCGGTCCTCGCTCTCCACCGTCGCTTCTTGCTCTCAACCCCGCCAGCCGCGACCGCTGGGCGGTGGGCCCGAGGCCCTCTCCGCGTGCAAGGCACGTGACGGGAGGGAACATTTGCATCCCATCACCCAGGAACTCCTTGATCTACAAGCTACCCCAAGGTCACGTGCTACACACGTGATAGGTGGGAAAATTGCAGCAAGCACCCTCGGAGATTCTCCAAATTGCACTCTAGTTGACCGCCCAGAGGCACGTGCCCCTCTGGCATTTTTTCTCTCCAACCCCCCATCGTTCTGGTAATTAAACATAGATCCCCCCCTGCATTTTTGTTGATTTTATTTAAATTGCAGAAATGCCCTTGTCTTTCCTCTTAATTTTGGACTTCTACATCGCACTATTTTATTTATCCAAAAATAGCATGATGTTTCTCAATTAATTCTCGACATTTTGACACAGTGTGGACATTTTTAGATCTATGGTTAATTAATAATTAATTGTTTCGTGGGAAATTGCATAATTTGCCCGGTTCTTGCTCTGAAATTTTTATTTGATTAACCGTTGATCTAAAAAATCCCGAAAAATCAAATATTGAAGAATTAATTGTGCTTGACGTTGTGCCCAAAAGAATTGCATTTGTCCACATAATTTCTCCTGTAAAAATCATTTTGCATATTTCAGTGTTTGATTTTTAATAGGTATTAAAACTGGTATTTTCAAAGTTTAGGATTTTCTAAGGTCCATTACCTAATGATAGATCTTAGATAAATTTATTCCTTCAAAATAATTAGGTTAATATTTATTATAATAAATATTGAAATTCATTTTATTAGCATTTAAAAATTCCTAAAAAATTTATATTGCATCCAAAAATTCCAAAAAAATAAAAGTACGTTCATTTTGTCATAATTATCATCTCGGCCATGATTCGTATTTTCCAGACAACGTTTGATCGATCTTTACATTTTAGTCCCTAAAATAGGCCGAATTTGCATTTTGCACCATTTATTGCATAAACAAATTCCAAAAAAGACCGCCTCGAAAACCTCGCATGAATTTTGATAGACTTAATTCTAGATTGTTCCTTTGCCTCCTTGTGTTCGACCTTGGGACTTGCCCAAGTAAAATAAACATAAAACCACATTGATTAAATTTGACGAATATTTTGTGTGGCTATTTTCTTGACTGATTCCGATTGCCACCTACAACGAACAACAAAATCAAATAATTTAGCATGAACAAAAATAAACACATCTTCTTATTGTGGCGATTCCGGACTCATCAATGAGTCCTCAATCTAACTCTTTAGATATTCATCCAAGCACCAGCCTCTATGATTCAATAATTTTATCAACAACTGTATGATGATTAAGATGGCTATGGTACATAACCCTAACTGTACTAAGGGACTATTATGCAATTTAGTTATTCTTCATTTCATATCAGGGAATGATATTTGCAATAAAATTTATTGCATAATGGCTCATCGTGGGCTCGCATGTCCAAGAAGAGTGGATCACGCTAATTAAATTAAGAAGATGGCGACATGATCCAAGTAAGTGGAAGATGGAGGAGGATGGAGATAATAGGCGAAGTCTCGCTAGGAAAAAGGTTGTTTCTCTTGGGAGACAACTAACATAGATTGGTGATGAAGGATGCCCATTGGATCATGCGATCCAAGGGTTCTGATGGTGGCACTGACGAATGGATATGATTGGTTTGATGCTGAGATCAAGCAATCTAGGTTGTGGATGACTTGCACAGATGGTGGCCATCTGATCAAGATGAACAGATGTCCCAAGAGAGTAGTGGATTGAATCAAAGGGGCGGCTAGGTATAGGGTTGCGATTGGACCATGTGGCCCCATCAAATACTTAGAAAATGAATAAATCAATTAAAAATCATAAATAAATAAATAGAAGTTAAATTGGTAAAAATGTTAAACATGTTGAAATTTCATGTATAACTCAAAGAGAAAAGAAGTCATCTATACATAGTAAATATTTTTCAAGTAATTTAATGTAGTAATGTTACATATTTTAATTTCTTTATTATTTTTTGAATTTTTAATTTATAAATTATGTTAAATTAATTATGTACAATATTAATCTTATTTTATTGGATTTTTAATAAATTATAAACACATAAAATATGGGCACAATAATAGGATTATTAATATACAATATTTAGGGTTAATTATTTACAACACTATATAAATTAATTGGTGTTAATAGTTAGTGTACTTTATTGGTTTTCTTAAGCTAGAGTATAATATAGATGAAAAATATAGATGAATATGGAATTCATCATGATAATGGGTCTTTATTCCCCTCAGCCGGATCTCGTGGCTTCTTTCCACCTATATCACCCTCGTTCTCCTATTTCAGTTCAAGATGACTCCCTTCTTGAACGACAGTTGTCTCTTGTCCGGCATGAAATCAACCCCTTTATGGACGGTGTCTTGTTCGGTATTCTGTTTTATACTTTCTCTTCCCCACCCTCTTCGTTCCCATCATGCCACATCCTATTTCATCTCGGCATCCCATGTTGAGGATATTGAGAAGTTGATTGAATCAGACAAAGATTATGCTAGAATAAAGGTGTGATCTTTGGAGGATGTTGGAATAGATAGGGGTAATGCATTTTTTGAGGATTTACATATTATAATCCATGCAGTGGATGTGATTACTAAGGAAGTAGAGATTATGGACGATTAGACAATCAATGTGAGTTTCCATTTCTAGATAATGATCCCTATTTTGTTGGTTTCCCATCCAGAGTGTGAGTTGTGCACGTCATGGATCAGTATTTTGAGATACCAACTCTTCTGGTATTCCAGGATACGGAGCAGGAGCCCATGTCTTTTTAGATGCCCTATCAGCCAACCAACTTCCCTTGCCATGACTTACCAAACCTTAGTCCCAAGAGGCATTTCTTAGATTTCGAGAGATATTTATAGACATTTGAACATAGGGAGCTATATGAGCGATTGTATTTTGATATGCCAGATATAGAGACTCCCACATTTGAGCCTTTTGTCCTCTTGATTGATGAGAATGATATATTTTATGGGGACTAGATGAATGCCAACATTACCCAATGCTTCACTGATGAGTTTGCATTACTCCCCGAGGGTTATTTGTGGGAGGATGCAATATCTTCTTTGTACTCTATTTCACTTCACGATTATGCATCCGATCTGTCTTATCATGAGACTGCGTCTTCTGAATCTTCACTCCTTGACAATCCTCGTGAGGATGAGCCCTTCCTTGAGATATTTGATGCTTGATCTGATTCATCTATATTATCTACATTGGATATCAAATTTCATAGTGGGTATCTTGATCTTGACTCTTCATATATATTTTTGAGACTATGATTGACGTGGAGGATTCCATGACTGATTCTTCTTTCTCCACGTTCGATTCTGTCGGCTCTATTCCTTCACTCTATTATTTTCTCAAGCTGATGATTCCTTTCATGCTACTGCTCCCAACCATAGTTGTCTATTATATTCTCCTAGTAGCAGATACTCACTTGATTGTATATTTAAGTGTTTTGGTTTTTACGATTGACTTTGTTGTTGTTCTCACATCGAGACAACGATGAGAGTACACCATTTGCTTTGTTGATACAGTCTTGAGCCCTGATACAATGTTGTCCTAGCATTTGCGCCCAATTAGGGGCATAAACTCTAGTGTTTATTGAGATACAACTCAACATTGTCTACCTTGTATATACGTATTTCATCTTTTTACTCTTTCCGTCTTCCATTTGTTGTTTTACACCCAGGTCTCGCTTAGGATTTTTGTGGCTATACTTAAGATGTACTTTATCTTAATTGTATGAGGTGTAGACACTGTATTGTTCATGTTCGTTCTATTTCATTACTCCATGTGTTGCTTATACTTAAGTATCCTTTACCCTAAGTATAGGGGGAATGATGTCATCTATTCTTTCTTATTTTGATTTCGTTTTTAGTTTCATTTGTTCCATTCCTTGTCTCCCAACTTGTTAATATTATTTTCTATACTTAGGTACACTCCACCCTACATATAGGGGGATACAAGTCGAGTCATTGATTTCGTTAAATTCTAACCCTCGAGCATCCATGCTTAGTATATAGTCTTCTATACTATAGTCTTCTATACTATGGATTAGCTGATCCTAAGTATGAGGGGACGATCAACTTCTTATTCTTTTATCTAGTCATTATAGTATAATATTATTCTATACTAAGCATGAGTTATGTCTTTGATTGTTTCCCCTTGGTCGTTATGAGGACATAGTTGGTGAATCCACGATTTATCATCTCAATATATTAATCTTAGCAAAATCGTTGGGTAGAATCTCAAATAGATGTCCATAAAATCAATAAATTAAGAAAATGACTCTTGTAAATAAAATACACTAATTATTGTATATTATATCGTAGAAAATAAATTAAAAATAAAAAGCCGAAAAATAAAAGAGTTTTCACCTGTAAATAACCCAAAATTTGATGTATTTTTAATAAATTCATTTCAACTCCTTTTCATCTAATTCTTTCTCTAACTTGTTTAGAAAAAATGTATATGCAAAAATATAAAACGAATTTCACCTAAAATAAATACTCCTAGATCCCAAAGAGAAAAGGCCATAAAGTCCAACTTCCCGACCAAATTCTCGCTCCGTATGAACTCCAAATTCACCAAACTCACTTTTAAAGTTTAATTTAAAAAAATTATCTATCCAATAAAGTGGTTTCATTAAAATCAGAGCTCGTTTGCAAATTTTGGATTTTGGGACCTAGGTGTACATTGTATATATTGTACATATTTTTTTGTTTTCTCATTTTTATTTTACTTTTCTAATTACTAAAAATCCAAAAAAAATCATTTTTGCGTTTTGTTTTATTTCTAGTATTTTATTTTATTTTTAGTTTGAAAATATCTTTTATTAAAATACAAAAAAAATAAAATTAGAAAAGTAAAAAAATGTACATATTGTTTGTCCTATTTTGTAAATTCTCCACTCTTTTTCTTCTCTCTTTTTTATTGTATTTAGTAGCTAACCTTTTCTCTTTTATTTTGTTTTATTTATTTATTTTTCATTCTCTATAATAACCTCACATTCGACTCCATCTCTTCCACTATTTTTTATAATCTCCATTCAACTCCACCATTTTTTCAACCTCCCATTCAACTCCACCTTCATTTTCCTCCAACTTCCCATTCTTCTTCTTTATATTCATCTCATCATCCTCTTTTTGCCCCATCCATCTTTATGTGTGAGAGAGAGAGCACGAGCTTCCTGAGTTGAATCGGTGACAACATGACAACTGTGGTCGAGCGACGACCACCTCCTATCCAGTGAGATCCGTTGGCATTCCGTCCAACGTCAAAGCCGCCTCCACGTGCCGCTCGAGCTCATCGCTCGCTGGTGATTCGAGCAAGGACCATGCTTCTCGTGAGCACACCACAGGCATCCGCCTCCATCTTTAGGTAATTTCGTTTTCTTCCCATTTTTATCATTTGTCATTGTTTTTATTTTCTCATTTTTTACAACCATCACATTCACATCATTATCACTTCATTTGTTATTATTACTTTATTTTCACATCACCATCAACTCTTCTTATCTTTTTTTATTCTCTTTAAGAAAACAAAAAATAAAAAAATCAAAATATGAACAAAATTCAAAAAAATCAAAAAATAAAAATAAAAAAGACATAGTAGGTGGCCGACCCACTACCGCTAACTCCTCCGCCCAACGGCTACTCCAGCCCAGCCAGGCATCACTGTCCTCTTCCTCCTCTAGACGTGGCAGCCCGCTGGCCCATCCGTCCGTCACTTGTCTCCTCCAGCAGCAGATCCGCCTGCTGCTCCACCTTCCTCCCTCTAGGCAGCCACCAAGTCCCGTCCGCATCCTTGCGGTCGTCGCACTCCTTCGCGTCGCCCGCCGTCGACAACTGCACTGCCCGCACAATGCCAAGCCTTCGCGCCACCTGCAGCCCCCTACGCGATCGTCCTCTGCACATCGTGTAGTGACCTCCTCAACCGTACGCCCAGGTGTCCTCTCCCCTCCTCGTCGCGGTTCCTCCATGCTTCCAGACCCCGGCCACCTTGGCTCCTCCACGCCTCCATTGTGAAGCAGCTGCCCGCACCACCGCCCTCTGCGTTTGCGACCAACTGCCCTTCCTCAGCCTTGTTACACACCGCTCCCCCTTGATTGAGCCATAGACACCTGCGCACATGAATTGTAAACCTAAACTAATGTTTTTCTTAATTAACCCAAAGTTGTTCCTTTGCCTCCCTGTGTTCGACCCCGGACTTGCCCGAGATATAAATTCAGCTGAGTCCTCTTCACGGAGATCTTTTCTTGGTTTTGACTGATTCGCTAAGTACCCGTATTATAATGAGTACAAATTATCACGTACCTAGGGAGCCAATCAGATGGCGTCGTTGCAGATGGCACCGTTGCCGGGGAAGCAAACAGCTTAGGATTTATTTAAGAAAATTTGATTTAGGTTTTCTCTCACTCGAGTAGTCTGACCCCCGAGCCATTTTGTAATCATTCCATTTTTCTCAATTATTTTTCTTCTCATTTTTTGTATATTTTTGTTGTTTATCGCTCTCATATAAATAGTATTTTCCTTACGAGGGCCTAGTGAACTTAGAATGCATCGGAGGTCAACGAACGTGACGCGCGCCAACTGTTGAAGATCGAGGAAGTTTTAAATTTATTTTGAGAGCATTTTATTTTTGTAAATTTTTGTACTTATTGTGTTGTAATAATTTAGGTAATTTGCTCATTTATAGTGGCTCTTGTTTGAGAGCTCGTGCATGTAAAAAAGATGTGGGCATTATTTTGTGGTGTGTTGAGACCTGTTTCACTCTTCGGTGAGGGTGGGGCTCCATTTGAGTGGCAAATTTAAGGTCAGGCACACGATAGTATAAAACCAAATTTGACTATTCCCATCGTTAGGCCATACATATCTTAGAAGATTCACATATCTGATAAGATTCATAATGAGATGCACATAGACACGTACTACTTAGCTCAAATTAACTCAATTCTTCCTTGCTAATAGTATACTGTTTAGGTGCGATTTTCTCGATCTGCATGCATATAGTGTAAATTTAAAAATTCAATTTTACATAATGCATGGAGAATGCTGGGAGTTAAGTATAACTTCTTCTGATCATGCATCATTGGTTTACGTTTGCATTCTGATTTCCTATTCCTCCCTTGTCTTACAGCTTAAGATTCAAAAGGAAATTGGGACTTAACGGTAGACATGCCTTGTTGTGCTCAGATTAATTTTCAAGTGACCACCTAACTCTAAAATTGGGACTGAATTAAGTAGGTCAATTAAAAATTTGGAATAAAAAGAACCTGGTTCACGGGTGCATAAAGCTCTCATTGTATGATTTACTTGCAAGTGAGAGAGAGAGAGACAAAACTAGGATAGAGCCAAGCCAGGATTTTTTGCAGACTACTGGTTCTTTCTTTTTAGGCGATTAGCAACTTCTCAGTGAGGATCTACGGGTAGCCAGTAAACGGTCCGAAATTCCTTAACGGAGTGGGAGGTTTAGAGGATGCCTTATAAGGCTTTGTCCTCAAGGATCGGGTCACCATATTTATAAGGTCCGTACTTATTCCTATACTGGATGAAAGTAGGTCCAACTAGTCGCAAGAACCGGGCCAGTCAGTAGGAAAATACGGGTACTTAACAACTCGTTTATCTTTCAATGATTGAAATTATCTCCAATTAAAATTGACTAGATAACTCGGCTAAACCTTTACAGCCATCACATGTTGAGTTGGTGAAATTGAGGGTTTGAATTGTGTTTGTATTGTGTGAGTATTCTCTACACATTCACGTGCACCGTAGAAATAGCGCCTCGTTGAATATCATCTTCTAATAGATTCTTGTGACATCGAAGATGACTAATTGGGGGGATATTTATTCGAACTTTCTGAATCTCTCGTTGAACCCTCCAAGAAGTACATCTTCAAAGGTCCAAGCGCAACTTGAACCAACCTTGACTCATGACCCTCTTGAACCCGGGATCACTCACTCTTAGGATGGTTACTCTCAAACCATTCCCTTTCTCTCCTCCCACCTCACAGAGGAAGACCTTCACCTCGGTGAGAATATCTTCATGCCTAAGACCTTTTCTAATCAAGACGCATTGCTGATTCAGTCCCTAAAGAAGATTCAAGGAAAATACCTCCAAACAAGAAAGAAGAGGAAGAAGAACACCTTGAAGACCTGATGAGAAGGTACTGGCTAGATTAGCTGCATTTGAGCAGCAACAAGCACTACTCAGAGCTCAGTTAGGATAGCTTAATGTTGGGGTGGAACCACCAATGGATGCGGCGTACACCCCCCAGACAATACCAAATTCAGAAGTATTTGAGTCCAGACGAACCCAAAGTTGATTTTGAGTTGAAGATGTAATTCTAAACTTGTTGTCACACTTTAATGGGAATGCTTCTAAGGAGCCATATGCATTCCTAAGGGATTTCGAGCTCATCTATGGTAACCTTAGACATCGTAGGGTTAGCCAGGATTGTATTAGGCTCACAGCCCTTCCATTTACCTTGGGTGGCAAAGCCGACTACTGTGTGAAAAATCTTGGAGTTACTGTCAACACTTATGCCCGGTTCAAGGACCTGTTTCTGAAGAAATTCTACCCCCTGAGTAGGACTAACATGATGAGGATGAGCATTACGAGCTTCTCCCAATTACCCCATGAAGCCTTCTGTGATGCATGAGAATGGTTCAAGGACATCCTGCAGAAGTATCCCTGTAATGGACTAGATGACAACATCTTGGTCCAGTCGTTCTTCACTGGTCTCAACCCTGAGATGTAGGGTTTAGTGAGCATTGCCTGTGGAGGTAGCTATACATCATAAGGATCGGATACCGTCTAGAAGGTATTCGAGCAGATGGCTAAAACCAGCCTCTCATAGATTGCCAGCAGGGTCTATATATTGTCCCCCAGTTCACTCTCATTTGGAGGGGGGTAATCAGTTGTAGTCAATCTCTCCCAAGACATGATCCCTAGCATGAGACTCCTTATAGACAAGCTTACAGTAGTTGAGAAGATTGACAGGAGGATTGATGCGATAGACCGGAGCGTCTCCAAAATTCCAAAATAAATGGAGGAGTTGACTGAGAATGTATCTAAGATAAGGATACCCGTCGTGACTGCACCCGCTGCTCCCGATACCGAGTTCACAATGTTTTGGATCGGTTGGTGTCAGGGCAACACCAGTCGTGGGAGCAGGACTAGTCCTACGCCCACTCTTTCCAGCAGCCCCCTCCATTAGTAGAGACAGTTAAGGAGGAGCCTCCACCGGTTTGGGAGGTGAATGGAGTATGCTATACGCAGGACCCTACCAGGAAGGAATGTATGGGGGACTGATAGACCTACCAGCGTCCTCTAACCTTTCACAACATGGCATTCACCTCTGCACCACGTCCTTCACAACAGAGCCCTGGATTCCAGCCAACCCAGCAGCAGCGGCAGCAGTACAAGTAGTATGGCCGATAGGGCCATTACCAGGGCGGGCCAACAGAGCCCACAATTTCAGTAGACAGCCCAGCACCAGCAACAGCAGAGGCAGTACCCTGTCCAGCAGGGCCAGTCTTCCCATTCTTCTTCCCAGTCTTATCCCCTTCCTGCTTCGTCTGGTCCCGTGGACATTCAGCAGCAAATACTCGACGAGCTATGTTCCTACATGAATGAAATTCACAACTTACAGGTGGATGTTAACTGCATGTCCAGATGGCGAGACGAGCAGACTGCACCCTCTACCTCGATCCCAACCCAAGTTCAGGCTAACCCCAATAGCCTGAATCGATCTAGTTCTCAGCAGCACTTTGGTCGGGTATATTATTCAACAACCTCCTAGATCTGAACATGAGATTCTTTTGTGCGATTAAGCTAATCATATGTCACTCAGGAGCAGAAGGACTGCGATCATACCTGATCGAGAAAGGGACACGAGGAGGGGCATCTATGGAGCTCTACTTGAGGAGTCTTCAGAGGACAAGGAGGAGAGGCAGCATATTTCAGAGCCCAATCAGCACCATTTGAGGATATCTACTCAGGGAGATGAGAAGAGAAGGAGAGCATGTATACAACATCAGAAACATGGATATACTTTCGAGTCTATGGAGGACCTTGCATCTTCGGTTGTGGCAGATACCACTTCAGCTTCGATTCCACAACCTATAGTAGATAGTCTAGATTTTGATTCCATGTTGCATCAAAAAGATTCTTGTATGAAGAACTCTATTTTCGTTAATGCCAAGAATGATCTTTCAGTTCATGATTCAGATTCTTCATCTTCTATTTCCCTAGCTTCAATCCATTTTCCCCGTGCTCTTACGGCAGGAAAGCGCATCAAAAAGATTCAAAAAGATGATCCCAATATGGCATGGTTTTGTAAAGAGAATATCATTGTAAAGGTGCTATTTGATGAGTATATGGCTAACCGTCCTGCATTCCACAAATACCTTAAGGTGAGATGCACACTTACTAGGGATAGCAGGAAGAAAGAGAACCAAAATGTGAAGACACATGTCTTGTCAGTAGCTACAACATATTGTCTCAAGAATCAGACATTGCCAAGGAAAAAGAGAGACATAGGTGCTCACTATTTGGAGTGTCGTATTGACGACATCGCGTTTGCACGCACACTCTTGGATAATGGTTCTTCAATCAACTTACTTACCTTAGCATTATATCAGAAATTGGAGTTGGGACCACAACGTAAATCCAGAGCTTTACTCCAATTCGCAGATCGTTCAGTGAAGAGACCTAAGGGAGAAGTGAAGAACATCGTTATCTTGATTGAGGGATAGAAGTATCAGGTTGACTTCACAGTCTTGGGCATGGAGACCCCCAATAATTGGAGAGAATCTCAGATCATTCATGGATGGCCCTTCCTTAGGATCGCAGGCACAACTTTCGATTATGGTATGGGAATGATGAAGTTTTATTCTCCAGACGGAGAAGTGAACATTGAGATAAAGCAAACCAAGGGTCAGTGACCCGATTCAGAGAGTAGCACAGAGTACTCATCTTCAGAGGCAGATTGCAGAATGATTAGCACCGTTAGAATTTGGAGACAGGTTTCTTCAGGATAGAGCGAGACCCTTTCATCTGGAAAGAACATAGCGGATGATGCATTTTGCCAGGTGTTTCCTGATCTTGTTAGAGATGCCTATTCATGTGATGACATAGAGATCCATCTGGATCTGTCAGTTCCATCCCCTTCAGAACGATCAAGGGACATAGATGACGAGTCGGATGCGGCTTTGGCCGAATTGCCTCAATTCTTTGGCGATCTGACTCCAAATACTTCTGAGTTGGTGGCAAGTACCACACAATTGAGCCCACCTTCATGCAACATAGAACTAGATTCAGATTTAGTTCAGCCAGATTTGCTTGATGATACCACATTGCCAGAACTGAAATCACTACCTCCTACACTCAAGTACGCCTTTCTTAAGGGTCCCAGAGAGAGATATCCTATTATCACTTGCTCAAACTTGACATTGGAACAGGAGACTAGGTTGTTAGAGATCTTAGAGAAGAACCGCAAATCAATAGGCTAGACAGTGTAGGATCTCGTGGGGATTAACCCCGCTTTCTACTCGCATCACATTTTTACTAAGGACAATGTGAGACCTTCCCGTGAATTGCAGAGGAGACTTAACCCCAATCTACGGGAAGTAGTGAAGAACGAGATTGAGAAATGGTGCAAGGTAGGGTTTATATACTCTATTTATGACTCCAAGTGGGTGGCCCTGCTTTATGTTGTCCCGAAGAAGTCGGGAATTCAGATGGTCACCAACGAGGAGGGGGTAGAGATTGCAATAAGAGTACCTATGTCGTGGCGCATATGTATTGACTACAAGCGCATGAATGTCGCGACCAACAAAGACCGCTTTCCCTTTCCTTTTATCGATCAGATTTTGGAGAGACTCGTAGGGAAAGAGTTCTTATGTTTTCTTGACAGGTACTAGGGCTACAACCAGGTAGCCATAGCGATTGAGGAACAAGAAAAGACCACATTCACATGTCCATTCGGCACTTATGCTTTCAGGCGCATGCCATTCGGTCTTTGCAATGCCCCGGGAACTTTTCGGCGGTGCATGATCACCATATTTACTGAGATGGTGGGATATTTCCTGGAAGTATTCATGGATGACTTCTCGGTTCATGGTGATTCCTTTGATACATGTTTAGTGCACTTGAATCGACTCCTCAAGAGGTGTAGATAGGTGAATCTTTTACTCTCCTGGGAGAAGAGTCACATTATGGTGACGGAGGGTATCGTGTTGGGGCATGTCATCTCCATAAGGGGAATGGAGGTTGACCCTACCAAGGTGGAGGTGATCGAGAAACTTGATCTTAACCTACCAATGTGAAGTCAGTGCGGTCATTCCTAGGGCATGTTGGATTCTTTAGGAGATTCGTTCATGATTTTTCAAAGATTGCCCGCCCACTGACTGAGCTATTAGGGATAGACACAGAGTTTGTCGTAGATCAAAGGAGTCTGGAGGCCATTGAGCTCTTGAAGAGGAAGATTTGTGCCTCGCCTATCCTACAAGCTCCTGACTGGTCTCTCCCCTTTGAGATCATGACTGACGCTTCAGATTTTGCTATAGGAGTTGTTTTATGACAACAGCGAGAGGGAATCTCGTTTGCGATCCACTACGCGAGCAAAGTATTAGACCCTACACAGAAAAATTACACCGTGACTGAAAAGGAAATGCTCACTGTAGTATGGGCCCTCGAGAAGTTCAGGTCATATATTTTGGGCTCTAAGGTGACAATTTACAATATCACACAGTTATTCAGTAGTTAATGAAAAAGAAGGACATGAATGCGCATCTTCTTAGGTGGATTTTACTCCTCCAGGAGTTTTATTTGGATATAAAAGATAAACCTAGAGTAAAGAATTTTATGGTTGATCATCTTTCTCATATTAATATTATGGATTCTCCTTATTATGAGCGGATAAGAGAGACCTTCCTAGATGAGTCAATTTGAGTTATTGACTCACTCCCGTGGTATGCCAACATGGTGAACTATCTTGTCTCCAAGCAGGTTCCCCATGGTTGGACTAGGAGCAGTATTGACCGACTGAAGTCGGATTCGAGGAGATACCACTGGGACGATCCTTTCCTTTTCTTTGAAGGGTCGGATTTTGTTCGGAGAAGGTGTATTTCTCAGGAGGAGTACCAGAGTGTCCTCACATATTGTCATTCACTTGAGGATGGAGGACACCATTCGAGGAAGAGAACTGCTCACAAGGTACTTCAATATGGATTGTATTGGCCGATCCTGTTTCGAAATGCTATTGATTTTGTATGGACATGCCCGATTTGTCAAAGGATGGGAGGGACAGTTGGACAGAGAGATGAGATTCCCATGCATATGGTGATTATTTGTGATGTTTTTGATGCATGGGGCATAGATTTTATGGGTCCCTTTCCCAACAGCCAAGGACATGAGTACATCTTGTTGGTGGTTGACTATCTATCTAGGTGGGTGGAGGCTATCCAAACCCGAACCGCGGACAGCAAGACTGTCTGTAAGTTTGTGAGAGACCATATTATTGCTAGGTTCGGTATGCCAAAAGTTTTGAGGTAGACACTTCATGAATCGTGATGTGAGATCTTTAGCTAAGGACTATGGGTATGAGCACAGAGTTACTACTCCTTACCACCCACAGACCAATGGCATGGCAGAGGTTTCGAATAGAGAGGTGAAGAGTATTTTGTAGAAGTTGGTTCGTTTCGATAGGAAGAACTGGTCCCAGCTCTTGGACCAAATTCTGTGGGTCTATAGGACAGCCTACAAGACACCATTGGATACTTCACCATTCAGAATGATCTATGGCAAGCCATGCCATTAGCCCGCAGAGCTGATTCACAAATCTGAATGGGCAATTAAGCAGGTTAATTGGAGTTGTCACCTAGGGAAGCTTTGTCGAGACTTGAACTTGAACGAGCTCGTGGAAATCCGAAACAAGGCATATGACAACAGTTTGATTTATAAGGACAAAGTGAAGAGATGGCATGATCAACACATTAGGTGCAAAGACTTTGTCTCGGGAAAAAAGGTATGCTTGTCTAATGTCAGGTTGAAGATGTTCCATGGGAAGCTCAAATATAAGTGGACGGGTTCCTTTGTTGTTAAGAAAGTGCATGGGAATGGAAGTGTAGAGATAGATGATCTCACAGGTGGTGCACGATCCCATGTGGTGAATGAACAACTGTTGAAATATTTTGTAGAGTCTAAAGAGCAGTTAGTCCAAGTCGAGGTCGTCAACTTCATGTAGAGTGAACACAAGGCAGATACATCATATATTCTTCATGAAGATGCAGCATCAAGATTCAACAGCTTAGAAGATTCATTCCTCTTGTACATTCTCCCTTCTCTATATATTCTCCGGATCACATCGGTTCTCATACTTACTCATGTCCTATACCTAGGCTAAGCAAAGCCTAAGTATAGGGGGGACCGATGCCCTCCATATGTATATACTCATCAATTTTTCCTCTTGACCTCATCTGCCCCATTTTTGCTCTTCTTCTACATTTAGGCTAAACAGAGCCTAAGTATAGGGGGGCAGATCGACTTTTATACTTTTTGTGCTCTCCTACGCTTAGCACGAGCTATGTCTTTTTCTCTCTTCTTGTGCTCTGATGATATAACACATGCTAAGTATAAGGGGTGTGTATATTACATATATACTTTACCCATAGCTCGTAATTTCGTGTATTTTAGTATATATTATAAAAAAATTACGGGGTGGGTAAAATTGGTTTTAAAAAACTAAAAACTAAAAAACTCTTCTTTTTCAAAAAAATAATATTATATATTTTCAAAAAAAATCCATTTTTCAAAAAAAACTTTAAAAAAACACAATTTTCTCCTTTTTTTTCTTATCTGATATATTAAAAAAACAACAACAAAAAAATATTTTTCAAAAAAATGTGTGTCCTTTCTTATTTGCCTTTCTTTTTCAAAAAAAAACTTTTTTCAAAAAAAACACTTTTCTTTCTTTATCTCATTTTAAAAAAATAAAAAAAAAGTGTCTTTTAAAAAAACTTTTGAAAAAAAACATCTTTCTTCCTTTCCTTTCTTTTTCAAAAAAAATTACAAAAAAAAACACAAAAAAACTAAGAAGTTCGCTTAATCTATGACACTTACACATTCACACAAGACTTGTGATGTTCAAGAACACTTGGTTTATGAGGTCTTGAGATTTTGAGTTCACCAACCTTAGTCAGTAGGGTGTTTGACTTAATTATTCACATTTCCCTAGTTTGAAAGATTTGTGTGCTATATTGGATGCTTAGCCTCTACCTTAAAAATATGATCAGCACCTTACATACACGACTGCAATTATGATGAGATGAGTTGAAATTTCACTTGAGGAACTGGGATGATGAATTTGAGTTCGGACCAGATTTTATGATACTGGAGGATGGGATAAAATCAATGAAGGCTTCATGAAACCTGAGTGTCAGCACCTTTAGCCAATATGAGAACATGGTTCTTATACTATCTATTGACATTTTCCTATGTGCCAGGATGTGATGAAATCTAAAAAAAATGTTGATCAATGTGCGCCAACTCTTGGTAAAAGCAGTCGAACTCGCCAAAAGCAAAGGGGAAAAAAGAAGAAGAAAGAAATGTTGAAAGAAAAGCTCTCACCATACAAAGTCAAATATCAAAGAGATTACACCAAAGGCGAGCGCTCCCAACTATTTTAAAGTGTCAACTTGAACCACCGTTATTAGGACCAAGGAGTCAGGCTAGCACCTAAAAAGGGCTCTGCGTCGTATAGTGATACAAGTCTGGGTGTAGAAGGTACGATAAGTACTCCAAAAGACACACCCTGGTGTACTCTCAGGATAACAAGCGTAGACGACTCCAACTTCTCTTGACGGACACACTGATCAACAAACAAAAAAAATACATGTGTTAAGTTAATAAGGCACTCGAGAGGATCATTGTTCCAATGAGAGGGGGAGAAGAAATGACACAATCCTATGCCCTCCATCAACTGGCCTTCCGTATACACTTTTAACTATGACAACTAAAGATAAATGATTTTTTCTCTAGTGTTGAGGATCGGGTTCTTAGGAGAGTCTCTTGGATGGAACCTTAGGTGAAGTTGCGACTCTACTCTTGTAACTGCAGTCCACACATAATGTCATATACCTATTATATATGTACAGAGAGAGTCTGATGATTAGGGAAATTGGATACCTTTTGACTAGAGCTTTGTTCAGCTTAGAATTTTAGGATCTTTAAAATCGACGGTTCTTGAACAGATCAAGTCTTGTATTCACATGCACAGCCAGGAGTTATTCCAACTTATTCGTTCTTTATTTGCTCGAGGACTAGCAAAGTTTAAGTATAGGGGGTGATGAATCCACGATTCATCATCTCAATATATTAATCCTAATATATTAATTTTAGCAAAATCCCTAAGTAGAATCTCATATAGATATCCATAAAATCAATAAATTAATAAAATGACTCATGTAAATAAAATACAATAATTATTGTATATTATATTGTACAAAATAAATTAACAATAAAAAGCCGCAAAATAAAGGAGTTTTCACCTATAAATAACCAAAAACTTGATGTATTTTAAATAAATTCATTTCAATTCCTTTTTGATATTTTTTCTCAAACTTGTTAATAAAAATGTATAGAAAAATGCAAAAATATAAAACAAATTTCTCCTCAAAAAATACTCCTAGATCCCAAAGAGAAAAGGCCATAAAGTCCAACTTCCCGACCAAATTCCCTCTCTGTATGAACTCCAAATTCACCAAACTCACTTTTAAAGTTTAAGTTAGAAAATTATCTATCCAACGAAAGTGGTTTCAATAAAATCGGAGCTCATTTGAAAAAAAATGGGTTTTGGGTATATTGTACATATTTTTTATTTTCTCATTTTTTATTTTACTTTTCTTAATTACAAAAAATCCAAAAAAATTATATTTATATTTTCTTTTATTTTTAGTATTTTATTTTATTTTTTATAAATATATTTTATTAAAAATACAAAAAAATAAAATTAGAAGTAAAAATGTACATATTGTTTGTCTTATTTTGTAAATTCTCCACTCTTTTTATTCTCTTTATTTTATTGTATTTTAGCTTCTAACTTTTTCTCTTTTATTTTGTTTTCTTTATTTATTTTTCATTCTCTACAATAACCTCCCATTCTACTCCATCTCTTCCACCATTTTTTATAACCTCCATCCAACTCCACCATTTTTTCAACCTCCCATTCATCTCCACATTCATTTTCCTCCAACTTCCCATTCTTCTTCTTTATATTCATCTCATCATCCTCATTTGCCCCATCGACCTTTATGTTTGAGATAGAGAGAGCATGAGCTCCCTGAGTTGAATCGGTGACATCGTGACAACCGTGGTCGAGCGATGACCGCCTCCTCTCCGGTGAGATCCGTTGACATTCCAGCCAACATCGCAGCCGCCTCCACATGCTGCTCGAGCTCATCGCTTGCCGACGAATCGAGCAAGGACCGTGCTTCTCGTGTGCACACCACAAGCATCTGCATCCATCTTTAGGTAATTTTGTTTTCTTCCCATTTTTATCATTTGTCATCGTTTTATTTCTCATTTTTTTACCACCATCACATTCACATAATTATCACTCTTCATTTGTTATTATTATTTTTTCACATCGCCACCAACTCTTCTCATCTTTTGTTTATTCTCTTTAAGAAAACAAAAAATAAAAAAAATAAAACAAGAACAACATTCAAAAAATAAAAAAAAATAAAAAAAGGACACAGCAGCTGGCCGACCCACCCCCCACCGCCGGCCACAGCCGCTAACTCCTCCGCCCAGCGGCTACTCCAGCCCAGCCTGGCGTCGTCGCTCTCCTCCTCCTCCAGGCACAATAGCACGCCGGCCCCTCCGCCCGGCCACTCATCTCCTCCAGCAGCTGATCTGCCCGCTACTCCGCCTTCCTCACTCCGGACAGCCACTAGGTCCCGTCCGCGTCCATGAAGTTGCCATTATCCTCTGCATTTCCCGCCGTCGACAACTGCGCCGTCCGCGCAGTTCCAAGCCTCCGCGCCACTGGCGGCCCCCTGCGCGGTCGGTCTCCGCACACCGCGCTACGACCTCCTCAGTCGCACACCCAGGTGTCCTCTCCCCTCTTCGTCGTGGCTCCTCTGCGCTTCCAGACCCCGACCGTCGCAGCTCCTTCGCACCTCCATTGCGAAGCAGCCGCCCGCGTCGTCGCCCTCCGACACACGGCTAACCGCCCTTCCTCCGCCCCGTCATACGCCGCTCCCCCTTGATCGAGCCATAGCCACCTGCGCACGCGAAGAAGAAAAGGTTTTTTTCGTTTTTTTATTTTTGTAAAAATTACACATGTGTCCTATTATGTTTTCTTAATTTCAAACTAGTCGTGTACATGTTTTGTGTTATTTGAGTTCAATTTATGCATTGCACGGATAACCTTATGTTTTCATATTAATTTGGACGTCGATTTCGCATCGTTTTATTTAATGAAATATGTCATAATGTTGAGAAACTAATTGTCTATCATTTGGATATTTATTTGTATTTTTGTGATCTTTTCATAATTAATTACAATTATTTAAGTGAAACATTACATATTTGACCTAATATAAGCTCTTAAATTCATATTTAACACATAGTTGCTCCAAATATTTCATAAAAATCAGAAATGACGCTTTAAAATGTGCTTTAATTATTTTCCAAATTTCATCCTAATTAGAATTGTCCCGTGCCTTTAATAAACTATAGAGTTATTTTCGTAATTGATTTTTAATTAAATCCGCAGATATTATTTTTGCAAAATTCCAAATATCTGGATTCCACATAAAAATACCTTTTTGAGATAATTATCTCTCTCGATGATTTGACATTGTGGATTTATTAGGATTAATACTCACTATCACTCTATTTTACTAAAAAATCCATAAAAAATTCATATATTATCAGAAAAAGCCAAAAAAATAATTTTGCTTCATTGCATTATGTTTAATTTTCAATAAATTTTTCATAATTGTTGCATCCTGTTTTAATGAAAATTTGTGTGAAAACCCTTAAAAAGTGTGCATTTTTCTATATTGTAATTTAATTCCTAAAATTCCAAAAAAATATGTTTTACATTCATCACTGCATTAGGTTTATAAGAAAAATATAATTTGGCTAAATTAAATTAATTTTATATTAAAATTAATTTGGCTAAGTTATGTGTTTCTTATTAACTAATTCACCTGCATTTGCTTTCGCATTTATTTTTGCATAAAAAATACAAAAAAAATCTGCGTTGGAAACCTAGACTTAAGTTTTTTCTGAATTAACCCAAAGTTGTTCCTTTCCCTCCCTGTGTTCGACCCCAGACTTGCCCGGGATATAAATTAAATCGAGACCTCTTCACGGAGATCTTTTCTCAGTTCAGACTAATTCACTAAGTGACCGTATTACAACGAGTACAAATTATCACGTACCGAGCAAGCCAATCAATAGTACAATCTAAGTATAGGGGTCGTATATATGGTATATATACGTTTGTTGTAACTCTTACTTTCTTGTATTTCCAATAATATGACTAATATACAATGGGTAAGGGTAAACAATAAACGATTGAAAATTCATGTAAATATGCGTAATTTTCTTTGAAAATTATTTTGTAAAAAATTGGTTTGAAACTATTTTGCAAATAATTTTGAAATTCGGTTGTGAAATGTTTTGAAAAAACCTTTTGAAAACTTTTGAAAAACTTTGTAAAATATTTTCAAACTTTTGAACAATATTCCTTCGTAAATGTTTGTAAAAATAGTTTGCAAAAATGATTTAAAAATAATCGTCAAATTATTTGCAAAATAAGTTTTAAAAAAATTATAAAATATTTGCAAAAATGTTTTCAAATGGTTTTAAAAACCTTATATTAATAATAATACAACAATTATCAAAATAAAACTCTTGTATAATAAATTGTATATACTTATATGAAATCTTTGTTAATATGTATACAATTCTATTGAATACTTGTAAATACATATAATTTACTAACCCCTTCAAAAATTCTTTAAAATTGAAATAAAAATCATAACTCTTATAATTTTGCAAAATTCTCCAAACTCACATAACAAGTTTAAAACCAGAAAACATGCTTCATAAAAATATCTTTGAATTTACATTCGCATTTTTTAGAATAATTTTTTATAATTGAACTAGGATATATGCTTGGAAACATAATCTTGCATGATTAAATTTTATTTAGCATTTAAACCTATTTTCCTATTTTTAAAAATACAAAACATGCATTGTTTCCATGTTTAACATTTAAAACACATAAAAATTCAAACATATCTCTAAAAAATCCAAAAAACATATTAGTTATATTACATTATATTCTACTACATATCTAAAAATCATTAAAAAATACAAAATATAAAAGCTAAAATTTCATAACCCTTATAATATTATAAAAAATTAGGAAAAATTCTATAAAATCCAAAAATATATCTTTATATTTATGAATTTTCTCTATTATATATAATATATATTAAAAATAGTGTTTGGATAATTGTGGGCATATAAATATTTATTACCCCCTAAATAAGTCCATGGATTTATTACATATACTCTTTTGACATTTTTATCTCTTTAAAAATCCATAAAAATTTAGAAAAACTACCAAAAAATTACCAAAAATAGAGAAAAAATATCAAAAATACAAAATATTTTATTTTCTATATTTTGTCTTTATTTTAACTGATTTAAAAATCTAAAAAATGCATTGTATATATTATTATCTATATACATATATATTATTAATTATCTTATTTTAAAAATAAATAAAGAAATTTAAATGTTTTAAAAATTAATAATAAAATTTAAAAGTAAAAATTAAAGCATAATAATATATAAAACATTTAAAAATCATAAAATTAAATGTAGTTAAAATACACATAAAAATAAGAAAATTCTAAAAATCAAAAATATTAATTAACAATAATAAATTGCAGTTTACTACCCCGTTTTGCTTCTCAATGTTCGATGCTCTACCATATATAGCATATACATATTTATGTAGAGTTATAATAAATTTTGACTCACATGCATTTCATTTAGATACACATTATATGTTAATTTTTTATTTATTTGGGGATTGATCACTACAGCTATTGGTGATCTAGCTTGTTAGGTCTGCAGATCGGTCTCTCGAATAATCAAACATTAACGATACTTTCACCTTGTAATAAAATTATTATTATTTACATTAATTAAATTCAAATATTTAAAATTTCTAGGAAATGTTAAGCAGTAGAAAAAAGACAAGAGCGTTAGAATAAAGAACGTACCAACATCTCTTCAATTGAACTCTCCACATGTCCTCAAATCTCTTCAAAGTATTTAGAATTACCTACTTTTATGCACGATTAGAAATTATTTTTTTTTCATTTCAAAGATTAACATTGAAAAAGTTTTGTTTAGACAACAAGTCTTTTCATTAACATTATTATGTTCAATATTCATGTTCTTCTAGTTTTGATTGCTAAATTATTATTTATTGACTTTTTATTATCACTCTCAAAAAATATTATAGGTCTAACTTTATAATATGAAGAGAAATATCAATTGATGAGTTTAGATATTGTTGCACCAACACATTTAAACTTATATAATTAAAATATAGAAAAAAAAGTTATGATGCACAAAATAAACCCGAAGCTTTGAATCTCTAAAGTTTTTACAATATTAAAAATATAATGTTCAATATATCTTTGATTTTTTAATTAAAAAAAAGCAATGATGTCAAGCATAAAATCTTTTGACCGCAAGTTTCATTCGTGGATTAATGTTGAATTCTAGAACACAACAATTCTACATTTATGTCTCAAAAAATATATCCATTCATTAATAAATTTATACTAAATATATTTATTCTTTTATAAAGTAATAAAGTATCAAATTCTATAAGTCATGATTAGAGAAGATGGTGAGTGATAATTGTCTAATGGTCCCTAAAAAATTTGATGGTATATAACTTGATTTAGTAATGAATAGTATTTGTAGCTAAATCTTAAATATTAGAGACGTCAATGTGACATTTATATTTGACGCTGTAAGTATCTATACAATGAGAAATTAGTAATAAAATTATTTAACCTTAAATGCGATAACATATTAACAAATTCCATATGTCACAAAGCTTTTAGTCACAGTGATTTTAGAGGAAAATAAGATATAAAACTTTAAATCTTTGCTAATGCATTTTAGCAACAAAAAATACTTTTAGTGACAAATATCATATTCCTATAAAATATATTTTTGTTTTAGTGATGGGGATTTATAGAGCTAAAAAAGAAACTCCATATGATTTTTATTGATTTGGAGAAGGCTTATGATTCAATCCCAATGGAGATTTTGTGGATAGTTTTGGAGAAGAGACAAGTATATGTCCTATACATAACCTTATAAAGGATATGTACGATGGAGCTTCACCTTATGTAAGGATCCAGTCTGGAAAGATTGTCTATTTTAATATCAACATCGGTCTACATCAAGGTTCAACTTTGAGCCCATTCCTTTTTATTTGTTTATGGTCGAGTTGACTAGTCACATTCAAGATGAATGTTGTTCGTTGATGATATTTGTGTTGATTGATGAGACAAGAGATGGAGTAAATGAGAAGTTGAAGGTTTGGAGACATGTCTTAGGGACTAAAGGATTTCGTATAAGTAGGGTTAAGACTGAATATATGAAGTTCACATTTAATGGAAAATAACGATGAAGGACTTGAGGTGAATATTGGAGACGATAATATTCAGAAGAAAAAATCTTTCAGATATTTGGGATCTATTTTGCAGCAGGATGGGGAAATTGATTAAGATGCTACTCATAAAATAAATGCAGGTTGGCTAAAGTGGAGAGGAGTATCTACTGTTCTTTGTGATAAGAAAATCCCTTTGAAAGCCAAAGGGAAGTATTACAAAGCAGCCATAGGACTTTCTATACTCTATAGATCAGAATGTTGGCATGTGAACCATAAACATGTGCAGAGAATGTTAGTAGCAAAAATGAAAATGCTAAGACAGATGCATGGTCATACATGAAAAGATCGGATTTCGAATGATGTGATCAGAAGGAAAGTTGGTGTAGCTGCGATAGAGGATAATACGAGAAAAACCACTTAACGTGGTTTGGCCTTTTGCAAAGGAGGTCGGGAGATGCACCAGTTAGAAGATGCGGGATTCAGGATGTTGAACCGGTTAAGAGAGGGCGAGTAAGTCCTAAGAAGGGTTGGAATGAGATTATCTGAGGGGATCTTAGTTATTTGGATTTAAGCCCGAGAATGACCTAAAATAGATCTGAATGGAGGCAAAAAAATCCGTGTAGCTGACCCTACTTAATTGTGGGAAAAAGCTTTGTTGTTATTGTGGAAAAGCATAAAAGTGCTACTCAAGTGATTTCTTTGAAAAAGCTTTTGATAATAAAGAGAAACTTGTGGATCCTCATCACTGATATAAGCATTCATAACAAGGGTGTATGGTACATGCAGTAGTATGGTCGTTATTGACGAGTTGCTAAATACGATGTTTAATTCGGGCACGTTGTAGTATGTGTATTTAGCGATTCAGTCAGAACCGAGAAAAGAATCTCCGTGAAGAGTGTCTCGGCTTAATTTATATCCCTGGCAAGTCCGAGGTCGAACTCAAGGAGGCAAAGGTACAACTTGGGGTTAATTTGAAAACTTAGGTCTAGATTTCCAAGTGGTATTTTTTTTAGATTTTTTATGCAAAATGAAATGCCCATGCAAGATGCGGCTGAATTAATAATCTAAGGAAGCATACAACTTAGCCAAATTAATTTTAATACGAAATTAATCCATTTTAGCCAAATTATATTTTTTCTAGAATGCTAATACAGTGATGAATGTAAGACACTTTTTTTGGAATTTTATGGTTTAAAATGCAACAAATAAAAATGCACACTTTTTATGGGTCTTTTCACAATTTTTTCGAACAAACAGTAAGCAAAATATATGAAAATTTTACTGGAATGAAAACATGATGTAAGGAAGCTACAATAATATTTTTGGAATTTTTTGACAAAATATAAATTTTTTATGGATTTTTTAGTGAACTCAAAGCGACAGTGAGTAATTAATTCCTAATTAATCCACAATATCAAATTAATTAAAGTGCAAATTATCCCAAAAAGATATTTTCCTATAGAATTCAAGAGACTTGAAATTTCACAAAAATGATGTACGTGGATTTAATTAAAAAGCAAATACTAAAATCACTCTACAATTTATTTCAGGCACAAGACAACTCCACTTAGAATGCAATTTGGATATATTCTCAATCACATATCAAGGCATCATTCCTAATTTTTCTGGAATTTTTAGAGCAACTATGTGTGAGATATAAATTTAAGAGCTCGATTTGGGTAAAATATGTAATATTTCAGTTGACCATTTTTAATTAATTACCCAAAGACCATAAAAATATCAATAAATTTCCAAATGGTAGAGAATTAGTTGCTCAACACAATTATATTTTTCATTGAATAAAAGGATGCATAAATGAGGTCCAAATTAAAATGCAAACACAGGGATCTCTGTGCAAAATAGAAATTGAAATTACAATGCAGAATATGTTCAGGGACTATTATGCATTTATATAAAAAATACAGGTGCACTGCAATATTTACAATAAAAAAATAAAAAATGCAATGACCTTCTTCTCCAGGCCGATTGGGGCGAAACCCAAAAGGGGGAGATGGCGTCGACGGCTGCGGAGGTCGGGAAGGGAAGCGCTACCCACGCGCGCAGCCGCAGCAACGCGCGTTGGCAGCCGCGCACGAGGAGGCGGAGGCGTAAGCCGTTGGTTACGCGCCGGCACGCGAAGGAGACGACGAAGGTGCTGGAGGGAGGGGGGTCACGGGCGGAGGTGGCAGGCGCGGTGGAGGCGCGGGGGTGATAGGCGCGGTGGAGGCGCGTGGGTGGCCGTGCGGCGGAGGGGCGATGGCAGGCACGACCCCGGGCCTTGGCGGCTCCGCCGCTGGGAGCGGAGGAGGAAGGGGGGTGGGGCGGCGATGATGGCGGTGTAGGGGGGCGGCGGTCGTGGGCTGCTGCTTCCCTGCAATTTTTTTTATTTTTTTTGTTGTTGTAATATGCTTATTTTTTTATTTTAGATTTTTTAATTTTCTTAAACAGGAAATATGATAATAAGGATAAGAGGATGAGTTGGTGGTGGTGATATATATAAAAAAATGATGTTGACCAACACAACAAGAAAATAAAATATTAGATAATACAAAATAGCAAGAGAAACGATATGGAATACTTACCTGATGTTCGTCGGGTTTGCGGAGCAGCTACGCTGGACTTTGTCGTCGCTTCGATCCAATTGGCGAAACAAAAATTAGAGAAGCTATGCGAGCTCGAGGGGGAAGTCGTGACGCGGAACGGAGCTCCACGGATCTCGCCTGAAGGAGGTCGTCGCTTAAGGAAGACGCTTCGCCGCTGTCACCAACAAAACACTCCAAGCTCTCTCCTTATTCTATTAGAATGGCGGATAGGCAAAAAATGAGGATGTGGAGATGATTATAAAGAGATGAATAATGGGAGTTTGAGAGATGGTGGAAAGGTGGAGTTTGAATGGGAGGTTAAAAGAATGGTGGAGTGGAATGGAGGTTGAAAAGAAGACTTGGAGGTTAATGGAAGGGAAGTTATTGTAGAGAAAGTGATTAAATAAAAGAAAATAAAAGTAGGCTACTAAAAAGAAAAAATAAAATAAAGAGAAGAAAAAGAGTGGGATTTACAAAAATAAGACAAACACTATGTACATTTTTTTTGTTTTTTCTAATTTTAATTATTTTTTTATTTTTAATAAAAGATACTTACAACAGAATAAATACAATAAAATAGTAGAAATAGAATGCAACACAATGAGGATTTTTTGGATTTTTTAGTAATTAAGAAAGATACAAATAAAATGAAGAAAGAAAAATATATACAATATATACAATGTACATCTAGGTCCCAAAACCCAACTTTTGCAAACGAGCTCCGATTTTAATGAAACCACTTCCATTGGATAGATAATTTTCTAACTTGAACTTTAAAAGTGAGTTTGGTGAATTTGGAGTTCATACGGAGCAGGAATTTGACCTGTAAGTTGGACGTTATGGCTTTTTCTCTTTGGGATCTAGGAGCATTTATTTGAGGTGAAATTTGTTTTGTATTTTTGTATATTTATATACATTTTTATGAACAATTTAGAGAAAGAGTTATCCAAAAAGGAGTTGAAATGAAATTTTTTAAAATACATGAAGTTTTGGGATATGTACAAGTGAAAAACTCCTTTAATTTTGCGGCCTTTTATTGTTAATTTATTTTGTATAATCTAATATACAATAATTAATGTATTTTATTTACAAGAATCATTTTGTTAATTTATTGATTTTATAAAAATTTATTTGAGATTTCACTTGGGGATTTTGCTAAGATCAAGATATTGAGATGATGAATCTCGGATTCATCACCCCCTTATACTTAAACTTTGCTAGTCCTCGAGCAAATAAAGAATGAATAAGTTGGATTAACCCATGACTCTGTATGTGAATACAAGACTTGATCTGTTCAAGAACTCTCAGTTTTAGAGATCCTAAAAATCTAAGTTAAACCAAGCTCTAGTCAAAAGGTATCCAATTCCCCTAATCATCAGACTCTCTTTGTATACGTATACATAAGGGATATGACTTTAAGTGTGGACTGCAATTATAAGAGTACAGTCGCAACGTCACCCAAGGTTCCAGTCTAAGAGACTCTCCTAAGAACCCAATCATCAACACTAGGGAATAAATTATTTCTTGCATCCAATCCACCGTCTCTTTAGTTGTCAGACTTGAAAGTGTAGATGGAAGGCCAGTTGATGGAGGGCATAGGATTGTGTCATTTCTTCTCTCCCTCTCATTGGAACAAGGATTCTCTCTAGTGTCTTATTACTCAACGCATTTTTTAGTGTTGATCAGTGCGTCCATCAAGAGAAGTTGGAGTCGTCTGCACTTGTTTTCCTGGGAATATACTGGGGTGTGCCTTTTTTGAGTACCTATCGTACCTTCTACACCCAAACTTGTAGCATTTACGATGCAGAACCCTTTTTTGGCGCAAGCCCGACTCCTGGTCCTAATAGCGGTGGTCCAAGTGGACACTTTGAAATGGTTGGGAGCGCTCGCCTTTGGTGGAAGCTCTTTGATATTTGACTTTGTGGAATGAGAGATTTTCTTTGACATTTCATTGTTTTGTAGTATTTTTGGCTAGCTCCACTGCTTTTACCAAGAATTGGCACACACTGATCAATATTTTTTTATTTTATCACACCCTGGCACATAGGTAAATATCAAGAGATAGTACTAGAACCGTGTTCTCATACTGGCTAAATGTGCTGACACTCAGGTTTCATGAAGCCTTCATTGATTTTATCCCATCCTCGAGCATCATCAAATCAAGTCCAAACTCAAATCCCTCATCCCAGTTCCTCAAGTGAAATTTCAACTCATCTCATCATAACTGCAGTCGTGTATGTGAGGTACTGATCATATTCTTAAGGTAGAGACTAAGCATGCAATATAGCACACAAATCTTTCAAACTAGGGAAATGTGAATAATTAAGTCAAGGACCCTAATGACTAAGGCTAGTTAACTCAAAATCTCAAGAGCTCATAAACCAAGTATTCTTGAACATCACTAGTCTTGTGTGAATGTGAAAGTGTCAGAGATCAAACCAACCTATTGGTTAGTTTTTTTATTTTATTTATTTTTTGTTTTTCTTTATTTTTGCATTTTTTTAATTTTTTTTGAAAAGGAAAGTAAGAAAGAAAGATTTTTTTGAAAAGATTTTTTTCAATTTTACCCACCCCATAATTATTGTATAATATATACAAAAATACGTGAAAGTACGAGCTATGGGTAAAGTATATATGTAATATATACACGCCCCCCTATACTTAGCATGTGCTATGTCCTCATGGCACTAGGTGACAAAAAGCCATAGCTCGTACTAAGTATAAGTGGGTGAAAAGAATAGAAGTGAAAAGAAAAAAATAAGAGTGTGGATAATACACAACGGGCATCGACCCCCCTATACTTAGGCTCTGATCAGCCTAAGTATTGGGAAGAACACAAGAATGGGGTACCAATGAGAATGTAAAAGAATATACAAAAAGAAAATAAAAAGAAGAGAAGGAGAAAATCGGGTCACTCACCCCCCTATACTTAGGATCTGGACATCCTAAGTATAGCCAAAAATGAAAACGATACGGAATTGGGGCGAGTGATGTGAATCACGGGGGAGGGAGATAATAAAGGAAGGAAAATATGTACAAGGAGGAGTGAGAATATACAATGATCAAGAAGGATTGTGACGGACCTTCTTGCGGGAGCGATGGGGAGGATAGTATACATGTGTGTCGCTGTCAGACTCGTCCGCAGAGGAATAATAGTGAGGTGTGGGGAACATCCAACGAGGGTCGACACACGGCTGCTTGCTCAAATATGGCTTCAGAACAGCCGAACTAAGCTCACTCATGTAGATCACCTCATCCGGACCTGATGAGGACTCCTCAGAAAGTTCCTTCTATGGAACATCGAAGGTAACATTCTTAATCGGTTTTCTAGAACCTGAAGCATCAAGAGGAAGAGGAGATTGATATGTCTTAAGGAGTTCGGGGGAACACCTCAAGGAATCAACACCCGTCTTCTTCTTACTAGATGACCGACTAGAGGATGGAGCAACCGATTTATCAAGATTGGTCAATTTGGTCCCAGTTGTTTCTTTTGGTGTATGTCCTGGATGTGGTGTGTGTGAGGTTCTGACCAGAGGTTCATCATCAGATGAGTCACCATATGCATTGTAATACTCCTGTAGGGTCAGTACACGTCTCTGATAAGGCACAGTGTTCTCAGTTGGCTTGACATTGTTAGGTTCTTGTGTCGGATCATTCAAATGATCAAGGCAATCCACAAAGGTCATGTCCGACTCAATGATAGATTTTGGTCGTGAGTCCTCTCTAGAAGCTGTCGTGGTGGTGGTGCAAGCAGTAGGTGGTGTGTGGTTGTAGGGAGTCTCTAAACCAATGGTCTTCTGGACAGTCTGTATCTCAGGCGTAGTAGAGAGACGGGACTCAACTGTCTCTCGAAGGTCACGACTGTCTGCAACCTTACGGGTTACCTTGGAATATCGTGTGTCCTCAAAGATCGGGTGAGGTCGGAGTGCTCCCAATGCAGAGAAATCGATCTCCCGAGTCTCACAATCTATAGTTGCCTTAGCCAAGGCTAAGAACGGTTTCCCAAGAATGATCGGAGACTGGGTCAACTCTCCTCGATGCTCAATGTCAATGATCGTGAAGTCTATCTCCAGTAGAGCACCTTGGAAAGTAACGATGACTGAAATGGTTCCTCTCGACCGTTTAATGGTCCGATCTACCAACTGAATGATCTCTCTTGACTTCTTGGCAGGTCCAAGTTTGAGCTTGGCAAACACGGAGGTCGTGAGGATACTAATCGGTGAGTCATCATCGATTCTTGCATGGGTGAATGTGGTATCTTTGATTTCACAATCAAACCTAGGCAACCGCTTTATTCTGCGGCTCTTGATTTTTCTCCCTATCATCAAAGATGTGGCCATAGACACTACATGTTTCTCAGTCCCTGTTCTCTTATTGTCCGACCTTTTAGGCATCAATTTACTTCTCACAAATCTTTTAAGGTTGGGAAAGTGTTCAATGGCCATTATTAAGGGAAGCTCAAAAATCAACTTTCTATCCAATGCTTCCCTAACTATAGGATCCAATTTTTGTAAGTCTTTTCTGTTTTCAATTTTTATGTTATTTTGTGATTTTTCCATTTTTTTGGTCTTTTTGATAGGTGAAGGAGGACTAGGAGAATGTAGAGACTCAAGTTTGGAGGAAAAGTGGTTAGTAGAAGAGGGAGATAAAAGGGACTCCAGTTGTACATGACGTGTGGTCAATCCGGTGTCTTCTAGGTTTTCAAGATTCAATCCGCAAAATCCATGATCCACATTTCTACCTGGACTCTTGGTCGGTCTACAAATGTCATCCTCCAATAAGTTCTCATGACACTTCATGAGAGAAGTCGACGTAATTGGAGGATACTGCTGAGAACTCTGGCTCTTATACTCAACACACCTTGAATCGGGTGTGCAATACTAGGTTGAGTATGGCCCATATGTATGGAAGTTGTTGGTCGGAGCCTCATCAGGTGGAGTTAGTAGACAGGGGGTCTGTAAATCAGTCGCATGAATCCAATCCCCTGTATATGTCGGCTCTCCGAATGGGTGATATGAAGGTTGGTCAATGTGGTCTCTATCACTCAGGTCAATCAAGTCAGGAAGATCGTACGGTGCAGGCCTCTCCATTCGATTTGTCTGGTCGACCATGTTGTACCCTAAGGTTAAGTCGGGATGTGTGTATGGCAATTGTTGTTCGATCCTAACTCGAGGTGACAATGTGGTATGTGGGGTCAACTGATTCTGCCAATCATTCATCTCAGTAGTGGATTTCTCTTTGATTGGTTCCATCATTCCAGCAAGCAGACAAGAATATGGTGAGTCAATACAGAGTGGTTGTGGGTCATGGGTGTAAGAATGTGGGGTAGGTGAGAAGGATGAAGAAGTGCGGAAGTCAGTCGGAGTTCTGACTTCGCAGTCGGGGTGTGGGGTATGAAGAGGAATGAGAGGGTGGAGATGATTGAAATATGATCGAAGAAGAATGACGTGGATATGATGACCAATATTCTGACATCTTGGAGGGAAAATGGGAGAATGAAGCGGATCGAGGAAGAAAGCGTGCAAGTGCACCGAATAACACACACACAAACAAACACACGTGCAAACCCTCAATTTCACCAACTCAACACGTGATGGCCGTAAAGGTTCGGCCGAATTATCTAGTCAATTTTAGTTGGTGATAAATACAATCTTGAAAAGATTAACGAGCTGTTAGGTGCCCGTATTTTCCTACAGACTGACCCGGTTCTTACGACTAGTTGGACCTACTTTCAGCCAGTATAGGAGTAAGTATGGACCGTATAAATACAGCTACCTGTTCCTTGAGGACTAATGCGTCCTCTAAACCTCCCACTCTGCTAAGGAAATCCGGACCGTTTACCGGCTACCCGTAGATCCTCACTGAAAAGTAGCTAATCGCCTAAAAAGAAAGAATCATTAGTAAGTAAGAAATCCTAGCTTGGATCTATCCTAGGGTCATCTCTCTCTCTCACTTGCAAGTAAAACAAACAATGAGGGCTTTACTCTCCCAAAACAAGTGTTAGTTTTAGTCAATTTTTTTGGTCAACTCTGATTAGCAGTCCTGATTTTAAGTTTGGTTATCACTTTATTAGTCCACCAAACAAAACATGCCTAACGATCAGTCCCGATTTCCTTTTAACCTAAGTTTCAAAAACCAAGGGGGAAGGAGTCGAGAAAAACCGATGCAAATAGTAAAATCAATGATGCATGCCTAGTTCAAAAGACTTACAGTGATCCTCGCGCTCTACATGCGGGATGCAAGGCAGAATTGAAATTTTATACTAAATGAGATGCAAACGAGAAAACTGTTCCTAGACAGGAAATTCTATTAGCGAGTGATGAACAAGTTAAATTTGACTAATAGCCCTGCGGTCTAAGTGTGTCTCGTTAAATGTGATGTGTGGTCCTAAAAATTACGAGCACAAGCAATAAAATATTCTAATAAAAATATGCTCTAAGAGTCGTGAGTGCAAGTCCTATTCTACGTCAAACAACCACACGACCACGAGTGGATCAAATGTCCAGTCCGGATACAAGCGTGAGCTCTCAAACAAGAGCTGCTATAAAGGACGAAATACCTAAATTATTACAACAAAATAATTACAAAAATTCACAAAAACTCTCTTAAAGATAAATTAATTCTCCTAGTTCCTCAGCAGTAGGCGCACGTCGCGTCCGTAGACCTCCGATGTACTCCAAGTCCACCGGGCCCTCGCAAGGAAAACAAGATTTATATTAGAGAGATAAAAACAAAATATATACAAAAATGAAGAAAAATAATTGAAAGGAAAAATGATTAATTACAAGTGGCTCAGGGGTCAGTCTACCCGAGTAAATGAAAATCTAAATACAAATTATTAAATTAATCCCTAAGCCATTTGCCTCCCTAGCAACGGCGCCATCTGACGAGTTGCTAAATACGATGTTTAATTCGGGCACATTGTAGTACGTGTACTTAGCGATTCAGTCAGAACCGAGAAAAGAATCTCTGTGAAGAGTGTCTCGGCTTAATTTATATCCCGGGCAAGTCCGGGGTCGAACTCAGGGAGGCAAAAGAACAACTTGGGGTTAATTTGAAAACTTAGGTCTAGATTTCCAAGCGGTATTTTTTTAGATTTTTTATGCAAAATGAAATGCCAATGCAAGATGCGACTGAATTAATACCCTAAGGAAGCATACAACTTAGCCAAATTAATTTTAATACGACATTATTCCAATTTAGCCAAATTATATTTTTCCTATAATGCTAATCCAGTGATGAATATAAGACACTTTTTTTGGAATTTTATGGTTTAAAATGCAACAAATAAAAATGCACACTTTTTATGGGTCTTTACACAATTTTTTCGAACAAACAGTAAGCAAAATATATGAAAATTTTACTGGAATGAAAACATGATTTAAGGAAGCTACAGTAATATTTTTGGAAGTTTTTGACAAAATATGAATATTTTATGGATTTTTTAGTGAACTCAGAGCGACAGTAAGTAATTTATTCCTAATTAATCCACAATATCAAATTAATCAGAATGCAAATTATCCCAAAAATATATTTTCATATAGAATCCAGGAGACTTGAAATTTCACAAAAATGATGTACGTGGATTTAATTAAAAATCAAATACTAAAATCACTCTACAATTTATTTCAGGCACAAGACAACTCCACTTAAGATGAAATTTGGATAGTATCTCAGTCACATATCAAGGCATCATTCCTAATTTTTGTGGAATTTTTAGAGCAACCTGTGTGAGATATAAATTTAAGAGCTCAATTTGGGTAAAATATGTAATATTTCAGTTGACTATTTTTAATTAATTATCTAAAGACCATAAAAATATAAATAAATTTCCAAATGGTATAGAATTAGTTGCTCAACACAATTATATTTTTCATTGAATAAAAGGATGCATAAATGAGGTCCAAATTAAAATGCAAACACAGGGGTCTCTGTGTAAAATAGAAACTGAAATTACATTGCAGAATATGTTCAGGGACTATTATGCAATTATATAAATAATACGGGTGCAACTGCAATATTTACAATAAAAAAATAAAAAATGGAATGACCTTCTTCTCCAGGCCGATTAGGGCGAAACCCAAAAGGGGGAGATGGCATCGGCGGCTGCGGAGGTCGGGAAGGGCGGTGCCGCCCGCGCGCACGACCGCGGCGGCTCGCGTTGGCAACCGCGCGTGAGGAGGCGGAGGCGTGAGCCGCTGTTTGCACGCCGGCGCACGGAGGAGACGACGAAGGCGCTGGGGGGAGGGGTGTCACGGGAGGAGGTGGCAGGCGGGGTGGAGGCGCGCGGGTGGCAGGCGCGGTGGAGGCGCGCGTGTGGCTATGCGGTGGAGGGGCGATGGAAGGCGCGACCCTGGGCCTTGGCGGCTCCGTCGCTGGGAGCGGAGGAGGAAGGGGGGTGGGGCAGCAATGATGGCGGTGTAGGGGGCGGCGGTCGTGGGCTGCTGCTTCCCTGCAATTTTTTATTTTATTTATTTTTGTTGTTGTTGTAATATGCTTATTTCTTTGTTTTAGATTTTTTAATTTTTTTTAATTTTCTTAAACATGAAATATGATAATAAGGATAAAAGGATGAGTTGGTGGTGGTGATATATATAAAAAAATGATGTTGACCAACACGACAAGAAAATAAAATATTAGATAATATAAAATAGCAAGAGAAATGATATGGAATACTTACCTGATGTTCGCCGGGTTTGCGGAGCAGCTACGCTGGACTCCTGTCGTCGCTTCGATCCAATTGGCGAAACAAAAATTAGAGAAGATATGCGAGCTCGATGGGGAACTCTTGACGCGGAACGGAGCTCCGCGGATCTCGCCTGAAGGAGGTCGTCGCTTAAGGAAGACGCTTCGCCGTTGTCACCAACAAAACACTTCGAGCTCTCTCCTTATTCTATTAGAATGGCAGATAGGAAAAAAATGAGGATGTGGAGATGATTATAAAGAGATGAATAATAGGAGTTAAAGAGATGGTGGAAAGGTGGAGTTTGAATGGCAGGTTAAAAGAATGGTGGAGTGGAATGGAGGTTGAAAAGAAGACTTGGAGGTTAAGGGAAGGGAAGTTATTGTAGAGAAAGTGATTAAATAAAAAAAAGTAGGCTACTAAAAAGAGAAAATAAAATAAAGAGAAGAAAAAGAGTGGGGAATTCACAAAAATAAGACAAACACTATGTACATTTTTTTTGCTTTTCAAATTTAATTAAATTTTTTTTATTTTTAATAAAAGATATTTACAACAAAAAAATACAATAAAATAGTAGAAATAAAATGCAACACAATGAGGATTTTTTGGATTTTTTTATAATTAAGAAAGATACAAATAAAATGAAGAAAGAAAAATATATACAATATATACAATGTACATCTAGGTCCCAAAATCCAACTTTTTGCAAACGAGCTCCGATTTTAATGAAACCACTTCCTTGGATAGATAATTTTCTAACTTGAACTTTAAAAGTGAGTTTGGTGAATTTGGAGTTCATACGGAGCGGGAATTTGGCCTGTAAGTTGGACTTTAAGGCTTTTTTCTCTTTGGGATCTAGGAGCATTTATTTGAGGTGAAATTTGTTTTGTATTTTTGTTTTTTTATATACATTTTTACGAACAATTTAGAGAAAGAATTGACCAAAAAAGAGTTGAAATGAAATTATTAAAAATACATGAAGTTTTGGGTTATGTACAAGTGAAAAACTCCTTTAATTTTGCGGCTTTTTATTGTTAATTTATTTTGTATAATCTAATATACAATAATTAATGTATTTTATTTACAAGAATCATTTTGTTAATTTATTGATTTTATAAACATTTATTTGGGATTTTACTTGAGGATTTTGCTATGATCAAGATATTGAGATGACGAATCTCGGATTCATCAGTTATGCAGAGGAACTTGTTATTAGAGTTTAGGGGCCCAGTTTTTGTACGAAGGGGAACAAAGGGTAAATTCTTTCGTAGAAGGTTGACCACCTTGATCGAGGCCACTTTCGATGTTGTGGAAGCATGTCGTAATTCAATGATAGTGCATCCCGGTGTAAGGGATGCAAGCAGGGCTTTGATGATTTTAGATCATGCCTTTAGTTACTAGGGATGCATGCTAGGCTTGAATGTTGAAGGTTATAACTTATGATGCCATGTTGCAGGGTGAGCAAGTGGAATGGGGCACATGGAGGATGTATGATAAAGAAACACAATTACACACCTTGAAGGATTTTATTCAAGTTGGACAAACATCTTAGCATGGTCACTAGTTTGGAGCATCAATTGGATGATGAGAGGAATTTCATTGGAAACATGGGCCTATATACATCACTTAGCATAGTCTTCGTGATTTATAGGCATAGTAGGGTCATATATAAATAGATGTGTTTTGATGAGGGTCACGAGCTTATTGATGATAATGTTGGAAAAGTGGCCAAGACTAAGGCCATAAAACTACATCCATAGAGGGATCTCAGAGGAGATTCTTCTCTGGAGAGATCCGTACTTCCAAAACTAGAAACCATCAGCCTTGATCTGAAACACGATCCTTTATGTAGAGGACCATTAACCATATGAAAGAGCTCATGCATGCTAGTTGGAAAAGTGGCCAAGACTAAGTTAGATAGCTTTATGTAGAGGACCATTAACCATATGAAAGAGCTCATGCATGCTAGTTGGACACCATACCCTGCCCCTGGTGATGAAGGTTTGCAGTAACATCACTGACTGCTTTCCTGAAATGGGAAGACGAGTGTGTTCGCCCACTGAAGTTCCAAGGAGAGCATGTCACCCTTGGTGAGCAAGACGACCTCCTCTCCATCCATGGTTGCCAAAGGGATAGAGAACGTTTCTCTTTGTCGAGGGGTGTGGGATTGAGGATGTTAGCAGGCCGGGTTCGGGGCGGGTATTTGTATTTCCTGATCGATATCCATTTATAAAATCACTACCTAAACCCGCCCATTTACTAAATGGGTAGTTCTAAACGGGTACTCATATACCCATCAAGTATCCATGTATCCAATGGATATCCATACATCTAACAAGATATCAATCCTAAACTAACTATTCATACAATATACTCTTAGGAAAAGATAATAAAAGTAACTTATATGGAAACTTCACACACATCAAATATAGAGTTACGTCTAAAGCAATAAGGACAAATTATTTGCAATGTTGGAGATATATATTAAATGGCAATATTAAAGATGCAAACACTTCGACATTCATTTGGTGCATAACATATAAGTCCGAGTGAGGGCATCAAACATATGCAATACATGTGCATGAATACGATGGACTTATATCAATTGGATGGTTTGTCTATATTGACTAAAATTATATGTATGTTAGAGGTATAAATAGACAGTTGAATATGAATCAATGAATAAAAGAGGAGAAATATAGCTAAACTTTATAAGTGAGTTAAAAAACAATTGGATATGAGTTAGGTTTGACTAGCTTAAATAATGCAAAATACATAAATGCACACACCTATATGTATATATTCAGGTGCATGCATATGTATATGTTTATGTATATGTACATTTATTAAGTTCAGGACGAATTCAAGTACCCGTGAAGAAATAAAAAATCCTAACTCGAACCTGCCTGGGTAGCAAGTTTTACACTCAAATCCATCCTAAAAAAACAAGACAAGTTTTGAGTCATTAAATGAAGAAGCCAATGGATACTCCCTAGTCGACATCCCTATGCAGGCATCGCAGACATCTCTCCAGTTATTGGGTTAGGGACCCGGAGTTGTTGGGTGGATGGGAAGGCTCGCCAGCTCCACCACTATGGGAAAATTCGGGCACTATAATTTCAATATGCAGCGCTAGTATGGAAAGAACGGATGAAGTCAAACACGCCCAAAGAGATCAATAAATGAAATAATTAAGCAAAAAAACTCAGGATCCCGTTAACCCTATTTTTTTTAATTATATGCTCGCGTTCTATTCAAGCACTTACATCATCACCTCGAGAATCCACCCCACCACATCGGCCGCCTATTTTCCAAGCCACATGATCACACTTGTAACTACCTACCAGCCGCCAATCCCCGCGCCACTCTTCCCATCCTTCCTCCCACTTCTCATGGATCCTCTCCTTTTCCTCCTCCTCCTCCTCTCCTTCCCACTCGACACCCTCTCTCAGCAACAATCACCCATGACAACCAACAACCCGCCGCCGCCGCCTGCTGGCGTGCTCGCTCCGCAGTTCAACGCCCCCATGGGTGTACTTATCGCCGTCCTCATCACCGCCTTCTTCTTCGTGGGCTTCTTCTCCGTTTACCTCCGCAACTGCTCCAGGGCCGACCGCAATCCCTCCACAGCTCCTTCGCGCGCCGCCGCCTCCCGCTCACGGCGCGCCCGGGGCCTCGACCCCTCTCTCATATCCTCCTTTCCCACGTTGGTCTACTCCGACGTCAGAAGCCTCAAGCTCGGCAAGAACGCCCTCGAGTGCGCTGTCTGCCTCTCCGACTTCGACGACGATGACACCCTCCGCCTTCTTCCATACTGCAACCACGCGTTCCATCCTGATTGCATCGATACATGGCTCTCCTCCCACACAACCTGCCCTGTCTGCCGCCGCAACCTTGCCGCCCCCCCACAGCAAACCGATTCTTCTGCGGACCTGGAAGCTCCGCCCGTGCTCGAACAGCAAGAGCATATAACGCTTCCCGTGGATCCCACTTCCTCAGCTGGGACTACAGTGCAAGAAGACAGCGGAAGCAAGAGGTTCAGGGTCCGACTTTGGAGGTCAAGGACGACGACGGGGGAGAGGATGCACTGGCCCGAGGAGGAAAGGGAGAGGTTTACCCTGCGGCTGCCTGAGCACGTGCAGAGGGATGTATTTGCAGGGAAGCTCCGGCGGTCCGCGACGATTGCGGCGATGCCCGATGGGGAGAGGAGCGTGAAGAAGGGGTTTAGGGATGAAGGGAGCAGCCGAGGGGGGAGGAGCCTCAAACTGAGAAGAGAATCGGTGGGGCGGTCGGACCGGTGGGGCTTCTTGGCGCGACCGCTTTCTTTTAAATTCACAAGGAGCAGCAGCGCAGCTGGCCGGACGATCAAACTTGGTGTAGGAGAAGATTCCAGCAAAGGGAAGGCACTGGCGTCGCCCCTCGATTGCCTTGGCGGCAGCACCTCCATCAAGAGGGACGCCGCCGGCGATGAGAATGACCAGACGGCCAGCCATAGTTTGAAACCTGGGCTCTGATTATTAGCAGGAATTCTGGAAAGAAGGATATAAAAATACTTTTGACAAATGGTTTGTTGTGTGCCAACGTGTACGCGATTTTGTGTATTTTTATCAGTGTAGCGCAAAGTTCTTTTTGCAGTAAATGGTAGAGATAAGAATGGTTGTTTTGGATTTCGTAAATTCACTCTGCTTAAGTCTGAGACAGGCGAGCACTAGTGCCTTTAATCATTTGAATTTGATTATCTACTGCTCTATCGTTACTCGAGAGACGGCGGAAATAATTATAACATACTTGGTGAGGGCAATTTTTGTGGGGAAAATATTATCACATTCCGAACTAGGTGGACTACAATGATGCATTGATTAGCGGGGTGTGAGACCGGGAGGCGGATCAGCTGCTGCAGGCGGAAGGGCAGCATGGTCTGTTGTAGGCGTGTGCGTCATTCGATCTTGATCTAGCGGTTCACACGATTTTGCATTTTTTTTGGGTCTGTACCGTGCAAAATCGTGTGAACTGCTCGATCACGATCGAGCAGCTTACGCGACCACAGCAGGCACACCACCACAACAAAGGGTGCGGGAGTGCATTACTTGTAAAATAGGGCAGCTTAAGGTATTCCATTATTTCTTTTTGGTCAATTTTGCCGACTAGTTGTGGAATTTTCAAAGTTCCTTGTGCTTTGAAGGTTGTCTAAATCGAAAGATGAGTTAGACTTTGGTATTTTATTTTGTGGGAAGAGGTCTGCCAGCTAGGGTGGCGTATCTAGAACTTTGCAATAACTCCAACAACCAAAGTTTTTGAAACAATTTTCTGAAGGGTTTTTTTATACTTATGTCCCAGTAAACATTTACCAAAAACACCTGTTCCTTAATTCATTTTATTTCTACACGAGGATCTTTGTAAAATATATTTATTTATATACATGCCTCTCATGAAATAAACCGTTAGAGATAGCCTTCAAAAGATTAAACCTAACCTTTCTAAAATTTAATACTCTATGACATCTATTTTTTGTCCTTGTTTGTCATGTTCTTCCATATACTTATCCCATCATCAGGTCTGGTTCATTAAAGTGTACCCTCAAGTATATGGCGCTAGTGGTCAATGCCAACAATGAGCATAGCCCCAGCATCAACTAGCGAGCCACATAGTAGAAAGAGGGACATCATGGAAGAGGTAGATGAGGGGGATATTTAGAGATAAAACGGATCGATATGGATCGGATATGCCTATTTCTATATCCATATTCGCTTCATTTCTATCGAATACAGATACAAATATAGATATCATTCGGATATGCATTATGAAAACCATATCCTTAAAGATACAGATACGAATCCGAATCGGATATTTATCGAATCCGAATTGTGGACCCGAATATGGATCGAATAAATAGCTAATCCAAATATGAATCGAATAAAGTGTGAAATCCAAATATGGATCCAATAAACATGGAATCTGAATACAGATCGAATAAAGACCACATACGAATACGAATTGAATTTTTATCAAAGTTCATAATGATTTAAAAAATAGCAATGAAATATAAATAAGTTGTATCATGACAAAAAGGAGTGTCGATGTGACATGCATTCTTGACTGGAAGCAAAAAGAAGGATATGATTTCGTAAATTTTGTCCGTGCCCATCCCCAAAAAAAACAAATTTAATAATATCATTAATATATTGTATCATATAATGTATAATACTAATATAAAAACACAGGGTTGTGACTTATATTATATTACCTAATATATAAAATAATATTAAATACTGTATTCGGATATCCGAATCTGGATTAGGATATTCAAGTCATTACCATATCTGTATCCGTATCCGGAAAATTTTTACAATCCATATATATGTTCGATCCGTATTCGATTAATATTCGGATACGGATATTCGTATCCGGTAATTTTTCGAATACGATAAGCAGATATTCGGATATATCTGTATCCATTTTCATCCCTAGAGATATCTGGGAGGAAAGTGTCGGGAACAATTAGAGAAGGGGGGCACAACTATGATCCATTGTGCTTGTATTGTCATTGGGTCTCTTTATTATTGCAGTTATGTTTGTTGTAATTATGATAAGGAGTGGGGAAGACATTGAATTAGGATAGCAATCGAGCATTCGAGTAAGATATAGGAGGGAAAGGGGATGCTCATCAGAGAGAAGGTGTTGGACATTTAAGATCGTGATGATAATTTATCAATAAATTTTAATGCACTTATATCACTTTGCATATGAAATAAAATACTTTTGAGTTAACACGATCGATCAAATCTCTCAATACGATTAGACTAGCATACCTTAGTCATTTTGGATATCATGTAGTTAATGGTCTAAATAGTTAGATCAAGGCATAGTTAGTGATCTAAACTGTTCAATGAGAATAAAACTAACATCATAAAATGTTATCCAATGATGTTATTTTTGGATTGAGAGATGACAATTTTCTTTGTAAACTAATGTTTTATTGATATTCTGTATGGATGTCATCTAGATAAGAACAAGAATTTGAAGTTATTTGATTTGTCAAGTTAAAGAACTAACTTTATGATATAGATATATATTAAGTCTTGTATAGTAGATTATCATGAGACGGGCAATTATCATTTCACTATTTCCATCACATACACACATAAACACACATCCAGAGTGTGCGTACTTATTAGACCAATAGGTTGACAAATTGACAAGGTATATAAATTAATGAGATAGTATACATGTAAAAGTATACGAGGTATCTGATATCTTAATGGAACTATACAAGTTTATACATGACAAATCAGGAGATAGAGTTCCCTCACGAGACAATATGGTAAAACACGTTCCACTAGTGGTTATCTTATTTTGGGAACGTGATACGAATTCAAAATATCAATAGCGCTTTTGTAAAGTATATGATTGATACTATAATCATATGGTCAATTAAGATATCTTTTCCTTAGTACTAGAAGGAAACCAAAAATATATGGACAAATACATTTGGGCTACCCGGTCTTCTAGTGTATAAGATGCAAGAGTATTGTGAATATATGAGGTCGGTGTCATCATTATAGATTGTATTCCGTGATACTTTTTGCATACCGGAGAACTTTGACATTTGTTATTCCTATCATGGAATTTGACTTGATATTAAGTTAGTATACGTGATATACAATCTCCCTACTTATATCTCAAAGTATGCATATGTTGAAGGGAGGTTAGTTACACCTTTGTAGTGAACTATTCCTACAATAAGTGTTATCATAAATTATTTATCAATACAAGTTATTGATTTATTCACTAATACAAGTTATTGATTTATTCATTCCCTGTATAAAGTTAAAATATGCGTGCACTTATTGGGTCCCTTTGTGCAAATAGATTATGTACCTTGGTCGTATTTAGATCATACAACTATTGATCCAATGGCTGGATCATAGAGGCTAGTGTTGTGTTGAATATCTAAATTGTTACATTGAGGACTCAACCACACCATCAAATGATTAACAAGAAGAAATCATCATCCTAAAAAGGAGATGGCAATCCTTGTTCTTAAGGCTGACATCCAATCGACTTCTTATGCAGGTCATTTGCATAGGAATAGATATTTCGAGATGTTAGATGAGTTAAGTCAGAGGGTTGACTTAGCGATATCGAGATAAAAAAGACCCATGTCACATGTTGTCACGATATAGGAACGCATCCCCTAATCGGAGACAAATGTGTTACTATATGTTTGAATATGCATATTTGGTAGACATTAGGTTGATGACCTAATCATGATACATATATATACTAATGCATTGGTGTACATATAAGAGCATATGAGTAATATGATCTCTCAAATGGGGATCATACATGTTTACAACTAAATCGGAAGATATGAGATCACTCATAAGATATTATGATAAACCAAATTCCATTAATTTGCCAAGATGATAGGATTTGTAGGTATGACATATGTTTTTAGAAAGAATAAGATCAATAACAATTCTTAGTGATCGAATGAAACCTAATAATAAAACTTTGAAGGAAACATGTCAAATGAGATTAGAACTTCATGTTTTATCATGATCTTTCAGTATGTAAGATGCAGATGTATTGGAAAACTCAAGGGTGATGTGATCTTAATTAATTATGTACCTTGACACTTCCATTATGAGGGAGTAATGAAACATGTTTGGATTTTAGTCACTCTGCTCAGTGAAACAGTTATCCAGTCTCTGTCCGACTGTTGGACATTATACTGAATTGGATTCAAATGTCATGAGAATACATGGATACTTTGTCTGGTATGATTAAATAACACCGAGAGGTCTTTTAAATCTGATTAGATCTCAATATCCAAGTCATTGTACATGGATTGTACAATTACCCTCACCATGTCTCCAAGAGAAGACACTGTCCATAAAGAGTTCGTGGATTGTTTTGAAAGAATTATTAGGCAAAGAGATAAAATGGGGACAATTAAATTGAACTTGATTATCTGGGGTAAAATTAATGCTGTAACATCCTAGAATTTCGGCTTTTTTCCAGAACTTCAAAACTTATTTATATTCACAAGAAGCGTCATATTACATGCTTTCCAATGATACCAAGAATGCACGAATCCGAGTTCGTATGAGAAAGTTATGGCCTTTTTAGTAAACCATGAATAGGGAGATTTATGGAAATTAGACTTACATATTTTAATTTTCTCTGCACTTCAAAATTGACACCCGTAACTTCTTAAAATCACCTTGGAATGGTCTTTAAGTTCCCCTTGATCTCATTCCTTCTTGCCCCCCTCCCCCAAAGTTGATTTCTCATTTCTTCTTCCTCATAAAGATAGACAAGAGGAAGAGAGTCGCCTCTTTGGCAAGCCGTTATGCTCTAGAGCTTTGTTACAAGGAGAGGAGGAGGAACATCGTCCTAAGGGGAAGGCGTTGTAGCACTCAGATCATAGATCGTGTGCACGGATCAAAGGCTCGCATGTAGGTAACGGATTTTTACTGTTCTCCCTTTTTTTCACATATCTTGTGACATTGTACAATGTGGTTTTAAGGGATGATCGCTCTATTTTAATTCGAGCCCCAGATTTCCATTTGTTGTTGGTACACCACGGTGTTCTTGTTAATGGTTTCCCTAGTGTAAAAGTAAATGGAGATTTTTATTCTCGTAATATGAAAAATTCAATCTTTAAATAGCTTTCCTTGGTGTGTAATATGATACGTATTGGAAAATAAGACATCTGCGCAAAATACCTTTTTTGTTAGATGGAAGTTATGCAAATCTGTATCGATAGATTGATAGGTCAAATATTAATATGAAGGGATTTTTACCCGGCAGATCCTGTAATCTTTTCAAATTACCTCTACGACCTTTGAAACAATATAATTCCCTCTGCGACCCCATAACTTGCTAACTCTTACCCTACAGACCATGTGGTTAACACTCATCCATTTACCCGTTAAAACTAACTAGATTCCATTATGTGCCTTTACATTATACCATTTTTTTATCAAATTTACATTAAGTACCACTCTCAGCAAGCACCCGCCTCCTCGAATTGAGATCTGCAGATATTGACTTAGATCCCCAACCAATCTCCATCTCCATCTCTCCAACCAACCAACCAGAGGAAAAAAACCAAACTCCTAGCGATGGAAGCGATCGGCCCGACCGCCCTCGCGAACGGGGCATAACCGGCTCCCCCGACCGATTTGACTGCAGAGCATGCGTACTTCCGGCCCATCATCGAGCTGCACCACAACTACCCGCCATCTTCGTAAAAGTGCTCCTCCTTCCTTTCCCAGCGCACCACCGCCCAGGCCCATGTGGTCTGGTCCATAGTCTGCCGGTTCGACCGCCCCCAGACCTACAAGCACTTCATCTAGAGCTTCTCCCTCAAAACCCCTCCGGCCGACCCTCGGACCTCCTCTAGGTAGGCTGCCTCTACGAGCTCTCCGTCATCTCCGGCCTCCCCACGTCCACCAGCATCGAGCGCCTAGATATCCTCAATGAGGACCGCCTTGTATTCGACTTCACCATCATCGGAGGTGAGCAGCGCCTCCGCAATTATCGCTCCGTCACCACCGTCAACGAGGTCTGCTTCGACGACGAGATCCACACCATCGTCCTTGAATCTTACATCGTCGACGTCCCAAACGGCAACACCATCGACAACACCAAGCTCTTCGCCGACACCGTCATCCGCCTCAACCTTCAGAAGCTCGCATCTCTCTTCGGGTCCATCGCTGCCACCTCCGTAGTCGCCGCCTGTGACGAACCCTCGTGTTGAGTTGCGATCGCGAAACTTCGCTTCCTTCTTCCGCTTATGTACCACTTTTTGTCCCTTTTTTTGGTTGGTGAAGAAATAACCAAATTTACATTGAATCTGCAAGTGTTGATCTAGATCCCGGTGTACATCGGACTAGGATCGGACTGGTGAGCCAGTTGTCGAGAACCGTGAAATCACAGAGGTCAGAAGGGCACTGCCTCCGCCCTCCAGGTCTTCTGCAGCCTCCCGTTTGATGGGTTAAAGAAGAGAATGAAGAAGGATGAGGATAAGGAAGGAGAGCGAGAGATTGAAGATCCACCGTTGATTTTCTTTTGTTTGATTAACCCAAGTTTAACTCAAATTTTTGACTCCAATAAAATTAAAGATGATGGTAGAGTTTGTAGGGTTAGACTGTTGGACATGCGAGCCCATGGTGAGCCATTAAGCAATAAATGTTATTGCAAATATCATTCCCTGATCTGAAATGAAGAATAACTAATTTGCACAATAGGTCTCTTAGTGCAATTAGGGTTCTGTACCATGGCCATCTTAATGATCACACTGCTGTTGATTCAATTATGGAATCATAGTGGCTGGTGCTTGGATGAATATCTAAAGAGTTAGATTGATGACTCATCAAACACCGTCAAATGATTGTTAAGAGATGATTTCCAGCCTGAGTAGGAGATGGTACTCCTTTCTCATTTAGCTGATATCTGACTAATCTCTTGATGCAGGTCCTCTGCATGGAAATAGATATTCGGAGGTGTCAGATTAGTTAGGTCAAAGAGTTGACTTAATGAGATCGAGATAACCAAAGACATATGACGTATGCTGTCACGATATAGGCATGCATCCTCTGACCGGAGACAGATGTGTTACTATATGTTTGAGTATGTACATTTGGCAGACCAATAGGTTGATGACCTACCCAAGGTCTATACACCAACGCGATGGTGTGCATGCAAGGGCATATGAGTGATACGATCTCTCAAAGGAATCATACAGGTTCATTACTGAACCGGAAGACATGAGCTCACTCATGAGATATTGGGAGGAATAAAATTCCACGCATGGTCATCTCGCTTTAGAAGATTGACTGAATTTGTAAGGTTTGCTATATGCTTTTGGAAAGTATATGATCAACACCTATGTATGATATATGCTTTTGGAAAGTACATGATCGATATCGACTCCCAATGATCGAATGGAAACCTTAATGATAAAATCCTGAAGGAGACAGTCTAAAAGAGATCTAAAACTTCGAATTTGTTCTGGGTCTTCCAGTATGCAGGATGTATAGGTATTAGGAATACCTGAGGGTGATATGATCATAAACGATTGTATAACCATGACGCTTCCATTCCGAAGGAGTGATGAAACCTGTCTGGATTTTAGTGACTCCTCTCATAGAGAAGTAATCTGATCTTAGTCCAACTGATGGACATTGATCTGAATGTGATCCAGATGCAATGAGAAGATTAGATCTACGGTCTTGATTTAATCAAGCATTTATGGGAGGTCCGCAAGATGTGGATTTGAGATGTGATCTCAATATCCAAGTCACTATACGTGGAACAATACAATCGCCCTGTCTTTATCTCCAAGTATCCACGGAGAAAGCGCATTATCCTTGAAAGAGTTCATGAATAATTTCATTGTTGATATATGTATCCGAGCATTGAGAAAATAGATAATTAAACGTGTTTTAATTATCACTAATAATATGAATTTGATTCATATTATTAGGAGAATTATCTTAGATAATTAAATGTGATTTAATTATCATAGATGTGAATAATGTGAATGTGATTCATATTATTTGGGCACATGAGAATAGAGATCCAAGATGATTAAATGTGATTTAATTATCATAGATATGAATAATGTGGATAACACTATCCATATTAATCAAATATATTATAAATGTGATTTATAATATATTAGAGAGAGCATATTGTAATTTATATTTGTTGATTAATTATTGATGTGAATTGGATTCGCATTGGATGATTAATTAAAAATATAATTTAATTTTGTTTTGAGATGTGAATATGATTCACATTTTTCTTATGGCATGATTGCAATGTTCACAAGATAATTGTGAATTATTTTGTGAAATAATCTACGACAAATGTTGTTGTAAATCTTGGAGATTTCATGAGATAATGAGATCTCATGAGATAATGAAGAGATAGATCAAGTCCGCCTCAAGGGTATGGATGGCTACCACTCTCCAAAGGAGAAGCGTAGACCCCCCCCCCTTTAGAGGATGAGGTCTATCTCCTCATTATCTCCAAGATCAGTCAAAGTGATTTAATTTTGAAATTAATTATGTTAATTTATCAATATAAATTAATTTAAATTAAATCATTTGTTGTTATATTTTTACAACAACATCATGGTCGTTGAAGGAAACATAAATTAATCTCAACCATTGATTTTGTGTTGTCCATGGATTGAGATCCTTGGATCTCAAAACAGTATATAAGAAGAGGCACTCCTTGCTCTTCGATAAAAAAAGAAGTTTACAACGTAAACTAATGCTCTCTCCCTCTCTCTCTATATGCCAAGACTTTCTTCCTCTCTCTCTCTCTTGTGGCCGTCCATCATGGAGCCTTAGAGAGAATCGCTATCGCCGCGGCATCGTCGTTATGCCGCCGAAGTATTTGCTCGTGGATCTATGTCTTCTTTGGTATGCCTCGCTCGTGAAGAAGACGTCGGATCTCGTGTGATGAGATCAAGAGATTCACCACTTGGATCATCAACATGGATTGCGAGAAGGATGCGTCTCATCAACGTACTCGCAAGCGTCTCCTCCATCATATCGGACTTGAGACGGGATTTCTCTTAGTTTAGAGACTCGATCACAACCACGCTTCAAGAGGCAAACCTTATACCTATTGTGATTTAGATGAAACGAACCAAGAAATGTTCTTGGATGATGTGGTTTCATCACAATAAAAATTTTAAATTCTGTTGATCGAGCAACTAGTGTGACTAGTCGCTCCCGATCGCATACGGTGCGCTCATCACGCTTCTGTAATGCGCTTGAGGATCTCCCCATATCCTTCAAAGATATAGCGAGTTTATGGGGTCAAGAGGGGAATTAGGTTATTTCAAAGTTAGTGGAGATAATTGACAAAGATTATAGGATCTGTCGAGTAAAAATTCCTAATATGAAATAGCAACTTAGTGTGCACATTTTGTCATGGAATGTTATCAATTTAGAATAACTATTCTTAGAATGCAAATCCATTTTATTTTATTTACCGAAAAAGATGGGAGTAGACCTTTTAAATGATTACCCATAATCCTACCGCATCTTTCTGAAATATGATTGTTAATTACAAACTAAAACATGACATATAGGGCTCGTTTGGAGGGTTTGGAGGGTTTGTATGGTTGGAATGATAATTGTGATGGGTTGTGGCATTGATTATGTGTTATATATATTAACTTTTTTAATTATTATAATATGTTTTTATGTTAATAAGTGTATTTGAACAATGTTAAAAATCATTATCCAAAGAAACTGTAAGATCAATACAAGTAATCTCAACCCAGGAATGCAGGGTTGGAGCTAGGGATATGCCAGAGTACCCCGGGTACCTTAGAAACCAAACATGCCCATATTATACTAGTTTGTAATGTTATATGATATGCAGTGTTGTCCCAATTGGAAGAGTAGGTTTTGGTATCCGTAGACTTTGAATTTTGGTTGATAAACTTTATGGTGCTCAAATTGAACTTGACATCTAGATGTTGGAGTTCGAGTTGAAAAAATAAGTGCTCGTTCTATCTTCTTCGCATTTGATACTCTGACAGTGTATACTTTCTTATATGTTAGTAGTTATACTCTCATGTAATTAAAAAGATGATTAAAATTCCTTGCATCATATCTGTATAAAGCATAGGCCATCATCCGTTGATCAAGATTCTTGTTCAATCAAATATTAGACTATTGTGTGGACTTTTCGTTGGTATCTATAAATATAACTATATATTATGCGTGGCATCCTTCATAGTTGGGACAACTAATAAATATATATAGTTAACACTATGTATAAATTCTCTTAATCATGCATATTTCATGTAGTTAATAACGCAAATACTTGTGAGCACTATCATACCTTTTGAAACAAAAAGGTATGCCTTCTGTTGTATCACAACAGGTGTTGTTATATAGCGGGCCATCCGATGGGGATCGAACGACCCTCATAAGAAGTCGGATGGTCAGCCCCCCAACGAGAATCATCCGTTCGGACGGTCCGTTGCATTACATCACCTGCTATAATGCAGCAGACGATCCTCTCGCAACATGACAATACCCTTCGACAATGGTCGTAGTCTTTTCGAAGTCAATGAAGATATTGGTCGTTGGAGTATACAAATCCTTTTAAATATGTTTTGTTAATTTGCTACCTCTGATATGAGAATTATGGTAGAATTCCCCTGATGATCACCGGGGTCTGGTGAGAAATCAAGCGCGCGAGTAGGCTTTTGAAGCGAATGCTTGCAAGCATACCATAGCGTAAGGTATGATGCACCAATGGAAAGGATTCAATTCCGAGGATTTGGTTAACTGGTTATTGAAAGGCTTTTATCACATTATATTTGTGGAGCGAACTATAATAATGTATGTGAGAGTTGGTTATAAATACTACACGACAGGTCCACCTACTTGTAGTCTGACTAGATCGATAGTGAGTCACCCCCATGCGAGGGGTATCACAGAGTGGGGTGGTAGTAGGTACTATGGATAGTTTTGATAGATGCACGCATGCATTGCACCATACGGATCCATAGTTGTGACCATATGTTTTGTGGCGAGCGAGACTTCCCCAACAGACTCGATTGACGGAGTTGTTGTTCCTTGGACTAATACGTCCACTGTCTCGAGTGTCAGAGTACTACATGCCAGACTAGCTGAAGGGCCACACTTGTACACACATTTTAGGCTACAATCTAAAAGAAGTGTTGCAACGTTTCATCCCGAGGGTGAGCTTTCTTGGGGTGAGTTCATAAATAAATAAATAAATAAATAAATAAATAAATAAATGAAAATATAGATAAAGAATGATAAAGAAATAGAATGATTGCATAATAAATAATAACTCTTGGAAGAGTCTTGGATTATATTGTAGTAGACCTGGCCAAATTGCGGGCCGGGCCGACCCATGGGCCGGGCCGAACGGGCCGAGGTTAAAAAACCTCTGTCCAAAGCCCGCCCATGGGCCCCCATGGCCCATTTTGGCCATTTTTCATTGATTTTTTAATGGTATTTCATACGTATAAATGATTTTATTAATAACATCTATACTTCATATAACTAATATACGTACTTTACATGTTACTTGACATGTAATTCATTGAATTTTTATTTAAAACTAGTGTCATAAATGAAAAACTTAAAGCATATCATATTAATATATGTATAATTTGACATATATTTATATATTTTTTATTTTTTGCGGGCCGGGCCGGGCCGGCCCGTGGTTAAATTTCGAAGCCCAAGCCCGGCCCATGAGCGGGCTGGACGGGCTGGGCGGGCGGGCCCCCAGCCCGTTGGCCAGGTCTATATTGTAGGCACACAATTTCCTTTACGGAAAACGAGGATCAGTTATAACTTTTCATCCATTATATTGTAGGCACACAATTTCCTTTACGAAAAACGAGGATCAGTTATAACTTTTCATCTACTGCAGTTTTGTGTTCCTGATCTATAATCATATATTATGTGATTGCTTATATCCGTACCAGGTCAATTGGCTCATAAATTCTATCTCTTGGAAATCCAACAAGGATTGTTGAGCATGAGACCGAGACAAGGGTGTTTGTTGGTTCAGCTTAGAGTCCCTGCTGAGGTAGAGTCTGTAGATGATGTAAGATTTTCCTTTCCTAGTATCATATTTTATAATAGAGGGAACTGAGCATTTATGCCCCCGTGGAAACTTTTAGTGAATGGAACTTTAAATTTTTGCCATAGAGTGATATATCATGCAAGTTGTTTGTAATTGTTGTTGGGTAACATTGTGGATGTTGAGATGCGCTCTTGTCAAGAAGGAGCGTCACAAATGTGTATACTGATATCCACAATAATTTATTGAAATAGTATGGATAATATCCACATTATTACTTGGGGTCTTATTTGTGACTAGGATTCGTAAGTTTTATTGTATATGTGGATTGAATTTACATTCCAATGTATATGTAGATTGGATTTACATATTTATTTTGACCTATGAATATGATTTTTTTTGGATGGCCTATTTGTAACTGTAACAAATAAGAGATTTATTTATTGATAATTAAATTACTTTTAACAACTAAGAAATGATTAATGATTGAAGAAATAAAAAATGGAGATAAAAGGGTAAACGTCCATGAGGGCCCTTTCACATGGGACATCCTCACCATTATCTCATTTTGTTTCTCTTTTCTCTTTCTCTCTTTTTCCTATTTCTTGTTAGTATTAAGATAATTGGAATTAATAATTAATTATCAATTCTAATCTTAAAAGTTGTCAGAGGCTCTCTCAATCCTACAAGTTGTTAAGAACTCCTTCAATCATGGCCATTCAATTTGCAATGAGGATTGAAATCATAATGGTTGGAATATGTATAAAAGGAAGGCATGCCCTTCCTATCAATTTATCTCAGAAAATACCAAGTCTCCTATCTCTCTGGTTGTCCCCTCTCTTCCTCTCTCTGCTTGTGGTTGTCCCCTGCTCCAAGGCAGAAGAAGAAGGAAAGTTAGACTATTTCTCGGATTATGGGAATGACACAGTGCATCCCCACACCAGCAAGTGTGTCTCTGTTAGATCGGTCTTCAGACATGATGTCTTTTACTTTTTAGAATAGAGGATCAAATTCACGCTTCAAAGGTAATTCCTTGACTCATGTGAACTTGATGAAACTGACTGGGAAATATTCTCAACCTATATGCTTTCATCTTTTAGAAAATTTAAAATTTTACTGCTATCTAGATTCGTATAACAAATCCCTTTATTTGATCGGGTGTGATTCGATCTTCGCGCTTTCAAGATGCATGAGGCCTAAAAACTTCTCTTCAAGTGGTAATAAGGCACTAGTTAGAGGTCTTGGATATGATTCGGAATTCTAGGAAGATAAAGCTTTGGATATCGGATTGTGGAAACATTATTTTTTCCATGATTACGTGATTCTGAATTGGTTTTTGCAAACATTTGATGTTTCTGCAATTAACACGTGTTATTAATGTGTTTTGGGATTTAAAAATATGTTTAAAAGAACTAAATTTATTTCTAAGGTCAGACCAAGAGTTGGTTATGATTAGACATTAATTTGGATAGAATCAATTCCTACAGTACATTGTTTTTGCATGAATTTCCTAACTGATAATTACATTTTTTAGTTATATTTTCCTATCATTAAACTTGTTAAAAACGCTTTATTAATGTCATAAATTAAATGATAAAACCCTTATGAATTTATTTTGTCTGATTGAAAATACTTTATTAATCCATCTCTTGTCTTATTAACCAATACAATATCATCGACAAACAACATACACTAAGGTATATCATCCTGAATGTGACTAGTCAACTCGTTCATATAATATAAAAAATAATGGACCCAAAGTTGAATCTTGATGCAAATCGATGTTGATGTTAAAATAGTCAGTCTTCCCAGACTGGATCCTTGCACAAGATGAAGCCTCCTCATACATATCCTTTATAAGGTTAATGTATAGGACATGTACTTGTCTCTTATATAAAACTCCCCACAATATCTCCCATGGGACTGAATTATAAGGCTTCTCCAAATCATTAAATCATATGTGAGTTTGGAGATCACGATACCACTAGAGGAGGGTGAATAGTGGTTTGAGGTACCTTTGAAAATCTTTGTAGAATAACTAGCAAGCACAGATAAAATAATCACACTGACCAATCAACACATGCACACCGTATTTTTATGTGAAACCCCATATGGGCGCTGATTGATCCGAAAATCGCCCTTGTTAATTTGAATGTGTGTCGTTTTTGTTGTAATCGGACAATCAGGATCGATCAAAAAATACCCGTACGAATCGATGAATTAATGTATGCGCGGTTTGATGTATTTTTAACCTGGACAAGCCCCAGGGTCGACTCAAGGAGGCAAAGAAATAACTTTGAATCGAATTAGATGAATTAGCTCACGGTTTTCGAAGCGGATTTTTTTGTATTTTTTTATGCGATAAAAATGCAAATGCAAATATGTGGATGAACTAGGTTATTAAGAAAACAAGCCACTTGGTCAAATTAATTTTAATATGAAATTAATCCAAATTCAGTCAATTTTTTTTCCTATAAACATAATCCAACGATGAATGTAAAATGTATTTTTTTTGAAATTTTTGAATTTAAGATGCACAAATGAAAAATGCAAACTTTTTTAGGGTTTTTATGTAATTTTTCATGCAAATGATATGAAAAAATTATGAAATTTTTATTGGAAGTGAAATATGATGAAGTGAAGCTAAACTAATTTGTTTGGAATTTTCTGACAATATATAATTTTTTATGAATTTTTAAATGAAAATAGAGTGACCTTAGTATTTAATTCCTAGTTAATCCATGAAATAAAATTATCTAGAGATCAATTTATCTCAGATATATATTTTAATTATAAATCCAAGAGAGTTGAAATTTTGCAAAAATGATATTTGTGGATTTAATTACAAATCAATTACATAAATTACTCAACAATTTATTTTAGGCAAAAGACAACTCCTATTTAGATGAAATTTGGATAGTAATTAAAGAGCACTTAGAGGCATCATCTACGATTTTTGCAAAATTTTTGGAGTAAGGAATAACTATGTGCGAATTTCAGAGCATGAATGGATAAAATATCACTAAATTTCAAACTCTGATTTTTAATAAATTATCCAGTGCTCACAAAAAATGCAAATAAATATCGAAATGATAGATAATTAGTTGCTCACCAAAGTGCTATTTTTTTTTAAAAAAATGATGCAAGAAAGATGTCCAAATTATCATGCAAAGTCAGGGGTGTCTTTGCAATACAGAAATAAATATGCAATGTAATAAAGTATGCCTAAGGATACTTTTGAAATTTTAAAAATATGCCAGGGTGACTATGAAGTATTCATAAAATAATAATAAAATACTAAAATAGACCTTCTTAAACGCGGGTTTCAAGAATCCCAAGCGCGGCTCGGGCGGGGAGTACGATGACAGCGAGGTCGCGCGAGGGTCACACGAGCGGGCAGAGTGGGCTGGAGGCTAGAGGTGGAGCATCACCGCTGAGGCCGTAGGAGGGCGGTACCCAGGCAGAGGTCGCGTGCTGGGGCGGACTGGGCGTGGAGGACGCGCGGCGAGGTGACAGTGGATGCGTAAAGTCGTCGACGCTGCGGCCGCGATATGCCGGCTGTCGGTGAACAAGAGGCTAGGCGCTCGAGGAGCAAGGAAGGGCATACCGCCACTGGCGGCTGGCGAGTACCGCGCGCAGCTGGCGACTGTAAAGTGTGGGGTGGAGCCGTCGCTGGTGGTTGGCGAGGGCCGCACGCGGCTGGCGATCGGTTGGAAGGTGGCGGCACACGGGGGTCGGTGTCTGTGCGGCTAGGGCGCAAGGGGTCGGGGCGACGCCGCCGCTGGTGCGCTCCTGCGGCTGGAAAGGGTGGACGCGCGAGGCTGGAAGGAGGGTGCAGCGGCCTGGTGGCGAGGTCCGGTGGTCGGCGCGCGGCTGAAGGCACAGCTGTGGCCGCTAGGCATGGAGGCAGGGCCGCACAAGGGAAGTTGGAGATGCAATTTTTTTGTTTGTTTTTTTTGTAATTTTTTTTTGATTTTTTTTGTAAACAGGGAATGGATATATTAAGAGGAAGAGGTGAATGAGTAGTGATGATGGTTTGTTGTGATAAAGATGTTGATAATAATGGTGATTTGAGATGATTGGTGGTAATGGTGTGAGGTAGAAAAAATGATGTGGCAGCAAAAATGCGATGATGAACAACAAGAAAGAAAATATGTCAGATAAAATAAAATGGAAAGATAAGGATAGAAGATTTACATGTGTTGTCACCGGAAGGTGGGGCTACGGTGTGCGGCCTTCGTCATGGCCTCAAGAGCTTTGCGTGCGAAGCTCGAAGCTTGGCAGCCTCACGAGTGGGGTTGCAACGACGAGAGGTCGCTGGATCACACCTGAGAAAAATCTCAAGGAGGTTATCGCTCAACCATGAAGGAGTTGCAACTGTCACCTGAAACTCCAAGGGGGCTCGCTCCTCTCCTATCGAAAGGTGGATGATGAAAAATGTTAGAGGAGAAGAGAATATAAAGGATGAGGAGGGAGTTAGAAAAGAAGTGGAGAAAGTGGATGAAATAGGGAGTTGATGACTTGGAGCAGGGAACAAGTACATGGAGAAGAAGTAAAAGGGGGAAAAATAAAATAAAAAATACATAAAATAAATAAAATAAGTAGGCTACTAAAAATAAAGAAGAGAAAGTAAAGAAAATAAATAATTAAATAATTAAATAAAATAAAATAAATAAATAAATAATAAAATAAATTACGAATTTAATAAATTATAAAAAAATAGAGTGACACGTGGCGGCTCCAGAAGCTGCCACGTGTCACACCTGGAAAAAGAAAAAAAATTAAATGCAAAGAAAATAAAAAAACTAATAACAAAAGAGGTCATTTGGGTGGTACCTTATAGATATAAAATACCGAATTTTATCTTTTGCATTTTTTGTCATTATTGATTAAGATAAAAATCAAAATCAAGTTAAAAAATACGAAAGAAGAATTTACAACTTAATCTATTTTTTTGATTTTTAATAATTCAGAAAATAAAAAGATAAAATGAAGGGTATTTTAGTCAATTTGTACAATATACAATAGGGGTCCAAAATCCAAGTTTCACATACGATCTCCGATTTTATGAAATTGGTCTTGTTTTGAAGGTCATTGAATGTATATTACTTTAAAAGTGAGTAGACCTAAATCGGACATTTCATGAGAGATATATGTGCATTTTAATGTTCATAGTCTCAAACTTGGATTTGGGTTTATTGGTCAATTTTACAAGTTAGTATTTTTTTTATTTTTTCCCTTTATTAATGTTAGTAATATATACACTATAGAGTTGATTTTATTGGATTTGGAGTTAGTACAAATAGGTATTTTAGCTAATTTATAGATGAATATTTACAAGTGAATTTGGCTCCTTATTTAATGCAAATATGAATGCGAAAATGCAAATATTATTTACACATGCATGAAGGCTAATTATGCAATATAAGTGATGAAATGCAGATATACTCAGGAACAAAGCTCTATTTTCAACCTTTAGAGTGATGAATCACAAATTCATCAACTCCCCTATACTTAAACCTTACTCATCCCCAAGCAACTAAAATGAAATGCAAGAGTGAAATAATTTTGAGTTCCATACCAAGGTCATGAATAAAAGGTGAAAATGGAGCTTGACTCGATCTTTGGATTAATTGTGTGGCGGAACCTTATTGGGATCTAAATTTAAGACCTAACAGACTTTAAGTTCCACAAGTCTCTTATTCAAGTCTCCTCAACAGTCAGTTCAGAACAGATCCTTATATGCAAATTCTGATGACCATGAATCTTACTTGTACTATATAAGTGAAATATAGCTGTCCACATCAGAAATAACAAAGAACCAGCCTCCTCTAACAAGGTGACTCCAATTCCCTGGTCCAGTAACTCTTTCCTCGAGGAGCGGGGTATTCCCTACTAAGTTCAAGTGCAACCGGTTCAAGAAGAGGGGGTGGAGAGAAGAATGGACAGTAGCCAGTATAGCTACCTATCCTAGGATGCTTGACCAGTGTAGTCAAGTCATCCAGCTGCAGGATTCTATGGTATGAGGCTTTGAAGCATATGCCTTGCAAATATACAGACTTCGGCAGGCATTTTATTTTCAATCAGGCATGTTCACTTTTTCGGAGTTCTCTCTTTTTTTCTTCTTTTTTTGAACTATATATAAGGTACAGCATGTACATCAGGAGTTTTCCCTCTTGAGCTAGTAGACTATCCCTCTTTTGAAGCTTTATTGCAACCCGCAACATCCTGTCCTTAGACGTCAACACCACTAGACTAGGTTGAGATGCACTACCCTCCCTAGAGGAGGACAGATGTTTCCACTCGTGTGCTACTCCAAGCCAAGGGATTCTACCTCCTCACCACCTCATCAATGAAGAGCTAGGTGCATTGTGCTTATCCAAGTTAAGTCACTATCTAAAAGAATCATGCGTGTGTACAAAATATTCTACTTAGACCAATCAAGATGACATGTGAACATAGACTTGTGGACTCAAAGAATTAAGTCACTTGACTTGAAAAATCTTAACTCCAGTTCCTATAAGGTTCCTCTGAAATTAGGTAAATTAAGGTCAAATCAAATCCATCCTCGACATCTATTCATAACTTAGTTCAGAACCCCTAACTTTTCACTTTGCATATGCTAGATATGCAGATGAAATGTAGATGCCATGCTATAGAGATGAATGAAATGCAAGACACATTTTTTTTGAAATGCTACGATGATATGCAAGAGTAAATAAGAAGCCTATTTTTTTGTTTATATATATATATGTGTGTATGTGTGTGTGTATTTGTTATACCTCCTATTTTACAACAATTTTACAAGAATTTTATAAGTATTATACAAATTATACAAGTGTTATACAATATACATGTGTACATGTATTTTTTAAAAAAATCCAATTTGTACCCACCCCGTAATTATTGCATAATACATACAAAAATATGCGAAAGTATGAGCTATGGGTAAGTATTTATGTAATATATACACGCCCTACTATACTTAGCGTGTGCTATGTCCTCAGAGCATGTGAAGCGAGGAAAAGACATAGCTCGTGCTAAGCGTAGGAGAGCTAAAATAACAAAAGTATAGAAGTCGCTCCGCCCCCCTATAGCTAGCCTCTGGCACCCTAAGTGTAGAAGAAGAACAAAGATAGGGCAGGAGAGGTTAAGAGGGAAAATGGATGAGTATATATAAATGATGGGCATCGGCCCCCCCATATTTAGACTCTGGTCAGCCTAAGTCTAGGACAGGAGTGAGTATGAGAACCGATGAGATCTGAAGAATGTACATAGAATGATGAAGAAACTCGGGTCACTCTCCCCCTATACTTAGGATCTGGTCATCCTAAGTATAGCCATAAAATGAAATGATATGGAGTCGGGGCGAGTGATTCGAATCACTGAGGTGGGAGAGAAAGAAAATATATACAAGGAGGAGTGAGAATATACAAGGTTCAAGACGATTTTTGACGAATTTTCTTGTAGGAGCGAGGAGGTGGATAATATACATATGTGTTGCTGTTGGAATCATCTCAGATGAATAAGAGTGAGGTGTAGGGATCATCCAACGAGGGTTGACACAAGACTGCTTGCTCAGATATGGCTTAAGAACAACCGAACTAAGTTCACTCAAATAAATCACCTCATCCGGACCCGATGAGGATTCCTCTGAAAATTCATTCTCCAGAATGCTGAAGGAAACTTTCTTAGTAGGTTTTCTAGAACCTGAATCATTGAGAGGGAGTGGAGAGCGACGCGCCTTTTTGAGGGGTTCGGGGGAACATCTCGAGGAATCAGTTCTCGACTTCTTCTCACTGGATAACCGACTGGAGGAGGGAGCAACCATTTTTTTGGGTGGGGTCTATTCAGTTCTGGTTGTCTGCTTTGAAGGTCTGAGATGTGGTGCGGTGCTGACCATGAGTTTCTAATCAGATGAGTCACCATATATATTATAATATTCCTGAAGGGTCAGCGCACGTCTCGGGAATGTGCTAGTGATCTCAGTTGGCTTGGCATTATTGGGCTGTTGTGTCGGATTATCAAAATGGTCAAGGCAAGGGTCGTGAGTCATCCTTAGAAGATGTAACGGTGGTGGTGATGCAAGCAGTGAGAGTCATGGATGTGTGGGGAGTCTCTAAACCAACAGTCGGCTTGATAGTCGGTATCTCAGGTGTAGCAAAGAGGTGGGACTCATTTACCTCTCGAGGGTCACGACTATCAATTGCGTTGTGGGTCACCTTAGAATAGAGTGTGTCAAAGAATGGGTGAGGTCGAAGTGCTCGCAATACTGTAAAATCGATTTCCTGAGTCTTGCAATCTATAGTAGCCTTAGCCAAGGCTAAGAACAACTTCTCAAGAATAATGGGAGACTGGGTAAACTTTCCTCGGTGCTCAATGTCAATGACCATGAAGTCTACCTGGAGTAGAGCACCTTGAAAAGTAATGATGACTGAAATGGTTCCTCTCAACCGTTTGATAGATCGATCAGCCAACTGAATGATCTCTCTCGACTTTCTGATTGGCCTGAGTTTGAGCTTGTCAAACATAGGGGTCGGGAGGATATTTATAGGTGAGTCATCATCGATTCTTTCATGGGTAAAGATAGTGTCTTTGCTTTCACATTCAACCCTAGGCAACTACTTCACTTTGCGGCTCTTGGGCTTTCTCCCGATCACCAAGGAGGTGGCCATAGACACTATGTTTCTTTCTGTCCTTGTTCTCTTATTATTCGATCTTTTGGGCATCAATTTACTTCTCACAAATCATTTGAGGTCTATGGCCTTTATTAAGGGAAGATTAAAAATCAATTCTTCATCGAGTGCTTCCCTTAGGGCATGATCCAATTTTTTTAGGTCTTTTTCATTTTCTATTTTTATGAGATTTTCTAGTTTTTCAATTTTTTTGGTCTTTTTATGATTTTCAAATTTTTTGATGATTTTGATGGATGAATGGTTAGACTCTGGATTAGAGGGTAAGTGGTTAGTAAAAGAGGAAGGTAGATTACACTCTAGCTGTATAGAGTGTGTGGATTCCCTAATGTTCGCTCTGTTTTCAACATCAAAACTACTCATATCATTTTCCACTTTCATTCCCAAGCTGGCAGAAATTGAGTGCAATATTTCCATGGCATCTCTCAACTTGTTACCAAATGATCATTTTTCTCAATAAGTCTAGAGATGTCATCCTCCACAAAATTCTCATGACGAATCATGGGAGAGTTCTGCTCAATTGGAGGATACTGCTGCGATATTGGGGTCTCATACTCAACATACCTAGACTCTGGCATGTAATGTTGGGTCAAATATGACCCATATGAATGGAAGATATTGGTCAGAGCATCATATGATGGAGTCAATAAAGAGGGGGTTCCTAGATTGAATCCATGAGTCCAATCTTTTGAATGTATAGGCTCTCCGAATGTGTGATATGAAGGCTGGTCAATGCAGGCTTGATTACTAGGGTCAATCAAGTCGAGAAGATCATTAGGTGCATGCCTCTCCATTCAGTATGTTCTATCAACCAAGTAATTCTGCCAGTCATCTATCTCAGCAGTGGCTTGCTCTTCGTATGGGTCATTGATTCCAACAAGCTCTCGAGAATAAGGACAGTCAACCCAAGATGGAAGTGGATCCAGAGTGTTAGAATATGGAGTAGGTGAGAAATGCGAAGAAGTGGAGAAGTCAGTCAAAGTTCTGACTTCATAATCGGGTCGAGGTGGAACCGACCATGGGTAATGGTCTCCCGTGGATGGCAGAGTATACATTGAAGAAGGAGAAGGCGAAGACAAATGGTATATGGTCGAGGAGGAATGACCAGAGGTTTCAGGGTATGGGGACCAATATCCCGACATCTTGAAGAGGAAAGGATGAATGTAAGCAGATCAAGGTAGAAAACATGCAGTTACACAAGATAATGCATACGGACATACATAAAACAAATGCAAGAGAAATCCCCAATTTCACGAACTCAACACAGTGAAGGACCCAAGACGGGTCTGATTAATCTGGTTGATTTTAGGTATGATTTTCAAGCAAATAGCAAGGATTACATGATAGTCTAAAGCGAAGTCGATCAAAGCCGGATGCGACTTCCCTGTTTAAATTGCCGCCTAAGATACCAAAGCCCTTCCTCTCTTCGCTCCTATCACCAACCGAGGAAGTTCAAGGACCTGCCCCTATCTACCTACCAAAGTAGGCGGAGGTTGAAAAGGCTTATAACTTCACCCTGGAGGGTTACTAGCAACTTGTCACAGTGCACCGCTGCTTCACCCCTATCTACATGCTGAAGCAGGCGGAGGCTACTTGGTGCTGGTCAATCGAACCTCAAATAGTTCAATTGGTGATATTTGCTAGGATCAGGGTACGTGATATAGAAGGCGATGATTTTGGCTCTATCATAAGGTGTGCACACACACTCTATACCCTCACTCAGCCTGAAATCAAGGTCGGGGTTGCTCTTCTGCAAACAAGGGTTAAATTTAGTTAATTATTTTTGTCCAATTCAATTAACAGTCCTGATTTTAGAGATTAGTTTCACTTTAGTTAATCCATACAAGAAATCACATCTACCATCCAGTCCCAATTCCTTTATCCTAGGTTAGAAAAATTGAGAGAGAGAGAGAATCGGAAAAAGCCTATGCGACCGAGAAATGCTTGATTAAGAAGACTTACAGTGCCTCCAACTCTCTACAATGCCGGATGTAATACTGAATTGAAATTTTACACTAAATGAATGTAATCGATGAAAAGTTGCTCCTAGACAAGAAATTATATTAGTGAGTGAGGAATAAATTTAAATTTGCTAAGTTCTGCAGTCTAAGTGCATCTTTTAATGGTGAAGTGTGTCCTATATATTACGAGCTAAACAATCCTAGTAAGCTCTAAGAGTCACGAGTTTAGGTCTTAGACTACGTCAAGCAACTACACAACACAGAGACTCTATTTATTATTCAGTTACACATGTGAGAACCCAAACGGGAACCACTTTAAATATAGATTTTTTTACAAGTTAACGAAATGAAAATCTTTTTGGCGTCTCAACAACCGACTTGATCCACGAATCATCAGCCTCCGATGCACTTTGAGATGCGTCGACTTCAAGAAAGCTGCTCCAAGTCCACCGAACCCTCGCATAAAAAGATAAAAATTATGTTAGAGAGAGATAGACAAAAAAATAAATAGAAAAATAATTGAAAAAATGGAATAATTACAAATGGGTTCGGGGGTCAGACTACACGAACGAATGGAAAACCAAAACCTAATTTTCTAAAATGATCCTAAGCCGTTTTCCTCCCCGGCAACGGTGCCATTTGATTGATCCAAAAATTACCCATGTTAATTTAAATGTGTGTCGTTTTTGTTGTAGTTAGACAATCAGGATAGATCAAAAAAATAACTGCATGAATCGATGAATCGATGAATTAATATATGTGCGGTTTGATATTTTAACTTGGGAAAGCTCCATGGTCGACTCAAGGAGGCAAAGAAACAACTTCGGATCGAATTAGATGATAGCTCACGATTTTCCAAGCAGTTTTTTTTTATTTTTTTATGCGATAAAAATGCAAATGCAAATATGTGGATGAACTAGGTTATTAAGAAAACAAGCCACTTGGCCAAATTAATTTTAATATGAAATTAATCTAAATTCAGCCAAAATTTATTTTTCCTGTAAACCTAATCCAACGAAAAATGAAAAATGTATTTTTTTGAATTTTTTGGATTTAAGATGCACAAATGAAAAATACAAACTTTTTTGCGATTTTTATGCAATTTTTCATGCAAATAATATGCAAAAATTATGGAATTTTTACTGGAAGTGAAATATGATGAAATGAAGCTACACAATTTTTTTTGGAATTTTCTTACAATATATGATTTTTTTTTGAATTTTTAAATGAAAATAGAGTGACCTTAGTATTTAATTCCTAATTAATCCACGAAATCAAATTATCCAAATATCAATTTATCTCAAATAGATATTTAATTATAAATCCAAGAGAGTTGAAATTTTGCAAAAATGATAGTCGTTGATTTAATTAAAAATCAATTACAGAAATCCCTCAATAATTTACATTAGGCAAAAGACAACTCCTATTTAGATGAAATTTGGATAGCAATTAAAGAGCACTTAGAGGCATCATCTACAATTTTTGCACAATATTTGGAGTAAGGAATAATTATGTGCAAATTTCAGAGCATGAATGGGTAAAATATCACTAAATTTGAAAATATAATTTTTAATAAATTATCCAATGCTCACAAAAATGCAAATAAATATCGAAATGATAAAGAATTAGTTGCTCACCAATGTTCTATTTTTCTTTAAAATAAATGATGCAAGAAAGATGTCCAAATTATCACGCAAAGTCAGGGGTGTCTTTGTAGTACAAAAATGAATATGCAACGTAATAAAGTATGCCTAAGGGTACTTTTGAAATTTTAAAACTATGTTGGGGTGACTATGCAATATTCACAAAATAATTGTAAAAGATACTAAATAGACCTTCTCAAACATGGGTTCCAAGAATCCCAAGCGCGGCTCGGGCGGGGAATGCGGACGACGGCGAGGTCGCGCGTGGGTCACATGAGCTGGCGGAGGGGGCAAGCGGGCAGAGGTGGAGTGTCGCCGCTGAGGCTGCAGGTGGGAGATGCCCAAGCGGAGGTTGCACGCTAGGGAGGACTGGGCGTGGAGGACGTGCGACGAGGTGGCAGTGGATGTGTGAAGGAGTCAGTGTTGCGGCCGTGATGCGCCGGCTGTCGGTGAACATGAGGCGAGGCGCTCGAGGAGCAAGGAAGGGCCGACTGCCGCTGGCGGCTGGCGAGTGCCGCAGCGGTGCCGCCGTTGGTGGCTGGCGAGGGCCGCGGGTGGTTGGCGATCGGCTGGAAGGTGGCATCGCACGAGGGTCAATGTCTGTGCGGCTGGGGCGCAAGGGGATGGGGCGGCACTGCTGCTGGTGGGCTCCTGCGACTGGAAAGGGCGGAGGTTGCACGAGGTTGGAAGGAGGGCGCGACGGCCTGGTGGCGATGCTCAGTGGTCAGCGTGCGGCTGAAGGTACGGCTGTAGCCACTGGGCGTGGAGGCAGGGCCGCACAAGAGAACCTGGAGATGCAATTTTTTATTTGTTTTATTTGTAATTTTTTTGTGAATTTTTTTATAATCAGGGATTGGATATATGAAGAGGAAGAGGAAGACGTTATGAATGAGTAGTAATGATGGTTTGTTGTGATAAAGATGTTGATAATAATGGTGGTTTGAGATGAATTGTGGTAATGGTGTGAGGTAGAAAAAAATGATGTGTTGATGAAAATGCGACGAACAACAAGGAAGAAAATATGTTAGATAAAATAAAATGAAAAGATAAGGATAGAAGATTTACCTGTGTTGTCACTGGAAGGTGGGGCTGCAGTGTGCGGCCTCCGTCATGGCCTCAAGAGCTTGGCATGAGAAGCTCAAAACTTAGCAACCTCAAGAGTGGGGATGCAACGACGAGAGGTCACCGGATCGCACCTGAGAAAAATCTCGAGGAGGTTGTCTCTCAACCGTGAAGGAGCTGTAGCTGTCACCTGAAACTCCAAGGGGGCTCGCTCCTCTCCTATCGAAAGGGGGATGATGAAAAATGATGAAGGGGAGTAGGCTACTAAAATAAAGAAGAGAAAGTAAAAACATTAACTAATTAAAATAAATAAAATAAATAATAAAATAAAATGTGAATTTAATAAATAATAAAAAATAGGGTGACACGTGGCAGCTCTAGGAGCGGCCATGTGTCGCACCTGGAAAAATCAAAATTTAAATGTAAAGAAAATCATAAAGAAATAACAAAAGGGATCAAAATCAAAAAGTGGTCAACATGAAAGTTGCTCGTCTCGACGAGATCTACAACTTCCGTGAAGGATCGAAAATCAAAGGAAGTCACATGTACAAAGTTTATTTTTGGGTGGTACCTTATAGATATAAAATACCGAATTTTATCTTTTCTATTTTTTTGTCATTTTTAAATATGATAAAAATCAAAATCAAGTTAGAAAAAAGACGAAAGAAATATGTACAAATTAATCTTTTTTATTTTTAATAATTAAGAAAATAAAAAGATAAAATGAAGGGTATTTTAGTCAATATGTATAGTATACAATAGGGGCCCAAAACCCAAGTTTCACATACTATCTCTGATTTCTATGAAATTGATCTTGTTTTGAAGGTCTTTGAATGCATATTACTTTCAAAGTGAGTAGACCTAAATCAGACACTGTATGAGAGAGATATGCACATTTTAAGTTTTATAGTCTCAAACTTGGATTTGGGTTTTATTGGTCAATTTTAAAAGTTAATATTTTTTGATATTTTTCCTTTATTAGTGTTAGTAATATATTGGATTTGGATTTGGAGTTAATACAAATAGGGCATTTTAGCTAATTTACAGGTGAATATTTATAAGTGAATTTGGCTCTTTATTTAATGCAAATATGAATGCTAAAATGCAGATATTATTTACGCATGCATGAATGCTAATTATGCAATATAAGTGATGAAATGCTGCTAATTACTCATGAACAAAGCTCTATTTTAAACTTTTAGAGTGATGAATCACATATTCATCAGGTACAAACCACAGCCTGAATCTTCTTGAATTGGGGTTTCCCTATTAGTTGAACTAATCAACTGCTTTACTAAAGCTCGAGATATTTACGCAGATATCTCAACCGTTCACAAAGCCGTCGCTTCACAATCTTGTATCAAACACCAAGATCAACACTACAATTCAAATACTATAGCACATGCAAAAGAAAAAGCGAGCTTTCGACTTTCTTCATTTTTCCTTGGAGGTCTCACGCCAAGAGATTCTCTACACACTATGATCAGACACCTAAAGTCCTGTAGAAATATGATAGCTAGAAATAAGATTTATGAAAGTGATAACATCCAGATAAGGTTATCTCTACAGATATCAATAAAGTAATTCTCCAAGTAGTAACTGATGATATGTAGAGATAATCAGAAGTAGTATAATTGCACAGATAATTCAAAAGAATATCATAAGCAATGTTGTCACAAATATCACAAGTGGATAATCAATATGAAATAAGATAAAAAACATCATCGCACTTGGAAGAGGCTGCCAAAAGTATTCTGATAAAAGCAGAAGAACTTGTAGATTGGCCAATGAATCGAGCAACACTACTGAATCAAATAACTTTCTTTACAGCTTTTCAACCACGAATATGCTTCTCAGAGAATAAGAGAAAGAATATCAAGAAAATCACTAAAAATAGCTTCTAAATTTTCCAATGAGAGTAGGAGTGAACACTCGAGTGGTGTGTGTTCCAACAATGGGTATGGGGTCCTTTATATATGAGCTCAAGAAAAGTTGTCGTTTGAAACAAAATTGGAATGAAATCAAAGATGATTTTATCATATGATCGATCAAGATAACAAGTATGATCGATTAATTGCAAATGATCAATGAGTTAAATATCTACGATCGATCAATTGATGATCGTTTTAATGATATTTGAATAATGATCGATAGTTTCAATATGTATGATCGACAAGTGGTTATCGATCAATGAAAAGACATGATCGACAAGGTATGATCGATCAATATAAAAACTATGATCGATCGGTTCATAAAAAACTGTTATTCTAGAAAAGGAAGCTTTTGGTTGAAGCTTGCTAGAGTTACAACTTTTGAAAGCCTAATATAGATAAACATATTACAAGTCTTTTGAACAACAAATAACGAAACTGAGTAGAGGCTTCTACTTCGGAACGACGACTTAGACACAATCGTTTTGAGCTGAGATTCACACTTGAAGTCTTGCAATTACATAGAATATGAGAGAGACTATAATATCATTTTATGTTTGTCGTTTTTAATATCACGGAGGACCAAAAACTAACAATCTCCCCCTTTTTAATTATGACAAATCTCTTTCAAAAGTTTAAAAAGTTGTAAACACTTGAGAAAGAGCAAATGTCAAGTGAACCTTGATATATGCGACTTATATCAATAAGTCAAAATAATTTGAAACACAAGTTCAAATCTTGATTTTAGTTGCTCCCACTTACTAAAAGAATCATAAAACTTTTAATTCCTATAAGGTGAGCGAATGTTATAAAACTAGAAGTTTAATTTTCCCTTTAATTAATCAATCCATTAATATTTTAAGATATTTAAGTTTTAATTCTATTTCCCCTCCTTTTGTGATCAATTAAAAAGACTAAGAGAGAATGAAATAAAAGCATTCATACTTTATTATAAGTAGTAACAATTACGAAAATGTTTGGGTGGTTCACAAACTGGTTCCAATACAAATAAACAAAGATAAGAACTAGACTACTAAAAGAAAAGAAACAACAAAGGAAACTACAAGATAAGACTATTCAGAGGGTGCAAAGTCAGAATCCTTGTCATGGGGTGAGTTTCAAGCCTTCTTGCCTTGCTCCATAACTCTATGAGTGTTTGAGTTGTACTCAAACTCGGGTGTACCTGATTCAGATTCATCTGACTCTGTATCTTCTTCTTCTTCCTCTTCATGCTCTAGGATAGGAATAGGCATACCGATTCTCTTGCCTGGTCTAGAGGATGAACCACTGGGAGTTGTAGGTCTAGATGAAGGCTGAAGAGGAGTAGGTTCTCTTTGAAGTGCTGAGCGATGAGCTCGAGCACGGGGTGCATAGGGCCAAGGTATAGTAGTTTATGGGGAAGGAGGAAACTATGAGATATGATTCTGATGCATCTTGTCAGACATGCGGTACATCATCTCAGACTGATCATTCACGAACCGAGCATAGTTGTTGGAGAACGCTACATCTTCCGCTGAAAACTCATCACTACATCAATCATCTCTCAAATCTGTTAGAAATCAATAGAGTGAACGTCAATGATGACCTACCGGTTGAGCTACTATCAAGGCCAAAATTTTAGTCAAGATATGCCCAAGTTGCATCAAAAGCTAAGGGGTTGGGGTGAATGGGCATATAAACGATCTAGAGAAGTGAGGGGCTGAAACAGGAAGGACGAGGGTAGGTCTTGAGGTGGTAGTATGAAGATCTACTTATGGTTAATCTACTTTAGTTTTGAATATAAATGACTCTACACTGAAGGGTGAGACTCGTAGGATCCAGGCTAGGTCACCAAGGATATGAACTCTAAAGTGCTGGAGAATGTGTGTAACCAAGTATCCTAATGAAATGTGGGCTGTAGGGGGATGAGAGAAAAGATGATAAATATAGTGAGACCAATTGAATGTTCGGACTTGAACAAATACATTAATGAGGGCTTGGATCTCTAGAGTGACATGAGTGAGGTTTGACTTTTGGTTGTGAAAGCACCATGGGAAGACTCTTTTGAGAAACCTAGGAAGTGGCCTAAGGTTTGAGGTGTTGAGAGGCTTCATGAAGTTTTGGATGGGTATCAAAGCTTCTCTCAACTCATATTGGGTGATGGTGTCCAAGACCTTAAAGATGGTTGGACCAGTGTCGGGACAACCAAGAATGGCTGAGATGACCAAAAGGTCAAAACAAAAGTGATACAATTGATCTTTAATCCCTATATAAATGCATGTAAATAGCATAAATTTGTGCAAAATAACATTCATCACTTATTGTGTAAAGGCTACCTGAAGCACTGTAATTAAAGCCAAAATAAAAGAATAAAGAAAAAGAAAATAAATAAATACCAAAGGTATTTTATAACCCTAAACCCGGAGACCTAAGGATCATGATGGCTAGGTCTACAAGGAATAAATTAGGAGGAGATAAGGGTCAATAAATACAATAGAACCCTATTTATTTATTCTTCAATAATTCATTTTCTAAGACCTATTTTATTCTTTACTATTTATTCATCAAATCAATAAACTGTGTACATGAAAGTTGCAGATAAAAATATATAGAAAAATACAAAATTAATTTTACGTAAAAATAATATGGAATGTACCTTCTACACTCAGAGTAAAATCCGAAAACCAAAACTTTACAAACCTATATCTCCTCCATATGAACTCAAAATACACCAAAATCATTTTAATTATATATAACTTTTAATAAGCTATTTAATGAAGGAATTTTCATTTAATTTGAAGTTAAGATGCAAAAGTTAGTATTTTGAACCCCTATTGTACAATATACCTTAATTAATATTCATTTTATTCATTTTTTATATTTTTTATATTTTTTTATAATTTTGTAAATATTATTTATAATATATGTGTATAGTTATAAAAAAATAAAACCATTAAAATAGACTAAAATAAATAAGTGTATAAAATACATAGATGAATTACCTATATATATACCTATGAAATTAATACCTCTATTTATTTATGTACAAATAAGTTCATAAAAATATAATAAAACTATAGTTATGTGTATTTTAATAAGTTATAAATATATAAAATATGTAAAATATTAAAATCTAAAATACAAAATAAAAATAATATATACAATATATATAGGTAAATATAACTATGATTATACATGTAAATAATAACTTTTAATAAATGACCTCATAAAAATGATAAAAAATAGCAATTAAATACTATATAAAATAAAAACATTTTTATTTGATAAGCAAAAATCAATGAATTCGTTTGATTTTTTATTGAATTTACAAATAATTTTAGAGTCTCTTTTCCTAGTTGGTCCACGTGGACCAACCAGAGCCTTTCTTTGGTTGATCTCTGGTCAACTGCACCCTTTGGTGCCTTTGTTGTGCCAGACCCGTCAACTCCCTGATTTTCATCCATTTTGTCTGGGCGTCCCTTCAATCTTGTTCTTCTATTCTTTACGCTAAATTCGACATCCATCAATCCTAACACACACCAATGCCCTAAATCCTTTGTACATAGCCCAAAACTCTTATAAATCACCAGTTATTAACTGCCATTATCTAAGCTTATAAATAAAACCCCTCACCTCCTTCCTCTGATTTGATCCCTTTTCAAACCACAAATCCCTCTACCCTCGGCCAAGTGAGTAACATGGTGACAATAGGGGATCCCCTACGGTGCTGGAGCGGAGAAAGGGGAAGAGGAGGAGACCCACGACAGAGCTCTGGCTCGTCCCGCTCCATGGCGTGCAAGCCAAGTTTGAGCTGCGCTTCTTCACTTTCTAGGTAGATTTATTGTAACCTTTTCATTCCATATTTTATTTTATGTTTTAGCTTTGGTTAGATCGATTAACTTCGCCAGAGCCCTAGACCTCCAACCACCTCTGTCTTGTCGTCTCCTCACTATTCCGACCTCTACCATTTACCTCACTACCTCACCCCTTCGATTCTCCATAATTCCCAACCTGCCAGCCACCCAGATCTCGTCTGATCTGAAACACCGAGGTCCACTACTTCCATCACCTTTGATAGACCTCGACTCGCCTCCTCCATTTTCACCTCCGATCATCACCTATAATATCCAGGACCCTATAGTTGCCTCACCATTTATTTCATCTTTTTTGCAGCTCATGAGGAGCCCCTTTGTGGGATGTTTACTTCAAGAACAAGCTCCCAGGTCCAAGAAAGAAGCATCGACCTCCAAGGTCCTAGTGGTGGCCCCCGGGCCCAATTGAGGATCCTGAGAAACGTAGGGAGGTTGCAGGAATGAGAAGCCACCATCTGCGAAGCTTCAGGTGGCCAGAGACGTGCTCTTCACCATATCAAAACTCGCTACGGTTTAGTTCTTCCTTTGTTCTTCCAGCACCATCTAGAGCCGTCCGATCAACATCAGCCCCCAAGCGTACAGGAGACGTCAGATTAGGACCAGCTCCATCCTTCACCGTTGGATCCCCATCTGGGATCTAATCCTATACGTTCAGTCAAACTGTCATCACGCAAGGAGAGTGTGCCATGCGTCCAAGTGATGATCCTTAACCACTCGATATTACACACATGGGGGTAAATTGTACATACACCCCTAATTTCTTTTCTTTTATTTTAAATCCAGTAAATAACGTTTGTAGTATAAATAAATATGTGAAAATTTCACGGACCCCTTCTACTTAATGATATTTGCTTCGATGTTCGTGCAAGCTCACCTTACGTAGGTGGCCACGTGAGGTCGGCAATTTGCAGGGGTACACTCCTTGTTTTTGTAATTTTAAATTAGTCAATAAAATTTAAATGATAATTATAAACTTTTGGGTTATTTGCACATTCACCTCTATCTTTAAATTTAATTGCAAATATACCCCTACTAATTCAAGTAATTTTTGTGTTTGTTTTCTGCTTTCTAAAAATACCATCCGTACTCCGAAAATTACGGAAAAATAGGTTTTTGTGCATGATTTCTTGTTCTTTCATGCTATAATTTTAATTTTGCATTTTAGCATTTTTCCTACTTTGTTTTGCTTTAAAATTTTAAAAAATTATAAAAAATCGTATTCAAAAATTCCAAAAAACTAATATTTATTTATTATTGTATTTTGTACCTCCAGAACAAAATCCTTAAAAAATAGAAATAAGAAATCACTAAAAATTAAAAAGCTTCAAAATCATTATAAAAATTATAAAAAAACTTCTAAAAATATAAAAATAATTATTTCTATCTTCGAATTTTCGTTATATTATATATTATAAATTAAAATTAGTTTTGGAAAATTTTGACTCTATTTATAATTTTTAAATTCCAAAACAATTCGGTCCAATTAAAAAGTCTATGATTTTATGTATTTATGACTTTACAAATACCTAAAAATAGCAAAACACTTCCTGAAAAATCATAAAACATGAGAAATGTATAAAAAATACAAAATTACTTTATTCTATAAATTTTGGTTAATTTTATTTGTGTTTATAATTATATTACCCTATATTATATATATTTACATATAGTTATATATATATCTAAATTATTTATTAAAAAGAAAAAGAAATTAAAAATTGGAAAATACAAAAAGAAAAAAAAATTAGAAATTTAAAAAAAATAAAATATATAAATAAATATATAAAAAAGAATTATTTTGTTTTATTTAAGAATCCACAACTTCATTAATTAATTAATTGAGTAAATATTCTACAAACTATAACTATATTTTTTATTTATTATTTGTTTATAAATAATATGCATGCTACACCACTTGTCTCCTTTTTATTCTACCCCTACTTTGCCTATCACTATACGCACATTTATTGTTAGGTATAATAAATTTTGATTTATACCCTCTTATTTATTTCTTGATATTATTGCGTGGGTTAATCGTTGCTTAGCCACTTGGGCTTAACGAGAGGTCACTTTAGCGACTGTTTATCTGCTTATAGATTGACACGACCGCCTCTCTCTTCTTGAGTTTTTGTTAATCAAGATCTTGGCTATGAGTCGTGCTTTGAATGTCTCTACCTTCTCGTCAGCTTCCCTCTTTCTCTTGAAGATCCATTTACACCCAATGGGTTTGACCCCTACATGCGGATCCTTGAGGGTACATACACAACACTTGTGTATGAAGTCTGCTTTAGACTTTGTTACTAGCATCCATCTTTTCATGTCATTATTTATAGAAGCTTCATCATATAAAGTTCGGTCATTTTTAGATTTCTCAAACACATGGAATCCATGCCCTATAGGTATTCTTACCACCCTCAAACTGATTTGAAGAGGTATAAGTGTTTCATCTTTAGTTGTCCTTTTAGTTTATTATTCTAGGAGCCTCATTATCCTTTTAGGATTAAATGAGTCCATTTATTTCATTCTTATCTTGATTGCTAAGAAAGTCATTCTCTTAGAATTATATTCTTAGAGATGAAATCTTTTAAGATTCTCAAGGTCATAAAGTAGGTATCCAATACGATCCTTTATATTCCTAATGAAGTAGCACTGTCAAATGCAAGGTTCCAGCTTTCTTGCATCCATGTTATAGCACGAACCAAGTAACCCTTAAATCCTCCAGTGTTAAACACCAAGCTTGGTTCCAAACCATAACTCACGAGGAGTTTTGGGTTCATATTTGCATGGAATATGATTAAGGATATATTCTGCAGTCTCTACTACATATATACCTGGAAACTAAGAGGTGATTATGCTAAGTGTCATCATTAATAAGATCATGTCTAACATGATCCAATCACATCTCTTTACAACTCCATTGAGCTGAGATGCATTAGAAGGAGTGAGATAGGAATGATATTCCGTTCTCTACAAGGTATTCCTTGAATTCATCTAATAGGTATTGGCTATCTAGCTTAGATCAAATTCATTTCATCTTCCTTATAACTTTGGTCTTCAACCAAACTTGTGAAATCTTTAAACATTTCAAAGTTTTATAATCGGTAAAGGAAGAAGTCACATATCATGAATAATCATTAATGGGTATCACATATCATTAATGTTCATTATGGTATAGAGGGTCCGCATACATCAATATGTATGAGGCTTTGAATACCTCGTCATCTCACACCATTCTTAGAGAAATGACATAAGACATTTTAACTTTGAATACAATATTCACAAGTATGTAAGATTTGAACTTTGAAAAAATCTAAAGTTCCATCTCTTACTAGTCTATTAATATTATCAATAGACATATGCCCAAGTCTTGATGCCAGATCATTGCCAAATGATATTCATCCTCTTGTTGATCTTTTAGGGTTTAAAATTTCAGTATTTAAAATGTTAAATAACCATTCATTATATTCTAATTTAGTAGAGTCCTCTAGATGTTAGATCACTATCTGAAATATATCCATTAAATCTCTTTATGGTAGGTCTATTCCAGAATGTATGTCTATTTCTAATAATTTTAGAAAAAAATAATGAATGTATTCTAATATCTAGGTCATAGAGACATTCTCTAAAACTGACGGCTCTTCCACCAAAAATATGAGTCTTTCTATACAATGGAGATTGTTGCAACAATTGCATCAACTCTCATGTGGATGACTATTAAACCTTAAGATCAAATTTTCCAGTCTTCTAAAACATATGCAACAATTTGTAAGTGTCATTAGAAGAAGGAAACACAATTATTAGACTTTTAATCTTATTTAATAAGTTAGTCATTTTCACTGATGATATATAGATGTAGAATATCCCTATGCACAATCCGGGTCCTTCTCCAAGGATCGTTAATAGTCTAGATAATCATACCATCAATACATCAGCTTGTTGCAGTTTTGGCATTCATCCAACTCTTTGGATGTCATTGATAATCGAGAATTTGCAAGGGGTCTAAAGTAGTCCACACAAGACGGGACCACAGTGTCGTTGAGCGACCGCTCACGAAACCTCAATCAATCAACAATTAACCCGCAACATATATCAAACAATGAAAAGCGGTGCGGAGTTAAAATTTATTATAACTCTACAAGGATGTGTATAGTGTGCAAGAAGTGTAGAGGTCGAACACAGGGAGCAGACAGGTAGAACGAGGTAAATTGCTAAAAAATGTGTATGTGGTCAAATGTCTATCTATGTTATTTTTTTAGGGTTTTTCATTTTTATTTTTTTATTTGATTTTTGATCTTATATTTTTGTATTTTGATTTTTAATTTTCTAATTTTCTATTTTCATTTTGTGATTTATATTTTTTATATTTTCTTTTTCTTTAAATTTACAAAAAAAATATATAAACAAAATAAGAAAAAGAGGGATAAAGTAATTAAAAAAGGTAAAAATAAGGGAAAATCAGGAAATAAAATGTTTTTAGGCTTTTTATATTTTTCTAATGTTTTTGTGATTTTTCTAGTTTTTTACTATTTTTTGGTATTTTTAAAGGTAAAAATACTAAAAATAGTGAATAAGATAAAAAGCTGAAACCAAAATGGAGAAATAAAATAAAAAATAGTAACAAAAATTTTCCAAATTAATTTTAAATTAAATATAATTAAACAAAGAAAATTTAGCAACAAAGATTGTATTTTTAGGATTTTTATGAATTTTTAAGATTTTTATGAAGAGTCTTAGAGTTTTATATTTTTGTGGATTTTCTTTTATATTTTTTCAATGATTTTTGGACTGAAGTTAAAAGCACTAAAAGACACAAAATATATTTTTTTTGGAAATTTTTTAAGAAGCTTTTATATTTTTTATGGATTTTATAATGCAAATAGTACTGAAGATGCTTGTTTTTTAATTTTTATAAATATTAAAATGCAATAAAGATGCAAAACAAAAATATGACGTGGAAGTGTAATGCAACAGGAACTTGAGGTAATTTTTGTGGATTGTTTAGCAATTTAGAGATGCATGAAATAAATAGAAACAACAAAGAGAAAAATCACACTAGCAGGGGCATATATGTAAATAGCAAGAAACTCAGGGCCAAGCTTGCAATTTTTCCACAAAATATGCAATGCAATAAAATTGTTTTTAGACCGAAGTGAAATAAATAAACCCCCAGGGGTTCCCCTGCAAAATTGCCAAGTCACGTGCGTAGAGCACATGACCTGGTAGGGACCCAAACGTAATATTCCAAACTAAGGGGGGCTACATGAAAATTACACAAAAATATAAATGAAGATGAATGTTTAAATATTAACTATCAAATACAAAAATACCTTGGGCTAAAACTGCAAAATACCCAAAGCAGGCAGATCCGACGGCAGCAGATGTTTCACTTAACACCACGTGTCACGCCGAGGATGCGTGATACCCCTTCGATTGCACGGTTGCGATTAAATAATCCCAGAAGTGATCAACGACCAAGGTCGGAGTAATCGGATGGCAGCTGCACGTCAGGAGGAACTGGCCTGATCGGACGGCTGAAAGAGGGCGACGAAGAACATGGACGAAGCCTCGCCGCAACGAACTTCTCCCGGTGATCCCCGCCCCTTCCGACGTGCCGTGAAGCTGCAAAATGGCCAAGGGTGCTCTTATAGGGTCCTTAAATTGACTGGGAGCCTCAAAATGGGCAGAGGACCTCCGGTGTTCACCCTTGAGATTGGAGGAGCGAGAGCCCTCCAGGTATCGTCGACGAACAGGCAAAATGGCCCCAGTCGCTCGTGAATGTCCAAGTACCTGCAAAAAAAGGTTACGAGGGTCGCGGGCAAACTGCCGCGACCCTCCAGTCGGTGAAAAGGCGGATAATAGGGAGAATAGAAGCTCGCTGAAGCAAGCTCCGACGAGGGGGTGGCGGATGGTGATTGGTCGATCGTGGATCAAAATGGAATGTGGTATTCTAATCCTAACACTAAGGAGAGTAAAGTAATGCGAGAAAAACAAGGCAAAATGCGAACCTCAAGCCAGAAACGATGAGATGAGACCTCACGGCAAAGGTGGCCGGAGGTGGCTGGAACGACACCTTCGACTCGTCGAAGGCCTCCCCGAGGAGCTGGAGGTTGTGCTGTCACCACGACCCGTCCGGAGCTCGGTCTAGGAGGCTTCAAGCGGGTCAAAAACGGTTCAAAATTGAGTGGAAGGTGGCGGGGGGATTTTGAACAATGGTGTGGTAGGGCGCAAAGATCGAAGCGTATCAGATGCATCGATGATCCAATGCCCAATAAAACATCTAGGCGTCAATCATGGATATATGTGCATAAAAAGTCATAAAGGAAGTATCATGAAAGGAGGTGAGATGCGACCTAGAAAATTCCGCCAAAATGGACGAAAAACCAGGTCTGATGCAGTGGCAGACCTCGGTCAGAGAGTTGACCGAGGTCAGCCAATGGTTGAATCTGGTTGGTCCACGTGGACCAACCAGAAAAATCATTGGAAAAAATACTTAGAAAATCGATTAAAAAATAATAAATGATTTTATTAATTTTAGAATATAAAATAAAAAATGTTCATTATTTTCTAAATTATTTTATTATGATTTTTATTTATTTTTATGAGGCATAAAAATACAAGTTACCTTTTTAGGCTTATATAGGTACATATATCTACATATTTTATTATTTTATTTTCATTTTGTGTATTTACTTTTATTTATTTTGTTTATTATTTTATATATTTATAAAATATTTTTATATACTTAAATATATTTTTATTTTGTTTTTCTGATGTATTTTATACACTTAATAAAATATAAGTAGTAATTATATAGGTTTGTTTATATGTATTATACCTATGTATTGTATACAAGTATTTTATTTTTGTGTTTTATTTGTGTTTTATTCATGTTTTAATGTATACATATATTATCAATAATATTTACAAAATTATAAAAATATAAAATTATAAAAATAATGAATAATAAATAAAATGAATATTTTAATCTGTACAAGTATACAATAGGGTTCCAAAACTCAACTTTTAAACCGTAGCTCTGCCAAATACGAAACCACCTTCATTAAATAGCTTATTTAAAATTATATACAATTAAAGTGATTTTGATGCATTTAGAGCTTTTATTTGAGAGATACAGGTCTGGGAAGTTAGGATTCTGGAATCTTATTCAGATCATATCTTTTTATCTCTACAATATTTTTGAGTGAAATCAATTTTGTATTTTTCTTTATTTAATTATATACAACTTTCATGTGCAAAGTTTCTTTATTCGAGGTATAAAAAGTGGAACTAAAAATGGGTCCCAAAATGAATAAAGAATGAATAAAATTAAAGGTATTTTTATTGTATTCTGGCCCTTATCTCCCCCTACTTTATTCCTTGTCGACCTAGTCATCGAGATGCCTAGTTCTCAGGGTTTCGGGTCATAAAATATTTACAATATTTTATTCTTTTTCTTTTCTTTTCTTTATTCTATAATTTTGGCATTAAAAACAGTATTTTATATACTATTAACACAAATATGCATAGATGATAAAATGCATGAATTAACAGTATTTACACGCATTTACTAAGAGTTTTAAGGCCAAAATGATAGAATAAAGATGATGAAACGTAGATTCATCATCCCCCTATACTTGCCTTTGCTAGTCCCTAGCAAACACTTATGCAATAAGTGCAGAAAAGAAAAACAAAGAAAAGAAAAAGAAGAAAGATGGATTAAGCTTAATTATCAAACTTGTCTTCACAAAATCAAAGTTTGGAGCTTAAATCGGACCTTTGGAATTTTAGTGCGGGCGGAACCTTAATGGGAATCGGATTTGAAATCCAGCAGCCTTTGAGAATCCCAAAACTCTGTTCAAGTCTCCTCAATAGCCAGGTCAGAAGTATCTCAACTCATACGCAAACCCTTATGACTATGAATCTGACTCGTACAATGTAAGTGATAGTGGATCTCCCCAACTAGAATGGCAAAGAGACTGACTTCTCCAGCATGACAACCCAATGATTCCCCAATGTAATAACTCCTTTCTCAAGGAGCGGGGTATTCCCTTCTAAGTTCAAGTGACAACCATCTCAAGAGGAGGGGGTGAAGAGAAGAATGTACGGTAGCCAGTGTAGCTACCTATCCTAGGATGCAAGACCAGTGTAGTCAAGTCATCCAGCTGCAGGCTCACATGATTTGACTTTAAAGCTCAAGCTTACTTATTGGCTATACAACATATGTACACTCCGACAGGCATTTTATTTTTGTACATGCCTGTCCACTTTTTTGGAGTTTTCTTTTTTTTTTCTTTTTTTGAATACTATACACATTAGCATTTACATAGGGAGTTTTTCCTCTTGAGCCAGTAGACTATCCCTCTTTTGAAGCTTTATTGCAACCCACACTCTCCTGTCTTTAGAATTCCTCATCACTGGACGGGTTGGGGTGCACTTCCCTCCCTAGAGGAGGACAGGTGTTTCCATTTGTGTGCGTCTCATACCGGCAAATCCAATCCCCTCACCACTCCAACTGAGTTGAGCCATGTGAAAGGTGCATGTGTCCAAGTTAGGTCATTATCAACAAGAGTCGTGCGTGTGCTCCGAAATACTCTACTTAGGCAGTCAAGAATCCATTGAACCAAGTCTCGGGATCCTCAAAGAATTAAGTCAACTAGACCTGAAGTACCTCAATTCTAGCTCCTATAAGGTTCCTGTTATTAGGTAGATTTTAAGGTTCAATCAAGCTCCAATCTTCGGATTTTACTTAGACTCATTCAACTATCAAACTCAATCCAAAAAATGCTAATGTTATGCAAAATGCAGAAAATATTTTTGTGAGGCAATTTTCAAGATTTTGAACTTTTTTATGGTTTTTTGAAAAAATGATGATGCATATGCATTTTTTTGGATTTTAATTTTGCAACTGTTTTTGGGATTTTTGAAAAGAAAAAGACTTTTGGATGAAAACTAGGTACAAATATTTACACAGGGATGCATCTTATATTTACAAGAAGTGGATTTTAAGAATTTACAGGGTAAGTGATCAATTTTATACATATATAATGAATTTTGGTGAGATGTATGTATTCCTCAAACTTATTTGAAAATGTTTTAAAACAATTTTGGAAAACTCTATTCCAAAATAATTTTCGCAAACAATTTTTATAAACATGTACACACATTTGAAAATCATTTTGCAAAGGTTTTCCAAACAGTATATATAGATTTTTCACATATTTTTGCAACCATTTTTCTAACCATTTGCAAACAATTTTTCATACATTTTTATTTCACACAAAGAAAATAAATTTTACAACCCAAAATGTTTTTACAAAGGTTGAAAACATGTAACAAAATGTTTTCCAAATAGTTTTCATAAGATTTTCACAAAGATTTTCACAAAGATTTTCAAACTATTTTTTTAAACATTTTGCAAAAAAAATTTCATCTGATTTATTAACCAGTAAATACAAAAAGAATTTGAGGAATAATCAACATCTTTTTATTAAGGTTTTTAATGAATTTTAAAGAATTATTAACCATATTTATTGGAAAAATACGAAAGTACGAGTTATGGCTAAAGTATATATGTAGTATATATGACCCCCTATACTTAGCTTGAGCCATGTCCTCATAGATCAGAGAGAAAAGAGAAGACACAACTCGTACCGAGTATAGGAAAATCTAAAGAATAAATGAATGGAGAAATGAATGAACGAATGAACAAAAGAATGAGAAGTTGACCGTCCCCCCTATACTTAGGATCAAATAATCCTCAATATAGTAGACTGTACACAAAGCAGGGAAGGTCAAAGGTGGGAATGAACAGATCGTACTCAGATTGTCTCCCCCTATACTTAGGGTAAGATATCCCTAAGTATAGACAAGAAGAGGAGATAATGGAGAGGATCAAAGATATAAAAACTCGGGGTGCACATCCCCCTATACTTAGGACAAAGTACGTACTAAGTATAGAAGACTGTCTACAAGGGGCAACACCTTTCTGATAGATAAAGAATATAGAAAAGGAAAAGAAGAAAAGAAGAAAAGGAGTTCAGAAGATGAAAATGGAAATGAGATCAGAGGATGTACACACCACTCCCCCTATACTTAGGGTAAAAGAATCCCTAAGTATAGGCAATAACGGAAGTGATGAAACAGAATGAGGAATGAACACTCGGCTCGTCCACCCCCTATACTTAGGACAAAGTACGTCCTAAGTAAGGCAAACACGAGAATGGGTGGATAAGCAATACGGAAGATGGACAGAGATGAACAGAAGAGGATGTACTACAGAGATGGATATGCACATGATCAAGAAGGTAGAAAGCGAACCTTCTTGCGGGACCGCTGAGGAATGGATCTGGTATGGTGCAGGTCGACATCAGGGTCCACAGTGGACGGAAGCCGATCAGGGTCGACAGAGTGTAGATCCTCAGGGTCCCTAGGGTGTGAAGGTACAGACGGGTGAGTGGAAGAAATACGGCTAGGTCCGGCCTTGGGAGTCTCATTGATATCGAAGTGGAATGGGACGAACTCATGATCATCGGAAGTAGTGTAATCAGTGTCATCCTGCGAGGTCTCATCCAGGTCAAAACCAAAAGGAACGAACTCATCAGTGGAAGTAGTCGAACTCTGCTCGTCCTCTATAATCTCAACCGGATTATCTTTCTCATCAAAAGGCCCGAATTCCCTAATAAAAGCAATCAGATCAAATTCGGCCTTTGTCTCATCTGAATCTACGTGAACAAGAGCGGACTCATCAGTGAAAGTAGTCGAAACGTGTCCATCCTGTCTAGTCTCTAAATCTACCCTCCGCTCAATGGTATCAATTGTGTAAATCCCGCGGATGTCATCAACACGTCGTCAAGTCCCAGAAGGAGGAACTCCGAGGTCCATGCTTTCCAAGTCTTCCTCCATGGGGAGGAATTCTTGGGTCTCAATGGAATCCAATAAGCAACAAAATTCTCTAATAGTCTCATCAAGGTCATGGTCCTCAGGGTCAGTCAAGATAGGTGTAATCGCATCAGGTGCAGGTCTCTGGTCAACTATGGGTGCGGTGATCGACACTTCGCTCTTGTCAATAAGGCGGAAGCGAATCTCTCATGATCCATAATCAATAACGACCCTCGCAGAGGCGAGGAATAGTCGTCCCAGGATGATTGAAGAGTGCTCCCCAGTGGAGGTCTCCATGGGCAATACGACAAAATCAACATGGTAGCTCGTGCCCTGAATCGATATGACGACGTTTTCTAGTATACCCTTCGGCCTCTTGATAGATCCATTAGCAAACTGAACGATCATCCTGGTTTTCTTGAGAGGCCCTAAGTGAAGAGACTGTACCGGCGAGAAGGATAATATGCTAATAGAAGCACCGCCATCTAGGAGAGTGTGATCACATGTATGGTCAGAGATGGTGCAACTGATGAAAGGTGTGGCAGTGTTACTCTTCTGAGGAATGGGACGGTGTGTGATGGCATGGACAGTGGCCATGGTCAAGATATGACGCTCAGATCTGCTCCTCCGCTTTCTCTTCTTAGGAAGAGGAGCAGATAAATCGGTCATGGTCTGCTAAAGTGGGGCATGGATGATCTCATGAATAGTGGCCACCACTTCATGTTCAGTCAACATTTTTCTAAATTTTTGGACCTCCTCCATACAAGGGAGGAAGTCGGAATCATCATATACACGAGGCATGCCAAGAGCAGTCTGTACAGCGCCATCCTCGGGGTCAAAGGTGGGACATTGTGTGAATGAATGTGTGGTCAGAAAGTCTGGCAGATGGGCACTCTTCCCACAGTCTGAATCAACCGAGTGTCTCCCGAACTCTTTTTGTGTTTTTAAATTTTTCTCATTTTTTGTATTTTGGGCGATTGCAAGCTCTCATGGAAATCCTCGAATGAACCCAAATCATCAAATGGTGGAATATCATGGTCGTTCTTAGTGAGGTTGTCAATCCTCTGTCTCATATGATCCATCATTTGGGTCAAGTGCTCAAGGGTGGACTCCATGAAAGGAGACTCCAAAATCTCAAGATTGGGTGTGTCGAATGTGGGCGGTGGGTGTGGACAAACATCACATTCCAGATCAGGATACTCAAGGAAGAGCGGGTTGTCGAAATGTGTTGGAGATGTTGGCGGAAATGATTGGTGAAGGTCAAAGTCCGAATCTTGAAATAGTGGGTTAGTCGGATATGTACAAAAATCAGGAGCAAAGTCCTCCTGGAAAAAGTGAGGTGGACCGGATGGAGTGAACGAGGGATCCACAAAGTTCGGATAAAATACACTCCAGGGGTCCATATCAGAAATAAAAGGAAAGGATAGTCGGGAGAGCACAAAGGTCAAGTCAAGAGAAGTGAGAAACAAGGCACAAATGCGCAGAAGCGATCTGGTATGCACACAAACAAACAAAAACAAAACTCACACAATACAAAACCCTCAATTCACCTACTCAACTCGGTAGAGATCGAAAATTCGATCTTTTTATCTTGTCTGTTTTAGAGTTAGGTGAGAAGTCAAAGAATTGCATAAACACTTAGGGGCTGAAATGGGATTTTGGCACTAATCCTTAGTGTGTGAGCGAGCAATGTAAAATGAAGAAAATGAGGGAATTACTCGCCCCAAGACAAAAATTTTTTTGGTTGATTTTAGGGTCGAGTGATATTAGCAGTCCCAATTTTATTGGTTATCACCTTTTTTGATTTTTCATGAGTACACGCGCCTATCGATGAGTCAATTTCACTTAGCACCTACGTAATCAAAATCAGAGGCAGAGAGTCGAGAAAGCGATGCAAGCGGCAAACGATGATGTATGCTAACGCGTAAATGCTCACCTTGCCTCCAGCACTCTACATGCAAAGATGCTCAGCAGAATTGAAACCTAATCTATATGCAGATGCAAGCCAATGAAATCGCCCTAGTGTGAGAAGCTGCTATTAATGTGAAGCACGTTTTCAAAATTTAACTAAGCCCAAACGAGACTATAGGTACATGCAATGGTGATTAATGTGTTTGGACCTAATGTATCGCCAAGCAACTCCTAAAGCTAAGGGCTCAATAACACAAAAGAAATAAAATAAAATCAGGAAACAAAAATAAAAAAATGCGAAGAAAACACGAGAAAATCACGGTGAGCCCCCAAGTGAACAATCACTTGGAAATTAGGCCCGAGTGTCCAAGTGTTTAGTGTACATGTATTATTACAATTTAGGGTCTCTCTCTCTCACTTAAATTACAAAAATAAATACAAGAAATACAAAGTAATCTCGGTCTTCAAAAATCTCTAAGTCTCCTTCGGTGCTAGGCGAGCAGACTGTCACCAGCTTCACGTGGGTGCACAGGCGCCTAGGGTGGAGCACCTCCCACGATCCGCGGTTCCTCGCACAAAGTCAACAAAGAAAGAGGTTAGATAGCTCAACAAGATATATTAAAAATAAGGAAAATAAGACAAGCAAAAATGAAAGTCGTGAAAATAGACAAACAATCACAAGCACAACAAGAAGCCGAACTACGCGTTGTTGCTCCCTGGCAACGGCACCGTTGATAATCGAGATTTTGCGAGGGTCTAAAGTAGTCCATACAAGGCGGGACCACAGTGTCGCTGAGCGATCGCTCACGAAACCTCAATCAATCAACAATTAACCCACAACAGACATCAAACAAAGAAAAGCGGTGCGGAGTTAAAATTTATTATAGTTCTACAAGGATGTGTATAGTGTGCAAGCAGTGTAGAGGTCGAACACAGGGAGCAGACAAGTAGAACGAGGTAAATTGCTCAAAAATGTGTATGTGATCAAATGTCTATCTAAGCTATTTTTTGTGGGTTTTAAATTTTTAAATTTTTTTATTTGATTTTTGATCTTGTATTTTTGTATTTTGATTTTTAATTTTCTAATTTTCTATTTTCTCTTTGTATTTTATATTTTTTATATATTCTTTTCTTTAAATTTATAAAATAAAATATATAAACAAAATAAGAAAAAGAGGGATGAAGTATTTAAAAAGGGTAAAAATAAGGAAAAATCAGGAAATAAAATGTTTTAGGCTTTTTATATTTTTCTAATGTTTTTGTGATTTTTCTAGATTTTTCCTATTTTTTGGTATTTTTAAAGGCAAAAATACTAAAAACAGTCAATAAGATAAAAGGCTGAAACAATAATGGAGAAATAAAATAACAAACATTAACAAAAATTCTCCAAATTAATTTTAAATTAAAGATAATTAAACAAAGAAAATTTAACAACAGAGATTGTATTTTTAGGATTTGTTTATGAATTTTTAAGATTTTTATGAGGAGTTTTAGAGTTTTTATATTTTTATGGGTTTTCTTTTGTATTTTTTAATGATTTTTGGACTGAAGTTAAAAGCACTAAAAGACACAAAATATATTTTTTGGGAATTTTTTAAGAAGTTTTTATATTTTTATGGATTTTATAATGCAAACATTGTTGAAAATGCTTGTTTTTGAATTTTTATAAATATTAAAATGCAATAAAGATGCAAAACAAAAATATGGCGTGGAAGTGCAATGCAACAGGAACTTAAGGTAATTTTTGTGGATTTTTTAGCAATTTAGAGATGCATGAAATAAATTGAAACAATAAAGAGAAAAATCACATAAGTAGGGGCATATATGTAAATAGCAAGAAACTCAGGGCCAAGCTTGCAATTTTTCCACAAAATATAAAATGCAATAAAAATGTTTATAGATCGAAGTGAAATAAATAAACCCACAGGGGTTCCCCTGGAAAATTGCCAAGTCACGTGCGTAGAGCACGTAACCTGGCAGGGACCCAAACGTAATATTCCAAACCAAGGGGGGCTACATGCAAATTACACAAAAATATAAAACGAGAGGTGAATGTTTAAATATTAACTATCAAATACAAAAATGCCTTGGGCTAAAACTGTAAAATACCCAAAGCAGGCGGATCCGACGACAGCAGATGTTTCACTTAACGCCACGTGTCACGCCGAGGATGCGTGATACCCCTTCGATTGCATGGCTGCGATTAAATAATCCCGGGCACGATCAACAGCCGAGGTCGGAGTAATCGGACAACAACTGCACGTCAGGAGGAACTGGCCCAATCAGACGGCTGAAAGAGGGCGACGAAGAACAGGGACGAAGCCTCGCCGCAGCGAACTTCTCCCGGCGATCCCAGCCCCTTCCAACGCGCTGTGAAGCTGCAAAATGGCCAAGGGTGCTCCTGTAGGTCCTTAAATCGACTGGGAGTCTCAAAATTGGTGGAGGACCTCCGGTGTTCACCCGCGAGATCAGAGGAGCGAGAGCCCTCCAGGTATCACTGACGAACAAGCAAAATGGCCCCAGTCGCTCATGAATGTCCAAGTACCTGCAAAAAAAGGTTAGGAGGGTCGCAGGCAAACTGTCGCGACCCTCCAGTCGGCGAAAAGGCGGAGAATAGGGAGAATAGAAGCTCGCCGGAGCAAGCTACGGCGAGGGGGTGGTGGATGGTGATTGGTCGATCATGGATCAAAATGGAATGTGGTACTCTAATCCTAACACTAAGGGAGTAAAATAATGCGAGAAAAATAAGGCAAAATGCGAACCTCAAGACAGAAACAACGAGATGAGACCTCACGATCAAGATGGCTGGAGGTGGCTAGAACGACGCCTTCGAGACGTCGAAGGCCTCCCCGAGGAGCTGGAGGTTATGCTGTCACCACAACCCGTCCGGAGCTCGGTCTAGGAGGCTTCATGCGGGTCAAAAACGGTTCAAAATCGATTGGAAGGTGGCAGGGATTTTTGAACAATGGTGTGACAGGGTGCAAAGATCGAAGCTTATCAGATGCATCGATGATCTGATGCCCAATAAAACATCTAGGCGCGAATCATGGATATATGGGCATAAAAAGTCATGAAGGAAGTATCATGAGAGGAGGCGAGATGCGAACTAGAAAATTCCGCCAAAAAGGACAAAAATCCAGGTCTGACGCAGTGGCAGACCTCGGTCAACCAATAGTTGAATCTGGTTGGTCCACGTGGACCAACCAGAAAAATCGTTGGAAAAAATACTTAGAAAATCGATTAAAAAATAATAAATGATTTTAGTAATTTTAGAATATAAAATATAAAATGTTTATTATTTTTTAAATTATTTTATTATGATTTCTATTTATTTTTATGAGGTATAAAAATACAAGTTACCTTTTTAGGCTTATATAGGTACATATATCTATATATTTTATTATTTTATTTTTATTTTACGTATTTAATTTTATTATTATTTTATATATTTATAAAATTATTTTTATACACTTAAATATATTTTTATTTTGTTTTTCTGATGTATTTTATACACTTAATAAAATATAAGTAGTAATTATATAGGTTTGTTTATAGGTATTATACCTAGGTATTGTATACAAGTATTTTATTTTTGTGTTTTATTTGTGTTTTATTCCTGTTTTAATGTACATATATTATAAATAATATTTACAAAATTATAAAAAATATAAAATTATAAAAATAATGAATAATAAATAAAATGAATATTTTAATCTATACAAGTATACAATAGGGTTCCAAAACTCAACTTTTAAACCGTAGCTCTGCTAAATGTGAAACTACCTTCATTAAATAGATTATTTAAAATTATATACAATTAAAGGTGATTTTGATGCATTTCAAGCTTTTGTTTGAGAGATACAGGTCTGGGAAGTTGGGATTCTGGAATCTTATTCAGATCATATCTTTTTATCTCTACAATATTTTTGAGTGAAACTAATTTTGTATTTTCCTTTATTTAATTAGTTATTCTTTATTCGAGTTATAAAAAGTGGAACTAAAAATGGGTCCCAAAATGAATAAAATTAAAGGTATTTTTATTGTCTTCTGGCCCTTATCTCCTCCTACTTTATTCCTTGTCGACCTAGTCATCGAGATGCCTAGGTCTCGGGGTTTCAGGTCATAAAATATTTACAATATTTTATTCTTTTTATTTTCTTTTATTTATTATATAATTTTGGCATTAAAAACAATATTTTATACACTATTTACACAAATATGCATGGATGATAAAATGCATGAATTAACAGTATTTACACGTATTTACTAGGATTTTTAAGGCCAAAATGATAGAATAAAGATGATGAAACGTAGATTCATCAGTCATATGTATAAAAGTTACAGAAGTACAATCATCTCTTTGACTCTCCTTACATGGGTCAGACCCATGCATCCACTATGCTTCCTTAACACATAAACAACCATTGCTTAAGATAAAGGATCTCTTAAATTGAACATGTCCTCAAGGACTTCAATATAAGAGTATTTCAACATTTATACTTGCTTCATCATATTCATAAAATATCAATGTATGATGCATCATGAAATACTTAAGTAGAGATAGTAGAATGATGGCATTATCATATCCACACTCATCCTAACTCAAAAGTACTTAGGTTCAGGCAAGTACTCAAACATTTTGAATACATCATCTCTTATCGATCCACCATTCTACATAATGCAAGTGAACCATATCATTCACGATTAAATGTTGAGAGCACATATGTTTGCCAAAACATCTTCATTGGTTTTTAAGAACGATCTTTAACAATTACAATTATCATCGACATGTTACTTCCAAAGCACACTCGATGAGAGATCAAGACTTTAGAGACTCACAAACCATAGGTTGTTGTCGTATTGTCCATTTAATTGTCAATCCTTATAATCATGAGGAAACTTGCACATTGCAACCACATACTTTATGTGTCCAACTGTAAGTGTTATATCTTGATCACAGATCCATTCCATGATATTACACTGGTTATGATTGAGTATAGTTTTAAGTGGATTTAATGCGGGTTATCTGAAATAAGATAATTTTCGTAAGTATATATCTTTGATTAATGTTATTTATGTTTTAAATAAAAGTTGTATTACCTTTCAAACTCTGAATGTCCATTCCCTTATTAAACTTTCAAAGCAAGAAATATATCTCTAGCAAGATCTGGGATCTCCTTTTTACCTTTGTTGCATCATAATAATATGAGAAACTGCAACTCGGATAAAAAAAGTAAGAACTCATTCCGCCTTACAAATGCAACTTGCATTTCCTATTTCGGTCTTTAACACCCGGACCCACCAACACTAAGGTGATGTTGATCCATTGTTGATTGAATCAACCATCAATAGGAATAAAACTCGCTATGCACAATCCAATATAGCCTCAATAATATGGGGAACCAATATTGAGGTCAACCTTACTTTTACGAGAAGCGAAGAGCCCGATCCATGTGCACTTGTATGAAGGAGCTATCACTTTGGATAGGCGTCTCCAACATACAATCTATGGTGATGGAACCATTCACCTTGACGGGAGACCATGGATGCCATTTATATAATCCTCTACATCTCATTCAAATTTTAATTAATCATTATCATATTCATTATGATTAATTCTTCCATGAAAATCACATCTCCATTCATAATGGAGTGTTATTAATTAGACCTAATTAATTTAATCATATTAAATTAATTAACAATCCAACTCAATCAACCAATAAACAATAGGGTTGGCTTGACATTACCATATAGTATAAGCTCTCACATGTATTATTTTGTATTCTAATAATTAGAGTACAACTTTACTTACTCATATTATTCTTTCCTCAAAAATGGATTCAGCCAGTACACTCAAGTTATGTTGGGAGCGAGCACTTCCTTGACATGCAAGGCACTAATTAAGGAACCAAGCCAGCATACCCGGATTAGACACCTTCACCACTCCGATTGAGAACAACATAAAATAATATCAATATACTTGTGGTTTTATCGATCAACTTTGATGAGCGGCATTATACTATATATATTGATCACTCAGAAATATTAGAAGCATATCATGCAAACATTTTCTTGGTTTTGCAGGTAAAAGTTGTCTCACAACTATTGTATGATAAACTAGGGTTTTATCATGAAACTATCATTCAATGGTCATTGATGTTTTAATCAATTATTTTCATAAATATTAAGCATCAATTTAATCAAGGAAAAATCATAATTTCCAAGATTTACATTGAATGATAAACATATTAAGCAAGAAGACTTGATGATCCAATCATCATCCGACCCATCATCACTAAATATGGAATATCTAGAGCAAACATAGTCACAATCATGGGAAATAAATTCGTGCAGTTTACTATTTTAATTCTCTACTTAATTAAGGTATTTATTTCATTTTCATGATAGTGAAACAATAAGAAAAAACTAAATTTCTTACGGATCTGTGAATACTTGCAAAAATAATTTCATCGCGGGAATTTTTCAAATTTTAATTCATACACTTTTGGTATAAACAGTTGACTACTTTTTGGGGACATATTTATACATTCTAAATATATTTTATTATCCAAAAAACATTTTCAAGCAATGCATAAACATGGGCTTTTTAATTTAGCGAAAAACCATTTGAAACGTGCATTATATACACTAACCACGAGTCCTCATGCAACTGTTATGCAAAACCCCTCCCTAGGGTTTTGGATCACATATAGGACTTTAACTTGGCTATGATACCACTCTAAAGCTAAGGTTTGGGGCTTATCACATCATAGAAGCGTGAAGATTGCATCAAATGCGATCTAGAGCGACTAGTCATACTAGTGCTAGAGGCAGCGGAAATTAATTTTTTTAAAGAGATGAAATCACATGATTCGAGAACACTTCTCAAATCATTTCATCAATATCACATACAAGTTATAGGAATATCTCTTGAAGAGGGGTTGCGATCATTTTTATCTAAAGTAAGAGATCTCTTGTCTCAAGTTCGATACGATAGAGGAGATGCTTGCGAGCGTGTGGATGAGATGCATGCTTCTTGCAATTAAGTTGAAGATCAGAGAAATAAATCTACTGATTTCATCTCGCGAAATTTGAAATCTTCTTCAAAAGAAAGGAGCACCGAAGAAGACGGAGATCCACATGTTGTCGTTCCAGCAACACAACGACGTGGCGACGTTCTCTAGGTGAAGATATGGAAAATCACACTTGAGAGATAGAGGGGGCGTGTAGAGAGAATGGAGGAGGGAGTTTGCTCTTGCAATTATGTTGTAAAAATGAAGATCTAGGGCTGTCCTTTCTTTTATAACAAATTGGATGTCTATGAATCCTAATCCATGTGCTCCCAAAAGTAATAATTTAGATTTTTTTGTGCTTTCAATCAATGGACATGATTTGTTGCATAAATTTGCAATAATAATTATTAGTTTAAAACAAATCAAATATGTTACAAATAATTTACAACATATTAGATTTAATTCAAATCAATCTCATGTGGATTTAAAGGAAAGAGGAGGTGCCTCCTTCCCTTAATAGAGGGGACGACCATACAAGGAGTCGAACTCCTCGGTCGTCCCCCTCTTAAAGGGAAAGATGCTCCTCTTTTTCCTTAATTAAGAGATATCATATCTCTCCAAAATCCCACATATGCAATAACAATTGTTGCATGATTATCCACAAAAATAATTTCAAATTATTTTGTGATAATTTCAATCATGACAGTGATAATTGTGAACCATATTCACGCATTCAATATACAATGTAAATTATATTTTCAATTAATTATTTAATCTCAACCTAATTCACATTAACATTTAATTTGTAAATACTATTTACAATTAGATCTCTCTAATATATTATAAATCATATTTATAATATATATGATTAATATGGATAGTGCTATCCAAATTATTGATATCCTTGATAATTAAATAATATTTCATTATCTTGGATCTCCATTCTCATGTATTCAAATAATACATATCATAATCATATTATTCATGATAATTAAATCATATTTAATTATCAATTTCCCATTGCTCAGATATATTATAAAAAATGAAATTATTCTTAAACTCTTTCAATAATAATGCACTTTCTCCGCGGATACTTGGAGATAAGGACATGTCGATTGCACGTTCCACGTATAGTGACTTGGATATTGAGATCATATCTCAAATTTAGATATTGGGGACATCTCAAAAATGTTTGACTAAATCCAAACTGTAATATCGATGTCCAATATTTGGACTAAGATTGGATTACTTCTCTACTAAGAGGAGTCACTAAAATCCAAACTTGTTTCATCACTCCCTCAGAATGGAAGCGTCATGGTTATACAATCGTTTATGATCACACGACCCTTGAGTATTCCTAATACCATATATCCTGCATACTAGAAGACTTAGAATAAAACCGAAGTTTTAGATCATTTTAGAATGTCTTCTTCATGATTTTTATCATTAAATTTCTCATTTGCTCGTTGGAAGTTAGTATAGATCATATACTTTCCAAAGGCATATATCAACATACAAATTCAATCGATCTTCCAAAGCGAGACGACCGTGCACGGAATTTGATCCCAATATCTCACAATTGAGCTCATGTCTTCCAGTTCAATAATGAACCTGTATGATCCCTTTGAGAGATCGTATTACTCACATGCTCTTGTATGCACACCATCTCACCAGTGTATAGACCTTGAATAGGTTATCAACACATCGGTCTACCAAATGTACATATTCATACATATAGTAACACATTTGTCTCCAGTCAGAGGATGCACGAATATATCGTGACAATATATGACATAGGCCTTGGTTACCTCAATCTCGTGAAGTTAACTTTTTGACCTAACTTATCTAACACCTCTGAATCTCTATTCTTATGTAAAGGACTAGTATCAAGAGGTCAGTTAGATATCAGCCTTTAGATAAGAACTATTATCTTCTTCTTAGGCTGGAGATCCTTTCTTAACAATCATCTGACGGTGCTTGATGAGTCCTCAATCTAACTCATTGGATATCATCTAAGCACCGGCCTCTATGATTCAATATTTGTATCAACAATTGCATGATCATTAAGATGATCATGGTACATAACCCTAATTGTACTAAGAAACTTATTATGCAAATTAATTATTCATTATTTCAGACTAAGGAGTGAATTGCAATAACATTTGTTATACAATGGCTCACCGTGGGCTCATATGTCCAACAAGTCGACACTACAGATCAGACATTACAGCAACGTCGAGGGTGGATGAACTCTGACAATCCTATGACTTCCTTGGATAGAGAATATTCTGTTGATCCAAGATCTATATGCAAACTTAAGGATCAAACAACAAAACTTCCTACAAAGAAAGATTAGGAATAGAAATAATATTTCACAATGTTTTTCTTTGTAATATCACAGATAATTCTCAATGTAAAGCGTAATGATTTCTTAATAATCAAGCAACATAGATAATTGCAAGCATTATAAACAATATAGGCATAAACAATTATATCTCAAATAGGACACGTGAATAGTTATATAAAAGAGTAATATCACTAGAGTTGTATCCTGACAAAAGTACTATAACTATCAGAAAAACTTAGAAGACCTGGAGGTGGTTGAGTGTTGCTTCATGATAGATTTTGTAGACAACGTTGTATTGAGAAATATTCTTCTCAAATATATGGAAGAACTCGAATAACCAAAGAGAGAATAGAAAAATATCGCTATTTTTCTTCACCTGTAGAGTGTGAGAGTGATTTGTGTGTATCTTAGTGTTGGGTATGAAGTCCCTTATATAAGGGTACAAAACATATGACCATTGGAAACAAATTGAATAAGAAACAAATAGATTCAACACTCTAATCAATCAAGTAAATATGGTTGGTAAATCAGATCAAGTTAATTGATTAGTAAAAATGGTTGGTCGATCATTTAATGATTGGTGGGGTTGTATTAAAAATATTATTGATCACTGAAATGACTTGGGAGATCAAGGTTGGTTATCAAGGAAATAATCTTGAATGATAAGTGCTAATCAATTTGGAAGGGCAGTTGGTCGATCAAAAGCTCGATTCTTAACATGTCCTGATTTGGAATGTTCTGAGAACATAACTAGAGGTTACAGCTTTGCCAAAGACAATGTGAAATATAACATTATAAGTTTGATAAAAAGAACTTTGAGCTTTTGCAGTCGGTCATTAAAGTTAAATTACAGTACCTCCGGGTCTTCTAAGTTTTTCTGATAGTTACAATACTTTTGTCAAAGACAATGTGAAATACAACATTATAACTTTGAGATTCTTTATTGAAATATCCTGCAGTCATGTAGGTAAGTACAAAAGTGAATGAATGCGATATATGCATGCCATTTCTAAAGTGAAATTGAAGATAAACAAAAAGCTAACACATCCATCATAATATAAATGATTGATAAATATCCAATTTTTTAAAAATATAATAACTACATAAGGAAAGAAGTCCAAAAATTCTGCCTTTATTACAAATTGATGATATAAAAAATAAATGAAGCCATTCGTCATGATTTATTGTCCCAATAAATATAAAAAACATTCCTCTGGAAACAATTTATTAATAGCATCAAGCTGGTCTGTCTTGTCAAAGACTAACCAAGCAGCACAAGAGCCTAACAATTTCAGGAAGAGGATCCTTTGCTGTAGAAGGTTTTGCAGCAGAGGTGTTGTAAACCCAAATAAATTTTTTTGTGATAGATTCTAAAATCCAACCTTATAGATTGAATCTTAGGTTAATACTCTATATATCCTCCAAATTTTGTTTAAATCCGACATTATTTGCTATTTTATCTTAATGGTCAAACAATCGGTCAAGATCTAAGCAACTTGAACTCCATTTAAAAAAGATCCGAATCTTGAACTATTAAGATAAAATAGCAAATAATGTCGGATTTAAGCGAAATTTAGAGGATATATAGAGTATTAACCTAAGATTCAATCTATAAGGTTGGATTTTAAAATCTAAATTACAAAAAAAAATTATTTGAGTTTACAGCACATCTGCTGCAAAACCTTCTACATCAGAGCATCCTCTCCCAACAATTTCAACCCTCACCTTCGCCAACAATAAAAATAACCAATATGTGTTATGAGGCTAACAATCCGCATGCTCGAGACATAAGGTTGCATGCAAATTCATTTAGTAACATTTAATAAGGATGGTTTTTCTCAACAAAAGGACCTTTTATTTTTCCTTTTTATCTTAGCGGGAATAATGTTCATGAACAGTCAATTAGCAATTTCTATAATTTTTAACATATGGCATTGAACTTAAAAATAAAGTGCATGGTTTTCACTTTTATTCCTTTGAAAATTTTATTGTTTTGAGTTGATATGGAAATATACAAATGCAATTAAGTAGTTGTCTCACCCATACATGTATTTTTAGTAAAGTTCACATATACACCCTTATCTTAAATGTATGCTGAGATTTGTCTTATTCCTACCATGATAATTTTATTATATAACTTATTCAATAGAGATATAAAAAAGTGTGTCCATTTCACATCAATGCGCAAGTCACCTTATTTTCGGATATGCCCTTAACTTATTTTATATTAAGTACAAGCGGGCCATAACATAACTTGACAATAAAACAACAAAGGTACATGACTTATCTTTTGCCGCAATTGGTTGCTTGAACCATATGCCTCCATAAGGCATTTGCCTTTAGGGTCATTACGACTTTTTAATTCAAGACGGTGCAAATATTAACAACTTGATATCCTAATCAACCTTTATTGAATATTATATACTTAAATTATATATATTAAATATTGAAAAATCTTCATCTCTATCATTATCACAATCACCTAGCATTGAATTGATTACATACTTGGTAATTTTGTACCGAGTAATCGTGTGACTACTGGTACATCCATGCATTACAGAAAAGGTTTGTGAGATGAAATATGATGTAGTATCGTCAAATATAATATCATACGACACATTATTAAGATCATGGAAAATATTCATACATCCCGTAACATGTTATTAGGGAACTGTATTACATAATGTATACACTAAAGTTATACTCTATGGGTGCCTTCTTGTATCGGGTTAAACCATCCCAAGGGTGGTTTAACTCCCCTACCCCATATTTTCTCCCTACACGTGGGTCCCACTTTTTATTTTTAAAAAAAATTAAATAAATCAATTCTCCATCATCAAATCCATCACAAAATAATATATTATACCATCATATCATATAAAAATTATAAACTACTCCACTTCTACTCACTTTTTCAAACTCCAATACAATCACATCACAATAACTTCTCACTTTTTCAAACTCCAATACAATCACATCACCCCAAACCCACTTCTAACCCACCCCCAGTTTAACCCTCTACCCAAACACCAAAACCCAAAAATGGGTTACCTGCAACCAGTATAACCCACCTAAACCCACTATCCAAACACCCCCTATAAGTAGACTATGTCATATTAACAAGTATCATTACAAGATGTTTAATGTAAATACACAATATTATTACTACTTGATGTGGGACAAGACTTTTGCTGTGGTTGTTGCATACAATATTATTACGAGATATTTAATGTTATTATACAATATTGTAACAACCTCAAATATAGTCTCAAATCTGATACTTGCAAAGTGTGAGAATGGATTATAAGTATTGGGAATTTCTACATGACAACTTACGCTTAAGCATTTGTGAGATTGCCAATGGATCCAATTGTGCCCGAAGCTAATAAGTTATTGGGGAGAGTTTCTATCAATAGTGATCCGAGGATATAAGCCCTAGATGTCACCAATTATATCAAAAGAGGTTTCCTCTAATAGTGGAAAGGGATACACTAGAAATGAAGCCACCTCGAGAAAATGATAGGAGGAAAAAGCTATAGCAAACATGCAACTACCACTATTACTAGAATAAGTGATGGATTGCATCGCGATGAGGACATTACAAATACAAGTGGGAGAGATTCTTAAACATAGTTCTTAATCTAATAGTAACAAAGTGAGAGTGGATTACAAATTGCGATGATTACTAGTTGACAACTTGATCTTAAGCATTTTGATTGTCAACAAGTACAATTGGTTGGAGTCCAACAAGTTGTTAGGGTGAAGGCTAGTTTTCTTGATAACGGTGTACAAACTTAAGCCCTTGACATTATAGTTTGGTTGTAGAAAGAGAAGTTTTTTTATTCGGGAAAAGTTGTTTTTTTTCTTTTATTCGGGCAAAAATAGATTTAACAATGTTACTAAGGACACACACTAATGAAAGGACATTTGCTTGAAACGAAGAAATTTGTAAAATCCCAAGCAGACACCAATATTTATTTAAAAATCCTTAAAGAACAAGCGTGGTTTTACTTCTGTTTTCTGATTAGTTCAAGAGATCATAAAGAAAGAAAAATTGTAGATAGAGAGATAATAATTGAGGTAAAAGTGTTATTACCATCTTCTTTAGAGTTACTTACGTTAGAATAAAGTCCTCATATTCCAAGTTCAGGAAGCCTCAGCGCTCGTCCACTTTATAATACAATCAATATTACCACTGTCCAAGAACAACCTCTTCTCTTATGATGGGAAGAAATCAAAGCCGTTGAATCACGGCAAGGATTCCCCCCTGCACGAAAAAGAGTGTGCGACTTGCACATAAAAAAACAAGTGTGTGCGAGCTGAACATTAAACTTAAAAAAAACACTTATAATGTACAAGCCGTGCAATCATCAAACATGCCCATAAATTAATGTGCTCTCTCGCCTCAGCTAGACACCTCCTCCAACAGCTTGTACCTCCTCATCTTCCCTCTCATGGCGCCCTGCTTCCCCCTCGGTGGAGACGACGAGATCATCTCCTCCGCCTTCAACCTAACCGTAACATCAGACGCCGATCTCTCCAGCACAGGCCTCCGCTTCTTCACCGGCTTGTTCACGTTCTTGAACTCCCCCCTCTGCAGCTTCGCCCTCAGGGCACTGCTATGACCATTGCTCCCGTTGCTTATAGTATTACTGTTGTTCGCCTCGTTGGTTGGCGGGAACGGGATCGATGTGCTGCTGCTCTTTGCCTCCTCCCTCAGACACCAGTTGCAGGACCTGTACTGCTCTGCCTTGGGGTAAAGATCGCTGCAGTACCTGCATCACAAGGTCAAATCGAGATGTGGATCCTCGTCTGGCAGATACTGGAAGATCTACAGCGAAAGATTGGACCTCGGGGCGCGATTCTTACTTGTGTTGGTGTCTAGATTGACAGGAACGGCAGCGGAAGAGCTCGCTGGAGAGGCCATGGTCGCCACACATGCAGCACTCCACTGAAGATGTTGGCGTTCCTCCTATGGATCCTTCACTTCCCATTTCAGAATCAATAGATTGGAAGCGTTGGGGCCTCAGATTTGGGGCGAGATGAGGTGGGAAAGGGAGGCAGAGAGGTCGCTTGGTAGTCACACTCAACTCCTTCGTGGGGGCGTTCTGAATTCTTCCAATGGCAAATGCGTAAATAGAGGCGGTCTCGGGGGTGAAGGTGAATTACTTGTAATATCTTGACTTATGTAAAGGTTGTTTCATTATTCTAGGTGCTTGAGTTCCAAGGGGTGGTAGGTGCTACATGTGGCAGATACCCAACTCGTTTGATTGTAACTCAGTCTAACCAGTTATTACAAGGTAATGAGTCAATTTGATATGTTCTAATGGAATCCAAATTATTTCATTGGGTAATAAAAATCAAGGATACCTATAAGAGCGTCACCTTTACTAAAATGAGTTTGGTTACATATTAGATAAATGTCAAGTGGAAGCACAAAAATGATAATTAAATATTTTCATAAATTCTATTTTTTAAAATTCACAACATTTTACAACTTCTATATTAATATGTTTGCTCAGACATTGGTCTATTGAGTAGGCATTATCACACAATTTTAACATAAATCTAACTGCTATATTACTAAACTAGTACTCAAATGAAACTATGGATTCTTGAAAATGCAGATCTTTCGAGTTTAGAATTGAGTTTTAACCGAAATGCCACCGCAGCTCGTAAAATCATGGAATCAATAAAATTTATATTTATACTTCTAAGAGATATGCATAATTACAGGGTCAACATTATCGAACTAAGGGAGTCACTAGATAAAACTTTAAATATTTAGATATATAAGTGCAAAGTGTCAAGTTATCTCAAGGTTGTTTTTGATTGTTTATTGTTTGCTATGGATTCATTTATATTAATTTTGTTACTTTTAAATTTTATACTTTTAATTCCTATTTATATGTTTCATATTTTAATTTTTATTTTCATTATTAATATGTATATTTAATTTCAAAAAAGATTTTTTGAAATAGCAGTTTTAAAGTTGAAAAGTATATTCTATAATGGTAGAAAATAATTGTAGATATTATTTAGCTAGAAAATTATTTTATATTGAAATATAGAGAAAAATAAATGGAATAATCTTTTCTATTTTTGAAGTATTTTATATGTTTATGTATTTTGGTGTATAAGGGTATTTCCTTATTTAAGGAAAAAAAACATAATGTTTTTGACTTAAAACATTTAGGTGAGTACTATATAATAAGATACAACTATTGTAATTTTTGAAAAAAATATAAATAATTAAAAATCTTTTTCCTATTTTTAGCTTCTGATGTTTTTTTTTATTTTTAAAGATAGTTAACTAGTATAATTTTGTGAACCAAATTTATTGTACATATAAAAACAGGGAAAGTAAAACAGTGATTTTCTAGATATTTAAATCTTGAAAAACAATACATAAAGTTGAGAATTTTGTGGAAAATCTATTAAAATGAAGAAAGTTATGAAAAATAGTCAAATCTCCTTGGATCCAAAAACTACATGCTCCCGTAAGGGCAACCAAAAATCACCATAGAATAGTCCTCGAAAGTTCAATATTCTATGGATGTAGAAATCGAAAGAAAAAAATTGTAATTTTGATTACAAGTCCTAGAAGAACTAATATGCAATATCCAATAGTCTACGACATGCTGGTGCAATTTCCCTATGAGACGTAGATGGGGTGCTTCAACCTTTGGCCACACTTGAGATTGTTTAAAACTACTGGGGTCTTATTTCAAACTTATCTTGTAGCACTTTTTGTATATGGCTATGATTAGATGAACTTCATTGATTATGCTTGTCAAGAAAGAAACATATCTAAATGTAGTAGACTCAGGGTTCTGTGATTGTTCTTGTGTGGGATGAAGAGCGGAGGTGATTCGAGTAAGTTCTTGTTGTTCCGCTTAAGTCCAACCAATTACCTAAAAAACTCCAGTCATAATTCTATTCACTAGAAATCAAGCTTAGATTATATTATTGAATATCAAGATTCGTATCTCGACTAGCAACGATACAACTAGATAGATTCTATGGGTGATTAAGATTAACATGAAGTAACAGTATTGACCTCACGAGGTGGTTCCTAAGCACAATGCTGTTGAGATTTCATTCCTCGACCTTAAGAAGGCGTGGAATTCATCCGGTCGATTCACTCTACAAAGTAGGGTCATCTGTCCAAGTGAAGTCCCCCCTTCATCATCACCATGCCCCTTTTCCTTGAAAGGGTATGTAGCAGGTCAGCAAGTGCCCACCTGCCAAATTGTGATGGAAGAGCACCAATGACCCCTATTTTGTTAGAGCCTCTTGAAATTCTTTTGGGAGGGGGGATAGCATTTCCATGTATTTTGTTACATCATTGATACATACCCAATGCGTGCATGATGCAATTTGTGTGATGTTGATCGATTAACAAATTCAACCTATTTTATTTCGGTCAACATGACATGTACACCAGCTGAGCTATGCAGATTATACATTCATCATGTCATCCAATCGCACTAGCTATTGATAATGTAGTTTCTAACACTCTTAATTATATGGAATTCGTATTGTCGCAGGTGATAAAAAGCGTAAGCAAAATCACTCCAAAATATGAAATAAATGCTAAGTGGCTATTTATTTTTTTACTTGGGAAAACCTAATGTCAGTACTAGGAGGAATGTGGCTTAGGAATCGATTTCTAATAATTTAGAGAGTCATTTTCTTAAATCTATTTTTTTTATTTTTATACAATGTGATGAAATGAATTGAATTACAATGCAAATGTTATTTTTAGGAAAACTAATCAACTTGACTAATTTTATTAAATCTAATTCAATTCTAAAATTGACAAATATTAATTTTATAGGAAACCTTATTACATGAGGAAGATAAAACATAGTTTTATATACTAGGGCTTAAAATGTAGCAATGAAAAATAAACCATGTTTAAAAGTATTTTGCAATTTTGAGTCAAATAGAGTAAAAAATGAATGAAACTTGGTCTCAATGTCAAATTATGCAAAATGAGCCTACTATAATGTTTTCAGAATTTTCTGATGACTAATGAATTTTTATAAGAATATCTAAATACATACATGGTGATTTTAGTAAATTAATACTAATAAATACCAACACCAAGTATAAAGAAAACCCATAATTATTCCAAATAATTTTTTAGTGAAGAATCTAAGAAAAATTTGATCTTGGTAAAATATACATGTAGACGAAATTAAAAATCAATTTTCCTAATAAAAAATTATTTATTTTTAAGCACATGATAAATACAAATTTGATTAATTCCGTATGTGTTAAAGAATAATGAACTCTACAATTTGTGATATTTTTAGAATATTCCTGAACATCAAATGGATAAAACAAGCAATGTTTCAACACATTAATTTTATTAAATCATACATAAATTAGAAAATTAAAATGAATACTCACGTAGTAGTGCATTGCTTATTCTTTAACATGTAACTTTTGATAAAATATGATGATAAAAATAAAATAAATAATATAAAATATATAAACACACTAGAAGGACTATTATGTAATTACCTAAACCTACTAAAGCATTCGTACAAAATGTCTAGAGGCGAGGGTGTCGGTGTAGTTCTTGATCTTTGGAGAGCACACCTACAATTTCTCCAAGTCACATGTGTTGTGCCTATGATGGGACGTTAAATCGTGCATCTAGAATAAACACTTCTTCTATCGATCTAGTGGCTTAAAAGGGGCCATGTGGTTGGCTCTGATCTCTCTCCACTGATCTCGCTCCAAGGATGATAGGATACCTGGATCTTTGTGTGATCTATAACCCTCTGATCAGGATTAGAAGGTAAATGTATATTGCCCCTTCTTCTTCTCAGATGGTGTCAATTAAGGAGGCAATGGAGAAGATCTGGTCGATAAGTGACCAAATTTCATTGGATGCTGCAGGTGCTAAACTTTATGGACAAGGGACTCAAGTACGTAGAAGTTATCATCGGAAGGGATGGTTTGAAGGTCGAAGGACTATGGATTTTGATGTGTGACTTTGTTGCAATATTGGACTTGCATGTGATAAAGACATGGCAAAAAAGGTGTGGCATAGGATTTGTAGCACTGTAAAGGATGGATCCTTAGTCTACAATTCAATGATAACCGGAGGTGAAGATGATATGGTAAGATAAAAGGGGAAACGTGGGGGATGAAAAAGGTGAGGTACTTTGGTTTGTCAGATGTGTTTTCGAGTTAAGAATGCATATGACGAAGGAACTGAGGATGGGTTGGGTTTGCATAACAAAAAAAAGACTGTGAAAATGAAGAAGATAAAACACAACGAAAATAAAGAAGGAAGGAGTAGAGAAAACGAGGTATACTTGGTAGCGAGTGGTTTCACCAGTAGTTTGCAGTCGCGATAGTGATCTCCTGCTATTCTCTCAAATCACATGGTGAAGGTGGCTAGCTCATCGGATCTCAAGGAGGAGAACAATATTGGAGGTTCAAGGATCCTTTAGATCTCACCTAGGGGATTGATGGAATGGGGATCATGCCTTGGGTTTGGATCATGATATCTTAGGGTTTGGCAAAGTTCACCGCTGTTGATGGAATGCTTATTATGGCTAAGAGAGTGAGGAGTGGGTTGGCATGAGGACATCGGACACATTGGGGGAAAAGGGTGGAAGCGGTGGGATCATAAGATCTGTGTTTGATCTAATGGTTGGTCAACATGCTAGAAATAAGAGGCTAGGGTGACATGTTGTGATACATGGGATACACACTTATCACTACGAGGAATTAAAAACTAAAATAAATTAAAAATAGAAAAACCTCAAATATTTTATTTCTTTACAAATGTTATTCATATCGATGAGATCTACAACTTTTTATGAAGGGATTGAACTCAAAAAGACCACAAATGTACAAAGTGAACTTTTTGTTTGTATTTTATATACATAAAATAATTGGATTTTAATGTTTGTAATTTTTGTGATTTTTAATAAAAGAAAATTTCCAAATAATATACTTGGAAAATATCTACACACTAATATTTTTTTGAATTTTTAATGATTAAGAAAGTAAAGAAAGAAAATGAAGAGGGAATTCATATAGACATTATATACATGATCATACACTTCTTTTTCTTTCTTTTTATATTATATGGATTTTAATTTTATACATTTTATTAAAACTCAATTCAAAGAAAATAAATGAAAAAGAAATAAGTTAAAAAATTTATTTATGTACATGAAATGGTAGTGCAAAGTTAATACATATTTACAAAGTACATTTAGGTCCCAAGACATCATATTGCAAACAATCTCTGTTTTTAATGAAACTATTTTTATTGGATAGATAATTTTATAACTTAAGTTTTCAAAGTGATTTTGATCAATTTGGAGTTCATATGGACTGGAAATCCAATCGAGAAGTTGTAGTTTACAGATTTTTCGGTTCAAGATTATTAGCATTTATTCAAGGTGGAATTTGTTATATATTTTTATTATTATATTTATATATATATATTTATAAACATGTTAGAATAAGAGTTTGATAAATAAGAATTATTAAGATTTTATTAAAAATGCAGGATGTTTACGCAATCTTTTGACCTTTTTATGAATTTTATGGTTTTTTATATGCTAATGTGCGGTTCTTATTTACACATGCATGAATGCCAATTATGCAATACTGATGAATCGACATTTCATCATCTTTATTCTATCATTTTGGCCTTAAAAACCCTAGTAAATGCGTGTAAATAGGCTTAATTCATGCATTTTAGCATTCATGTATATGTGTGTAAATATTGTATAAAATGCGGTTTTTAAAGCCAAAATTATAGAATAAAGAAAAGAAAAGAAAAAGAATAAAATATTGTAAATATTTTATGACTCAAAAACCCAGAGACCTAGGCATCTTGATGAATAGGTCGACAAAGAATAAAGTAGGGGGAGATAAGGGCCAAAATACAATACAAATACCTATTCTTTTTATTCATTCTTTATTCATTTTGGGACCTATTTTTGGTTACACTTTTTATACCTCAAATAAAGAAACTTTGTACATGAAAGTGTAGATAATTAAATAAAGAAAAATATAAAATTGATTTCACTCAAAAATAATACACAGATAAAAAGTCATGGTCTGAATAAAAATTCAGAATCCCAACTTCCCATACCTGTATCTCACAAATGAAAACTCCAAACGCATCAAACTCACTTTAATTGTATATAATTCAAAATAAGCTATTTAATGGCGGTGGTTTCGCATTTGGCGGAGCTACGGTTTAAAAGTTGAGTTTTGGACCCTCATTGTATACTTGTACAAATTAGATTATTCAATTTATTATTTATTCATTATTTTTTGTATTTTTATATTTTTTAATTTTGTAAATATTACTTATAATATATTTGTATATTAAAATCAGAATAAAAATACAAAAGAAACATAAAATAAAATAATTACATATATTATACATAGGTATAATACCTGTATACATACCTGCATAATTCACACTTTTATTTTATTAAGTGTATAAAACTCTTCAGAAAAATAAATAAAAAATATATTTAAATATATAAAAATATTCTATAAATTTATAAAATAATAAACAAAAATAAATAAATTAAGTACATAAAATAAAAATAAAATACTTAAATATATAGATATAGATACCTATAAGGGGTATAAATGGTAACTTGTAATTACACACCCCATAAAAATAAATAAAAATCACTATAAAATAATTCATAAAATAATAAACATTTTTTATTCAATAACCATAACTTAATAAATTGATTTGCTATTTTTAATTGATTTTTCAAGTGTTTTTTTCCAGGGATTTTCCTGGTTGGTCCACGTGGACCAACCAGGTGGAAGTTGACCACTGGTCAACTCACTGGTTCTTGTTGCAACCTGTCAGAATGCGTTTTGGCCCGATTTCTCGGAATTTAGAGCTCGCATCGTGCACATTTTGACCCTGGGCCCTTCTTCACTTTTTCTTCCCATATAACCACCATACACGCCCAGTACTTGCATTGGTCTTTGGATCGAAGATTCGCTCGATAAATCTCGATCTTCATGCCGTCTTGACCATCTCTCTGCCCAACGTTCTGAAAGTTGTCTGACTACGTTTTTTAGCGTTTTCTCTGAATTTTGGAGAGCGCGTCTTTCACCATTTGTCATTGCTTCCTTCTTGACTTTTGTTCACCATATATTGAGGATACACGCCCATGGATGTTTTCGGGGAGTGCATCACTGGTGTGCTCCAGAAGCACCGTTCTTTGTGCCCCGTCGGCCATCTTCTTCAAAAACCACCAACTTTTCCATTTCGAACTTGAACCCCTATTGACCTTGTTCTTGGCTTCCTTAGGCAAGCTCCGGATTGAGCTTGGTGACAGCAACCTCTCCAGCACCCCAGGGGAGCACGACGAGGTCTTGACCGGAGCTTCCACCCATCTCCGGCCAACCGACCGTTGAGGTTTTATCTCAGGTCTACACCTTTGAGGTTTGCATTTTGTTTAGTTTTTTTATTGTATTTTCTTGATCGCAGTAGTTGCAGGATCACGTTCCCACCTTCCATTTCGCACGAGATTCGTCCGCTCACTCTTCGCCATCACCTCGCCGGAGCTTGCTCCGGCAAGCTTCTCCTTCACCGTTCCCCACCATTTTTTGCCACCTGGAGGTGCTCGGCATTTTGCCCGTGCCCTCCCTAACCTTTTTGCAGGTCGCGGGAGGCAGCAGACCCCCTCTGGAGGGTCGATTTTGAGGGATACGAGGGACCTGGACCCCAACGTATTCTTGGATGTCGCCACGGAGCATCAGCGCTCTCCGAGCCATTTTGGCTCCGTCGGTGGACCAAGGAACCTTCCAGGCGTCGTTTGTAGCCTTCTGCGATGAAGAAGGAGGCCGGGGCACCGCCTGATCACCGATCGAAGCTCGTCTTCGGCCATGTTCTTCCCTGTTCTTCCAGGGAGGTCCACGTCCGTTGGATCAAGCTTTGATCCCAGAATCGCCGCCAGCCGTTCGATCGCCAGTTTTTGGGTATTTTGTGCTTTTGACCTGGCACCTTTTTGTGTTTAATATTCGGCACTGAATCATTCATCTGCTGTGTTATATCTTTGTAATATTTTTAAAAAGGACCCCACATTTTCTTTATCTACATTTCAGTCCAAGTCCACGTAGGCCGACAAAACTTGGTGATTTTGCAACCAGAACCTCGCGGCTTTGGTTATTTTGCACTTGATCGGATATTATTATTAAGAGTAAAACTTTTTGGCAAATTTTCATATTGGCCCTTGAACTTTGCTCTATTTACATTCATACCCTTGTTAGGCCTTGTATTTTTTTGTATGCTTTCCCTTTTTATTTCATGCATCTAGAAAATTTGAAAAAATCTCAAAAAATAGATTTAAGCTCCTGCTGCATTGTTCTTTCACGCCAATATTTTTATTTTGAATTTTGAGTCTTTTTAATATTTTTAAAAAATAAAAAATACTCATTTTCAGCACTATTTGCGTCATAAAATCCCTAAAAATTATAAAAACACTCCAGAAAAATCCCAAAAAATATATTTTGTCTACTTTAGTTTGTTTTAACTCCAGACCAAAAATCATTAAAAAATACAAAACCAAACTCCTAAAAATTGCAAAACCCCAAAAGCCTTTATAAAAATCCTAAAAATTCTAAAAAAAATCCTAAAAATGCAATTTCAGTTTATGTATCTTCTCTGATTCATTATCTTTCAACTAAAATTCGATTGAGGAATTTTGGACATCATTTGATATTTTTCATCCTCATTTTAGTTTCAGCCTTATCTTTTATCCACTGTTTTCAGTATTTTTGACTTTAAAAATACCAAAAAATTAGGAAAAATCTAGAAAAATCACAAAAACATTATAAAATTATAAAAACCACAAAAACATTTGATTTTCTGGAATTTAGTTATTTTTAGGTATTTTTATAAATACTCTATCCCTTCTTTTCCTATATTGTATATATATTCCAATATTAAAAAAAAGAAAATTAAAAAAAATATAAAATATAAAAAGAAAATATAAAATCAGAAAATTAAAAATCAAAATACAAAAATATAAAATTAAAAATTAAATAAAAAATATAACATTAAAAACCCACAAAAAAATAACATAGTAGACACTTGATCACATTCACACACTTTTGAGCAATTTTGCCCCGATCTATCCTTTCTGCTCCCTGTGTTCGACCTCTACAATACTTGCACCTATACACATCTTTGTTGTATAGTTATAATAAATTTTAACTCCGCACATTTACTTTCATTGCTTGATTTATCTGTTGTGGGTTAATTGTTGTTTTAATCCGAATTTCGCGTGGTCGATTCAGCGGCTGAGTTCCCGCCTTGTGTGGAACTTAAGACCACCGATTTTTGGGTTAAACAAATGGCGCCGTTGCCGGGGATCGACAACGCATAGATCAATTTTTGCTTTGTGCTTGTGATTGATCGTCTATTCCGCGGCTTTTCTTTTCGCTATTTTATTTTCATTGATATATATTGTTGAATTGTCTGACCACTCTCCTTGTTTGGATTTCTTGCGAGGAACGCGGATCGAGGGAGGAGCTCTCTTCCAGGTTCACCTGCGCACCCACGTGAGGCGACTTGACTTAGCACGAAGGCGGTCTAGGAGAGGATTTTGAAGACAATTCTATTCTTTTTATTTTATTGTATCTATTTTTGTAATTTAAGTGAGTGAGAGACCCATATTATTGTAATAATACAGGTACTCGGACATTAGACACTCGAGCCTAATTTCCAGGTGTCTGTTCACCTGGGGGCTCACCGTGGTTTTTACGGCTTTTCTTTGCATTTTTTATTTTGTTTTCTCGGTTTTGATTTTCTTTCTTTTGTGTGATTGAGCCCGTAGTTTTAGGATTGCTTGCGATAGATTAGGTCCAAACACATTAATCACCATTGCATGCTCCTATAGTATTGTTTGGAATTAGTCAAATTTAAACAGTTGATTCATCGTCTTTGACCCGCCGCGCCGCGAGCTCTCCCTGTCAAGCGCTTCTCCTGAACTCGATTTGTCGAGAGGAGGAGGGGTGAGCCTAGACCGGACTCCAGGGTTGAGGATTGGTGGTCAACTTGTGGTGCTTCCCGATAATAGCAATTTCGGAAACTTAGGACGATTTCATCGGCTTGCATTTGCATATAGATAGGTTTTAATTCTGCTGAGCATCCTTGCATGCAGAGTGCTAAAGGCAAGGTGAGCATTTACACTTTAGCATTCATCATCGTTTTGCCGCTTGCATTTCTTTTCTGCTCCTCTAATCTGATTTTGATAACCTAGGAGCTTAAAGGAATTGACTCCCCAATAGGATCATGCATTTCTCACTAAAAATCCAAAAAAAAGTGATAATCAATAAAATTGGGACTGCTAACATTACTCGACCTTAAAATCCACCAAAAAGGAAAAAATCTCTTGGGGCGAGTAATCCCCTCATTGTCTTCGCTTTTACTTGCTCGCGCACACACTAAGGATAGTGCCCAAATCCCATTCAGCCCCCTAAGTGTTTGCGCAATATTTTGACTTCTCACCTAACTCTAAAACAGACAAGCTAAAAAGATCGACTTTTTGATATCTACCGAGTTGAGTAGGTGAATTGAGAGTTTGTCTTGTTTTATTTTTGCTTGTGATTATTTGTGTGTGTCCTAGATCATCCCTGCGCATTTGCGCCTTTTTCTCACCTCTCTTGACTTGACCGTCGTGCTCTCCCGATCATTTCCTTTTGTTTCGAGATGGCTGACTGGAGCGTATTTTGTCCGGATTTTGCGGATCCCTCGTTCGCTCCAGCCGGTCCACCTCTCTTTTTCCAGGAGGACTTTGCTCCTGATTTTTGTACATATCCGACCAACCCACTATTTAAGGATTCGGACTTTGACCTTCACCAATCATTTCCACCACCATCACCCTCACATTTCGACAACCCGCTCTTCCTTGAGTATCCTGATCCGGAATGTGATTTTTGTCCACACCCACCGCCCACATTCGACTCACCCGATCTTGAGATTTTGGAGTCACCTTTCATGATATCCACACTTGAGACCTTGAATCAGATAATGGAGCATATGAATTCGAGGATCACTGATCTTACTAGTTTAAATAAGAACCAGAATGCCGCTCCATTCTTTGAGGATATGGATTCATTTGAGGATGACCATGAGAGCTTGCAATCGCCCAAAACACAAAAAAATGAGAAAAAATTAAAAACACAAAAAGATTTCGGGAGACACACGATCGAGTCGGACTGTGAGGAGAGCGCCCACTTGCCAGACTTTTTGACCACACATTCATTCACACCCGGTCCCACCTTTGACCCCGAGGATGTCGCTGTACAGACTGCTCATGGCATTCCTCGTGTATATGATGATTCCGACTTTCCTCCCTTGTATGGAGGAGGTCCAAAATTTCAAAAAAATGTTGACTGAACCCGAAGTGGTGGCTACTATTCATGAGATTATCCGTGCCCCACTTCAGCAGGCCATTACCAATTTATCTGCTCCTCTTCCCAAGAAGAGAAAGCGGGGGACAGATCTGAACGTTACATCTTGACCATGGCCACTGCCCACGCCATCACACACCGTCCCATTCATCGGAAGAGGAACACTGCCACACCTTTCATTAGCTGCACCATCTCTGACGACACATGTGATCACACTCTCCTCGATGGCGGTGCTTCGATTAGCATCATACCCTTCTCGCTGGTACAGTCTCTTCACTTAGGGCCTCTCAAGAAAACCAGGATGATCGTTCAGTTTGTTGATGGATCCATCAAGAGGCCGAAGGGTATCCTTGAAAATGCCGTCATTTCGATTCAGGGCACGAGCCACACAGTTGATTTTGTCGTATTGCCCATGGAGACCTCCACTGGGGGGCACTCTCCAATCATCCTGGGATGACCGTTCCTCGCCTCTGCGAGGGTCGTTATTGATAACGGATCAGGAGAGATTCGCTTCCGTCCTGCTGACGAGAGCGAAGTGTTGATCACCGCACCCACTACCGACCAGAGATCTGCACCTGATGTGTCCACACCTACCTTGGCTGACCTCGAGGACCATGACCTTGATGATACTATCAGAGAATTTTGCTGCTTATTGGATTCCACTGAGACCCGAGAACTCCTCCTTGTTGAGGAACACTCGGAAAGCATGGACCTCGACGTTCCTTCTTCTGGGACTTGGCGTTGTGTTGATTACATTCGTGGGATTTACATGATTGATACCATTGAGCGGAGGGCTGATTTAGAGACTAGACAGGACGTACATGTTTTGACTGCTTCCACTGATGAGTCCGCTCCTGTCCATGTAGATACTGATGAGACTAAGGCCGAATTTGATTTGATTGCTTTTCTTCGAAAATTCGGGCCTTTTGATGAAAAAGATGATCCGGTTGAGATTATAGAGGATGAACAGAGTTCGACTACTTCCACCGATGAGTTCGTTCCTTTTGGTTTTGACCCGGATGACACCTCGCAGGACGACTCCGAGTACACTACTTCCGATGATAATGAGTTCGTCCCATTTCACTTTGACACTAGAGAGACTCCGAAGGCCAGACCTGACCACACTTCTTCCACTAACCCGTCTGTGCCTTCACATCCTAGGTCCTTTGAGGACCTCCACTATGTCGACCCTGATCGGCTTCCGTCCAATGTGGACCCCGATGTCGACCTGCACCACACCAGATCCATTCCTCAGCGGTCCCGCAAGAAGGTTCGCTTTCAACCTTCTTGACCATTTGTATATCCATCTCTGTGTATATTCACTTTTGTGTACCTCCGTCCCTCTCCGTATTGCTTGTCCACCCATTCTCGTGTTTGCCTTACTTAGGACGTACTTTGTCCTAAGTATAGGGGGGTGGACGAGCCGAGTGTTCATTCGTCGTTCCGTTGCGTCACTCCTGTTGTTGCCTATACTTAGGGCTTCTTTTAACCTAAGTATAGGGGGAGTGATGTGTACATCCTCACGATCTCTTCTTCCACTTTCATCTCTTTTCTTCTTTTCTTCTTTTCTTCTTTTCCTTTTCTATCGTCTGTATCTATCAAAAGGTGTCACCCCTTGTAAACAGTCTTCTATACTTAGGACGTACTTTGTCCTAAGTATAGGGGGTGTGCACCCCGAGTTTTCATTCATTTCGATTCTCTCCATTGTATCCTCTTCTTGTCTATACTTAGGGATATCTTACCCTAAGTATAGGGGGAGACAATCTGAGTATGATCTGTTCATTACCATCCCTGACCCTCCCTGCTTTGTGTACAGTCTGCTATACTTAGGATTATTTGATCCTAAGTATAGGGGGGACGGTCAACTTCTCATTGGTTTATTCGTTCATTTATTCATTCTTTAGATTTTCCTATACTTAGTACGAGTTATGTCTTCTCTTTTCTCTCCGATCTATGAGGACATAATTCAAGCTAAGTATAGGGGGGTCGTATATACTACGTATATACTTTAGCCATAACTCGTACTTTCGTATTTTCTTAATAATATGGCTAATAATTCATTAAAATTCATTAAAATCCTTAATAAAAAGATGTTATCATTAATCAAATTCTTTTTGTATTTACTGATTAATAAATCAGGTGAAAATGTTTTTTTGCAAAATATTTGAAAAATAGTTTGAAAATCTTCTTGAAAAATCTTTTGAAAACTATTTTGAAAACGTTTTGTTACATGTTTTCAACCTTTGTAAAAATGTATGGTTTACAAAAATTTATTTTCTTTGTGTGAAATAAAATGTTTGAAAAATGATTTGCAAATGGTTTGAAAAATGGTTGCAAAAATATTTTGAAAAATCTATATATACTGTTTTGAAAACCTCTGCAAAATGATTTTCAAATGCGTGTACATGTTTGTAAAAATGTTTGTAAAAACTATTTTGGACTATAGTTTGCAAAAATTGTGTGAAAAGCTTGTGTCAAATAAGTTTGATTAATATATACATCATACCAAAAATCCACTATATACATATCTATAAAATTGACCACTTACCCTTGTAAATTCTTAAAATCCACTTCTTATATATATAAAAAGCATTCCCGTGTACATATTTTTAACCCAGCATTTAGCAAAAATCTTCTTGTTTTCCAAATTTCTAAAAACATTTGCAAAATTAAAATCCAAAAACATTTGAAAAATCTTTGTGGAAAAAAATGCATCTGCATAAGCATCATCATCATCTTTTCAAAAATCCATAAAAAGTTCAAAATCCTTGAAAATTGCATTACAAAAATATTTTCTGCATAGCATTGCATAGCATTCGCATTTTTCGGATTGAGTTTGATAGTTGAACAAGTCTAAGTAAAATCTGGAGATTGGAGCTTGATTGGACCTTAAAAATCTACCTAATAACAGGAGCCTTATAGGAACTGGGTTTGAGGTACTTCAGGTCTAGTTGACTTAATTCTTTGAGGATCCCGGGACTTGGTTCAATGGATTCTCGACTACCTAAGTAGAGTATTTCGAAGCACACGCATGAATCTTGTTGATAATGACCTAACTTGGACACCTGCACCTTTCACATGGCTCAACTCAGTTGGAGTGGTGAGGGGATTGGATTTGCCGGTATGAGACGCACACAAGTGGAAACATTTGTCCTCCTCTAGGGAGGGAAGTGCACCCCAACCCGTCCAGTGATGAGGAAGTCTAAAGACAGGAGAGTGTGGGTTGCAATAAAGCTTCAAAAGAGGGATAGTCTACTGGCTCAAGAGGAAAAACTCCTTATGTAAATGCTGTTGTATATAGTATTAAAAAAAAAGGAGTTCAGGCATGTACAAAAATAAAAAGCCTGCAAAGTATGTACAAATATTGTAAAGTTAATAAGCAAGCTTGAGTTCCAAAGTCAAATATGTGAGCATGTAGCTGTATGACTTGACTACACTGGTTTTGCATCCCAGGATAGGTAGCTACACTGGCTACCATCCATTCATCTCTTCACCCCCTCCTCTTGAGTTGGTTGCCACTTGAACTTAGAAGGGAATACCCCGCTCCTCGAGGATGGAGTCATTTGATTGGGGAATCATTGGGTTGTCATGTTGGAGAAGTCAGTCTCTTTGTCATTCTAGTTGGGGAGAGCCACTATCATTTACACTGTACGAGTCAGATTCATAGTCGTAAGGGTTTGCGTATGAGTTGAGGTATTTCTGACCTGGCTATTGAGGAGACTTGGACAGAGTTTGGGATTCTCAGGGACTGTTGGATTTCAAATTCGGTTCTCACTAAGGTTCCGCCCGCACTAAAATTCCGAAGGTCCTACTTAAGCTCCAAACTTTGATTTTGTGAAGACAAGTTTGATCATTAAACTAAATCCAATTTCTTCTTTTTCTTTTCTTTGTTTTTCTTTTCTGCACTTATTGCATAAGAGTTTGCTAGGGACTAGCAAAGGCAAGTATATGGGGATGATGAATTGACGTTTCATCATCTTTATTCTATCATTTTGGCCTTAAAAACCCTAGTAAATGCGTGTAAATAGGCTTAATTCATGCACTTTAGCATTCATGTATATGTGTGTAAATATTGTATAAAATGCGGTTTTTAAAGCCAAAATTATAGAATAAAGAAAAGAAAAGAAAAAGAATAAAATATTGTAAATATTTTATGACTCAAAAACCCAGAGACCTAGGCATCTTGATGAATAGGTCGACAAAGAATAAAGTAGGGGGAGATAAGGGCCAAAATACAATACAAATACCTATTCTTTTTATTCATTCTTTATTCATTTTGGGACCTATTTTTGGTTCCACTTTTTATACCTCAAATAAAGAAACTTTGTACATGAAGTTGTAGATAATTAAATAAAGAAAAATATAAAATTGATTTCACTCAAAAATAATACACAGATAAAAAGTTATAGTCTGAATAAAAATTCAGAATCCCAACTTCCCAGACCCATATCTCACAAATGAAAACTCCAAATGCATCAAACTCACCTTTAATTGTATATAATTCAAAATAAGCTATTTAATGGCGGTGGTTTCGCATTTGGCGGAGCTACGGTTTGAAAGTTGAGTTTTGGACCCTCATTGTATACTTGTACAGATTAAAATATTCAATTTATTATTTATTCATTATTTTTTGTATTTTTATATTTTTATAATTCTGTAAATATTACTTATAATATATTTGTATATTAAAATCAGAATAAAAATACAAAAGAAACATAAAATAAAATACTTGTATATATTATACACAGGTATAATACCTGTATACATACCTGCATAATTCACACTTTTATTTTATTAAGTGTATAAAACTCTTCAGAAAAATAAAATAAAAATATATTTAAATATATAAAAATATTCTATAAATTTATAAAATAATAAACAAAAATAAATAAATTAAGTACATAAAATAAAAATAAAATACTTAAATATATAGATATATACCTATAAGGGGTATAAATGGTAACTTGTAATTACACACCCCATAAAAATAACTAAAAATCACTATAAAATAATTCATAAAATAATAATCATTTTTTATTCAATAACCATAACTTAATAAATTGATTTGCTATTTTTAATTGATTTTACAAGTGTTTTTTCCAGGGATTTTCCTGGTTGGTCCACGTGGACCAACCAGGTGGAAGTTGACCACTGGTCAACTCCCTGGTTCTTGTTACAGCCTGTCAGAATGCGTTTTGTCCCGATTTCTCGGAATTTTAGAGCTCGCATCGTGCACATTTTGACCTTGGGCCCTTCTTCACTTGTTCTCCCCATATAACCACCATACACGCCCAGTACTTGCATTGGTCTTTGGATCGAAGATTCGCTCGATAAGCCTCGATCTTCATGCCGTCTTGACCATCTCTCTGCCCAACGTTCTGAAAGTTGTCAGACTACGTTTTTTGGCGTTTTCTCCGAATTTTGGAGAGCGCGTCTTTCACCATTTGGCATTGCTTCCTTCTTGACTTTTGTTCACCATATATTGAGGATACACGCCCATGGATGTTTTCAGGGAGTGCATCACTGGTGTGCTCCAGAAGCACCGTTCTTTGTGCCCCGTCGGCCATCTTCTTCAAAAACCACCAACTTTTCCATTTCGAACTTGAACCCCTCTTGACCTTGTTCTTGGCTTCCTTAGGCAAGCTCCGGATTGAGCTTGGTGACAGCAACCTCTCCAGCACCCCAGGGGAGCACGGCGAGGTCTTGAGCGGAGCTTCCACCCATCTCCGGCCAACCGACCGTTGAGGTTTTATCTCAGGTCTACACCTTTGAGGTTTGCATTTTCTTTAGTTTTTTTTATTGTATTTTCTTGATCGCAGTAGTTGTAGGATCACGTTCCCACCTTCCATTTCGCACGAGATTCGTCCGCTCACTCTTCGCCAAGCTCCGGCGAGCTTCTCCTTCACCGTTCCCCACCATTTTTTGCCACATGGAGGTGCTCGGCATTTTGCCCGTGCCCTCCTCAACCTTTTTGTAGGTCGCGGGAGGCAGCAGACCCCCTCTGGAGGGTCGATTTTGAGGGATTCGAGGGACCTGGACCCCAACGTATTCTTGGACGTCGCCACGGAGCATCAGCGCTCTCCGAGCCATTTTGGCTCCGTCGGTGGACCAAGGAACCTTCCAGGCGTCGTTTGTAGCCTTCTGTGATGAAGAAGGAGGCCGGGGCACCGCCTGATCGCCGATCGAAGCTCATCTTCGGCCATGTTCTTCCCTGTTCTTCCAGGGAGGTCCACGTCCGTTGGATCAAGCTTTGATCCCAGAATCGCCGCTAGCCGTTCGATCGCCAGTGTTTGGGTATTTTGTGCTTTTGACCCGGTACCTTTTTTTGTTTAATATTCAGCACTGAATCATTTATTTGCTGTGTTATATCTTTGTAATATTTGTAAAAACGACCCCACATTTTCTTTATCTAAATTTCAGTCCAAGTCCACGTAGGCCGACAAAACTTGGTGATTTTGCAACCAGACCCTCGTGGCTTTGGTTATTTTGCATTTGATCAGATACTATTATTAAGAGTAAAACTTTTTGGCAAATTTGCATATTAGCCCTTGAACTTTGCTCTATTTACATTCATACCCTTATTAGGCCTTGTATTTTTTTTGTATGCTTTCCCTATTTATTTCATGCATCTAGAAAATTCGAAAAAATCTCGAAAATAGATTTAAGCTCCTGCTGCATTGTTCTTTCACGCCAATATTTTTATTTATAATTTTGATTCTTTTTAATATTTATAAAAATAAAAAATACACATTTTCAGCACTGTTTGCGTCATAAAATTCCTAAAAATTATAAAAATACTCCAGAAAAATCCCCTAATAATATATTCTGTCTAATTTAGTTTTTTTAACTCCAGACCAAAAATCATTAAAAAATACAAAACCAAACTCCTAAAAAATGCAAAACCTTAAAAACCTTTATAAAATTCGTAAAAATTCTACAAAAATCCTAAAAATGCAATTTCAGTTTTTGTATCTTCTCTGATTCATTATCTTTCAACCAAGATTAGATTAAGGAATTTTGAACACCATTTGATATTTTTCATCCTCATTTTAGTTTCAGCCTTATCTTTTATCCACTATTTTCAGTATTTTTGACTTTAAAAATACCAAAAAATTAGGAAAAATCTAGAAAAATCACAAAGAACATTATAAAATTATAAAAACCACAAAACATTTTATTTTCTGAATTTTAGTTATTTTTAGTTATTTTTATAATTACTCTATCCCTTCTTTTTCTATATTGTATATATATTCCAATATTAAAAAAAAGAAAATTAAAAAAAAATAAAAAATATAAAAAGAAAATATAAAATCAAAAAATTGAAAATCAAAATACAAAAATATAAAATAAAAAATTTAATAAAAAAATATAAAATTAAAAACCCACAAAAAATAGCAAAGTAGTCACTTGATCACATTCACACACTTTTGAGCAATTTTGCCCCGATCTATCCTTTCTACTCCCTATGTTCTACCTCTAAAATATTTGCACCTATACACATCTTTGTTGTAGAGTTATAATAAATTTTAACTCCGCACATTTACTTTCATTGCTTGATTTATCTGTTGTGGGTTAATTGTTGTTTTAATCCGAATTTTGCGTGGTCGATTCATCGACTGAGTTCCCGCCTTGTGTGGAACTTAAGACCATCGATTTTTGGGTTAAACAAATACATGCTTAAATCTATGAATTGTTGTGGAAATGATCTCTATTTTTGTCTTTTAAAGTGGTGAATTACTCATTCATCAGATACCCAAGGAGGTTGTATCTGATAGATATTCATAATTTACATCACGCTCTTGAAGAGAGTTCATGAGAGTCTTGAGTATGGAGCTACATCTAAGTTCATCTTACTGTCCACAGACAAATATGCAATCTAAGAGGATTGTTCAGACCTTGGAGGATTTGTCGCATGCATATGTTTGTTGAGTGGAAGTGATCATGCAAGTATTACCTTCCATTGGCTGAGTTGAGGCCTTGTGTGGGAGGAGATGCATCACCCCTTTGTGTTGGTCAATTGTGGCTGATAGTACATTTTATACCCCATATATCATAGAGGAGACATCAAGGGTTGTGGATATTGTCAGTAGGAGATTACTGACAACACTGTGTCATAAAGAGAGTTATGCCGAACAATGGCATTATGACCTCAACTTTGATGTTGGAGACTTTGTTTTCTTGCAAATGTCCCTGATGATGGGCATTTAGAGGTTTTGTATTAGAGGTAAGCTAACACCACATTTTGTGGGACTCTTTGAGATTTTAGCCCAAGTTGGGAAGGTGGCTAACAAAGAGGCCCTCCCCAGACTTATAAAGCATGGATGACGTGAAGGGAGTTGATTTAATAAAACCGAATCAATCATCGAGGAAGCATAGAGATCACATCGTATGCGATCTAGGTCAACTAGTTGCATGAGTCAATGGGGCAATAGAAATAAAAAAATTCGATGGAGCCATATGGCTTGGGAACCTTTCCCAATCCATTCTATCAATATCACACAAGTATTAGGCTTATCTCTTAAAGCATGTTTGTGATCTTGCAATATCTAAGTGAAGAGACCTCTTGTCTCGAGTTTGATCTGACATAGACAACACTTACAAGCACATGGATGAGATGTGTACCCGCAATCCTAGGTGATGATCCTATCAGAGAACCTATTGATTTCGTCATACGAATTCCATCATCTTCCTCATGAGCATGAGGCATCAAAGAAGATAGAGATACACGAGTAGTCGATCCGACAATGCAACGGTAACACGCCGACGCTCTCCACAAACCCTAGAGTAGACAGCCACTTAGGGTTGAGGAGAGCCTATGGGTGTGTATGAGAGAGAAATGCAGAGAGAGATTTTGTTGCTTCAACTTGTGTGTTGGATTGTGTACGGAAAATCCTAGGGTTTTCTCTTCTCTTATACAAAATTGGATGTCTAGGATGCACTCGTAATTGAAACCAATGGCCTATATTGTGTTGCAATGATTTGCAACAATAATTAATTAATTTAAAAGAAATAAATATAGTGAAGACATTCTCCAATAAATTTAATTCTACTTAAGTCAAATTAATGTGGAATAATACGGAAGAGGAGAGCTCCTTCCCAGTTTGGGTGGACGTCCGCCATGGCGATTCTCTCCATGTGGTTGTTGAAGAAGTGTAAAATGCCCTTTGCTAATATTGTCATACTCTTGTAGTCAGACAAATAAGGATTATTCAAAAATCGCTTAATTTAGTATTTAATGAAGTGTAAAAGCGGTCCAATTTATTTTATTTGGGAAAGCCTAAGGTCGATTATAGGGAGGCAACTGTCTCCTTCGGACAAATTTTTAGATAATTTAGAGACATGTTTTCGAGTAAGATTTTTTTATGTTTGTAATGCAATTAAAATGCAAATGCAATGTGTTGATAATTAAAAGGGTTTAATTGCAAATTATGAATCAAATTAACTCCAAAAATTCTAAAACTTGATCATAATTTTAATGCATGCAAAATTATGCTCCTGTGAATTTTGGTAATTTTCAGTCAAAATGTTTTTCTTTGAATTAAACAATGCAAGAAGTGTGATCTATAGTAATTGAATTTTAATAAATACCAATTACATATTTTTTCAAAGATAAAATTATCCTAGATAAGTCTAAATGAGAAGTATCTAGAATAATTTTTATTTCATAAATATGTTAAGTGGTTGGTGAACTAAAAATCAATTATGTAATAACAACATTATTTATTCCAAGCAAAGAATGCATGCAAATGGCTTGAATTTTGGGCACATTACAAAGAGTAATTATCTTCGGACAAATTTGAATGAATATTCACAAGATATAGAATTAAATATTCTATAATATGCAACTTTTGGAATATAAATATAAAAAAAGAATGTTTAAGATGATGACCAACGATAAGGGTCTAAAAATGAAAATGAAATTAGAATACAAAATAAAATACAGAGATGTGCCTCTTTATTTACCTAAATCTGCGAGGGGTGCTATTGTAATTTTGCTAAGCCATAGGAGCCTCTTTGTAAATTACCCTTAGGTGGGGGTACACGTGATTTTCTAAGAACTAGAGGACTTCGATGCAATTCTACCCCAAGAGCATGTACGTTACGCGTGATACAGAGTTCTCTTTGCTATTTTTAAGACATGGAGAGGATTGACTATAGTTTTCGCCAAAGGCACGTGCTGGGGCACGTGAAGGGTTTGTTGATATTTCTGGACACCGCGGGTGGCTCAACCGTAATTTATCCCACCACACATGGCGCACGTGAGGTTACTGAGGTTCGGATGGCGGCATAGGCTCGGGTCCACAAGACTTGTACGTGGTAGCTCGTGATGGCTTCGGTTGCACCTTAGACATGAGGTTTAAATAGCATGTCTAGAGAGTAATCTGGCGCATCCAACAAAGAGTGACCTAATGCGGAGGTTTAAGCGTGAATGGATGATGAGGATGCCTTCCATTCTTGATCTTGTAGTACTTTTTACTCCGTTCTGAGAGGTTCTTCCTTCTTGAAGTTGACTGGGTGGCTCCGATGTTCTTGGTCTGCAACTCTGGAAGGGGAATGGGGTGGAAGTTATGATGGGCGGTGGAGGATCGGAGCTAACCTCTGGCTACGATTAGGCCGGAGATGGAAGATTGCGTAAGGATAGAAGAAGAAGTGAGGTGGAAGTGAAGATGGATGTATTCGATAATAGTGGTGATGATGTCTAGACGGGGATGGACGAAGCTCGAGAATGGGTGAAGACGAATATGAAGTATGAAGGTGTGGATTAATCAGACTCGCCTATTGATTGGAAGTACAAAAGCCCTCTCCAGGTTATTGCCTCACTGTGGGCGAAGCACGGTGTAGCTTCATTGTTCTGGAAGAGAAACAACATAAGGCATTCCCCTTGTGGATCTCTCCTAGTAATGAACTTCGTCAAAGACAAGGGCGATGTCATCACCGTTGTCTCAACTCTCTATCTCTAGGAAGATAATGGTGGATCCTCGATGCAGGAGGAGCTCATGGTGCTTTTGAGGGTGTTTGGTTAGAGCTAGCGAGAGGTGTGACGAGGCATTGGTGACATGGAATAGATGTGAAGAATAGGGCTTGGTCGAAGAGGAAAGAGGGTGAGCCGCATTCGTTGAAGGGTGGTCAATGGGATGCTCAACTGTGAGTGGAGTAGTGCGACACATGGCAAGGAGAATATGAAAATAAAAGGAAAAAACAAAAAAAGAAAAGGAATTAATTGAGACCATTGGATGAAGCACACTTCATCCCACAGTACAGAAAAAGGGCAGTTAAGAGGGATTAAGTGGGGGGCCACATGGCGGCTCCTAAAGCTGCCACCTGTCACCTTCATAAAGTTCAGAAAATAAACTTAAAGAAAAAAAAATAGAAAACAATGTTAAATAAAAAAGTCATCTCCATGAAAATTATTCATCTTAATGAGATCTACAATTTTTTGCAACCAAAATCAAAAGAAGTCATTTGTACAAAATGTATTTTTGATAGTGTTTTTTGCACATAGAATACCAATTTTTTTAGGTTTTGCAATTTTGTATGATTTTTAATTATAGAAAAAAATGAAAATAAAATCTAATAAAAATATGTATACATTAATCTAATTGTTTGTAGTTTTTAATGGTTGATAAAATAAATAAATCAAATAAGAGTGACTTATGTGTAGAATATATACAGACTCAAAATTGTTTTTTTATTTTTAATATTTTAGATTTGTAATTTTTCATATTTTTAAACATAAATCAAAGAAAATAAATGAAAAGGAAATAATTTAAAAATAGTTAATTATGCACATAAAATGATAAGTAAAAATCAGTCAATATATACAATACACAATGAGGATCCAAAACCCAAGTTTCACATAATGGACACCGATTCTTTTGAATTTGGACTTGATTTGTAGATAATTGAATGTACATTAATTCAAAAGTGAGTAGGGCTTCATATGAGACTGTATGTATAAGATATTCGATTTTGTAGCTTTTTGTCTCAAAACTATGGTTTGGGTTTATTTGACAAATATATAAGTAAGTAATTTTCAATTATTTTTCATTTATTAATGTTAGTAACGTGTACATAATGGAGTTGATTTTATTGTATTTGGAGGTAGTATAAAATAAAGAAAAATATGGGAAGTTTGTTAATTTATAGTTGATTATTTAAACAGAAATTATGGCCTCTTATTACTACAATTATGAATGCTAAAATATGGATATTATTTATAGATTCATGAATGATAAGAATGCAATATTAGTGTTTAAATACAATTTATCATTTGGGAATAAAGCTATATTTTCATCTTTTAAAGTGATGAATCATAGATTCAGCAACCCCCTATACTTAAACCTTGCTCGTGCCCAAGCAACTAAAATGAATACATAAGTGAAATAAATTTGGGTTCCACACCAAGGTCATGAATAAAAGGTGAAAATGGAGCTTGACTTGACCTTTGCATTAATAATGTGGCGGAACTCCTCCTAAAAATAAGGGTTTTAAAAATAATGGACTCTAAGTTATACAAGTCATCATCCAGATCTGACTTAGAAGTCATCTTAGATCAACCCCCTACAAAAGCATCCCATATGAACAATGAATAACTGTCTCTTGTATGTGAGGGTTGTTATCTCTTCCCATCCAAGATGCCGAACTACCATGCAATCTCCTTCTCCAATAACTCACCTCGGGGAGTCAAGTATTTCCTTCTAAGTTCACGTACATGCTAGTTCACAATTAATAAGGGGGATAAGTCTAAAAGAAGGGGAAAAGTACTAGAGTATGACCAGTGTAGTCACATCTCATGTGAACATGGCAAGTGTAGCCAAGTCTCTACCAAAATTTGCAGGCTATCTAAAACTTGGATCATTGTGGTCAATGATGTACTTTAGGTATTGGCTTCTTTTTTATTAAGAATTGCGTTCGCTATGAGATGAATATCCATTTTATCATCTTTATTCATCTATTTTGGCTTAAAATCTCTTACAACATACTTGTAAAATAGCATTAATTATCATTATTTAATAATCCATATTCATATGTAAATAATGCATTATTATTATTATTTTAACCTAAAATAAATAAAGAAAGAATAAAGGAAAAAGAAAGAGAAAGAAGACCATATATATGAAATAAATATGTGATGATCCTAACCCCGAGAGTAGGTGAAGACTTGATTTAATCGACAAGGAATAAAGTAGGTAGAGATAGGGTCATTAATATTAAAAAATCTAGAAAATCAATTTCACTTGTATATATTCATCATTGTTCCAAATGTATAGATCTTCTACTATTTTATTTATCATTAATTCAATCTCAAATGTAAATACTTTCTTCTTGAAACTTGTATGTAAAAACATATTTTAAATAATGAAATTAACTCTAAAAAAATCCTTGTACAAAATAAGAGAAACAACACTTCAAAAAAAGTCATAAATCTAAATCTAAAAGATCAATATCTACTCCATACAGTCTCAAAATAAATGAAATTCACTTTCATTGTGTTCAAAATTAAATAAGCTTTAAAATGAAGTGGTTTCATAAAAATTGGAGTTAAGATATGAAAGTCGATTTTCTGGAGTGCTATTGTACAAAGTTTTCTATATTGTCCTCTTATATATACACACATATCGTATTTTTATTATTTTGTACATATTTTATGTTACTTATATAAAATACTAATAAAAAATCAAAAGCGAACATAAAATAACTATATTTATATTATAGGTATAATGTGCCTCTATTGTACATATGTATATTTATTTAACCATTAATAAAATTAATAAAAATGAACAAAAATATATCTAAAATCCTCTAATTATTATGTAAGTAAATAAAATATAATATAATACATATTTTTGTCAAAAATAATTCACTAAATTTATGTATGTTGTATATATAAGTATTTTATACCTATGAATAAATATTTTATTTATTTTAATCTTATTATTTAATTTATTTAGTTCCTAAAAAATCACTAAAAATAGTTTAATAATTTATAAACATTATTTTTTTGAAATTTTTTAAATTTAAATCTTTTTTCTATATTTTTTTGTAGTTTTGTTTATGTTCGATGTTTTGTCGTTTAGTTCTCAGAACCATTCAAGTCTAAGCTCCGATTGGTCGGACCTGAGTCTGTTGACCCAGGTCAACTCTCCCATTTGACTAAAAAACCCGAATAAACGTCTGACTTGCCTTCTTCCCAAAATTTTCATGCTTAGATCCAATCACCTACTCCATCAATCCTTTCCCTTAATAATTTCCATACACTAAACACCTATGCCCGATTAAAATTTCGCCTCAAATCATCTCGGTTCAGATGCCTTTCCTTTTTGAAATTTATCCTTTTTCCAGATCTATAAATAATGCTCCAAGGCCTCCTTCTCTTTCTGATTCATTTTTCCCTTCTTATTCAAGCTTGAGCACCTGTATAGATCGAGTAGCGACATGACTTGATACATCCTGGGATGGAATCTCAAACTCATTAGAACTTCAAGAGCTCCATATTGGTGATGGATCTCATTTCCACTGATTCTCACGCGCTCCTGGTGGGGGCATGACTATTCCCATCACTGCTATATCAGTATAGGTGCTCAAGATTAGGGTAAGAAGGGCAAAAAATAGATTAGAAACAAAAGGAGGCCTGGGAGCATTATTTATAGAGCCGGTGAAAGGGTGAATTTCAAAAAGTAAAGACACATGAACCGAGGTTATTTGAGATGAAATTTTAAGTGGGCGTGGGTGTTTAATGTATGGAAATTATACATGTATAGGATTAGATGGAGTAGGTGATCATATCTGAGCATGAAAAATCTAGGTAGAAGGCAAGTCAAATGCTTATTCAGGTTTTTAAGTTTAATGGGAGAGTTGCTCGGGTTAACAGACCCAAGTCTGACCAATCAGAGCACAAACCCGAATGGGTCCCAACAGTAAACGATAAAACACCAAAAATAAATAATATTAAATTGAAAATAAATAGAAAATGGATTTAAATTTAAAAAATCAAAATAAATAATATTTATAAATTATTAAACTATTTCTAGTGATTTTAAAGAATTAAATAACTTAACTAATAAGTTCAAAATAAATTAAAACCTTTATTCATAAGTATAAGATACCTATATATATAATATACATAACTTTAATTAATTTTTTTACAAAAATATGTATTATTTTTTACTTTATTTATTAACAGAATAATTATAGGATTTATATTTTTATTTTATTTTCATGAATTAAATTAATGGGATAAATAAATATACAAATGTATAATAGAGGTACACTATACTATAATAAGAATACAATTATTTTATTTTGATTATTTTCACTTTTGTTATTCTTATTTGTATTTTATATAAGTAACATAAAATATATACAAAATAATAAAAATACAATATGTGCAAAAAATAAGAATAAATAAATAAATGAGTACAAAATAGACAACTATGTACAGTATCACTCCAAAAAAAAGACTTTCACATCTTAACTCCAATTTTTATTAACCACCTTCATTTTAAAGCCTATTTATTTTTGTACACAATGAAAGTGAGTTCAGTTTACTTTGAGATGGTATGACGTAGATATTGATCTTTCAATTTTAGCTTTAGATCTTTTTAGAGTGTTCTTCTCTTATTTTGTACATTGTTTCTTTTTCCAATTATTTGTACTATTTAAAATTTATTTTTATGTACAAGTTTCAAGAAGAAAATATTTTTATTTGACATTGAATTAGTGATAAATAAAATAATATACGATGTATACATTATGATTAATGATGAATATTTGCAAGTGAAATTGTTTTTCTTTTGGAATTTTTTAAGATTAATGACCCTATCTCGCACTACTTTATTTCTTGTCTATTAGGTTAAGTTTTGACCTACTCTTAGAGTTAGGATCAACCTATATTTATTTCATATATACATTCTTCTCTCCTTTATTCTTTTTTTTCTTTATTTCTTTATTTAGAGTTAAAATAATGATAATAATACATTATTTACATATGAATATGGATTATTAAAGAATGATAACTAATGTTATTTGCATGTGTTTTGTAAGGAATTTTAAGCCAAAATAGATGAATAAAGATGATAAAATGGAGATTCATCTTCCACCTATACTTTTCCTTTCTAACCCCTTACAAACACTTATTTGAATATTAACTGAATAAAAATAAAGGAAAATAAAGAATTTAGAACAATTTTAATTTTTAAACTAATCTTCATAAATTAAAAATATGGAGCGCGATCAGACCTTTGGGTTATTAGTTTGGCAGAACCTTATTGGGAATAGGATTTAAGACTTAATAGCCTTTAAGTTCCACAAGTCTTTATTTAGTTCGCCTCGATAGTCAGGTCAGAACAAGTCTTCATATGCAAATTCTGATGACTATGAATCTTACTTGTACTGTGAATGTTAGATATAGCTCCCTACATCTGAAATGATAAAAAACAACATTCTCTAGTAAGGTGACCCTAATTCCCCAGTGTAGCAACTCTTTCCTCGAGAAGCGAAGTATTTCCTTCTAAGTTCAGGTACATGATGTATGTACAATATAAATGGCAGAAGATATAAGAATAATAAATAATTGGAGTGTGACCAGTTTGACCACATCTCCTTATGAAGCTTAACCAGTGTAGCCAAGTCCTTACTAAGATATGCATGTCCTATGAAGCTTGGACCATTATGGTCCTGTATGTATATTTGGTATAATGACTTCTTTTGGTGTAAAATATTGTTGCACTGCATCGATCTTTTATGCCTCGACTAATATAGAATATTTTATTCTGCACATGTTTTAGGGTCTTAGAAAAAATTTTGCCAGCAGACCATCCATCATCTAAAGCTTTATTTCAACCCTCAACATTTTGTATTTAGAGTCCATGCCACTAGACTAGGTTGTACACTAGCCACTTGAAGTGATTGTGTATGTTTCCATTCACGTGCATCTCTAGCTAGTGGATTCTGCCCTGACCACCTCATCTGTGTTGAGCTACGTGCAAGGTGCTTGTCCAAGTTAGGTCACTGTCTAAAAGAATCATGCATGTGTATAGAGATATTCTACTTAGACCAATCCAAATGACATGTGAACATAATCTTATGAACTCAAAGAATTAAGTCGCTCGACCTGAAAAGTCTCAACTCTAGTTCCTATAAGGTTCCTCTGAAATTAAGTGGATTAAGGTATTAACCAAACTCCATTCTTCAGACTCTATTCCATACTACTTTAATCATCAATATCATTCTGAAATAAGCAAATGGAATGATTTTTTTACTAAAAAGAATTTTCTAATTTAAACTTTTTATGTGATTTTTAAAGAGCTTTTGCATTTTTTATGAATTTTAGACTTTTTCAATTTTTTATGTATTATTATTTTTCCCTTTTTAATAGAGTTAGAAAATTAGATGTATTTACAAAAATCAACAAGGATTCTATACACATTTAAAAGAATTATATACGAAAATATACAAGAATTATACAAAATTTATACAAGATTTTATTTACATAAAGAATGTTAATTACAAATTTTATATACAAATTTTACAAAGAGGGTTTTATTTATAAGAGAATTTTACATACAACTTTATTAAAGACTTTTATATACAAGTTTTAAATAAAAATTCTATTAAAGAATTTTATATGCATAATTTACAAATTATTACAAGTTTGTTTACACAAAAAATTTACAACAGGTATATACACACATTTTACAACACAAGTTATTTTTATACAAGGTTGGAAAATAATTTTACAAGACTAGTTTACTAAATATTTTTACAAAACCTTTGCAAAATATTTTACAAATATTTTACAAAGGATTTTATAAATAATTTATAAACTAAATTTTTGAACATTTTACAAATAGTTTACAAACGAATATTTTTACAACAAATAATTTTATGAAAATTTTTACAAATAAAATGATTTTTAACATTTTAGAACAATTTGTACACAAATAGTTTTATAAGGAATTTTTTACAAAAAGTTTTCAAATAATTTACAAAATGATTTACAAAATATTTTTACAAAAGTAGTTTTATAAAATTTTTACAAAATTCTTTTATTCCACTTTTATTAGCTATATTAATAAACACACAAAAGTACGAGTTATGGCTAAAGTGTATATATATATTAATAATATACGACATGCCCTATACTTAGCTTGAACTATGTCCTCATAGTGACCAAGAAGTGACAACAGAAGACATAACTCGTGCTAAGTGTAGAAAAGCGAAAATAATCCTATACTGCAATGACTCAAAGAATACACAATAAAATAAATAGAAATCTGTCTCCCCCTATAATTAGGGTTAAGTAATCCTAAGTATAGAAGACTGTACAAACGGGGAAGACCAAGGAAAAGAATGCACAAACTTGACAACTCGACTTGTACCCCTATACTTAGCATAAAAGATCCCTAAGTATAGAAAAAGAATCAACAAGTTGAGGGATAAGCAAGAGAGCAGAAGAAAATAAAATGAAAATAAAGAAGAATGAAATTAACGAAATCACTCCTCCTATACTTAGGGAGAATGATCCCTAAGTATAACTAACAACATGAGTGATGAAACAAAATGAAAATAGAACAACTCAAGTCATTCACCTCTCATAAACTTAGGATCTAGTCATCCTAAGTATAGAACACACACATGGAAAAGAGGTGAATGATAACAAATGGAAGAAAGAAAGAATAAAACGAAAGGAATATATACAATACAAAAATAAACTCATGTACAATATGAAGAAGAAGTCAAAGAATCATCGTCTGATACCACATGAATGGAATCCATGATGAACATGCATTTCATCATCTTTATTCATTTATTTTAGCTTAAAATCCCTACTTAAACACATGCAAATATTAATAAATAAAGTTTTTATTATTATTTAGTCTTTTGTATATATTGTATAAAAATCATTCTTAACCTAAAATAAATAAATAAAGAAATAAAGGGAAAATAAAAAATAAAGACAATATATATGCAATAAATACATGCTGACTCTGACCCCGAGAGAAGGTTAAGAATGGGTATGATCTATAAGTAATAAAGTAGGGGGAGATATGGCCACTTGTAGAAAAATAAATGAAATCAAATTCCATTCATTATTCATTAATTGCACAACACTATTATTTTGTATAGAAATTCCTTATTGTATTTTATTTAACATTCATTTCATCTCAAATAAAAATGTTTTTTCTAGGAAAATGTACATAAAATAAGTTGAAAATATAAAAATAATTGCAAGAATAATCATTGTACATGGTGTAAATAATGACACTTTGAAAAAAGTCACAACACCAAACTTGCCAGACCCATCCATAAAAACTCAAAATAAAGCAAACTCACTTTTATTGTACTCTATATAAAATAAGCTTTAAAATGAAAGTGGTTTTGGTTCGGTAGAATCGGAGTTAAGATGCAAAATGTGACTTTTAGAGTGTATTGTATATTGTGCCTATACGTTATATTGCTTGAATATATATTTATTCCATGTATTTTATGTATGTATTTGTTCATATTATATTTTTAACTATTTGTAAATATTATGTTTTATACAAGAAAATAAAAATAAAAATTACAAAAACCAAATTCACAAAAATAAACTATTGTATATATTATACATGTACCACTATGTATATATTGTAGATATACCTATTAATTTAACTTAATAACTTATTTCGTAAAATAAAATAAAAATATAATTAAAATCCTTATTAAATGCCGTAAATAGATAAAATATTAAATTATATAATTAATTTTTTAAATAAATAATTAAAAATCATGGTGTTGTATATATAGTTAAAATTACCTATGACTAAATGTCATTATTTATTTAAACCTATTAATGTAATTTATTTAATTTATTAAAAATCAATAAAATTAATATTATTTTATTATAAAATTTTTTATTTGCATTATTTATTTATTTAAATTCATTTATTATTTTCAAATTTATTTGCATTTTTAACTTATTTTGTCTTCTTCGATCTTAGTCCTATTCCAACTTGGATCCTATTGGTTGTATCCAGGTCTGTTGACCCGGGTCAATGATATAGTCCTCTGGCCCACCAGATTATTCTCCTCTCTGGAGCGTTTTCCTTGATTTTTCGAGCAAGATCCGACCATCGTTTCTGCTCGATTTGTTCTCAAAATTTTTTGCCCGAATAACACTCTTGCTTGCCTCATCATCTAATTTTAATAACCCACCTCAGTTCGTACCCTCTTTTTTGAAATTCACCTGGACTCATCTCCTATTTATACCTCCCTTCATCTCCATCAGCCTCCTGATCTGTTTCTCCTCAATTTCTCTTTGAGTTTGAGCCAAAAGTGAGGCCAATTTGTGATAGAGATTGAGCTCCCTTAAAGTAGGAGTGCGAGAGATTTATTGGAAGTGAGGTCAACTACCATCGTCGGTTTTCCACCGACTGTCCGAGTTTCTTCAAATTCCACATTGAATCGAGGCTATGAACCCCTTCCATAAATCGTAGGTAATCTTAGGTATAGTTTCTTTCAATCTCGTAGTTTAATTTCTCTATAAATTTCTATAATTAGCTTAGATTATAGATCTCCAAATCGGAGCTCTCTGATCATTGATTATTCCATCCGACCATCACTTTACACTCGTCGACCATTCTTCATACCCCTTCCCATAACCTGACCCCCCCAGATCTAGCCAGATCTGTGATCTCGACTAATCTACGATCACCTTCGCTGGAGTTGAACCATCCACCTCCATTACTTTTCTTTTTTCAATCAAATAACAGTGGTCGGAGCATCACCTTCGAGCATCGATCCTTTTGTAGATCATAGGAGCACGATCGGGGCTTTGAATCACGATCTAGAGCATACTTCTACCTTCATACCTTTGAGATCTCCAAATCTATATCTGGACATATCTGAGTGTCTTTGAGCTGCCAGATCGTCAGAGCAACATAACAAAAGAGTACCCAGATCTTCAGAATGCTTCAAAAATCGAGAGTGACCAATTTCAGGCCGATTGAAGTTCGTCAGATTCAACATTAAACTTGTTCTTCTAGCAGCTTCCAACGATGTCGGATTAAGAACACCTCACCCAGAATGCATCTTAACCGTTGATCGAGCCTAAATTGAGAGCCTTCAGATCAAATATGCAATAGAGACATCCAAACATTCATCCATCATGTTTCCAAGCAGGTGACATGGTGATAATTTCACTCCAGCCCCTTTCTTTCTTTAGTTTTGTAAATAAATGGCTATTGAGACACGTGTCGTGTTATAGTGGTTTGGTTATTTACATTTTATTCCCTATTGTTTGATGATTTGCAATTAAGTCATGTGTAAATTGTTTAAATGTGTATGCATGTGCTTTCTGAACATTTTACAATACATTTCTTGAGCTTTTTCTGTTATTAGTTGCACCGTAGAAATAATTTATTCCCATCGGGATTCTTACCAACACAACTCATGTGCGTCGACATTCCCCCTTTTGGTAAAATTACATAGATCCTCCCTCTTTTTATATTGTAGTGTTTGTTTGATGATTGAAATAAAATTCTTTACATAAATACCCCTATAAAGCTGTGTTTTATTTTGACTATTAAATGTGCTCAATAATACCTTAATCACTTCCCTTAATTCCCTAAAATCATCTTAGGTTCAAGTAATAACTTATATTAACACCAATTTTGGTTTTGAAATTTATTTGGTTTTCTTATTTTTAAGAAATAAAAAACGCCTCAATTTCATCCTATTTGTAGAAAATAATTAATTAAAAATAAAAAAATTATTTGAAAAATTCTGAAAAAACATGTATGTTTGTTTTTATGTGTTTTAATTTCTATATAAATTTCCTATAAAAACCAAAAAATTACAAAACACTAAAAACACTAAAAATTTCATATAAATTCATAAAAATTCAAATAAATCATAAAATTGCTTTCTAGAAAATTTGAAAAATAATATTTATTTCTTTATTTATTATGCTTATTATTTTTTTTATTTTTTATTTTAAAAATCCAAAAGCTTCTGTTGCATTTTTTATTTTCTGATATCCTTGTTTTTAATTGTTTTATACATCCTAGAAAAATATCTAAAAATCATAAAAATAGTATAAAAATGACAAAAGCCTATTTTTTATTTGAATTTTCTGTACATTTCCCCTATTTTAAAATACAAAAATAGTGCTTTCTTTACATTTTCTTTTTATTCTTGTTATTTGTTTGTTTTCAAAATTTTAAAAATACCAAAACACTTGAAAAAGAAAAAAATCATTAAAAAATAAAATCAGTAAAACATAAAAAATAAAAAAATAAAAATCCATAAAAATTAAAAAGATAAATATTCATTAAAAATAGATTACATAAAGAAAACCCTCTTTTATTTCATTGAATTTTCTTTGATTTAGATAACCCTTATTATTATTGTAGCCTCCCTGAGTTCGATCCTATACAATATACATGTAAATAAATAGCAAACTTATTTTCTCTGCTTACATTACATTTCTTTGTTTATTGGCTTGAGTTGTAAATAAAATTATAAATAATTTTTCTTGAGACTTTCTTTTGGTTGTAATGACACTTGTGAAAAATTTCCACATTTCCTTTTAAATAATTTAAAAACCCCTAAAAATCCCCAATTCAACAAAGGACAATGTACAATAATGTATCATACTCTAGATATGGCTTCGGTAACTGTCTGTTGACCACAAACAGATGTGCCTTAGATGATAATCCTAAAATATTAGTTCTACCATTTTCACGAACAAATCTCACTACAAAAGGCCCTAACCATACTCTTGAGGTTGCCTGGAAATAGCTCCAACTTAGCGTCAAACAACCACACTTTCTGATTAGGCTCGAAAGTCTTTCTCCTAATGTGCTTGTCATGCCATCTCTTGACTTTTTCCTTATACTTCAGTTTGTTACCATAAGCATAGTCTTAGAATATCAGCAATATATTTAGATCAACTTTCCTACTCTGTCTTTCTCTCTTGGAATCCAAATTGCATACACAGATCACTTTCCAGGATCTGATTTGTCGAACATTGAAAGCCCCCCATACCGGACATTGATACTCATATGGGATTACTTATTCTTGCACCTTCTCATTTAGCTTCTTGTCCACATTTGTGTTTCTGGGTATGTTTGTTTTATTTTCTTCTTTTATTTTCTTTTATTTTTCTCATATTTTCAAAACTGTGATTTGACATATCTTTTGTTTCTCTCTTTCTTGCGAGGGTCAACCGAGCGAGGGTGGTATTCCTAGGAGCGTCGGTGAACCTGAGCAAAGCGGAGGTGGTGTTGAATAGGATCTCACGAAGGTCGGCTAATCAAACACAATTAGCATCGTTGTAGTGACTGCTCATGAAACCTTGCTCAAACAATACTTAATCCACAATATAGATAAAGTATAAAAATAAAATGTGGAGTAAAAATTTATTATAGCTCTACAATGTATGTATATTTGTAAGTATGTGTAGAATGTCGAACACACGGAGTAAACATGCTAGATTGGGAAATGAAATCCAAAATTTTTTCCTTTTCTCTTGTCTTTTTATTTTTTTGTTTGAGTTTTTAATTATATATATATTCTGGATTTTAATTTTTATACATTTTTTAATTATTTTTAACCTAATAAGTTTTATTTTCTTTTTATATTTTCTGATTTTATTTTTCCTTTTTATTTTTAATAAATATAATAAGAACATATATAACTATATAGATAATATAGAGATATAATTACAAATTCAACTAAAAATAAGCAAAGACTGTAGAATTAAATGTTTTGTATTTTTTTTTATAATTTTCTACTATTTTTTTATTTTTGGCGATGTTTGCTAATTTTTAAGTATTTTTAAAGTAGAAAATATCCCAAAACATGTATTAAATAAATAAGATGAATTAATTTGAGGATTAAAATAGGAAAACCATGTCAAAAATTCTCTAAATCAATTTTAATACAAAGATAATAATATAAAGAAAATTTAGAATACTTAAATAAATATTTTTGGAATTTTTTGTGATTTATATATTTTTTAAAGGGTTTTGGAGATTTTTAATTTTTAATCATTTTCCTTTTCTATTTTTCTTGTTTTTAGTTTGAAGTTGTAAAATATTATAATAAAAAAATATAATTTTTATGGAATTTTATGAAAAGGTTTTATATTTTGGGTAAGTTTTAATTCAAATAAGTACAAACTGTGCTATTCTGATTTTAAATAAATAAAAAGTCTAAAATGCGAAATTAAAAATGTAGAGTGAAAGTATGCCTACAGTCACTTAACCCTACTTTTTCATAGTTTTCGGAGCACAGTTGATATTTTTAGAAAATAGAAAATAATCACAAAAATTAATGAACTAACAAGTGTATATTTTCATTAAAAATAGATGCGAGGGCTACAATGGAAAATATCCAAAAAAGTTACAACTAATATTTAAAATTTAAGTGCTAAATGAAAATACAAAAACTTGCAAGGGGTTACATGCAAAATGACCATCTCACATGGGACGACACGTGAGGCAAAGTGGCACGGACTCAAATATAATAAGCAGAAAGTTCCAAATACAATAAGCATAAAGTTCAAGGAGTTCTTAGCATTTTTTCTTAAAATTCTAAAATACTAAAATATTTTTCCAGGGCTAAATCGAATAAACAAAAAGATAGGGGAAAAGGTGCAAAATACCCCCTAAAGGTGTCTGATCTAATGAATGCAAATGCTTCACTTCGACACGTGTCCACTTTTGGTGGCGTGATGACGCTTTGGACACCGACGGCTAAGATTAGATCCCAAAATGGGATCGGATGGTGATGCTCCTCAAAATCCAACGATACCTGTGCGTTCTCGGACTTGGCCTCAATCCGAATATGCAGGAGGGATCTCGAAGAACAGGTCAAAAACTCACGGGTGGCGAGTTTAAATTCGATGTTGAGTGCTCCTCCAGCTACTTGAGCCTGCGCCGAGTGTCTCTTTAGGTTCTAACCTACATCCCATAACTAATAGACCCCTCAAGGAAGTCCAGTGCTCATCAGAGGAGCTCTAGCATGCGTGAGTACCTGAAGCAGCTTCTGAACCTCGAGACCCCTCAGATGGGGTTCTTCCAGACCTGCAAATGGTTATAACACTTCGTAGTACAAGGGGTGGAGATCTGGGATTTTATTGGCGTCTGTCGAAGGAAAAAGGGTGGTGAGCATTGAGGTCCGATGAGGGTGGTATATATGAACCTCGAAGATCAGATTAATGGAAGATCTGAGGGGGCTCATGGGTCGAATAGGTGGAAAATGTGAGGGGGAAAAATGGGGTGGAAAGGCACGGTCAGAATAGGATGTCATAATGGAACAGAGGTGGCCGGAGCTCTAGAGCTCCAGTGAGGTTTAAAACTTTATTCTAAGATAAAAACCAATTAAAGCATAAAATAAACAACAAAATTAAAACCTAAGAACTAAATCTACCTAGAAAATGAATAAAACAGAACGTCAATCTCCCCGAGGCTGTGAGATCAACCTCGATGACGATGGACCACCGGAGATGGTGGAAACCGCCCTCCTACTCCTCTTTCTTCGCTGCGAAGTGCTGGCGAGTTCGATGTCACCTATCTCAAGCCGTATAGGCACTCCGAGGGGTGTGGATAAGCAAAGAGTGTAACTAAAAATTAGAGGAATGAGTGGAGAGGGTATGTATAGGACGAGGGAACAACAGACAAGATCTTGAAAATATGGGCATAGGCATGTATCTACAGGGGATCTAAGGGCATGGCGAGGTGATGGCTCATGTGTCACACATAAAAGGTGAAGAAGTCGAGATGAAAGATAAAGAGGATATGGCGTGAAAATTCAGGGAAGACAGAGGGGTCACGGGGTGGCGTCTAGGTCAGAGGGTAGGCTGGATAGTTGACCTGAGGTCAACTGTCCAAGCCTTGTGATAGGTCCGCCTAGGATGCTAAAAGACAAGACAGAGTAAAAAATGATAAATAATTTAAAATAAAATAATAAATGAACTAATTAAATAAAAGTTATAAAATAAAAAATGTTTATTATTTTATCTAGCATTTTAATATGATTTTTATTTATTTTTATGGATTAATTTATTATAAGTTACGTTTTACAAGTATATTTATTGGTATATTGACCTATGTTTAATATATTTTATTTTTATTTTGTATTTTGCATTTTATTATTTTATATACACAATTTATATAATTATGAATTAACTAATTACACAGATATATTTTTTCTTTTATTTTTCAAATGTAATATGTAAACTTAAATAAGTAAGGGTATTAATTATATAGGTATAAGTATAGTATAATAATCTTTATATTTTTGTATATTATTTTATTTAAGTGTATATTTTATGGTTTTATTGTATTCTAAATATGTACATATGCTATAAATAATATTTACAAAATTATAAAATATAAAATAATAAAAAATGTAAATACTAAATAAAATGAATATTTTATTTAGGTATACTATACAATAGAGAGTCCAAAACCTAACTTTTGCATCTTAACTCCAAATTAAATGAAACTGCCTTCATTAAATAGCTAATTAAATATTATATATAATTAAAGGTGATTTTGGTGCATTTTAAGAATATACGGAGAAGATATGGGTTTGAGAAGTTTGGGTTTTGGATTTTGTAAAATGAACACTTTAAATTATTTTTATATGAAATAAATTTTGTATTTTTTATGTATTTTTATCTACAGCTTTCATGTACAAAGTTTCTTTCCTTGAGGTGTAAATAAAAAAGAAAAAACTAAGGCCTAAAAAGAAATTATTGGAGAATAAAAATGAGGGTTTTATTGATGATCTTTGACCCTTATCTCCCCGTACTTTATTCCTTGTCGACCCAATCATCATGATGCCTTGGTATCGGGGTTTAGGGTCATTAAATACCTTTGGAATTTTATTTCTTTTTCTTTTCTTTTCTTTATTCTTTTATTTAGGCTTTAAACATTGTATTTTATATAATATTTATACAATAAATAATGGACGTCAATTTATGCAAAAAATGCTATATGCATGCATTTAGCTAGGGTTTAATGTCCAAGATGAAAGATTAAAGGTGATGAAATGGAGATTCATCTAGCGGCTCATTTCTTCACCAAGCACTAGAGAGCGTAGGAGAGGAGTGACGAACCATGAATCAACCTATGCTAAATGTGTCGAATGTATTGTAGTATGGCAATCGGGATCGATAAACAAGTAACTACACGAATTGATAAATCAACGAATTAATTAAAGTGCAGTTTTAAGTATTTTTAACATGGGCAAGCCCTAGGGTCGACTCAAGGAGGAAAAGGAACAACGTCGGGTCAACTTAGATGAATTAGCTCACAGTTTTCCAAGCAGATTTTTTGTATTTTTTATGCAAAAGGAATACCAATGCACATATGCGATTGAACTAGGTTATTAAGAAATTAAGCAACTTAGCTAAATTATTTTAATGTGAAATTAATCCAATTTAGCTAATTTACATTTTTCCTGGAAATATAATTCAATTATGAATGAAAAATATACTTTTTTGGAATTTTTGGGTTTAAAATGCAATAATAAAAAATGCACACTTTGCAGAGGTTTTTACACATTTTTTCATTCAATAATAATGCAAAATTAATGAAAATTTTACTAAGAGTTAAACATGATGAAATGAAGCTATAATAATATTTTTGGAAATTTTCATGATTATATGATTTTTTATGATTTTTTAATGAAAACAGAGTGACTATGAGTATTTAAAACTTAATAAATCCATAAATTTAAATCATCTAGAAGCAAAATTATCACAAAAAGATGTATTAATAAGAAATCAAGGAGAGTTGGAATTTCGCAAAAGAACTATTCGTGGATTTAATTAAAAATCAGTTACAAAAATCACTCTACAATTTATTCCAGGAAGAAGACACCTTTAATTTTAATGAAATTTGGAAAGAAATTAAAACACAATTAGAACCATCATTTATGGATTATTGAGAATGTTAAGAGCAATGAATTAATGCGTGAAATTTCAGAGCATAAATGGGCAAAACATCACTAAATTTCAAACTCTGATTTTTAGTAAATAATTCAAGGATCACGAAATTAGAAATAAATATCCACGACCTACAGAATTAGATAAAGAACAACAAGCTATTTTTAAAATTTAAAATAAATATCAAATAAACGTCCAAATTAAATCATAATCATAAGGTTCTCTTTGCAAATACGAAAATAAAATTTCAATGAAATAAAGTTGTGCCTAAGGGCACTTCTTTAATTACTTATACCTTTGAGGTATTTTTTGTAATTTGCCCATAAAGAGAGACCCATTGAGCTCTTCTTCTTCTTGTTCTTCGTGGAAGATGTTGGTTCCAAAAATGGAACCCACTTTCCCCATGCACAAGGTTAGGGCAAGGCGGGCAGTGGTCAAACGAGGAGGCGCGTGGTTGTGAGGCGACGAGCGGTGGTGCACATGAGGCACTTGGGCTGTGTGGATGAGGAAGTTCGCGGAGTTGGTGACCACAACTGCGCACAGAGGGGCGATTGGCAGCGGTGTGGGCCGAGATCTAAGGAGGGCGACACTCGTAGGGTCATTGGTGCACAACCGCATGTGGCAACCGAGGAGAATCGTGGGAATGGTGCATCATTGGAGAGGGGCTAGGGTGCTCTACAGAGGTCGGGGCAGACTCGTGGGCAGCGAAGGCAGTGAAGGTGCGCCTTCACCGCGGATGGAGAGGGAGGCAGCCGATGGCTGTTTGGAGGGCTGGCGTGGCTACGCCAGCGATGCGGAGGAGTGGCCGGGGCGGTCAAGCGGTTGCTGTTGGCTGGAAGGAAGAAGTTGGGTTGGCGGCAACTGATAGCTTTTTTGTATATATATTTTTTGTTGTTCTATTTTTTGATTTTTTTCTAAACTCTGAATAAAAATGAAGATGAGAATGAATGGGAGGTGATGCAGTGAATGATGATGATGATGGAGTGGGGTGATGGTGATTTGATGTAGTGTTAAAAAAAGAATGAAGATGACCGAGATAAAAAAATAATGTTAGATAAAAGGAAAAATGAGAAGATGATAGAAAACTTACCTGTGTAGTTCGTTGTATTGTGGAGAAGCTATGATGAACTCCTTTCGTGGACTCGAGCAGCGAGGCGGAGGCACCGCGAAGCAGGGCGAGTTTGATGAGAAACTCATGGCGTAGGGATGGTAGTCGCTGTGAATCTCTCCTGAAGGAGGTCGTCACTACGTATCGTGGTGGAACGCTGTCACCGATCAACCTCGATGAGATCTCTTTTTTTTCTCTGAGAATGACAGATGTGGATGAATGAAGGAGGAGAAGGGAATAAAAAGGAGGAGGACGAAGTTAGAAAGGAGGTGGAGAAGGTGGCTTTGGTGGGAAGTTGGAGTAGAGAATTAGTAAAAGGAGAAAAAATAAAAAAAATAAAATAAGTAGGATACTAAAAATAATGAAGTGAAAAGAAAGTAAAAATGGAAGAAAAATATAAAAATTAAATTTAAAAAATGAAAAAAACTAAGTATAAATAATTCATTAAAATTAACATAAATGAATAAAAAGGTAATAAATAAATAAAATAAAAATAAATAAAATAGATTACAAAAATAATATAAAACAGGTTGACACATGGCTCCTCTAGGAGCTGCCATGTGTCACACCTAGAAAAATAAAATATTAAAGGTAAACAAAAAAATAAAAAAATAATAAAATGGGTCAAATCAAAAAGTGGTCAACACGAAAGTTGCTCGTCTCGATGAGATTTACATTTTTCATGAAGGATCGAAAACTAAAATAAACCATCTACACAAAAAGTGTTTTTGGGGGTATCTTATAGGTGTAAAATACTGAATTTTTGTGTTTTGCAATTTTTTTCATTTTAAAATAAGATAACAATCAAAATAAAATCAAAGAAAATATAAGATAAATATTTACAATTTAATATAATTTTTTGAATGTTTAATAATTACGAAAAATAAAGAAATAAAATAATTAAATAAAAGGAACATTTGTACAATATACAAATGGGGCCCGAAACCCAACTTTCACATACGAACTTTGTTTCTTTTGAATTTGGTCTTGTTTTGAAAGTAATTGAACGTACATTAATTCAAAAGCAGGTAGGGTCCATAGAAGACTATATGAGACATATATCCATGTTTTAAGGCTCTTAGTCTCAAACTAGGGTTTGGGTTTTATTGGTCAATTTTGCAAGTTAGTATGTTTTTGATATTTTCATTTATTAGTGTTAATAATATATAAACTATAGAGTTGATTTTATTCAATTCTGAATTTGTGAAAAATAGATAAAATAAGGGAAATAAGGTGAATATACATGTGATATTTACAAAAGAGTTTGGCTTCTTATTTAATGCCAATATGCATGTGAAAATGCAGATATTAACTTTAAATGCATGATTGAGAATAATGCAAAATAAAAAGAGAAATGCCGCTACTTACTCGGGAATGAATATCTTTTTTCGACTTTTAGAGTGATGAATCACATATTCATCAATCCCATATACTTAAACCTTTCTCGTCCCCTAGCAATTAAGAATGAAATGCAAAAGTGAAATGATTTTGGGTTCCATACCAAGGTCTTCATTAACAAAAGTTGAAAATGGAGCTCGACTCGACCTTTGGATTATTAACGTGGTAGAACCTTATTAGTAAACGAATTTTAGACCTAATAGCCTTTGAGTTCCACAAGTCTCTATTAAGGTCACCTTAACAGTCAGTTTAGAAAAAATCCCCATACGTAAATTCTGATGACTATGAATCTTATACTGCGTAAGTGAAATATAACTCTCCACATAATAAATGACAAAGAAACAACCTCCTCTAACAAGTTAACTCTAGTTTCCCGGTCTAGCAACTCTTTCCACGAGGAGTGGGGCATTCCCTTCTAAGTTCAAGTGCAACTAGCTTAAGAAGAGGGGGTAGAAAGAGAATTGATTGTGACCAGTGTAGTCACATATCCATGGAGCTTGACCAACGTAGCCAAGTCTCCGGCCACATGCTTCTTTGGTATGAGACTTTGACGCATATGCCTTGCTTATTCATTTTTTTCTTCGATGGGATTTTTTTAGCTTTTTGCCCGTCTAACTTTTTTGAAGATTTTTCCTTTTTTCTATATATAAAAAAGTGCAACATGTACATAAGGAATTTTTCTTCTTGAGCCAGTAGACTATCCCTATATTGAAATTTATTGCAACCTACAACATCCCGTTGTTAGATGTCGTCGCCACTAGACTAGTTTCAGATGCACTACCCTCCCTAGAGGATGGATGTTTCCACCCATGTGCTACTCCATGAAAATGGATTTTAGCTCCTCACCACTTCATTAATGAAGAGCTATGTGTATGGTGGTTGTCCAAGTTAGGTCACTATCTAAAAGAATCGTGCGTGTGTATGAAATCTTCTACTTAAACCAATCAAGATGACACGTGAATATAGTCTTGTGGACTCAAAGAATTAAGTAGCTCAACCTGAAAAATCTTAACTCCAAATCCTATATAGGTTACTCTGAAATTAGGTAAAAAAGGGAAAATCAAATCCATCCTCAACTTTTATTCATAACTGGGTTAAAAACCCACTAACTTTCCACTTCGCATACGCTAGATATGCAAATGAAATGAAAATGGTATGCAATGTATATGAATGAAGCGCAATACATTTATTTTGAATGATAGGATGATATGAGGATTAAATAAGAAGCCCCCTTTCCTTTTTCTTTTCTTTTTTTCAAAAGTTTTTTGGTATACCTCCTATTTTACAATTTTTTTACACAAGTATTATTTGCAAGAATTTTAAAAATTTATACGCATTTTATATACAATATACAATATACATTTTTTTACAAAAAAGTTTTTTTAGAAAATTTTACCACCTCGTAAATATTGCATAATATATACAAAAATATGCGAAAGTACGAGCTACGGGTAAAGTATATATGTAATATATGCCATCTGAAGAACCCAAAAATGCCTTAGTTAATTTGGTGAAATTAATGTTTAATCTGAACGTTGTAGGCAAGCAATTCAGATTAACCAAAAACCGCTAAATTAACTAATTATACTATTAAAGTGAGTGGTCAATTTTTTTTAATTTGGGCAATCCAAAGGTGGAACTCAAAGAGGCCATTGTCTCCTTAGGCTGATTTATTAGACAATCTAGAGGTTAAGTTTTCAAGGAATATTTTTTGGATATTTTTAAATACAATTTAATGAATGAAATGCAAATTTGGAAAAGTTCAGAGACTAAAATGGAAGTTGCATTCAAACGATGTCTTAAAATTATGAAACTTAGCTAGAAGATGAATAGTGATGAAATGAAGCTACACTATTTTTTGGAAATTTCCGTGAATATATGTTTTTTATGAATTTTTTAATGAAAATAGATTGATTACGAGTATTTAATTCTTAGTAAATCCACAAATTTAAATCATCCAAAAGCAAAATTGTCTCAAAAGGATGTATCAATAAGAAATCTAGGAGATTTGAAATTTCGCAAAAATAATATTCATGGATTTAATTAAAAATCAATTACAGAAATCACTCTATAATTTATTTTAAGAAGAAGACACCTTCAATTTCAATGAAATTTGGATAGAAATTAAAGCATTACTAGAAGCATCATTTACAGATTTTTGAGAATTTTTATAGCAACGAGTTAATACGTGCGAATTTCAGAGCATAAATTTGCAAAATATTACTAAATATCAAACTATAATTTTTTAGTAAATCATTCAGACTCACAAAATTAGAAATAAATATCCACGGCTTGTAGAATTATATAAAGAACAACATGTTATTTTTAGAATTCAAAATAATATAAAATGAACGTCCGAACTAAATCATAATTGCAAGGGTCTCTTTGAAATTATGAAAATAAAAGTTCAACGAAATAAAGTTGTGCCTAAGGGCTCTACTTTAATTACTTATACCTTCGAGGTATTTTATGCATTTTTCCCACAAAGAGAGGTCTATTAAGCTTTTCTTCTTTTTATGGAAGAGGTGGGTTGCAAAAATGGAACCCACATTACCCACGCGCACGGTTATGGCAAGGTAGGTGGTGGCCACGTGAGGAGGGGCGTGGTGGTGAGGCGACGAGCGGAGGTGCACAAGCGACGCAGGGGCCGCGGGGTTGAGGAGGGCCGCAGTGGTGGTCACGCATGGGCACATCGGGGCAGTTGGCGATGGTGGCGATCGAGATCTGAGGAGGGCGGTGCTCGCGGGGTCGTCGATGCACAGCTGCGCGGGGCTGCGAGGAGAACCGCAGGACTGGTGCAGCGTTGGAGAGGGTCTAGTGGTGCTTTGCGGATGTCGGGGCAGAGCTCACGAATGGCGAAGGAGGTGAAGGTACGACTCCGTCGCGGGTGCAGAGGGAGGCGGTCGGGCGACTGTCTAGAGGGCTGGCACGGTTCTACCGGTGATGCTGAGGAGTGGCGGTTTCGGACAAGCAGCTACCAACGGCTAGTAGGAGGAGGGTGGGTTGGCAGTAGCTGCTAGCTTTTTTTGTATTTTTTTATATATTTTTTATTGTTCTATTTAAGTTTTTTTTAAAATTTTCTAAACAGGTAATAAAAATGTAGATGAGAATGAAGGGGAGGTGATGTGATGAATAATGTTGATGATGGAGTGGGGTGATGGTGATTTGGATGCGGTGTTAAAAAAAGGAATGAAGATGATCACGACAGAAAAATAACATTAGATAAAAGAAAAAGATGAGAAGATGACAAAAAACTTACCTATGTGGTTTGCCGGATTGTGGAGCAGCTATGCTGAACTCCTATCGTGGCCTCGACCGGCGTGACAGCATCGCCACGAAGCTGGGTGAGTTTGAAGAGAAACTCTCTACGTGGGGACGATGGTCACCTCGGATCTCACCTGAAAGGAGGTCCTCGCTTCGTATCATAGTGGAACAATGTCACTGATTTACTTTGTTGAGCTCTCTCCTTTTTATCTTAGAATGACATATGGGAAAGACTGAAGGAGGAGAAGGGAATGAAAAGGAGGAGGAGGAAGTTAAAAAGGAGCTGGAGAAGGTAGCTTGGGTGGAAAGTTAGAGTAGAGAATAAGCAAAAGGAGAAAAAATATAAAAAATAAATAAATTGGCAACTAAAAATAATGAAGGGAAAAGAAAATAAAAATTGAAGAAAAAATATAATAATTAAATTTAAAAAATAAAGAAAGAAATAAATAATTTATAATTAAATAATTAAAATAAAATAATAAATGAATCAATAAGTAATAAATAAATAAAATAAAATAAAAAATAGTAAAATAAAATAAATTATGAAAAATATAAAACAGGGAGACTCAGGGCTGCTCCAGGAGCTGCCCTATCGCACCTAGAAAAATAAAAAATTAAATGAACAAAAAAATAAAAAAGAAGTAACGATAGAGGTCAAATCAAAAAGTGGTCAACATGAAAGTTGCTCGTCATGACGAGATCTACAATGAATGACCGAAAACCAAAATAAACCATCTGTACAAAAAATATTTTTAGGGGTATCTTATAGGTATAAAATATTGATTTTTTATTTTTTTTGCAAATTTTTTCGTTTTTAAAATAATATAAAAATCAAAGAAAATATAAGATAAATATTTACAACTTAAAATAATTTTTTAGAGATTTTTAATAATTAAGAAAATAAATAAATTAATTAAATAAAAAAGTAACATAAGTACAATATACAAAGGGGGCCAAAACCCAAATTTGATATACGAACACTGATTCTTTTGAATTTGGTCTTTTTTGAAAGTAATTGAACATACATTAATTCAAAAATGAGTAGGGTCCATAGTAGACTGTAGGAGAGATATATTCACATTTTAAGGTTCTTAGTCTCAAACTAGGGTTTGGGTTTTATTGGTCAATTTTATAAGTTGGTATTTTTTTGATAATTTTTATTTATTAGTGTTAGTAATATATACACTATAGAGTTGATTTTAATCAATCTCAAGTTAGTGAAAAATAGATAAAAATAAGGGAAATAAGATGAATATACATGCGATATTTACAAAAGATTTTGGCTTATTATTAATGTGATATTTACAAAAGATTTTGTCTTCTTATTTAATGCAAATATCCATGACAAAATGCAAATATTCATTCTAAATGCATGAATGAGAATAATGCAAAATAAATAGAGAAATGCATCTAATACTAAGGAACAAAGCACTATTTTCAACTTTTAGAGTTATGAATAACAAATTCATCAACCCCCTATACTTAAACATTGCTCATCCCCGAGCAACTAAGAATGAAATGATAAAGTAAAATGATTTGGGTTCCATACCAATGCCATGAACAAAAGGTGAAAATGGAGCTCAACCCGACCTTTGGATTATTAATGTGGCAGGACCTTATTGGGAATTGAATTTGAGACCTAACAGCCTTTGAGTTCCACAAGTCTCTATTCATGTCACCTCAACAGTTAGGTTAGAACAAATCCTCATACACAAATTCTGATGACAATGAATCTTACTTATACTGTGTAAGTGAAATATAACTCTCCACATCAGAAATAACAAAGAAAAAGCCTCCTCTTACAAGGTAACTCTAATTCCCCAGTTTAGCTACTCTTTCCTCGAGGAGCGAGGTATTCCCTTCTAAGTTCTAGTGCAACCAGCTCAAGAAGATGGGGTAGAGAAGAGAATGGATTGTGACTAGTGTAGTCACATATCCATGTAGCTTGACCAGTGTAGCTAAGACTCTTGCTATAGGCTTCCTTGGTATGAGACTTTGAAGCATATGCCTTGCTTATTCATTTTTTCCTCCGACGAGATTTTTTTAACTTCTTTTCTGTCTATCTTTTTTGGAGATTTTTCTTTTTTTTGATATATACAAATGTGTAGCATGTGCATAAGGAGTTTTTCTTCTTGAGCTAGTGGACTATCCATCTTTTGAAGCTTTATTGCAACCCACGGCATCCCATCATTAGATGTTGTTGCCACTAGACTAGATTGATATGCACTACCCTCCATAGAGGAGGACGGATGTTTCCACCCGTGTGTTGATCCAAGCCAAAGGATTCTACCACCTCACCACCTCATCAATGAAGAGCTACGTTCATGGTGCTTGTCCAAGTTAGGTCACTATCTAAAAGAATCGTGCATGTATATGAAATCTTCTACTTAGACCAATCAAGATGACATGTAAACATAGTCTTATGGATTCAAAGAATTAAGTCGCTCAACCTAAAAAATCTTAACTCCAGTTCCTATAAGGTTCCTTTGAAATTAGGTAGATTAAAGTCAAATCAAATCCATCCCCGACTTCTATTCATAACTGGGTTCAGAATCTAATAACTTTCCACTTCACATATGCTAGATATGCAAATGGAATGAAGACGACATGCAATGTATATGAATGAAGTGCAAGACATTTTTTTTGAATGCAAGGATATGCTGAGTAAACAAGAAGCCTCTTTTTCTTTTTCTTTTTTTTTTCAAATGTTTATTCTGGTATACCTCCTATTTTACAATTGTTTTTACAAAAGTATTATTTACATGAATTTTACAAATTTATAACATTTTATATACAATGTACAAATATACATGTATTTTACAAAAAGTTCTTTTTTTACCAAATTTTACCCACCATGTAATTATTGCATACTATGTACAAAATACACGAAAGTATGAACTATGGGTAAAGTATATATGTAAAATATTCATGACCCCCTATACATAGCATGTGATATGTCCTCAGAGAAGATAAGCGAGGAAAAGACACAGCTCGTGCTAAGCATAGGAGAGTTAAAATAACAAAAAGTATAAAGGTCGATCCACCCCCAATACTTAGGCTCTGGTAATCCTAAATGTAGAGCAAAAATAGGGTGGTTGGCATCAAGAGAAGAGATAGATGGATATACAAACATGGCAGGCATCAGTCCCCCCTATACATAGGCTCCGGTTAGCCTAAACATAAAACAAGAGTGAGTGTGAGAATCGATGAGATCTATAGAATATACAAAGAATGGTGAAGAAGAGAAGAAGAGACTCAGGCCACTCTACCCCCCTTATACTTAGGATCTAGTCATCTTAAGTATAGACATAAAATGAAACTATATAGATTCTAGGAGAGTGATATGAGTCACTTGGAAGGGAGGGAAATCGATAAAAGGAGGGGTGAGAATATACAAGGATCAAGAAGGTTTATGACAAACCTTCTTGCAGGAGCGAGGAGGTGGGTAATATACATATGTGTCGCTGTCGGAATCATCCTCAGATGAATAATAGTGAGGTGAAGGGATTGTCCAACGAACACATGGCTTCTTGCTTAGATATGATTTACGAACAACCGAACGGATCTCACTCATATAAATAACCTCATCCAGACCTGATGAGGGCTCCTCCGAAAATTCCTTCTTCGGAATGTTGAAGTAAACTTTCTTAGTAATTTTTCTAGAACCTGAAACATTGAGAGGGAGAGGAGAATGGCACACCTTGAGGGGTTCAGGGGAACACCTTGATGAATCAATTCTCGACTTCCTCTCACTAGATAACTGACTAGAGGAAGGATAAACCGTGTTCTTTAGTGGGGTTAATTCAGTCCTGGTTGTTTGCTTTGATGGTTCGGGTTATGGTGCGGTGCTGACCATGGGTTCCTCATCAGACGAGTCACCATATAGATTGTAAAATTCGTGAAGGGTCAGCACACGTCTCGGGTAGGAGCTAGTGTTCTCAATTGGCTTGGCAATGATGGGCTCATTTGTCAGATCATCGAAATGGTCAAGGCAATCCGAAAAGGTCGTGTTTGACTCAAGGATAGATTCTGGTTGTGAGTCTTCTTTAGAAGCTATCATGGTGGTGATGATGCAAGAAGTTGGTGAAGTGGAGGCGTGGGGAGTCTCTAAACCAATGGTCGTCTAGACAGTCGGTATCTCAGGTGTAGTAGAGAGACAAATCTCATCTTTCTCTCGGTGGTAACGATTGTCTGCAACTATGTGGGTTACCTTGGAATATCGTGTGTCCTTAAAGAATGGGTGAGGTCGGAGTGCTCCCAATGTAGTGAAATCGATCTCCCAAGTCTCGCAATCTATAGTTGCCTTAGACAAGGCTAAGAATGGCTTCCCAAGAATGATTGGAGATTGGGTAAACTCTCTTCGGTGCTCAATGTCAATGATCATGAACACTACCTGTAGTAGAGAACCTTGAAAAGTAATGATGACTGAAATGATTTCTATCGACCTTTTTATAGACCGATCAAAAAACTGAACGATCTCTCTTCACTTCTTGACTGACCTGAGTTTGAGCTTGGCAAACACGGAGGTTGGGAGGATATTTATCGGTGAGTTATCATCGATTCTAGCATGGGTGAAGGTAGTGTCTTTGATTTCACAGTCAACCCTAGGCAACTGCTTCACTCTGTGGCTCTTGGTCTTTCTCCCCATCACCAAGGATGTGGCCATAGACACTATGTGTCTCTCAGTCCTTGCCCTCTTATTACCTGACCTCTTGGGAATCAATTTACTCCTCACAAATCTTTTGTTGTCGGGGAAGTGATCTATGGCATTTATTAAGGGAAGCTTAAGAATAGATTCCTCGGCAATTGCTTCCATAAGGATATGATCCAATATTTTAAGTCATTCTCATTTTCAATATTTATGAGATTTTCTGGGTTTTCAATTTTTTTAGTCTTTTTGGGATTCTTAATTTTTATGATATTTTCAATATGTGAAGGAGAATGCACATACTCTAGTTTAGAGTGAAAGTGGTTAGTAGAAGAGGGAGGTAGAAGTGACTCCAGCTGTACATGACGTGTGGTCTATCTAGTGTCATCCAGGTTTTTAAAATTCAATCCGCAAAATCCATGTTCTACTTTCATACTTGGACTCTTGACCGGTCTAGAAATGTCATCCTCCAAAAAGTTCCCATGAGACATCATGAGAGAAGTCTGCTCAGTTGGAGGATACTGCTGAGAATGTGAGATCTCATACTCAACACACCTTAACTCAGGCATGTATTGTTGGGTTGAGTATGTCATATCTATATGATAGATATTCGTCGGAGCCTCACAAGGTGGAATCATTAGACATGGGATTTGTAGATTGGTCTCATTAGTCCAATCCTTTGTATATGTAGGCTCTCCGAATGGGTGGTACAAAGGCTGGTCAATTTGGGCTTGATCTCTAAGGCCAATCATGTCAAGAAGATCATGTGGTGCAAGACTCTCCATTTGGTTCGATCGGTCAACTATATTATACCCTGAGGTCAAATCAGGATGTGTATTTGTGAATTATTGTCTGGTCCCAACTTGATGTGAGAATGAGGTATATGGGGGCAACCGCACTGCCAATAATTCATCTCAGCAGTGTCTTGCTCTTCGAATGGTTCCTTAATTCCAGCAAGTAGACGATAATACGGTGAGTTATCCCATGTTGTAAGTGGGTCAGGGGTGTAAGAATATGGGGTAGGTGAGAAGTACGAAGAAGCAGTGAAGTTAGTCGGAGTTCTGACTTCGCGGTCTGGGTGGGGGTATGAGGAGGAATAAGAGGGTGGAGATGATCAGAATATGGTCGAAGAGGAGTGACCTGGATATGATGACCAATATCCCGACATCTTCAAAGAGGAATAGGTGAGTGTAAGCGAATCGAGGTAAAAAACGTGCAAGTGCACAAAATAACACACAAACACAAGAGCAAACCCTAGTTTCACTAACTCAACACAGTGATGTTCACAAAGGTCCGATCATTTATCTTTTCAGTTTTATTTGGTGATAAATGCAAATTTTGAAAGAGTTAATGCATTGTTCGGTACTTGTATTTCCCTAAAGACTGGCCTAACTCTTACGACTAGTTGCACCAACTTTCAGCCAGTACAGATGTAAGTACTGACCGTAAAATGGCTACCCGTTACTTAAGGACTGAACCTTACGCAGTATCCTTTGAACCATCCATTCTACTAAGGAAATCCAGACCGTTTACCGGCTACCCATATTTCCTCACTGAGAAGTATCTAATTGTTTTTGTAGAATCAATAGTAAATATGAAAATCCTGGCTTGGCTCTATCCTAGTGTTCATCTCTTTCTCACTTGCAATTAAATTCAAACAATAGCGAGGTTGCTCTCCCGCAAACAAGGGGTATATTTAGTCAACTTTTTGCTCAAATCTGATTACCAGTAAGTTTGATTATCACTTGATTAGTCCACCAAGCACGACACGCCTAACGACCAGTCTCGATTTCCGTTTAATCTGAAGTTATAAACAAAGTGAAAGGGAATCGAGAAAAGCTGATGCAATCAGAAAATCAATGATGCGTGCCAAGTTTAGATGACTTACAATGATCCTCACACTCTACAAGCAGGATGCAAATAGAATTGAATTTTTACACTATATGAATTGTAAACAAGAAAACCATTCCTATACATGAAATTCTATTAGCGAGAGATGAACCGGTTGATTTGGACTAATAGCTCTGCGTTCTAAGTGCGTATCATTAATTTTGATGTGTGATCCTACAGAGTACGAGCACAAGCAATAAAATATTCTAAAAAAATGCTCTGAGATCCTCAAGTACATGTCCTAGTCTATGTCAATCAAACCACATGACCACGACGGGTCCAATGTCCAGTCTTGATACACATGCTAGATTCCAAACAGAATCCGCTGGAAATCAAGAAATTATTACAAAGTAATTTTCCCGAAAATAAAAACTAGAACCTCTCTTTAAAAAACTTCTTTGCGTCTCAATAGTCGTTTCTCTCCACGAATCACCGGCCTTTAATGCACTTCTAGATGTGTCGAATTCAAGAAAGTCGTTCCAAGTCCACTGAGCCATCGTACAAAAAGATAAAATCTATGTCTCTATCCAAAATATATTACAAGGTGGTTCAGGGGTTAGACTATGTTAAATGTGTCAAATTTGTTGTTGTCGGGAAATCTGGATCAATAAAAAAATTAACCACACGAATTCATAAATCAAAGAATTATTTGAAGTTTGGTTTTATGTATTTTTAACCTAGGCAAGACTCAGGGTTGACTCAAGGATGCAAAGGAACAATGTCGAGTCAACTTAGATGAATTAGCTTACGGTTTTCCAAGCAGAAGTTTTTTGTATTTTTTATGCAAAAGAAATGCCAACGCACAAATGCTATTGAACTGGGTTATTAAGAAATCAAGCAACTTAGCTAAATAAATTTTAATATGAAATGAATCAAATTTAGCCAGGTTATATTTTTAGTAGACTTCTAATCCAATCATGAATGCAAAATGTATTTTTTGGACTTTTTGGGTTTAGAATGCAAAAAATAAAAAATGCACACCTTTTAGGGGTTTTACATAATTTTTCATGCAATCAGAATACCAAATTAATGAAAATTTTACTGAAAGTTAAACATGATGAAATGAAGCTATAGTATTTTTTTGGAATTTTTTATGAATATATGATTTTTAATGGTTTTTAATGAAAACATAGTAACTGTGAGTATTCAAATCTTAATAAATCCGTAAATTTAAATCACCCAGAAGCAAAATTATCTTAAAAAGATGTATTAATAAGCAATCTAGGAGAGTTGGAATTTCGTAAAAATATTATTCATAGATTTAACTAAAAATCAGTTACAGAAATCTCTCTACAATTTATTCCAGGAAGAAGACACCTTCAATTTTAATGAAATTCGGATAGAAATTAAAATACATTTAGAAGAAAGATTATTGAGAAATTTAAGAGCAATGAAATAATGCATGCGAATATCATAGCATAAATGGGTAAAATATCACTAAATTTCAAACGTTGATCTTTAGTAACTCAATCAAGGCTCCAAAATTAGAAATAAATATCCACGGCCTGAAGAATTAAATAAATAACAACATGTTATTCTTATAATTTAAAATAAATCTCAAATGAACGTATAAATTAAATAATAACAACAAGGGTATCTTTGCAAATACGAAAATAAAAGTTCAACAAAATAAAGTTGTGCCTAAGGGTACTTCTATAATTTTGTATACCTTCAGCATATTTTATGTAATTTGCCCATAAAGAGAGGCCCGTTGAGCTCTTCTTTTTCTTCTTCTTCTTCGTGGAAGACATGGGTTCCGAGAATGGAACCCACTTTCACCACATACACGTATATTCAAGGCGGGCAGCGGCCACACGAGGAGGTGCGTAGTGGCGAGACGACGAGCGGTGGTGCTCAGGCGCCACACGGATGAGGAAGGCCGTAGTGGTGGAGGCTAGCATGGGTGCAAGGGGGTGGTTGGTGGCAGTGCAGGTCGATATCTGAGGAGGGCGGCGTTTACAGGGTCATCGGTAAACAGCTGCGTGTGGCTGCGAGGAGAACCTTAGGACTTGTATGGCATTGGAGAGGGGCCAACAATGCTGTGTGGAGGTCAGGGCCAGCAATCCACGACCAATTCTTCCTATCTAGATGAACAAGTATATGAAGAATAGTCTTTATCTCCCTATTTGACATCTCAGCCAAGCCGTTAGTCGGTGGGTTGTATGGACACGCGACACGATGCTTAATGCCATATTCCTTGACTAGCTTTCTAATCTCTCTATTGATAACGCTGCTTCCCCCATCTAAAATAAGAATCTTGAGAATCCCGAACCACGAGATAATGCTTTCCTTGAGGAGTTGACAAACATTATGACTATCAATGACTTGGGTGGTGAGAACCTCCACCCAACGACTAACATAATACATGGCAAGAAGGATGTACATATGCCTGTCTATTAGGGATTGGGCCCATGAAGTCAATGCCACAAGCATCAAAAACACCTGAAATCTAGATATACATGAGGAGCAATATATCTTTGGAATCGATGGTTCCTCCCATTCTCTAAAAATCAGTTCAACCCTTCATATAAGTTGTAGCATCCTCAAATAGAGTTGGCCACCAGAGGCCACATTGTAGAACCTTAGCTATCATGTGCTTCCCCAAATGGTGTCCACCTGCTTCTAATGTGTGATAATGGTCTAGGACACTAGTGTATTCTTCTTTAGGAATGCACCTTCTTTAGATACAATCCGTACCATTACGAAATAGGTACAAATCCTCCCACTGATAGAATTGAATCTCAGATAAAATCTTGTCAACCTTAAGCTTGGGCCAATCTTGCAGATCTTTCTTGGAGACAAGATATTCATAATATCAATGTACCATGGGAGTGAGGCAACAAACAAGATCGTCCATCTGGAAAAGTTTCTATGATAGGAAGTGGTAACCTCTCACGAGTCTCGGCATCTGTAATATGGGAAAGGTGTTCTGCCACTACATTCTTGACTCCAGGTTTATCACAAATGTCTAAAGAAACTCTTGGAATAAAAGGATCCATCTGAGTAGATGTGGTTTGGTATCCTTCTTACCTTATAAATACCTAATGGCAGAATGATTAGTGAATACAATTACTTTCGAACCAAGCAAGTTTGATCTAAATTTTTTTAGTGTAAACACAACCGCTAACATCTCCTTCTCTATAGTAGTGTATTTCATTTATGCTTCATCGAGAGTCTTGCTAGAATAATGTATTGAAAACACTATTCTATACCATCTCTACACTAGTACAACTCCAACTGCATAATCTGATGTGTTCGTCATAATCTAAATAGGAAGAGACCAATCAGGTGGCTGTAGGATAGGAGATTGTGTCACCAAATATTTTATGTGATGAAATGCTTACAGAACCTCATCATCAACAATAAACTGTGCCTCCTTGCATAGAAGCTCAGTTAAAGGTTAGGAGATCTTGTTGAAGTGCTTTATGAATCGCCTGTAGAATCCAACATGCCCCAAAAATGACCATAACTGCTTCAGTGTTGTCGATGGCTTTAGCTTTGCAATTACATCCACTTTAGCCGAATCAACCTATACCATGTTTGTAGATGACTAGCCCAATACAATCCCATTGGTCAACACAAAGTGAGCACCAAATTCACCTCACAACAACACTGGAGTACTCGATCTCAATAAGCTAAACATGTGTCAAAGCTATTCTTGTAGATTGAGATATCTTCCATGAAAACCTCAAGGAAACTACCTACCATGTCGGCAAAAACATCCAATATACACCTCTGGAATGTAGCGAGAGTATTGCACAATCCAAAGGGCATTCATGTAAAGGTGTAGGTGCCAAATGGCAGGTAAAAGTAGTTTTCAGTTTATTCTCAAGAGCAATTGCTACCTGATTATACCCTGGATACCCATCCAAGAAACAAAATAACTCCTTCTATGTCAGTCTTTCAATGATATCAATAATAAAGGGCAGCGGAAAGTGATCTTTCTTGGTCGCTGAGTTAATTCATTTGTAATTACACATACATGTCACGAAGTGGATACTCGGGTCAGAATCTTCTCACCTCGGTCATTTGTCACAATAGTAATCCCAGATTTCTTAAGAACCCCATTAACGGACTGACCCATTTGGAATTAGAAATGGGATAAATAAAGGCAACTTCACACCACTTCCTGATCTCTTTCATGACAACATCCCGGAGATTAGGATTTAGATGACGCTGAAACTTACGCGACAGCTTGTTGTCATTCTTTTTGTATATATGATGCGAGCACAATGCTATATTAATCCCATACCGATCCGAAATCTTCTAGAATATGGTTGTACAGTTTTTCTTGAGAAACTCTAGCAAGCAAGATTCTTGATCGTTGGTCAATTGCAAACTGATGATGATCGAAAACATTTGGAGCTTACTCACGAGAAAGGAATACTTCAGTGTTGAAGGTAGTACTTTTATCTCAAGTGGGACCTGAATACGCTTTGTAGTGACCTCAAAAACTACATTGCTGGTAGGTGCATGATCTGGCAACTATGAACTGTTCACCATGGATATAATCAACTCAGAATATAATGTCTCAAAAATATATGCAATAAAATCTCTATGCTCTGCTCGGGATAGATCATCGTCATTCATCTAAGTTATATCAACAAACAACTCAAAAAACTCATCAACATACATATCATCATCGTCAACAACAGAGTAGTTATAGACTGTGCTTTCCAGGCATTCCTTTCGAAAAATGAATTCCTAGGTATCTATGCCATCCAGAAATAAAACGAGGTATCTGATCTCAGCAAGAAAATCACAGTCCTTTATATCAAAACTATCTCTCTCTCATTTTACACTGGCTCTGATGGCTTTAGATCTGGGATCATACCAATCTTAACTTATCATCGTCAGAGTAGAAGGTAACCTCTCCAATACCACAATCTACTACCGCTTCAGTTATTCGAAGGAATGGCCAACCGAGTATGATTGGGGTATGGAGGAATGGTGCGTAGGTGTCCATGTCTAGCACAATGAAGTCCATTGGGAATTATATTCCTTGCACAATTATGATAATGTCCTCTAGAATACCCCTCGACCTCTTGATCGATCTATTAGCAAACTGAAGGATCATCATAGTTGATCTACAGAACCCAACCCAAACTCTATGAGTAGTGAGGTCAACATAAGATTGATGTTGGATATTCTATCAAGAATAGTATGATCAAACTCTTGGTCAAAGATCTGACATCAGATAAGCGATGCTCCCTTATCTTTCTTTTTAGGCGAGAGGTTGTTGATGGCATTAAAAATGGACATGGTCAAAATGTGTTTTTCAATCCTCTTACGTCTATTCAGCTTGGGTTGACGCTTTGTAGTACGTGCTTCTTTTAATCCTCTTTTCACAACAGGTATGTACTCCATGGACTTCAGAAGTGGCATCTCAAGAAAGATGTTTTGAAGTATGTCTACCACTCCAGGATTATATAGTGCTATTTAAATTTTCGAATATTTTTTCTTTTATTCAAGGCATCAGCAAAAGGAACAAAATCAAAATAATTTTTTTATTCACATCAGAATTAGTATGTACATATGGACAACCAGACTAAGACTACATAGTGTCATTATAACAGGTAAAGTAAACAAAAAACTATTTCCGGCTACTCTGTCTGCTGCTGAATAAGAAGATTCCACAACGAGCGTGCTTTCCTTCATGGTTGACTCGACTGTACATCTCCCATTATTGTGTTTTTGGATTTTGGTATTTCTTCATTTTTTGGTATTTTCATGTTGATGGTACTCCTCCATCTTCTGTTACACTCGATCTCTGCCCACAGGATGAAAAACGTGAATATGAATATGAAGATCGATCATCAGTTTTCTTGATCAATCCCACTGGTGCTGGCTGTGGTAATATCCTACCACTATTGAAAGTAATGACATTAGAAAAACATGAAAAATCATAAATCATACATATCTCGAGAGTGGTTGGATCATGGTGTGCTACTTGCTCCTTATTGTAGCGGAAATCGTTGGGATTCTCTCTTCAATCGGGGCTGTTATGATAGCCTTCGTGGATATTAGGTTGTCAAACCTTTGGTTGATATGACTCACATTCTTCATCAACTGGGATAGATAATTGAGTGCTGGGTTCACCGAAGGTGCCTCTGGCTGCTCAACAACCTATGGTCACTGAGACTAGAAGTGTGGAGGTTGTTGTTGGTACCCAGAATAGATAGAATGTGTTGAATACATATATTGAGGAGGAGGATATGTGTACTGTGCAAGTTACTGGTAATATGTCTTGTATGAGTGGGTAGGCTGCATCTGCTGAAATCCATGTCTTCAAGTATGGAAATGTGGTGGAGATTGAAAATGAGGTTGAGGCTAGTGCTGGTACTATCTACCTACCTGAAACTAGTAAACAAGCCTAGGGTTGGCATGTAACTGAACTGCGGCTGTCCGGATGGATAGACCTAGCTGCGCTCCTGGCTACTCCAAATACCTTTCACCTCATGTATCTGAGGTGAAGGTAAAAATTATGTCTTTGAAAAATAAGAAATCTTTTGGTAATATGGCACCATATATGCTGGTGTATGCTACTGCTGGACCTGATGTTTGTAGTTTGCACATAGCGAACGTGCTGAATAGCGAGAGTGATGGATCTCCATTTCATCACCTTTGTTCTTTTATTTGGGCCTTAAATCCCTAGCTAAATGCATGTATATATCATTATTTTTCCAAAATAAACACCTGATAATTTATACAAAGTACTGTATAAAATAATGTGTATTTATTGTATTTATATTCCAAATAAAAGAATAAAGGAAGAAAAGAAAAATAAATGAGACACCATAAGTGTTGAGTGACCCTAGACCCTGAGATCAAGTCATCATAATGATTTGGTCGACAAGGAATAAAGTAGGGGGAGATAGTGTAGTTGAATAATATAGAAAAGACACAAAAAACCCTAATTTTTATTTCCTCCATAATTAATTTTGGCACCTATTTGATTCTTTCTTATTCATACTTCAAATCAATAAACTTTGAGCATGGATATTGTAGATAAAAATGCAAGGAAAAATAAAAAATTGAGTTCATAGAAAAATAATGCAATGTGTGCTCGGGACACACAAAATAAAGAGAACAAATAAAAAATTCACGAACCTGAATCTTCTTCGTACCTTATTAAAATGGACCAAAATATTTAATTTTATAGAATTTTTAATAAGGTATTTAATGAAGGTGGTTTCATTTAATTGGGAGGTAAGATGCAAAATTTAGGTTTTGGGCCCAAAATTTGCAATATATATGTATATTTTATTTAATTCTGTGTATTTCTCATTTTTTTTATAAAATTGTATATATTATTTGAAACATAGACACATGATTAAATTAAAATAAAACTACCAAAATAAAATAAAAATAAATAATATATTTCAATATATAGGTAAAATATACTTGTATGTACTTATAATGTAAATATACCGAATTAATTAAGTATATAAATAAACTCAGAAAAATACAATAAAATTATGTAAATGTGTATAAAAATAAACTAAAAATACATAAAATACCTGTGTAAAATAATAAAATAGAAATAAAAAATAAAATACATAAATACGTGTATTTATACCAATATTTTACATGTAAATATTAACTTGTAATAAAAAGTCTCATAAAAATAAATAAAAACATGTATAAAATACTACATTAAATTACAAACATCTTTTATGTTTCATAAATAATCAATTAAATCATTTAATATTTGTTTTTTATGTTACCAATAGTTTCCTCCTGGGATTTTTCTTGTTGGTCCACGTGGACAAACCAGAGGGATCCCCTTGTTGACCTAGGTCAACTGCCCCCTTCGCCTCCTCTGCTCTGACATTCACCTCATGTAAATATACCTTCTCTCTATTTTCCCAAGAGCCCTAATGATCATTTTGCCTCGTGCCTCGAATTTTCCATGAGCTCTGACTTACCTTATCCTCGCCCGATCTTTAGGTGCGGCTGATCCCCTTAGATTGAAGCAGAGTCTTTGATTGAAGCTCGTTAATAACCCCCTTCTACCTTTCATCCAAGTTTGATCCCTCTCCAGGTGTTCTTAGCCCCTCATCTCCAGGGAAATCGACTCTCCTTGGTGATAGCTTGAAGGTTATAGGAGTTCCAGCGAGGAGGAGCATAATAGGAGGTGATCCACCTATCGTCGGATGAGCTCCGCTAGTGGTTCAACTTCATCGGCCCTTAGTCGATTTGAGACCACTTTCTTCTACTTCCTAAGTACTATCTTAGACTTATATTCCATTTCTTACTTTAATTTCACTTTTTTATCGCTCGATTATGTGTAATCTTAGAAAACCCCCAATTCCTTGGAGCTTGAGCTCCAAGGTTAATCATTGTGATCCAACCATCATATCATCTCAACTTCTACTCCACTTTCTCCCCCTTCATATGCTCCATAGATTGACTATCTCATCCACCCCTCATCCATCGTGGATTGGGGAGTCAAAACTCCCTCCAGCACCTCTCACTAGAGCTCCACATTCGTCTCACTCTACACCACTTTTTTTCTAACCCCTTAGTCGAGGAGATAGCCGTTGAACCCATGAGCCTTTTGTTGTAGGATACGTTGCTCGAAGACCTATCTGAAACTACCTAGAAGACTTGGAGTTGCTCCAAGTCATCTGGAGCTATCCAAGCTCCTAGGGAAGCTTCGACCATTTTGAAGACATCCTCTGCATGTGGAGGAGCATCAATGACTTGCAACCGCTATCTGATCGAGAGGAGGACACCGGAGCAAGGAGATCCAACAAATCGAAGCTCTCTAAGCACTTATTCTTCAGCAATTCTTTCAACACCCCTCACAACCGTTAGATTTGGAACATGACCCAGATATAACCTGGGCCATTCGTTCATTTCGAAGGGGTACTCAACTAGGACCAGACAATCTTCCACGTGGCGTACGGACAATGACTAGATCACGTATGATTTAATGGTATAATTGCAAAAGCCTCCCTCAACATTTTTTATTTTGCAAAAAGTTCGGTAAATATTTAAATAAGTAGAAAAGTTGTTGGACTATTTGCATGTATGCCATCATGACTTATTAATATTACATTTAAGTCATGTGCTAGGTCACCTCACGTGGACCCCCACGTGAGCGGACATTTTGCAAGTAGACACCCTCGATTTTTTGTAATTTGTATTAAGTACTAATTAATCAAGTTGACATTCAAATTTTTGGGTTATTTTGCACATGTTCCCCTGTCTTTTATTTTAAATGCAAATATGCCCCTACTAATTTGAATTAATTTTATTTTCCATTTCTTTTCATTTAAAATAAATCCTGTGCTCCAAAAATTCTCAAAAAATAAGTGTATGACGCTACCCTTTTTATTTACCATTTTACATTAATTTAATATTTATCAAAAATCATTTAGAGCTATTTAATTCCTTGTTTGGCTAAAAAAATTCAAAACATTTTCAAAAAATACCAAAAAAATTGCTATTATTTATCATGTTATTTTCTAACTCTTGAACAAAAATCACAAAAAATCTCAAAGAAACTCTTCAAATTAGTATACCCTTTCCAATCTTAAAAAATATAAAATACTCCAAAAATGGCAAAAATATTATTTTCTATTTGTAGTTTTATATATACTATTTTCTATCTCTAAAAATTGATTTTGAGAAATTTTGAGACCATTTCTTATTTTAAATCTCAAATCAATTTGGCCCTATTAAGTAGTCCCTGTTTTACCTTATTTTTGAATTCAAAATTAAAAAAATTCTAAAATCCCCCAACAAATCTCGTAAAAATAGAAAAATATTTGAAAAACATTAAATGATTTTATTTTCATGTTTTTGCATATTTTTAACTATATCTATATATAATATATACTGTATAGATTATATATATCTATATATCATTATATATTACCTATATTAGTATTAATTATTATTAATATTTTAATTATATTTTAAAACCTTTTAAAAAAAGGACTATTCTTATTGAATAATTCCTAATTTTTGTATATTTACTATATGTATTATATTATGTAGTACTTACATTATCTATCTTACCTTATATACCTTCATCTATTATCTTATTTACGTAATAATATATTACTAAATTAAAAAGAAAATAAAGTCAGAAAATTGAAAATTAAAAAAAATCATTTTATTAAAAACCCACATACATGTTGATTGATTTTGTTCATACTTATATACACTTGCTTTATTTATTTATATAAATAATTCCTGCTACGTCTGGTCTCCCTGTGTTCGACACCCTACCTGCTTGTCACTATTAATACTTTTTTATAGGGTATAATAAATTTTGATCCACCTCCATATTGCATTGCTCGATTCTTATATTGGGTGGGTTAAAAGATTGACTCTGGATATTTGTGAGAGGTCACTTCGACAACTTTGATCTCGCCTTGTGAGGTAATATGACTCTCTCCCCTGATTCTTGGCTCCTTTCAACAAGGTGCTCTAGAAATCTGGTGAACTTGAGTGGAAGAAGTAGACTCAGGTGCAGATGTCTCGAATACGGCACTAGAATTCTAGTATGCATGAATAGTACTAACCATCATCTCCAGATGCTTGGTAAGCTCATCCAGCTTATCCAACTGCTTCGTTCTATGTTCGATCCCATTAAGTTTCTCGGGTTTTTATGATCACTTTTCTATTATATCAACTTTGGATAAGTGGTTTCCAATAATGCTCAAATATGAAATATCCACCCTATCCACATCATGAGATGTCGTCATATTGATGGTCTTGTGTGGAATATAAAGTGAAGGATGCTTTTGAAATGTGCGAGAAGAATATAGAACTACAGAGCTCTCTGCCATTTCCTCAAAGATCTGTCAAAGTATGTCCTCATCCTTATTGAAATGCCAACAACCACAAGCAGCATCTACGAGATTCTGGTTTTCTAAGTTCAAACCCCAAAACTAGTTCTTCACTAAGCTCAGCATCGGTATATCATGATGGTGGCACTTCTCCATCAAATCTTTGAAACGTTCCCATGCCTCGTGAATAGGCTCATGGGACTTCTGGGACAAGTTGACTATCATTGACCGCATTTGATTCAATCGTCCTGAGGGATAATGCTTGTTCAGAAAAGCTGATCTCAGCTCTTCCCATGACATTGCCACCCTTCTGAAATGATTGATCTAGTATAATGCCTTATCCATAAGGCTAAAGGGGAAAGTTGTCATCTTCACTATCTCTAACGGGATGCTAGGGTAGGGCATCATGCTGCATATGTGGTCAAACTACTTGAGGTGTATATACAACTCATCATTGATTTGTCCATGGAATATAGGGAGAAGTCGAAGTAGTTGGTGCTTCAGCTCGAAATGCCCATGAAATGTAGGAATCTGAATCAAAAGTGATTGCATGTCCTACTCCAGGTTTATAGGAATCTCTAATGGTGAGCATGGCCTCAACATGGTTCTGCTCAACAACTAGATCTGCTACATTTTGCTCATTCTCTCCCCCATTCCCTTCTCCTATCTGCTCATCCTCCTCTCTCCTCTCTCTATTGTTCTTCGTCCCTAAGATCATATCCCTTAGTCTAGCTTTTATGTTGGCATACTCTATCAACTGAGCCTAAGTGGCCTAAAATGGAAGCCATCCATGCTTAGGTGGCATAAAGTCCTCTATAACTGGCTCTATATCTGGAAAGGTAAATGGAACATGATCCGTCTACATTTTGAAGGAGTCTTAAATGACAGTTCGAGAAGAGAGTCAACATTGTACAATGGATTTATTGGTGACAAATATAGAGTAAAAGAAAAAAAAAAGAAATCCCGGGAAGAGAGACATCCCTAGTAAAAGAAGATAAAGGTGAATGAATTGGAGAGGAAAGATATAAGTATGCAAAGTCTGAACACAAATCGCTCCAAATCGATTTTAATTTCAGGTAATTGTAGTGTAGTTTTATTTAAAGTCCGTTAGATTTTCTTTGAAATTTTGTTGATTTAAATATCAGTACTAGAAAACCATTCTAGATCTCAGATCTTCTTGATTAGAGGTATGATGCCAATGATCTTATCCTTAATCAGCATCAAGCCATTTCATCCCAAGCTATTCCAGATCTTTGTAATCCTTCCACGATCTGTTCATCTTCAGATCAGATCAAATCTGAGGCATTTGATCTCCAATTCCCTCACACATCACAGATATTTCATCCACACCACCATTTTGTGTTGTTTTGTCTTAATAATGTGCGACTGGAGTTCGAAAAGATTCGATCAAGCTTAATAACCTTGCAGGTATTTGAAAAAAAAACACATGGATCGAGTAGCAGAATCTTAAGTGTTGAGTAAGAGAAGTTGCACTTTTTAGTGTTCTCTGATCAACGAGATCTGAACGTTAGGAGTACTTCAGATCAGAGTAGATCCCTAGCTGGAGTAGATCGAGCTTCTCATAGCTCTGGTCCAAATTCCCTTACGCAAGATCGAAGAGATCCAAGTTGGGGGGGGGGGGGGCTTCATTGTAGTTCTTCCATTACCTTTAGTTGTCATCAGATTAGGAACTAGGGTCTTCAGAACCAACTCATACATTCGCTTGTGCCCAATTGTGGTATGTTCGATCAGATTTGTAGGATCGATCCCAGTCGCTCGTGCCTCACTTTCTCTACACACAATCGTGATGATTTTATCATCCTCTCTCCTGTAGCTTTTTAATTATAAATAAATCTCATTTGTACTTGTGTCATGTTTTTATTGATTGAATAATTACAATCATGCCCTTGTATATTTTTCATTTATCATTTTAGTCCTCCCTATATAGACTCACATGCATTAGCATGTGTTTTTGGACAATTTGCAATAAAAACCTTATTGATTATTGTTACTATTTTATCCAATAGTTTTCTATAATTGTAATAAGGTCCTTCAAGTGCCGATTCACATGCGAAAAAAGTGAATTATGGGTTAAATTACGTATTTGATCCTGCATTTCTTTAGCTTGCTTTTATTCAGTCTATTATCTTTAAATATTTTCATGTAGGCCCTCATTCTACTGCTTTTTTATTCTTTAATTATTTTTATTAAATAGCTAAATAATTCATTAAAATCCATAAAAATCATAATTTACCCATGTTGGTTGATTTTAACACTAATAAATTTTGTTTTTAAAATTTCTTTTATTTTTTTTAAAATTCAAAAACTCTCTTTATTTTTCCTATTTGAACTAAAACATTCATAAAAATTGAAAATCCTTTGAAAAATTCCAAAAAATAAGTATTTTACTTTATTTTATTAACTGTATAAATTTCATTTTTAAATTCCATTAAAAAACTATAAAAATTGAAAAATACATAAAATAGTAATATTCATATTAATTTAGAAAACATTAGAAAAATACATAAATTGGCTAGCTTTAAAGCTTGAAAAATTCTCTTCTGTTTAAAATTAGTTTCATGTTTATTTTTTTCTATTTTAAAAATATAAAAACAATAGCATAATTTTATGTTGGATGTTTTCAATTTTTATACTTTAAAAAATCCTTAAAAATCTAAAGATTATATAAAAATATAAAAGAGTAAAAAGGTATATAGATCACAAAAAGTTTTTGATTCTGCTTTTTTTTAATTTTGTTATTTTTGGAAAAAAATTGCTTTTTATTTTTTGTTAGTATCTCTTTAATAATATTCTTTTCAAAAATAAAAAATATAAAAAATTTTAAAATAAAAAATAATTGAAAATCAGAAATAAGTAAATATTTGCAAAAATATTAAAAATCCATAAAAATATAAAAACATTAAAAAGCCATAAAAATAAAAAATAAAAAGAAGAGATTTTCTTTTTAATTAGCAATAATTAAATAACACTCAGATATTGTATCCTCTTTGAGTTCTATCCTGATTTGGAACAAAGTTTTAATAAATATCATTTTTTCTCTTTGGTGGAATAAAAATAATTTTTGTTTGAATAAATTTTGGGTTACAATGACAAAATGATACATTTTCTCTCTTCTTAAATAATTAAAAACCCAAATTCCTACATTTCAACACTCTATATTGATCTTTTTGTGCACTGACAGATATAGATTCTCTTTTTCCGTACATGTTTTGGGTTCGTCATCCAAAGCTTTATTTCAACCAATTACTGTAGTCTTTAGATGTCAATGTTACCAAAGAAAATGATGCATAGTCTTCTAGCACCCCGTCTTAGTCGAGCTAAGTGCATGATGTAGAGTACATATTTGTTCCCTATCAAAGAGTTTACTCAGAATGAGGCAATCAGGTTAGTCACTAAGAGTCAAAGTCTGGACATTACCTTGTAGGAACTCAGAGAATTAAGTCCATGACCTAAAGTTTATAAAATCGTACTTCTCAATGAAATTCCTATGGAAATTAAGTAGATTAAAGTTAGGTCAAGTCCACGCTCAGTTTTTATCCACGTCCCGATTTATAACCTGATGACTTTCCTCTTATGCATATGCATGATATGCTAATGAAATGCAAACGTATAAAATGCAGATGTATGAAATGCATTTTTTTTTTCAATTTAATGAATAATAGAGGAATGAATGAGAAACCATTTATTGAATTTTTTTGTTATACACACAGTTTTACAACAATTTACAACACAATTATTATTTACAACAATTTTACAAAGATAGATTTTTTTACATAAGACTATACAAATTCAGTCATCAAGTATACAATATATACATTGTACACTTTTTTGACAAATTTTACAAGGTAGTTACCCACCTTGTCTTTATTAAATATTATACACATAAAATACATGAAAGTTCAAGCTATGGGTAAAGTATTTATGTAATCTATACACAACCCCTATACTTAGTGTATGCTATGTCCTCAGAGCACAAAAAGAGAGGAAGAGACATAGCTCGTGCTAAGCGTACAAGAGTGAAAAGAATATAAGTATAGAAGTCAACTTGCCCCATACTTAGGCTCTAGTAAGCCTAAGTGTAGAAGAAGGGAAAAAAACCAGGGCGGTTGAGGTAAAAAAAGGAGAACGAATGAATGAATATATAGGGAGGGCATTGATCTCCCCTATATTTAGGCTCTAATCAGTCGATGTATAAAAGAAGGGGGAAATGTGAGAATCAATGAGGGCATGTAAGAATGTACATTGAGAGAAAGAAAAAGAAAGATCAACTTGGGTCACTCACCACCCATACATAGGATCTAGTTATCCTAAGTATAGCCACAAAATGAAAATGATATGAAACTAGAGTGAGTGATGAAAATCACATGAGAGGGAGGGAAGAAAAAGGAAATATATACAAGATGGAGTACGGATGTACAAAGAAGGTTTCTGATGAACCTTCTCGTGGGAAAGAAGAGGTAAGGAATCTAGTAGTGTGTCGCTATCAGAATCACCCTCAGTGGAATAAAAGTGAGGTGAAGGGATTGTCCAACGAGGGTCAATACATGAATGCTTGCTCAAGTAGGGCTATAGAATAGCTGAACTCAGCTAACTCATACAGATCAACTCATCCAGACCCGATGAGGAATCCTTAGAAAATCCCTTCTCTAGTATGTCAAAGGCAACTTTCTTAATCCATTTTCTAGAACCCAAAGCATTCAGAGGAAGAGGAAAGTGATACATCTTGAGGGGTTTGGGGAACACCTTAAGGAATCAATACTCGGCTTCTTCTTACTAGATAACCAACTAGAGGATGGAGCAACTACTTTCTTGGGAAGGTTTAATTCGGTCCAAGTTGTCTCCTTTGTTGAAGGTCCTGAAGGTAGTGTGTGAGGGATCAATTTTCTATGTAGTATAAACACATGAATCGGATCATCGAAATGGTCCAGGCAATCAGAAAAGAGTGGGTCTAAATCAGGGATAGCTTCTGATTGTTAGTCCTCTATAGAAGATGTTACGGTGGTGGAGAATGATGAATCACTATTGGTAATGTTAAAATTCATTCATTGTAATATGGCCAACTAGCTCTCAATCAGAACCAAGTCAATTATATCTTTGTGAGGAGTACTTGGGTTTAATTTATCCTGGGCAAGTCCAGGGTCAAACACATGAACACGACCAATTAGCTAACTTAATCTAGGTTTTAAATATATAATTTAGCAATATAGTAATGATCTAGGTCTAGCAACAACATTCAATGCAATGCATAGAATTTTATAAAAGGGTTTTTATGAAAATATACTAAATGAACAATAATGATACGAATGCACATAAAACAAGATGCACAACACACTAAACAAGCTCCTGATTATTTATCAAACCACTAGTGCACTAAATAGATACTTAATAAAAATAAGTGTATTTAATGTACTAATAAACCACAATAAGATTGCTTTTTAATTTTTATCATGGCTGAAAAGATAATTTATACACTCTAAATTTTAATGTGTGAATAAAAGACCCAATCAACAAATAATTAATTTTGGATAAAAGGTTCACAAGTTGTTCATTAAATAATATAGAGACATAATTGCAAGGAAAACTTAATTAAAAGTTAAAAAACATTACAAACTGGTCCACACATGGATTAAAATATAAATTAAAAAATTACTTGGGTAGCGATGTAAATAAACCCAATACGGAGTTATATGCAATTTTAGAGAAGCATAAGCCTTGAACTACAAATTGCCCAACTCTTTAGGTGCAATGCATGTAATGGAAAGGCTGGAGCCTCAGGCTTGGTGAGCTATAGGTTCAGGCCATGTGGATGCTCCTGGTGCTTTGGACGCAACTTGGGTGCTCCTGGGCTATGGTTTGAAGCATCACATCAGGGAGATAACATGGCTTTGTTTCAGTCGTTGGATTATCCCTAAATTTGGTTAATTAGATGACATCTATAATTTTATGCTCCGCCTCCTCCTCCAGCTCACAGTGTCACGAACTGAACTCTGGTGATGGAGTGAATTCCCCTACCAGCTTCTTCGCCTCACTTGAAGGTCGAGGAAAGTAGCCGAAAGCTTGGCGAAGAAGGTGGAATTGTTATGATGCCCTGCAACTGTCTAGACCTCTCGGTTGGTGTGAGTCTATCAGAGGCAAAGAGCTTGAACGTTCCTCCGTTCAAAGTCCGACCACTAAGTCCTACGCATGTTAGTGCACAGCTGGAGTGTTAGCAATGTGAGCCCGAGGCGAACCATTCCTACAATAAATGTTATTGTAATAAATGATTTATCAATAAAAGTTATTGATTTTGTTTCACTCCCTTTCTGATATTGAATGAATGAATGCACTATAAGGTCTCTCTGTACAAAAAGGGTTATATACCATGGCCAACTTGATAATCATACAGCTGTTGATTTAATGATTGAATCATAGAGGCTGATGTGTGGATGAATACCTAAGGAGTTAGATAGAGGACTCATCAAGCATCATCAATGATTAACAAGTAGTGATCTCCAGTCTGAGTGGGAGATGGCAATCCCATCTTAGTAGACTGATATCTGATCGACCTCTTGATGCAGGTCCTCTGCATAGGAATATTGATTCGGAGGTATCAGATTAGTTGAGTCAATGAGTTGACTTAACGAGATCGAGATAACCAAAGACCTATGATGAATACTGTCACATCACAGGCAAACATCCTCTGACCAGAGACAGATATATTACTATATGTCTGAGCATGTACATTTGGTAGACCAATAGGTTGATGACCTAATCAAGGTCTATACACCGGCGAGCTGGTATGCATGTAAGGGCATATGAGTAATATGATCTCTCAAAGGGACCATACAGGTTCACTTATGAACCGGGAGACATGAGCTCACTCATGAGGTATTGGGATTGACCAAGTTCCATGCATGGTCATCATGCTTTAGAAGCATGATATGAATTTGAAGGTAAGATATATGCTTTGTGAAAGCATATGATCTGTACCATATCCCAAGGACCAAGATTGGGAAACTTAATGATCAGACTATGAAGATGACAGTATAAAAGTGATCTTTATCTTCATGATGATCATGAGTCTTCCAGTATGCAGGATGTGCAGGTATTGGGAATACCTGAAGGGTGATTTGATCATAAACGATTGTATAACCATGACGCTTCCATTCCGAGGGAGTGATGAAACAGGTCTGGATTTTAGTGACTCCTCTCATCAGAGAAGTAACCTAATCTTAGTCCATTTACTGGACATTGATCTGAATGAGATTCAGATGCAATGAGAAGATTAGGTATACGGTCTTGATTTGATCAAGGATCTATGAGAGGTCCATGGGATCTGGATTTGAGATGTGATCTCAATATCCAAGTCACTATACGTGGAACAATACAATCGCCCTGTCCTTATCTCCAAGTATCTGAGGAGAAATAGCATTGTTCTTAAATGGTTTAAGAATAATTCCATAAGGTCTAAGCAAAGAGAAGTTGATAATTAAATGTGATTTAATTATCATAATGTATGAGATATTATCCAATATAATTAAATGTGATTTAATTATTATGGATAAGAATAATGTGGATAGCAATATCCAATTATTCATAATATATTATAAATGTGATTTATAATGTATTAGAGAGAGTTAAATATAATTTATATTAGTAGATTAATTATTAATGTGTATTGGATGCACATTGTTTAATTAATAGAAAATGTAAATTACATTTTATTTTGGGTTGTGAATTTGATTCACAATATTCCAATGTCAAGATTGCAATATCCCCAAAATTAATTGAGAATTATTTTGGTGAATTAAAATACCAACAAATTGTTGTTGGAAATTAGATGGAGAGAAAATCAAGGAGATTGCCCTCCCCTTCTGGAAAGGAGGGGGCGGCACCAATTCCTTGAGGGAATTGGTGGCCGTCCCCCCCTTCCAAAGAGGAAGGTGTATCTCCCTTATTTTCTCTCTCTCTATTTGTGTGGTTTAATTTGGTATTATATTTATTTGATTTATCAAATATATTTAATCAAAATTAAATCACAAGTTGTTGGCTTTTACCAACAACAATCTTGACCATTGGATTGTCATAAATCAATCTCATCCATTGATTTTATATGACACATGGATTGAGATCCATGGACCCCAAAACCCTATAAATAGAGAGGCATTCTTGGCTCTCTCTTTACACATGCTATTGTAGAAAAACTCTCTCTCTCTCTTTCTCTCATACTCGACAGCCCTCTCTCCCCCTTCTTCTTGGTGGCCGTCCACCTTGGTGGAGAGAATCGTCGTCGCCTGCGCCCTCATTCTACCGCTTCGACGCTCTGCGGTTCTTCGTCTACTTCGAGTGCTTCGCCTACGAAGGAGACGTTCGATCTCGTGCGACGAGATCAGGAGCAACCGTGCTTGGATCAACTTCTTGGATTGCGAGGACACCGCGGTTCATCCCCGCGCTCGCAAGCGATCTCTCCGACGATCGGACTTGAGACAGGAGGTCTCTTCTCTTAGAGACTCGATCAGCCACGCTTCAAGAGGTATTGCATTATACTTGTTGTGGTTATAGATGAAACGATCCGAGAATGGTTCTTGGATCATGTGGTTTCATCGAATAAATTTTTTAAATTCCGCTGCACCGAACAACTAGTACGACTAGTAGTTATTCGTCGTATCCGATACGACGCTCACGCTTCCGTGATGCGCTTGAGGATCTCTCCATATCCTTCATGGAGCTTGGTAGGAGGCCCGGGCAAGTGAAATGAATGGAATGGAGGATTGTTAGTGGATGAAGAAGAAGGTTCCCTAATTGGTTCCTCTTCTGTGTAAGAAGAGGAACTTGACCGATCGAGGAGAGGTTCTTGAGTAAGAGAAGTTGATGACGGAGATATTGGCCTCGATCAATGGAGTGAGGCGAAGGTGATGATGTTTCTCAGGTGGGAACAATGATATGAATCATGATGTAGAAAAATATGAGAAATGAGGAATATGGAGCATGAAGGATTACTTGGAGTTATTAACAAGCACAAATTGTATATGGAAAGAGGCATGGGAAGAAGCTTTAGAGCTTCAAGTCATCGCTTGACCAACTTGATGAAGGTTGGAAGCTTGAACAACACTTCTGATAATGGTATGACAAGGCTAACATGCCTTGGATCTGGTCGGAGAAGACACCTCTATTGTCGCTCATTTTGCCTCTCACTTATTATTACTATGGAGTAGGAATGGCTCGGAGGTTTCTCACACGAAGGGCGGATGATAGTTGAAGTCTACCGAAGAATAGGTTTTGATGGAGAAGGTTTGGGTGGAAGTTTGTTCCAGGCGGTGGTTTCAACAACTGCTTGTTGGAAAGAAGGTTAGTGTTAGATGATGATGGGGGGTTGGTGAGGATTAGATTAGTTAGGATGATAGGATAGAGGTGGAGGTTGTTCATGAGGAAGGTTGATGGCGTCAGGAAAAAGGGAAGAAGTATGGAGGTTTAAGCATCCACTTCTTGGAGAATGAGGGTGTTAGAAGTTGGAGATGATTCCCCAACTGTTGGATGCAATGATCCAATGAAGAAAGATCGAGCAGGAGCGGGCGATGCTAATCGCTTGATCATGCTTGATCAAGTGGTCAGGATTGAGATGGGTTAGATTGAGGATATGTTGTATGATGTAACTTGATCTGACGATCGAGATGAGGAGCTGGTGGTGGTAAAGAGTCGGCCACATGGCTCATTGATGATCGACCAATCGACTAGGGTTAAATATAAAAATAAATCAATGGTTGTTGCGACCCCAATCGATCGACCGACTCAATCGAGAAAGCAAAACCGCTCAAGAAAATCAAGAAATCAATGTCAACGGTCTGCTATTTTTATTTACCTGGTATAGCTACCGGGGTTGAATATAAGGAAAATGAAAAAGATCTAAGTAGTCAAATTTCAAGATAAAAATTTTTAATGGTTTTTAATTTATATATTTTTTAGATTGTTAATAAGAAAACAAAGAAGCACAAAATAAAGAAACACACGAGACTTTTTTTTGTATTTTTCCAAATAAACAAAATACTCAAAAAATAAAACTAATTTTTTTTGGGTTTTCTGGGTTTTAAAGTGTTTTTGGTAATTTTCCTAGGTTTTTCTAGTGTTTTGTGATTTTATAAAAATCAAACAAAACTCAAAAAACAAAATAGTGCACAACCAAGACAAAATTGCAAATTAAAAAATTTAAATTGCCCCAAGGTCATGTATATCAATTTTATGATAAAATATAAATGAAAACCTACAAATCGAAACTGAAATTACAATTTTTGGATTTTATATGATTTTTATAAGTTTTTGATTATTTTGTGATTTTTAGGGATTTTATCATGAATTTTCAAATAAAACTAAAAACATAGGATTTTTTTGTAAAATTTTTAAATCATTTTTCAATTTTTTATGATTTTTCTAACTTAGACAAGACAATTTTTTGTGGTTTTTGAATTTTTAAAAATAGAAAATGCAAGCAAATTAATCAAGAAAATCACAATCAAAACTATACACTAGCAGGGGCTAATAGTAATTTTTAGAAAATTTTTAGAATTAATTTAACATTTACTAAGTCCATAAAAACAATGAATTAATCATAGTTCATAGGGACCAATTCGCAAATAATTTAAGTTTGCAGACCAAATAAATAACATAATATAAAAGCTTAGGGTCGATTCTATAAATATCCCAACCAATTCACGCACATGCTCAATATTCAACGCATAGGGGTATAAATGTAATTTCCAAAAACACCTCATTCATTTAGTAACAACAAAAGAGTCCAAGGCAGAAAATGCAAATATCCAGAAACACACTTGAGCTCACATATGCTTCAGACTCGGAGGGACTAAAGTGCAAATATGAAAATCTTCAAGGTCCAAACTATAAATGTTTTTAACTACAACTTTTATTTAATGGACTAAAGCAAAATCACAAAACACGCATGGGAAAATATGCAATATACCCTCAGAGGGCATGTAGCGTACGCGAGGGCAGGCGATGACGTACAACTCTGATCGTTCCCTGCTCTGCATCTGACAGTCCAGAATCTGTCGGCGACGTGCGTATCAGATGCGTTAGGTGCTCAGATCTAATAGCCCAAAGGCTGCATAGTCGGGTGGCTGTGATGTTATATGGCAGAGGGGGAGCTCATCCAATGGCGGAATGAGGGTCTACAAGAACACTTCCCCGTCGAACTTCAACCGAGCATCGTAGGAGATCCGACGCTCCGATGAAGGGTCAGAGAAGTCCAGCAGGCTAGTGGAAATGGTGCGCATCCGGTGGTGGCTCCGATGAAGGAGATGACGGTCAGATGGGCGTGAAGGTGAAGGCCCTCCTAGAGCTGCTCTGCCTGAGCATCTGAGGGTCCAAATGAAGCTCCAGGTGTGCGCTAATACTTGTAAAGGATCCTATGCTCGAAGACAAGGCTCCGGTAGGGGTTATTTAAGCAAAACAGCAAGGGAAGCAGGGTGGTATGCGAGTCAACCTCCGATGGAGATGAAGGAAGGAGATCTGGGTCCTAATCTAGCTATGATGGGCGAGCCTCGGGATGATCAGGTTGCGGAGGAAGGTGTGGGGTTATTTGAGGTGTCGATCGATGCGAGTGGAAGTACGTAAAGGGGCTCCGACCAGTCGGTCTGAGCAAGGGAACTAGTAGCAGCGATGAAATGGATAGATTGATCGAAAGCGGAAATAAGGGAGATAAGAACGATACATGATGGTTCATATGAACTCCTAGGTTGCAAGCAAAGGTGGTCGACCGGGTCTTGACCTCAACCAAGTTGCGGCTGGCTGGGAGGCTCAACGCGGCGGAGCTCCGACCACGTCGTGAGCTACACACCTCCAGGCATCTCCGAATGGTCCTAAGCATCTCCTCCAACGACTGTGACTTCAGTGAAGGTGTCTAAGGGGCTGTGGTGGCGTGACAAACGAGCTGGGAGGCTGTGGAGAGGAAGGAGGAATTATATAGGCTGCTCGAGGGTCCTAAAAGATCGGAGCATAATGCAGAGCCCTAGGCAGATCTGATTATGCCTAGGGATCCGCGAGGATCATGGAAGTAGGGGCTGCAATCGAGCCCAAGAAATGAAGCAGTCGGAGTTCTGGGATGTGCACTGAAAAATGGAGAAACGCTCTGGCGAAGCACGTACGACCTGACCCGACCTGGAAGATACCTTTGGCTGGGATCAACAGTCTGATGTGGAATAATGAAAAATCAGGATGTTTAAAAATAAAAGAAAATAGAATTAAAAATAGTAAATGAATTTAAATCAATAAGCGTATAAAACAAAAAATGTTTGTTATTTTAAAATTATTTTCATGATTTTTAATTTTTTTTATAAAAAATAAAATAGTGTATATATAGTATATAGTATTATATACATGCATAATATACCTATGTATTATGTACAAGTATTTTTATTTTACTATTTTTAAAAAATACTTTTATTTCATATTTTATTTATTTACAACATGATTTTAGGAGTATAAAATAATTTTTATTTTATTTTTGTAAATTAGAAAAGGTTGTAAAAGAAATAATGAATGTAGTATGTATATGTATATTTTGTACAAAGGTTTGATGCTTTTATTTTTATTTTCAGTTTTATTTTTCGGATTTTATTTTATTTTTTTATTATTTCTAATGCTATATACAAGGGTGGAAAAAGAATGAACTAATTTTATTTTTTCAAAAATAAATAAGTAAATATTATTTACAAGTATAGGTGATATGTACAATACATAGTAGACCCCTATCTATCCCTACTTATTTTCTTTTGCGATTAGGTCAAGGCTTGACCTTCTCTTGGGGCTTGGGTCACTCTGTATTTATTCTAAATACATCGTTCTTTTCCTTTTCCCTTTATTCTTTTATTTTTGTAAAATAAATGTTAAATATGAGATATTAACAATGACATGCACAATGCTAAGTTATTGTATTTACAGGTATTTACAGGTGGTTTTTCCAAAAAGAAGAGATAAAATAAAATAATAAAGATGAGAATCATATATTCATCACTCATTGAAATCGAGCCATGTGGAGTAACAAAATAAATCCAACAAAAAGAAAAATAATATAAAATGAATAACAAATAGTTAAAGATGAAATTAGAAAAAGTGTTTAACATGAAAGTTGTATATCTCAATTATATATATTACTTTCATTGAGAATTCAAAGTGATAATATATCATATGTGCATATTAATATTTTTGTAAGTTTTTAAAGTATTAAAAACACTTATTTTTTTTACTTCTTTTGTTATTTTTTCGAATTTGTAATTAATGTTTAATGTCAAAATAAAGTTATGGTCAGTTATTTACAAAGATTTATTTGTTAATTAATGATAATTAATTAATAATTAAATGAAAGAGCTTAAGCTAATGAGATTATAATCATTAAATAACCCGCAAGGATTTATCAGCCCTACACTTAAGCTTTGCTCATCTTAAAGCAAATAAACAAAGAATGAATTAGTGAGTTAGTTAAATCCCTAACATGTGCATGTGTAGAGATAAGGCTTAATCAATCTGGAACACTCAGTTTTAGAGATCCTAAAACTCCAAGATAAAGCAAGTCTTACTCAAAAGGAATTCAACTTCTCTCATCATCAAACTATATGAATATACATATATAGTAAGAGATATGACATTTAAGTGTTGACCGTATTTATAATAGTCGAGTCAAGATGTCACCCAAGATACCAATAGAAGAGACTCTCCTATGGATCCAATCCTCAACACCAGGGAATAAATCTAGTTTTTCCTTCAATTCATTATCTCATTAGTTTGTCATACATTAAAAAGTAGATGAAAGGCCAGATGATGGAGGAATTTGGGTTTGTGTCATTTCTTCTCTCCCTCTCATTAGAACAAGGGTTCTCTCAAGTGCCTTATTAACTGAACACATATATTTTTCTTGCTAAAAGGTTTGTCCATAAAAAGAGTTTGATTCATTTGTACTTGTTTTCCTGGGAATGCACTAGGGTGTGTCTCTTTTGAGTATCTATTATACCGTAGACACCCAAACTTGTATCACTACACGATGTAGAGCCCTTTTTGAGGTACTAGCCTGACTCAAAAAAAGTCTAAGATTTTTGGTCCAAGTGGACACTTAAAAAGTTGGTAGCGCTCATCGTCGGTGGAAGCTCTTTTTATTTGACTTTGTAATGTATGAGATTTTTTATTCTTCTTTTCTTTTTAGCTAGCTCCACTACTTTTACCAATATTTGGCATACACTGATCAACGGGTTATTTTTATTTCATCACACCTTGGCACTTGGGTTTATACAAGAGATTAATATAAGAACCATGTTCTCAAATTGGCTATTGACATCAAGTATATTTCATGAAACCTTCATTAATTTTATCCCATCTTAGATCATCATAAGATTGGGTCCAAACTCAAATTCGAAGTCCTATTTCTCAAATGAAGCCTCAACTCATCTCATTAAAAATGCAATCATGCAAGTGAGTGTTGATCATATTCTTTTTAAGATAAGATTAGGCATGCAATATATCACACAGATCTTTCTAACTAGGGAAGTATGAATTATTAAGTCCAAGACCTAATGAGTAAGACAAGTTAACCTGGAATTTCTGGACCTCATAAATCGAGTGCTATGAATCTTAATACGGATGAGTGAATGTGTTAGTGTAAGGGAAAATTAACTGATTAGTTAGTAAGTTATTTAGTTAGAGAATATTTTTTTATTTTTTTAAGAATTTATAAATATAAATATAAATATAAATATATTTATATAGTGATCCAAGACCTCGGATTTCATGACACGAAATCAGGAGATTCATTGCTTGGATCTTCATCTTGGATTATAAGAAGGACGCGTCTCATCAATGCTCTCGCAAGCGTCTCCTTCGTCAGGTCAAACTTGAGACAGGTAGTCTCTTACTTTAGAGTCTTCGATCGCAACCATGCTTCAAGGTATTCCTATATCTTATTTGTGGTCTTGTAGAAATGATTCGAGAAGTGTTCTCGAATCATGTGGTTTCATCACTTTAAAATTTTAAATTATGTTACCCCTAGCAACTAGTATGACTAGTCTCTCTCGATTGCATATGATGCAATCTTCACGCTTCTGTGATGCGCTAAGGCCTAAACCATAGCCTTCAAATGGACCGGTAGATTTCCTAGAAGTCTGTGATTTACAACCTTGTAAACATTGCATTTGTGGGAAAATATCCAAGGACCATTCTCTAAGAAAGGTGAATGTTGCTAAGGTTTATTGGATCTGACACATACTGATGTATGTAGTCCCTTTCATACAACAACTCGAAATGGACATCAATATTATGTGACCTTTACCGATGACCATTCATGTATGGTTATGTCTTCTTATTACGTAACAAACATGAAACCTTTTAAAATGTCAAAGAGTTCATTTGATTGAGAACCAAAAAGAAAAAAAGATAAAACATATTAGATCTGTCCAAGATGGTGAATACCTCTCGGATGAATTCAAAGAATACCTTAATAAGAGAGTGATAAATCCATGATTTATCATCATATTTCTCATTTAGTATCCCTCTTACTTAAAATATTCAATAAAATGTAAATATGATTTTATAACTTCTACGATTAACCCTTTGTGCTAACTAACCCTAGTTATTGTAAATAATTAATTCTATTATTATGCTTTATTTTCTATGTTTTCTAAACTATTAGAAACCCAAAAAATGATGTTAATGTTGTAATATTTGTTTTGAAATTAAATACAAATTAAAATAATAAAATATAAAAAGAAATTAAAAACAAGTATTTTAAGCTTTAAGAATACTTACAAAAATATAAGTATTTACATATGACCTATTTTGACTTTTGTTTCAACATGAAACTCGTAGATCTCAAAATATCTATTGCTTTCATGTTAACACCTTTTCATTTGATGCTTGTATAAAATTGTTTTTGATTTTTCTTCGTTCTATTCATTTTCTATTTTTCAATTGGGACACGTGGTGCATCTACCTCTAGCCACATGGCTCGTCCTTTCTTCTCCACCCGCCTTCACTCCCTGCCATTGATCGAACCTAATGGATTGGATCTGGGCCCTCTGTCCATGCCTCTCTCGCAGCCCTTAGATTTGATATGCAAAGCCATCTCGACCCCCCCTTTTGCATACTTCTCTCTGTTGTTGGATCGTATGATCCAATAGATGAGCGGCATCATCAACCTTCAACGACCCACCTTCCACATGACACACATTCGTAGTCACTCGTCCTCTGTACAACATCTCAACCACCTCAACCCACCACTCCTTTAACTGACCACTCCATGCCATTGACCAAACCTTCCTCTCCCATGCGATCACTTCCATACCCATGAACCCCCTCAAAGGCACCTAGAATCGGTGGTTGAATCCTCGTCGACAATCTTCGGGAACCATCAAGTTCCTCCTTCAAAACCACCCTCACTAGCCATTCTCGCAGGTCATCTACCCTTGTACAGAGGTTCCTCCTAGGTCTCTTCTCCTCACCATGACAATAAGAGATTGAATCGAGGTCTTACCATGGAGGATTCATTCTTGTGTCAACCCATGGCCTCCAACCACGCTACGACTGCCTCCACGGCCTTCTGAGCAGCACTCCAAGGCTGGGGGAGTGCAGCAAAGATCAGAGCTTCATGGAGCTCCACCCAAGCCTTCTTCCTTCACCCCATATTGTTCAATCGTCCAGGTAGGTTCTCTTTGGTTTTTGTTTGTTTTCTTCCTTTTTATTTGCTTAGCACAGACCACCGCCTCTTGATCTGATTGGTCCCACACCTTCATTGAGGTTCTTTGATCCTCATAGAACACTTGACTGCCCCATTCCCTTTCTCTACCAAAACGATGGAGGAACCTACCAGACCTTCATGATCTTCACCCCTCCAAGTCTTCATCCCACCCATGGCCATCACTCACATATAGCTTCAGCTACCTGCTAACCCATCTTGCAAGTAACTTCTTCAATGGCCAATCATCAGGTAGGGCTCCATTATAGAGCTCTGCCTCCAGTGAGTCAGCATCGTCAGCTCTTTTCAAATGGTTTTGCTCCTCCTTCTACTCTAGTGCTTCATCATAGGTTATCATGATTCTTTATGGGGCTTCAGCTGTCATGGAGAATCGCAGTGGTGCTCCAGCAGCATCGTTGGAGCTTCATTCTCACTGCCATAGAGTAAGGACAGGGAGCTAAGAAATTTAGGTGTCATGGAATAACACACCCCCGATTTCCATCCAACAGCTGAAAGCATGCCACGTCACCTAACACGATGTATGGAGTCTATGTGGGATCTAGCCTCATCCGAGTCTTCTTGGGTTGCCCACGTGGTCTGAGGCACCTGCATCAACCCTGATTCACCGCTCGAGCCTCCACCCATGTGCACAACGTGTGATTACTTAGGATTTTTTGTAGCAACACCCTCTGACTTCTCTAGAATCACACACAGGTCCAAGGAATGTGTTCCTCACGTTGCGCTCCTGCGTTATTTGCATAAGGACCCTACCAACTTCTATTATTTACAAAATGGTTCCCATACACATGTATTTATAGAGAAGGTCCATCATCTTTTTAGATTCTCGAAAATACCTCTAAGGGGCATGTTTATGATGTTTCCTTTATTTATTTCCTTGTTTTTCTTGCATTTTTGCCCCCGAACTACTATGCTTATATCTTGAGCATGTGAAGTCCTTTTTCAATGATTTCAATTTCATTTGTCATTATTTCTTTAATGTTTTGATTCTGAAAAAATGATGATTAATTTAGTATATTTTGTGTCATTTCTCTCAAGTATTTAAATGCCATCAATTCAAATTGAAGTTTTATTGATGCATCAATTGATCAAGAAATTGAATCTATTTTTTATGTCAAATTAATTAATAGATCTTGGGGCATATTTTTCATTATCATATTGCTTGCATTTCATTGCACTCTATTGCATATCATATTTGTATCAGCTTACATGAAACCCATAAAAAATGTATTATGTTCATGCATCAAAGTTTTCATCGCATTTGTTTATGCATTATTGACCTAGATAGAAAAATTATCACTTAATTGCGGTTTTAATATCTAATTAATCGTTAAGGTAGCTCGTATCCCTTACTTCGACCATGGACTTTGCAGGTTAAAAATGAATTTTATTAAAATCGAGCCACTCCTTCGGGAGATATTTAAGGCTTGGTTTCTGTTGCGATGCGAAGTCGGCCATACTACTACTCGAGTGAATTAACGTAGCCCGAATTCACATTCATTAGATAGTGTTGTTGTCAGTAACATTTCTCATCTTAGTGATTATTTATGTTTTAATGTATAATTAAGTTGATTAATTTTGATATGTAGATAATTTGTCTGTGTGATGTCTTTGCGTTATATTTTTTTATGGTTATGTTAATTATATTTCTTGATGTATATCTAATGTACTGCTTAATTTTATGGTAGGGCCTGTGAGGAGCCGAGAGCTATCGTTGCAAGGAACCACAAAAGCAATGCCGAAAAATCAAGTGTTTAATTAGCATTCATGTTCATTTTTGTGTTGTAAATATTTTTGTAATAATTATCTTTATAGCAGTCATTGTTTTAGTGCTCATGTGTATACATATGGACTAGATATTGATGTGGTGTTTGGAGTTAGTTTCACCCCTACCTGGGTGGGGCTCCACTTCAGTGTTCGAGATGGGTTAGGCATGTGGCTCATCGAGATTTATTATTTCATATCATAGTGTACTTGATCGTAGTTTAGGACACACTGAATAAAGCATCTAATTAGATTCACAAGATGCACCATACCTTATTCTACTTAGCCAAAAACTAACTCAATTCTTCCCGCTAACAGTAGCATGTGTAGTTGCGACTTTTCTCGACTTACATACACGTAATGTTACATTTAAAGTTAGACTTTTATAACACATGGAGTGAGATGGGGAGCGTTGTAAATATCTCTTTCTTGGGCATGATTCATGTTTTCATTGCATCAACTTTTCTCAATTTCTCTATCTTGGTTTATAACCTAGGATTAAAAGGGAATCAAAACTAGATGGTAGACGTGGATTGATTGATTGCTTTCTCACATTACTTTTAGTGACATTTAATAAGTCATGATTGACGAGGTACCTAGTGTCTGATCTTGCAGGGCCTGCAGTATCCAACAAGTGGGATCCGACAATTGCTGTATCGGTACCTCTCTCAGCTCTCAATACTTAAATAATCCTGAATAATCAACAATTAACCACAACAATGCTTAATCAATAAACGTAGGTGAGTTAAAATATTATACACTTCAAGAATGTGCATAGTAACAAGTAGTAGGGGTCAAACCACAAAGAAGCACACGTGGTAGTGCAACAAAAATGAATAGACAACTTAGGATATTTTTTATATTTTAAATTTTTGAATGTTTGTGTGGGTTTTTCATATATATATATAATTAATTTGGAAAATTTTTAATGTTAATTATGAAAGGAAAATATAGGATGATATATATATTGATATAATATATAGGTAAGAAATAGATAAGAGGTGTTTTATTGTTTTCAGAATATACCAATTAAATTCAAAAATCAGAAACAAACTATTTTTGTGTTTTATAAAATTTTCTCTATTTTTGGTGATTTTGCAAAATTTTTGAGAATTTTTAAATAAGTAATCGCACAAAATAAAGAAAATGTAAAGTACAAGAACTTGAAATGGGCTTAAAATACTTACCAAATTTGATTGAACCCAATTTCAAATTTCATAACACTAGATAATACGGAGGAAATTCAGAAACTCAAAACATATTTTTAATATTTTTCTATGATTTTATTGAATTTTATAATATTTTCTGTGTTGTGTGACTTTTAGGAGTTTTTCTGGACATTTTAAAAAATGTTAGTACTTAACATAAAAAAGCTAAATAACAAAATAGATTTTTTTGAAATTTTTCAAAACATTTTGTAATTTTATGAAATTTTAAATGTTAAATAGGATAACATGCAATGTTTTTATTTTTGATAAATAAGGATATAAATTAATTGATCTTAGGAAAAATATGTGTGATATAATATGATTCCAGGCACTCAAGAAAGTTGTCCTATAATTTTTATGCAAGATGATGCTTTTTAATAATTGAAGTATGAGAACAAAATAAAATCTATAATACAGGGACCTAGTTGCAATTTCTATAAGGTATCAAAGAATTTTATAACACTTTAAAGATGTCCAGGGCATACAAGAATTTTTTCCTCATTTAAATACAATATATACACATTAGTAGGGGTATAAATGCAAATAACCAGAACAACATGCCCAAACTTGCAAATTTACTAATAATATTTCAACTAATATTCAAGTTTTCCGGATCAAATGATAACATAAAACCTGAAGTTTGTATATGTAAAATTCTCGTCCCCTCACGTGCATAGGCAAGTGAAGCGACGTGGAATGGACTAAAGTGCAAATACAAATAAGTGTTGGGGCCTTAGTGTAAATAATACAAAACTTTTACAACGATAGATGAATGTTTGTAGATTAAATAATAAATACAAAAAGAGGAGGGTGGGAGGTGCAAAATACCCCTCCAATCGTACGTTGACGAACAACTGATGACGCGCCACATATGCTCACTTAACAATCCAACGCTCTAGATAGCGCCATGTTGCTTCGATGATGAAGCACTGAGATTAGATCTCATCACTGATATAATGGTTGCAAAGCACTCTTATCTGCCAGTGACTGGATGTCTGGGGTGTTGTTCTTGATCAGACGATGGGGAACGCCTCACGAAGAACATGGAAGCAGGAAGTCCAGGGGTTCCTTTGATCTTATCGTTCTCTGTCCTCTAACAATCCTAGGAGCTCGTAGATGGCTCGAAATGCTCCTGGGGTCCTTCTGCTTCAACCTTTGATGCTCATATGATTTGGGTCTCTTTGGGGAGAGACACAGATCCTGGTTAAGTTCGGCATGTTGAAAGCTTAAGATGGGAATCAAATAGCCTCCAGAAGAGGCTCTCTTGTACATGCATCTGCACCAACAACATGCAACTATTCTACGAATCATACGAAAGAATAGAACTGAAAAAATAGGGCCTCATCTACTCACGAGTAGGAAGACAGAACTCATGCAACAGGGTCCATCGAGGGAAGAATCACCTCTGTCCAACCATCTCCTCACTGTGGAATTACAAGTACCACCTTCCAGTCACGAAGGTGACCTCCAAGCTTCAATCTAATGGGATAAGTGTCGGATATAAGGGATTAAAAATCAGATTGAAGGTGGAGGTTTTGATTGATAGAAGCGGGGAGGAGGCATGGTTGCATTGGTGTTAATCCCAAATCGATTATCATTTGACCAATTGCTTGGTCTAGCGTGGAAGATCAATTATCAAGGGACAAGTTTCATGAAAAGGTCGAGTTGATTCGACCAATGTAGCATGAAGGAAAATCATAGCAATAATGGAGTCAATGCTTCTGACAAGGCTAGTAGGTATGCTACTCAGTTAACCGACTGGTCAACCAAGGGCTACTCCTGATTGGTCCTCATAGGACCAAGTCCGGACAAAATAAAGGAGAAAATAGAAATTAATTCAAAATAAAATAGAAAATGATTTTATTAAATACAACTTAAAACATGAAAATTGTTTCTTATGTTATGTACTATTTTTAAGTGATCTTTCTTTATTTTTATGGACCTATTTATTAGGTTTTAAATTTTACAAGTATAGTTAGAGGTACGTATGCTAATATATTACGTATTTGTTTTTTATTTTATCTTTTACATCTTATTATTGTATTTACATATTTTATATATTCATAATATATTTAAGTGTGTATTTACATATTTTTATTTTGTTTTTCTGATTTAATATGTGTACCTAAATAAATATATACAAGTACATTATTGGTAAGTTATACCTATATATTTTATTACATTATTTATTTTAATGTATTTTAATTCATTATTTTATGTTTATAGTTTCACCATATTTCACATAATATTTAAAGTATGTAAAAATATAAGAGTAAAAATATAAAGAACAAATTAAATGAGTATAATGCTCAGGAATATAAAACAATGGGACCCAAAAATCCTACTTTTGTATGTTAACTATAAATTTATTGAAATCATCTTTATTATATGAAAAATTTCATTTAAATTACAATAAAGGTAAGTTTGGTCAATTTGAGTTCATATTGAGAAGACTGTGAAGTTTGTTTGCGACATGTTGATTTGCATGTCCCAATTGTATAGTGCATTATTTTCATGTGCAATTTTTTTATTTTATATGTATTTTTATGTACATGTTTTGTGTTGAAAAAAAAACTTTATTTGAAGTGTGTAACAATGTGTATAATGGGCTTTATCTCCCCCTACTTCATTACTTGTCTACCAAGTCATTATTGACTTAGTCTCGGGGTTTAGGGTCAGTCAGTATTGTAAATACCTTCTTTATTTTTTTCCTTTTTTATTCATTTACTTTGTGTTTAATTATAGATATTTTAGAACTTTTCACAGACAACAATCAGTGTGTTAATTTGTACAAGTAGGAGGTATTTACATGCATTTACTTAGGGATTTAGAGACCATATAAAGGAATAAAGATGAATGAATGGATATTCAGCACCCCCCTATACTTACCTTTGCTAGTCCCTAACAAACACTTATTGGGATAATAAGTGATGCAAAAGATAAAATAAAGAGAAGGAAAATAAAGAAGGTAGAATTATTACAACTTTTAAACTTGTCTTGACAAAATCACCCCCTATACTTAACATTAGTAGTCCCTATCACCCGATATACTTACGTTTGCTGATCCCTAGCAAATACATATAAGGATAATAAGTTATGTAGTAGAGAAAATAAAGACGAGGAAAATAAAGAAGGTAGAATTATTATGACTTTTAAACTTGTTTGATGAAATCAATGTTTGAAGCTAAGTCATGACTTTTGGATTAACGGTGTGTTCGAACTATGTTTAGGTTATGACTTGTGAATTAAAAATCCTTAGGTTCTATGCTCCTTTATCTAGTTCAACTCAACAATCTATTTAGGACCATCCTTTCAGACATATACCCTTGTATCCTTGAAATGATAGGTACTAAGTGTGTGAAGGGTGTTAGCTCTTCCTAGTTAAATTGCTGAACCATCAAGTGGTGTTCTCCTCTAGTAGCTCGTCCTCGAGGAGATGAATATTTCTTTCTAAGTGCAGGTATGTGCTAATCAATAATGAATTAGGAAGAAGCTAGAAGAAAGGGAAAAGAAATCGAAACTAACTAGTGTAGTCATATTTGTTTATGGAGCTTGGCTAGTGCAACCAAGTCTCCACCAAGAAGTAGGCATTTTCCTAAGCTTGAAATTTTTGGAATTTTTGGTGTAGGCTTCTTTTTGGATATTTTCTTTGTTTGGCATCGATCTGCATTCTTATTTTACCTTAGCAGATATAGAATCTTTTATTCCACACATATTTTGAAGTTTCGGATAAATTGTGCTAGCAAACCATTCCTCATTTGAAGCTTTATTTCAATCCAATCTCCAGTCATTAGATATCCATGCTACCAGAAGAATGGAGGGTTTAAGTACTGGTTTCGGTAGTCCATAAGAATGGTTCCTGAGCCATCCTTGATGAAAGCAACCTAGTGTCATCCCGAATTAAACTCCAAGATATTTCAACAATCCATCCAGGTTGAGATAAGTGTTAAGTGAAAAGTCTCAATTTAAACCATTGTTCTAAGAGTCGTACGGATGACATGAAAGTTTCTAGTTAGTCACGTTGACATAGTCTCATAGAACCTAAAGAATTAAGTCGAGGCGACCAAAAGTGTATCCAATACCTGTACTTAATAAGTTCCGCTGAAATTGAGTGGATTAAGGTCTATACCTAGCTTCAATCTTCAAACTTTAGATGGGCTTGTTTAATTGTCAAAATCATTCAGAAAAATGTTCAAGCAATGCATGGCAGACCTTATTTTTGTGAAGTTTTTTTCTAATTTTGGACTTTTTATGTGATTTTTCAAAAAGTTTTGCACATTTTTAGGAGATTTTGAAAATATTTTGTAAATTTTTATATGTTTTAAAATTTTTAAAAATTTATGGATTTTCATATAGGTTAGTGAATTAGGTATGTACAGATATTTACATGGGATTGGGTGTGTATTTACAAAGATTGGGTGTAGATTTTACTAGAGTGTATTCTTTTAGATCATTTGTCCTATACCATTACCGAATGTATCAACCATATTTATTGAAAATATGTAAGTATGACTTATGTATAACGAATATAAACATATATACGACCCACCTATACTTAGCTTAACTATGTCCTCATAGTAATTAAAGATCATAAAAGAAGTTCTAACTTGTGCTAAGTATAGAACATCCAAAACAATAATGACTCAACGAATGTGATGTCAATCGTTCCTCCCTGTACTTAAGATTAACTAATCCTAAATATACCAGACTATAAAAAATCAGGGACAATCAAGGGTTAGAATGTACGGAATCATCAGATCGGCATGTCTCCCCCTATACTTAGGTTAAAGATGCCCTAAGTATAGACAGAATATCAATAAGTTGAGAGACATGCGAGGGACAAAAAAAGAATACCTGAGTTAGTCAACCCTCCTATACTTAGGATGAAGCATATCCTAAGTTTAACAATGATGAATGAGAGGACTAAGTAAACGAAAGAATATGAAAAGAAATGAAAAGTAGAAATGAAGAAAAGAAGAAAAATAATTGATATTTTTGGGATTTTATTTGTCTGATCCTTCAACACTAGGGAGTTGTTAATATATCACCTAAACTGAATCAATAACGGATAGGAAAGTGTCATGCTCAAGATACAGTCTTAATAGTTGTATGTTGATTACAAAAGGTTGGCATTAGATGACAAGCTTGATATTACAATGCTACCATTCTCACACACATTTTTCATGATGAGAGATACTGACGACTTGCTCTTCAGTTTGCCTGAAAATAATTTTAACTTAGCATCAAATAATCACACCTTCTGATTTGGCTCAAAAGATTCTCTTCTAATGTGTTTATCATGCCATCACTATACCTTTTCTTTGTAGATGAGGATGTTGTCGTATGTAGAGTCTCCGAATTCCATCAAATGATTCATGTCAAGTTTTCTGTTCTTTCTTGGACTTTCTCTCTATCCAGATTGCATACACTGACTGCCCATAATGATTTTTGAATAACTTTCATTGGCAAATGACAAGGATTGCTGTACACCAGGAAGTAGGGAGATATGCCCAAAGGATATTTGTACGATGTATGGGAGGCCCAAAGAACTAAGTTAAGCAACTATGACGATTTCTTTCTGTTAGCATGCAAAAGTTTCTGCAGGATTATCTTTATCCCCCTGTTCAAACATTCAGCTAAGGCGTTAGTTTACGAGTGGTAGGGAGAAGCAACATGATGTTCAATGTTATACTCTTTTGTTAGTTTCTTGACATCTTTGTTTATGAAATGGCTTCCCTCATCTGATATTAGTATTTTCGGGATCTCAAACCGTACAATGATGTTATGTTTGAGAAACTGGCATAATGTGTGACTATCTGCAACTCGAGCATGGATAGCCTCCACCCTTTAACTAACGTATTCAACAATGAGCAATATATACTCAAAATCCCGACTGTTCGGAAATGATCCCATGGAATCGATACCCCATGTATCAAATACATCTGAGACATGAATATACTTAAGAAGCATGGTATCTCAAGAATTGATAGTGCCACCCATCTTCTAGCAGTCAATACATCCTTTGACATATTATATAACATCTTTGAAAAGAGTCAGTCACCAAAGGCCGCATTGAAGCACTTTAGTTGTTTCCCACTTTCTAGAATGGTGTCCACCGGATTTTAACTTGGACAATGGTTCAAGACACTTGTATACTCCTCCTTAAGAATGCATCTTTGCCAGATATAATCTGCACCTTCATGAAACAGATATGGATCCTCCCATTGGCAAAAATGTATATTCGACATAAACTTGTCCACTTTTAGCTTAAGCCAATGTCGTGGACTTCTTTGGAAACAAGGTAGTTCATGATATCGTCGTACCAAGGGAGGGAGGTGAATGATAATATGGCTTCGTTTGGGAAGGTTTCAATGATTAGAAGTTTGAAACAATATCCTGCTCATAGATCCTATATATATCAATTTTATTTATTATTAGTATCTCTCTTGCTTGAGTATTCGACTAACTTTAATTAACAACTAACTCTAATTAACAATTTCCTTATTGTAATAATTAAATCTAACTATTTTATATTATTAAATATATCATTGTGCATATATTTTTTGTGTTTCTTATTTAAAAAATTTGAGTAATATGGCACATATTTAATATATTATTAATTATTATTTAAAAATATAAAAATAATAAAAGGAGTAATGTAAGTATTTTTGATACATTAAAAATGCATATAAAAAGATATTACTATGTAAGTATGATGTATTTTCTGTTTGAGTTCTACATGAAAGTTGTTGTATCATCGAGATATACAAATTTCATGTTGAACATCTTTTCGAATTTAACTTCTAATTATTTTATTTTAATTTTACGTTATTATTCCTAATTCTCTCATTTCTGATTAGACCACATGGTCCACTCTAAGTGAGCCACATAACCGTTCTTCATCCCCAATCGTGCAGAACCTGGACCATTAGATCACCATGATCTGATAATGGAGGTGCGCTGCCAACCTCCTACCACCTCATTCTCCGAGCGACGTAAGTCACTAACCTCCAGACTTCGTCTATTTTGTCTAACTCCTCTGACAACTCCCCCAACCAACTTCAAGCCCCATCTCCTTCCTCTAACCTCCCTAACCCATGCTAAGTACTATTTTATCAGGCTTTTTATGGGATCTAATTATTATTGGAAATTATTCACAAGGTGAACTATCATCACAACCCAAAGAAAGCCTCAAACAAAAAATAGTTTTATTTCTCAAGCGAAAAATAAAGTAAACAATGTAAGCAAGAGAACGTGCTATTTATTTACCTATATAACATAAAAGAACGAACTCAGGGAGGATACCGATTCTGAGGGTTATTTAATTCAATGAAAAATAATGGATAAGAAGGATTCGTTTTATTTTTCCACTCTTGGTCTTTTTATGGAGTTTTTATCATTTTATAATTCTATGAATTTTTAATTTGTATATTTTTAAACGTTGTCTAATTTTGTTTTTTAATGATTTTAAATTTTACAATTTTTTATCTTTTAAAATTTAAAACAAAGCTAATAAAATGAATAAAAGGGAATAAAGAAAACAACTCTATTTGTATTTTTCAAATATAAGAAAAATATGAAGAAAAATCAAATAAAATTATTTTTAGCTTTTTGATATTTTTTGACTTTTTTTGAATTTTTGAATTTTTTGATTTTTTATGATTTTTAAAACTATTAGAAAAGTGAATATACAAAAGAGAAAATAATGAAAATGTTTTTGGGTTTCTAAAATGGAAAATAAAAGTAAAATCAATGATACACACACACACACACGAAGGTACTTTTTCAAACTTAATTAAAAGCTATTTTTGAATTTTTATGAATTGTCTTTGATTTTTAATGAATTTTTTAGTGTTTTAAGAGTTTTGCTATTTCATTGATTTTTATAAGTAATTTCAATATGAAATTTATATAATTAAAATAAATAAAATAATAAACACAAAATTTTTAAAAATTTTAAAAGATTTTTACAATTTTTATTAAGTAATAACAACAACACATAATATAATTTGTTTTTTGAATTACTAAAAATAATAGAATATTTAATAAGCAAAATAAAATTTAGGGATGAAAGACGTTATTAGAATGAGTCAGTGACATTTTCTATGGAATTTTTAAGAATGATTAGATATTTATTAAGCGTAATTAAAAACAATTGATAAAGATACAGTACATGGACTAATTTAAAAGGAAATATTATTTGCAAGACTAAACAATTTTAAAAATAATAAGATTCATGGGTATGGATACAATTTTCACACTAAAAGTCACATGGCAACACACGTGAGTTGAGCTAGCACAAACTAAATTGTATTTATATTAATATGCGGGTGCAAATAGTAATAGAATAACACGAGACTTTTATTACAATTTTCCAAAAATGTCACATGTAACACATGTTCTGTAGTTCACAAAGGACTCAAATTCAAATAAAAAAATAGCAAGGGAAACTTAACAATTATTCACAAAACAATTACCCAACACGTATCCTTTAGAGTACTTATTTACAAATACAACAAACAACAGGGTAAAAGTTACGATTACTCACCAAGAAACTGCGAGGCACGTGTAGATCGAAGGGCTCCTGAAGCACGGATTAGATCTGGATCGACGACCGAAATTTGGGGCCAATTGGAAGGTGACTATTGAATTTGGAGGTCTTCGTTCTTGATCGGACAACAACAAGGGTGGCTGGATGAACACAAATGAATTAGCTCGTCAGCGAAGTTCAATCGAGTAGATCTCGACCGATCCTCCTTTGGAGATCATTCTGATTGGTGGAATGAGTTCATGTTTCCCCTCTCCATCAATTGATGCACTCGATGAATTCAATGGTTGCCGACGAAGTATATGGAGGTCTAAGTGTCCTGTTATTGCAGACAAGATTCCATATCTTGATCTCAAATCTCCAAATCACTCGAAAGCCTTATAGGTATGCTTATTGTTCGGTGATGAAGACTCCGACCATGTTATTAGCTGGAAAATAGAAGATATGGAAGGGAATGGGTCGACTCAGACGGTCGATGATCAGAGATGAGTTGAAGTCCCAGATACTAGTCAGATCGGATGCTCAAGTTGTGATAGAAGGTGGAGAAAGATCGGTCGGAGGTGGTCAAAGGGTCGGCAATGAAGATCAATGATTGGATAGCTCCGATCGAGCGTATAAGAGCTCGATGGATGAAGATCGGATTAAGCTAAGAACATGAATTAAACATAGAAGTTAAAGATAAAATTGCAAAAAATATATCTACAATTAATCTACAATAGAGGAACAAGTGATATCCTCGATCCTCTATGACTGGTAAAGAAACAGTACTTCACCGACAACGTTGCGGTGATTAATGAATCGTGCTCCCATGACCAAATCCAACGCTCACCTTGCTGTAGATGAGAGCCTTATCAATGCTCTCTATCCTTGATCAACCTCGAGCACCATTTTTGGGTGAAAAAAAAACAAATTGGGAGGTTGAGATATGTTCCTATTTGTAGTAGCTGTGGGAGGTTGGATCAAAAAGAGAATGTGCGCGAATCGAAACCAATCAAGACAAAAACTTTATCGGGAGAGCTTGGTTATTAATCAGGCGAGAGTAATGAATAAGAAATATGGTTTAGAAAATGGACAAATCGGTCAGGAAAATTAGAAGTTGGGTGGATCTGGGAGAGGGGGAGGCTGACCCTGATCAACGGACCCGAGACTGCCAAATGGGCACGTAGTCCACTAAAAGACAAAATAATATAATAGAAGATAGCATAAAAAGTAACAAATAAATTAAAATAAAATAGAAAATGAATTTACATTAAATAATTATATTAATAAAAAGTTAGTCACTAAATAATCTTATTTATGATTATTTTTAATAAATTAAATAAGTTAAATAATTACGTAAAATAAATATTAACCTTTATATAAAGGTATATATACAATACTTGTATCTTTAATTATTTATTTTTACAAAAAATATATAAATTAAAAATTAATTACTATAATGCATTTTTAGGGATTTTAAAGATATTTTTGTTTTATTTTTATAAAATAATTTACTAGGTTAAATAAATAGGGATATTTACAATATAAGTAATTGTACATATATAATATATACAATGAATTTATTTTTAATCCTTTTGGAATTAAATATTTTTATTTACATTTTATATTAATTAAGTATAATATGTACAAATATTTTAAAATACAATCTGTACAAAAATATGCATAAAATAAATAAAATAATATATTCACATAATGTATAATATAGAAAAATATACAATACACTCCAAAAAGCCACTATTTACATCTTAACTCCAATTTGAATAAAACCACTTTTATTTTCAAGCATGTTTAATTTAGAGTATAATAGAAGTGAGTTGGCTTTATTTTGAGTTTTTATGAGATGATATTGATCTAACAAGTTAGCTTCTACGACTTTTTTCAAAGTGTTGTTATTCTCGCTATTTACAATCATTCTTCTTGCAATTATTTTTAATATATACAACTTATTTTTATGTAAAGTTCCAAGAAGAAAATATTTTTTATTTTAGATGAATTGGGTGATAAATACAATAGTAGAGAAAAGTATACATGTATACAATGATGAATAGTGATGAATATACATGAATGGAGATTGATTTTCTTTATTTTTCTATAATAAGCCCTATCTCCCCCTACTTTATTCTTTGTCGACCAAGTCAAGTCTTGACATTCTCTCAGGGTCAGAGTCAGCATGTATTTATTGTATATATACAGTCTTCTTTTTTCTTTATTTTTCTTTTATTCCTTTTTTTATTTATTTTAGCTTTAAAACAATGATAATTAAACAATATATACAAAAGAAAAGATTTATAAAAACATGGATTTATTTATATTTACAGTTATTTGAGAAAGGATTTTAAGCTAAAATAAATGGACAAAGATGATGAAATGCAGATTCATCAACTACCTAAATTAATCTAATCCTAAGCCATCTACTAACTAGCGGTGGTTGAAACAACTGCATGGGATCAACTTCTGCCATCTCCTCCTTTGCATATACCCGATCTCCATTGCCTGACGCCGCTATTCTTCCTCATAAGATACTCCTATCCATCTCCTTCTTACTGTGACGGGTATAGCGAGTGAGAGTGAGCGATGAAGTGAATGTCACTCCAGCGAGATTACCAAGCAAATTATTCTCCACTAATGAATTTGCATTTCATCATCCTTATTAATTTATTTTAGCTTAAAATCCCTTATAAAACACCTGTAAATATCAATAAATTTATACTTTTAGTAACCCTAATTCTTGTGTAAATATTGTACATTTATCACAATTTAACCTAAAATAAATAAAGAAAGAAACAAAGGAAAAGTAAAGTAAAGTAAAGACTGAATATATGTAATAGATACATGGTGACTCTGACCCCGAGAGAAATTCAAGACTTGGCCTGATCGACAAGGAATAAAGTAGGGGGAAATAAGGCCTAAAACACCAAAATCTCATAAAATCATCAATTACTTGTATAAACTCATCATCTGTACACGACTTAATATTATACAAATTCTTTTCTTTAATTTATTCATACCCAAGTTCGACTCAAATAAAAATGATTTCTTCTTGAAAATTGTGCATAAAAATCATTTGTAAATATCAAAAATAATTGCAATAAAAATCATTGTACATTGCACAAACTACAACTCTCTCAAAAAGCCGCAAAGCTCAATTTGTAAAATCAATATTTTCTCCACAAGAACTCAAAGATCATCAAACTCGCTTTCATTGTACTCCAAATGAAATAATATTTAAAATGGAGGTCATTTCATAAAAATATGAGTTAAGTGTGAAATGTGGCTATTTGGGGTACTATTGTATATAATACCTATGTAATCTATGTACATTATTTATTTATTTATTTTCTTGTGCATATTTGCATAAATTATATTACTTATTAATTATAAATATTATATTTGACTTATATAAGATATAAATAAAATATACAAAATAAAAAATTGACAAAAATAAAATCATGTAAACATCGTAAATAAAAATAAGATGTTTGACCTAATAATTTACTTCATAAAAATATAACAAAACTACCATTACAATTCTTGTAAAATATTGTAAATTAATAAAATATTAAATTACGTATATATTTGTATAATTAATTACTTAAAAATCATAGCATTGTATATATAGATATACTTACCTATAAATAATATATTTTATTTTTTACACTTCTATATACCTTATTTAATTAATAAAAAATTACCAAAAATAAGTTAATTAAATCACTAACATTTTTCCTTTATATTCTCATTTTCGATTTTATTTTTATTTATTTCTTATTTATTTCTTGTTTTTCATCTATCCTATATTTTCCTATCCTCTGCGCCCTCTGATTGGGCACCCGGGCTTCTTGACCACATTCAACTACTTAGTCTACGCCTTCTGCCTGCACATATCGCATCCAGTTCCTCCATCTCCCAATTTTCCCACGAGACATGATCACTAACTCTCCCCACTTTCTTTTCTAATATTCTCGCCCTAACCACTAACTTCACCACCAACCAACTCACTCCATCGATCACGCCTCGAGTCGCTCGCTATTCGAATTTCAAACAATGTCGGACTCCACTTCTATAAGTTGAGACCCTCAACCTTCGATCTCGTTTTGATCCGATTTGTACCCTTTTTTCCCCGAGATCGAGTGACAAAGGTAGCACTCCGGTGATAGAGGAGAGCTTCTCTGATCCTGAGCGTGAAGTAGCGTGCTCTAATTACGAGAAAGCCACACTATCGGAATCCTCCACCATACGTATCATCTCTATGCCGTCCATAGCGGATCATGGTCAATTTCATCTCGATTCTTAACCATAGGTAACAGTAGTTAGTTCTTTTTTGATTCAACATCATTAATTTTGCCTTCTACTTCTTATTTAAGCTTAAATCCTCCCAATTCATATAAGCTTCGATCTGCAAGATCGGAGCATTCCGATCACCTTCATCAACTTCCAACTCAACCATCATATTTGCACTGACTTTCTCCATCTCCTGCCATACATGACCCCCTCCAGATTACCTTAGATCAAGAGACCAACCTCCCTTTTGACCATACCTCACCGGAGGTCCCCATTCATGCACCATTTTTAGGGTTTTTGACCTAATCATTCCGTCGGAGCTTTTATCCGAGCATAAGTTTCACATTGCTGGTTCAAAGAGCATTGCCTCAACAGTGAATTGAGTTTTGGAGGTTCATGTAAAGCCCTTTCTTGTCTAATCTCTAGAATCTCAATTAGGCATCTTCAAGCTCCATTTTCTCCATCAGTCGATGCGGGAAGCCTGCACGAGTGGGCTGAGATCTTCAGGAGTCGATTAGGGTGGGGATCGAGCGAGCATAAGTCGATCGAAATCCACTAGCACCGACCGTCTTCCACGTTTATCTAGATATCTTTAGCACCGCCCAATCAAGAAAAAGGCACCTAGTTGTAATCTAGGTCGTCCAAAAAGCCCTAATCCTTCATCGTAGATCGAGATCCAAATCAGATCCACTCCATCCACACACGCGTCAATCTCAGTCATCCGATATGCGTTCTAGTGCCATCCAATCATCTGCATTGCCACATAGATTTAAGGATATATTTGCACTCTAAACCATACATTTATTTATTTTGCAAATAAGTTCTGTAAGGACACTTGTCCCTCTGTTGTAATTGGAACTTTTGATTATTTACCTTACAATTTATTTTAATTGCATTCTAGTCTTGTTTGATTTGAGAGTGTGCTTAGCACATAACTGTGTGGAAAAATTGCAATAAAAATGTCGCATTTTCTTAGCTATTAATTGGTCCCTAGAAAGGGTTTATTTACATTTATGTCCATTCCAGTGCACCTCATGTGCCTACGCATGTAGATTTGTAGACATTTGGCATATTTTTCCCTATATTTTTTATACATGTTATCATTTAGTCCATAAACATTTTTCTTTGGATTTTTACCCCTATGCATATACAATAATTTGGCATGTTAAAAATCAAATATAAATAGCAAAACATCATTGAAAATTCCGCAAAAATCATGTTAATTTTCTATTAAGTAGATAATTCATTAGTTTTTTTTGTTAAATAGATAATTCATCTTTAGTTTTTGTTTTACATTTTCATCATTTTTATTATTTTTAAAAATTCAAAAACAACATAGAAATTCCCTGTTTACATTTGAAAATCAATAAAAATATAAAACTTCCTCAAAAATTGAAAAAAATCCTGTCTATTTATTTTCTTCTCTGTTAATAACTATATCATTTTCGTATTTTAATTCTTCATAAAAAAAATAGAAAAACACTCAAAACACTCAAAAAATCATATAAATTCATAGAAAATTCCAAAAAAATATAAAATGATTTTCTAAAAAATATAAAATTTTTCTTTCTCTATGTGCATATTTTATCTACTTTTAATTTTGTTTGATATTTGAAAAATCCATAAACATTCGTATTTATTTCTGTTTCTCAATTTCTCTGTATTTGATTGAGTTAAAAGCCTCAAAGAATTCTATAAATTCTGGAAAAATACCAAAACATTAGAAAAAGTTTAGAAACACAAAAATACTTTTTGTTACTTTTCTGTATATTTTCGATATATTTGGAAAATATAAAAAGGGAGGTTGGTTATATTTATTCATTTTCTATATTGATTATTTCATTTTTAAATAAAAAATCATTTACAAAATTAAAAATTTGAAAAAATATGAATCAGAAAACCAAATAAAATGTAAAATTAAAATTCCATAGAAAATTACAAAAATACAAAACCAAGAATAATGTTCATATAATACCCTTTTTCTTTTCATTGATTTCTTTATTGAATTGAATAACCCTCAGGATCTTTGTAGCCTCCCTGAGTTCGATCACGTACACTATACAACTAAATAAATAACACTCATAATTCTTACGCTTACATTTTTTATTACTTGTTGGCTTGAGTTATGAATAAATATAAATATTTTTTTGAGGGATTTTTAGGGTTGCTGCGAAACATAATTAATTTATTTATTTTAAAACCTTCAATTCCTTGTCCAACAAAATGGCTTCGTTGTCTGAGAGGCACGACGAGGGTAGCAAGATTTCTCTCTTAACCTGCTATACTTGCTTGTATATAACTGCTTGGTTTCCCTTTATTGTTGTCTTCTATTTTTGTCACATCTTTCTTGTGCATATTTTTGGAGATACGTGTAATTCTCTTTCTAGTTTTATCTATATTTATATTTCATTTATTTCATTATTCGTATTGTTGTCACATATTCTATATTTATTTTATTATTTGTCTATATTGTTGTCATCTATTTCATTTATTTATTTTGTCTATATTTTTGTGTATATATTCATACTATTTTTTCTTGGTGTTTCTTACACATTCTTGTGTTTCCTCTTTCTTGCGAGAGCATGACGAGTGAGGGCGACATTCTTAGAAGTGCCGACACACCCGAGTGAAGCGGAGGCAACTTGTTTCTTCATCAAGTTGCAGGAGAGCATAGGAGGAGCATAATAAGATTTTGAGGAGACCAATCACTTGGAGCATTTTGCATGGACATTTCTTTGTTTTATTTACGATTTTTTATTTCATTATTATTCTTGTAAAAGATTGTAATAATTTGTTTTGGAATTTGACTCTTTTTTTGTTTTCAAAAAGGCCATTATATACATTGTGTGTGCAGGGTATGTTTCACAAAGTGTCGGTGCACTTTGGGGACCTCATCGATTGTGTTTTTCATCGACCTTCTTTTTCTTTGTTTTATCGTGGTTTTATGTGCCTGAGCCTTCAGTGATAAGTCTTATTATCTTGCTTGAGCCAGGTGATTAATTAGTTCTAAAGCCCTTAAACAAGAATTTCTAAACCTATAGACTAAAGCATAGCTTGGACTTAGTCAAATTAACATGTTCATGCCCATTAGTGGAAGTTATTGCTAGGACGGTTCTCGTGCATCATTTAGATTAGTTTTTTTGTCTTTTATTTTATGAGCAGACCACTTTGCATGTAGAGTGCAGGCGACAAGGTACACATCCTTTATCTTTTGCATGCATCAATGATTTTCTCGTGCACTAGCTTTTCTGATTTCCTTCCCGTTTTCAATCACATAAGATCATAATAATTGGAAAATTCATTAGATGATTCATTGAGTGACAATATTTGTAAAATCACGATAGTTAAAGAAAACTCAACCCTAAAACCAAACATAAGGATAAAATAATTGTTTTGAGGAGAGTAACCCCCTCATTGTTTGCAGGTACTTACCTCCAGATAGAGTGGTTGAGGACATAGTCGTAAGGATAAAGCCCAAATCACTGGACTTGTGCCTTAAGTAATTGTACATCACTTTTTGGTGTATGGTCGCAACTGTAAGCACTTGCCTCCGACAATAGAAAATCATCTTGTTGTGCTAATCCTCTTATCCCCCTTTGGGCCTTATATTAAACCCGACATCCCGGGAAGATGGGACCACTATTTAGGGAGGTTTGAGTATGCACGCTGGGGGATAGCGGTGACTCACCTTGTATGTTTGGTATCAAGCAACTTCTTGTATATTCACTAACCTTTAAATTGAAAAGATAAAAGACCAAACTCTTATAATTTCCACATGTGTCAAGTTAGTGAATCCGGGGTTTATATTGTGTTTGATTATTAGTGTAAAGATCCTTCCGTGCACTTTGTGCCTTTACCTCAATTTCTTCTTGTGTTGACCTTCGTGTTCTCGTATCTTTCTTGTTGATATCGACGATGTCGAATTGGAGCATTTCTCATTCGGACTTTGTGAACTCATTTCACACTCCTATCCGATCGTCTTCTATTCGAAAGACTCACCACCCGAGTATTCCTCTTTCTCCACTTCACCATTCACCTCATAGATCAATCCATTGTTAAAGGTTGGCTTTAATCTTTAACTATCATTTGAGACTCCACCATTCTTGAGGACTAATTCAGAGTAAGGTACATTTTTAGAGAATGAGACTATGCACCTGATGCCACCAAAAGGCAAAGGTTCCATGGTTGAGCAAAGCGAGATCAACAACACGATGTTTGCCTCCATATAGGCCATTCAGTTACAGTTGACTGAACAGGCTGACATACAAGATGGATTGAGAGACATGATCTTGGAGCTGAGGAATGATAGACAAGAGAGGAGAGAGGAGAATGGAAACCTTGGAGGAGGTAGGAATGGGGGAGATGATCCACTACTTGAGCTAGTGGCCAAGCATAAACTAAGGGATGCCTAAAATCCAGGGGTAGGACAAACAAACGCATGGATTAGGATCCCTGAGTTTAATGGGCATTTTGAACTTAAGCCCACAATTTTACCACTACTCTCAATATTCCATGGAATCATAAATGAAGAACCATATGTACACCTCCGACGGCTTAATTGCATTTGTGGCATAATACACTACCCGAATGTTCCTTTAGAGGTAGTTAAGATGACAACCTTCTCGTTCAGTCTCGTGGACAAGGCATTATATTGGCTTAACTACTTGGGATTGTTTATCACGACTTGGGAAGAGTGGAGGTCCACTTTCCTAAATAAGTATTATCCACTTGGACGTCTCAACCAAATGTGATCTTTGATTGCCAACTTCTCCCAAATGTCCCATGAGCCTATTAACGATGCATGGGAAAGATTCAAAGACTTGACGGAGAAGTGCCCACATAGAGATATTCAAAAGAAGAGCCTTATGCATAACTTCTTTGGGATTTTGATTATTGAGAACCATAAGCTGGTAGATGCCGCTTGTGGGGAATCCCATTCCAACAAGGATGAGGATGTCCTTTTATCAAATTTTTGAGGAGATGGTGGAGAGCTTTGTAGCTCTTTATTCTTCGTGTGCTTTTCAGAAGCACCCTGTAACTTCTCTTGCAGCAACCTACAAGGTTGTCAACATGATGACATCACATGATGTGGATAACAGTTCAGATCTGACCATTATCGGTAATTACCTATCTACAGTACACATAATTAGGAAACGATCCAAGGAGCTTTAGAAGTTTCAAGTGATCGATCAAAGGACGAAGAACTTGGATAAGATGGATGGGATTACAAAGCATCTTGAGCTTCTTGTTAGTACAATTAGTGCCTGTCAGAGTGCAAGTGCAACAGCTGATACCTATGCTCATAAGTAGACTACTACCACTTCAGCGCAGCAAAGCACGGGAGGACCATCTGTAGTTCAACATGTTTACTAGGTGCAATCTCCTAACCAGGTCCAGCAATAGTCACAACAGATTTTACCATACCAGCAGGAGCCCCTCTACATTCCTGAGCAGCAGTCTCCACCTCCACCTCTCATTCAGAAGGTAAACAACATTTGGTTCGATCGAGAGCGCAACCAGCCCTGTCCATCTAGGCAAGGTCAGTTGGAGTCCCAACTGAGTCAGAGGCTCGCCCACCACTTCCAGGGAGGGAGACCGTAGCCCCAACATCATCAGTTCCAGCCTCACTTTCACTCTCCATCATTCTTCCAGAACTGGAGACATGGTCAGAAACAAATGCAGTCTGCATATTTTCCATAGCCTTACTACTAGCAGCAGTCTGCATCATATGGATTGTTTTCACACCCTCTTACTCCTCGTTACAAGAATCCACAATCATATGGATACCAGCCTCAACCAATGCCAGTCATTGAAGACCTAGAGGTACCTTCGGTGAATCCCTCACTTGATCAGCGTGCCTTGTTGATGAAGAATATGAATGATTTGACTCAGAGTCTCGACGACATGACTACAACGAAGACAATGATTCTAGCATAGGTCGAAGCCAATCGTAACAACTTCAGACGTAAGTAGCACGTATCCCATGGCCCATCAACACCCGAGATAGGTATGTCCCTTGATTTTACATGTTTATCTGACGCCATTCATCTCAAAAGAGGTAGGAGATTATAGTCGCCCACACATCAGTTAAGGTTCGAGAGAGCTTCACCGACATCATCATGTTCTTCACCAATAGTACAAAGATCTAGTGTTGCAGAACCTAAGCATGGAGTTTCACCATCTTCTTCTCCACGACCACCATCTTTACCAAAATTACTCAGAAAATGTACAAAAGCAAATTAAGAGAGATGGAGTTCGCAATCAGCCATGAAGGAGAACACACCACTCGTGGATTCTTCTTCTACGCCAACAGAGCAGTCGATCATGTTTTTCAGTTTATTTCTTCTACTCCTATTTTGTGAGATATTGTACAAACTGAATTTGATCACCCTATTGTAAATGATGACTGTATTTTGAATAAAGGAATTGAGAAGCTTGATGTTTCTCATAGTTCTGTTCCATTCCCTTCTACTTTGAATAAAACAAGAAAATATTAAAAATTAAAAACAACACTATCTGATCCTACAGTGGTAGAGATCCTACATAACATCTTTTTAGAGATGACACTCCTTAAGTCCATGGAGTACATGCTTGCAGTCAAAAAGGGAATGAAAGAAGCATGTACTCAAAAGCATCAACCCAAGCAAAATAAATGAAAGAAGACAGAGAAGCACATCTTGACCACGACCACAGTTCAAGCCATTAGCAACCTCCCATCCAAAAAGAAAGATATGGGAGCACCTCACATCCATTACCACATCTTTGATCAAGAATTTGATCGTACTCTTCTCGATAGTGGTTCCTTCATTAATATCATGTCATCCTCACTACTCACTAAGTTTAGGTTGGGGCCTCTTAGATCCACCAAGATGATCCTTCAGTTTGCTGATAAATCGATCAAGAGGCTGAGAGGCATTTTAGAGGATGTTATTGTAATAGTGCAAGGAATGAGATTCCCAGTTGATTTTGTTGTCTTGGATATGGACATCTCTGCATCGTTACTCCATACCCTGATCATACTAGGTCGACCGTTCCTTCGAACGGCCGAAGCGGTAGTAGATTATGGTACTAGAGAGATCATCTTTGACTCTCGTAATTGTAAGTTGAAAATTAAGACAATCCCATATCCTAGGCCATCACCACCACCATCAGTAGAAGTTGAGAGAGAGAGAGAGACAGTTACACCATATCCTAAGGACTGTGATTTTCTGGCTGAGTTTCAAGAGACAGATCTATTTTCTAATTTTATGGACACCCAGAAGTTCCTTTCCCAGAAGGACATTCTGGAAAGAACAATCACCTTGAGATCCCTTGTTGAACATATCGAGTCATTTGCTGATGGGTAGTTTGAGCTGTATTCTGAGGATCATTTTGAGATATTGGAGGTACATTCTGAGATCGATGATACACATTCCTTTCTTGAGATTACCGATGAGATACCTCCTACTGAGATTTCTGAGATTTTTGTTGAGGATTATGAATATCCTAATGAGCCATTCCTTTATGAGCATAGATCATTAATTGCAGATCTTTCTGAAATTTTACTTGTTGAGCCCATAGTAGCCACGATGGACAATACACCAAGTGCAGATCATATACCTTCTACTAGTGCAGTTATAGAGGTTGCGATAGAGCTGATTCAGACCCCACCTGAGATTAAGGCTTTACCCTCAACGTTGAATTATGTCTTCCTTGCAGGTCGCCCCTAAATGTTTCTAATCATCCTCAGCTTGCAGTTCACTGATGAACAAGAATCTCGCATGCTAGAGGTTCTTGAGAGAAACTGCAAGGCCATTGGATGGAATATTTCAGATCTCTATGGGATTAGTCCATCTTTGTACTCACATCATATCTACTTAGAGGATGACAACAAACCCTCCCATGAGTTCCAGTGTCGTATCAATCCAAACCTCCATGAAGTTGTCATGAAAGAGATTAGGAAATGGTGTGATGTTGGCTTTATGTATCCCATATCGGATTCCAAGAGGAATAGTCCTTTACATGTGGTCCCGAAGGAATCAAATATTAATATCGTAAAGAATGACCGTGGTGAGGAAATTCCGACCCGTGTACCTACTTCATGGCGTGTCTGTGTAGATTATCGACACCTGAATTCAGGTACCAAGAAAGATCACTTTCCACTGCCCTTTATTGACCAAATTACTGAGAGGTTGGCATGGAAAGAGTTCTTCTATTTCTGGATGGGTACTTAGGATATAACTAGGTAACAATCACTCATGAGAATTAGGAGAAAACTACTTTTACTTGTCCGTTTGGCACCTACACCTTTAGACAGATTCCCTTTGGATTGTGTAACACACCTGCTACATTCCAAAGGTGTATGTTGGTCATGTTTTCCGACATGGTGGGTAGTTTTCTAGAGGTCTTTATGGATTATTTCTCAATCTACGGAGATAGCTTTGATATATATCTTGCTCGTTTAGACCGAGTACTTCAACATTGCTATGAGGCAATCCTAATGCTCTCATGGGGGAAGAGACACTTTACGGTGACTAATGGTATTGTATTGGGCCACGTCAGCTCCAAGCATGGTATGGAGGTTGACCTGGCTGAGACTAATGTGATATCTAAACTAGAGACACCAGAGAATTTAAAGCAGTTAAGGTCATTTCTAGGACATGTTGGATTTTATATGCGATTAATTAAGGAATTCAACAAGATCATCAGACCTTTGACTAAGCTTCTATTCAAGGAGAGTGAGTTTATTGTAGATGAGAAAGTTTTCCTTGCATTTCACCAAATGAAAGAGATGGTTACTAGTTCTCCTGTCCTAGAGCCTCCTGATTGGTCTCTCCCCTTTCAGATCATGACGAATGCATCAGATTTTGCAGTTGGAGCAATTCTTAGGTAGAGAAGGGATGGGATACCATTTGTTGTACACAATTTTGGCAAGACTCTGGATGAGGCACAACATAATTACACATTCACATAGAAGGAGAAGTTAGTAGTGATGTTTGCATTAAAGAAGTTCATATCTTACCTCCTTGGTTCATATGTATTTGTATACACTAATCATACTACCATACAGTTCCTACAGGCAAAGAAGGATGACAAACCATAGATTATCAGATGGATCCTTCTTCTCTCGGAATTTGACTTAGAGATTCGAGATAAACCTGGAGTAAAGAATGTTGTGCCAAATCACCTTAACTCGATTACGTATGTAGAGACTTCTGAGCAAAAAATTCTTCCTATATCAGAAACCTTTTTAGATGAGACCATTTTGTCTATGGACTCACTCCCATGGTATGTCGGTATTGTGAATTATCTTGTCTCTAAGAAAATTCCACAAGATTGGCCGAAGCATAAGTAGATAGATTTCTGTCCAAGATACATTTTTACCAATGGGAGGATCCGTACCAATTTTGTGAGGATGCAGATTGTATCTAGAGAAGGTGCATTCCTCAGGAGGAATACACCAGCATACTTGAGCATTGTCACAATTCAGAGTGTGGTGGGCATCATTCAGGGAAACACACGACAACAAAGATTTTACAAAGCGGCCTATGGCGGCCAACATTATTTAAGGATGTTATAGATTATGTTCGAGGTTGTACTAACTGTCGGATAATGGGAGGAACCGTTGGCTCCTACAATGCCCCTGAGATATATCCATAGTTCAGATGTTTTTGATGCTTGGGTTATAGACTTCATTGGTCCTTTTCTTGTCAGTAAGGGATTTCAGTACATCTTGCTTGCCATGGATTATATTAGTCGATGGGTGGATGTTATCCCCACCCGAGCCGCAGATAGTCATATAGTTTGTTCCTTTCTCAAGGACCACATTCTTGCACTATTCAAGATTCCCAAGATACTCATTTGAGATGGGTGAAGCAATTTCATTAACAGAGAAGTCAAGAAGCTTGTGAAGAAGTATGCCATTGAGCATAGAGTCGCGTCTCCTAACCACCCACAGACTAACGGCTTGGATAAGATTTCAAATTTTGAGATAAATATGATATTGCAGAAACTTGTACGTCCATACAGGAAGAACTAGTCCCAGATGCTTGACTCAGTTCTATGCGCTTATCGGACGGCATACAAGTATGTATTGTGTATGTCTCCTTACATGTTGGTGTATGGAAAGCCTTGCCACTTGCTAGTAGAATTAATACACAGTCATTATGGGCACTCTGAAGTTGGATCTGAATAGATTGCTGGAGTTCCAAGATTTTCATACGACAACTCACTCATGTATAAGGAGAAAGTCAAGCACTGACTCGATAAAAATATTATAAGGAAGACTTTCTCCCCGTATCAGAAAGTTGGGTTGTTTGATGCTAAATTGAAGTTGTTTCCCAACAAATTGAAAAGCAAATGGACAACATCGTTCATTGTGAGATTTGTATGTGACAATGGTAGTATTGCCACACCTGGGCTATCATCTGATACATCCATTTCTTGTGAACGGATAGTTGCTGAAGCCATATCTATATCATGATACATTCCTGTCCGTGGTTGATCCCATATATGTGGTATCAGATGATAACTTTTTGACGTCTTCTGCGTCTGATACATGAGTTGATTTCTTTTTTGTATATATCCTTTTGTTTTATTCTTCTTCTTCTTCTTCCATTTTTGTCGTTCATCTCTTTTCCATGTGTGTGTGCTATGTTAGGATGCACTCTATCCTAAGTATAGGGGAGGTGAATGATTTGAGTTTTTCTTTTTTCATTCTGTTTCATTACTCCAGTAGTTACTTAGACTTAGGGATAATTTACCCCAAGTATAAGGGGACTGATGTTGTTCATTCTGTCTCTTTTATGTTTTTATTTTCTTTTTTTCTTCCGATCTCTCACTTGTCCTCAACTTATTGATAATATTTTTTATACATAGGGATCTTTTACCCTAAGTATAGGGGGAGGATGAGTCGAGTCATTGAGTTTATTTATTCTTTTCTTCGGTTTTCCCTGTTTGTACGATATAGTTAGGATAACTTAATCCTATGTATAGGGGGGGATCACCGACTTCTATTATTTTCACCTATTCTTAGAGTCATTGTTTTATAGGTTTCTTTTCACTTTTCTATACTTTACATTAGTTATGTCTTCCTTTCTATCTCTTTGGTCTCTATGAGGACATAGTTCAAGCTAAGTATAGAAGGTGTCCTATATATTGTATATATACATTAGCCATAACTCGTATTTTTATTAATAATATGGATATTACTTAATTCTTTAAAAAAATGATTTGTAAAATGATTTGCAAAAATCTTTTGTAAAATTGATTGCAAAAATTATTTTGTAAAATATTTTGTAAAAACTTTTGTAAGAGTGTTTGTAAACAATTTGTAAAAATGTTTGTAAAATATTTTGTAAAACTATTTTTCTACAAGTCTTTACAAAATTGTTTATAAAAATGTTTTGTTTGTAAAATGTTTATAAATTATTTTTTGTATCAAAATTATGTATATTGTACGAAATGTTTGTAAAATTTTTTAAAGCAAAATGTTTCCAAATAACTGTGTGTAAAATTGTTTGTAAAACTAGTTGTACAAATATTTGTAAAATAGTTTGAAAAAACATTTGGAAAACTTTTGAAAAATCTTTGTAAAATATTTTGAATTTTTTTGTAAAATATTTTGAAAAGGTTTGTATTTTTTTGTAAAATTATTTTATGACATGGGATATAAATTATGATATGTATATATTTGTAAAGTCCATGCGTATATAAAAACTTTGATCACTTATCATCTTGTAAATAAAATTCTTTGTTGTATATAAAATTCTTTTGTAAAACTTGTATCAAAAACTTATTCATAAAATCATCTTGTAAAATATCGTATAAAATTTGTATAATCCTTGTGTATACTTGTATATATTTATTGTACAGACATTCAACTTACTAATCTTTTTCTTTCCAAAAAAGTTTAAATCCATAAAAAAATGCTAAATTCTTCGAAAACATTTTCAAAAAAGATTGTCCTTTTATTTTCTTTCAACAAAAAGGATTTTGCATATATTTCTTGCATTTGCATGTGCATTTTTCGGAATGGTATTGACCACTTAATCTAGTCTGGAATAAAGTCGAAGAATGGAGCTGGGTTGGACCTTAATCCACTTAATTTCATAAGAACCTTATAGGAATTGAGATTGAGATTCTTCAGGTCTATAGACTTAATTCTTTAGGAACCGCAAGACTTAGTACAGTGCCATCTTGGCTGCCTAAGTAGAATACTTCGGAGCACACATGATTCTTGCTGGTAATGACATTGCTTGCACACCTGCACTTACACATTGCTCACCTTAGTTGAAATGGTAGAGGGCTGGATTTACCGGCATGAGACACAAGCCAATGGAAACATCAGAAGTCATACATTTGTGGCCCTTATACCCCAACCCGATCCATGAGCGATGAGGTTCAACGACAGAATGATGTGGGTTGCAATAAAGCTTCAAAAGATATATAGTGTGTTGGCTCAAAATGAAAAACGCCTTATGTACATGTTGCACTCTTGCAATAAAAAAATACAAAAATAAAAAACTCCAAGAAAGTGGACAAGCCTGATTGAAAATAATATGACTGTCGTAGTGTGCGTATTTGTATAGACAATAAGCAAGCTTGACCTTCAAAGTCCAATATTTATGTGCGTGCAGATTGATGACTTGCTTACACTGGCTAGACATCCAAGGATAGGTAGCTGCACTGGCTGCCATCCATTATTCTCTCAACCTCCTCTTCTTGAGCTAGTTGTACTTGAACTTAGAAGGGAATACCCCGCTTATCGGGGTTAGAGTTATTAGATTGGGGAATTAGGGTCACTATGTTAGAGGATACTGACTTTTACCGCTTCAACTGAGGAGAGATACATACCACGTACACTGTATAAGAAAGATTCATTGCCATAAGGGTTTGCGTATGAGTTGATTTATTCTAACATGGCTTTTGAGGAGACTTGAGAAGAGTTGTGTGGTTTCTAGATGTTGTTGAGTGTAAGTTGTGTGGTTTCTAGATGTTGTTGAGTGTAACATCCGTTTCCCATAAAGGTACTGCCCAAACTAATAATCCAAAGGTCGGACCGAGCTCCATACTTTGATTTTATCAAGATAAGCTTAATATTCTATATTTTTCTAAGTTCTTTATTTTTTATTTATTCTTTTTCTTTTTCTTTTAGTCACTTATTTTTCAAATAAGTGGTTGCTAAGAGACTAGCAAAGGTAAAGTCATCTTCTTTTTTCATTTATTTTAGCTTAAAATACATTATAAAACACCTGTAAATATCAATAAATCCATACTTTTGCTAACCTTAATTCTTGTAAATATTATATATTTATCACTATTTAAACCTAAAATAAATAAACAAATAAATAAAGTAAAAATAATGGAAAGAAAAGATTGTATATATGTAATAGATATAGGCTGACTGTGACCCCGAGAGAAGGTCAAGACATGTCCTGATAGAAAACGAATAAAGAAAGGGGAGATAAGGCCCAAAACACCAAAATCTCATAAAATCATCCATCACTTGTATATACTCATCATATGTACACTATTGTTTATAATACACATTCTTTTCTTTAATTTATTCATACCCAAGTTCAATTCAAATAAAAATGATTTCTTCTTGAAAATTCTGCATAAGTGAATATCTTTTGCAAAGAAAACAAATACAATAAAAATCATTGTACATTGTGTAAACTACTACACTCTCAAAAGGTCATAAATCTCAATTTGTAAGATCAATATTTTCTCTAACAGAACTCAAAATTCATCAAACTCGCTTTCATTGTACTCCAAATTAAATAATATTTAAAATGGAGGTGGTTTCATAAAAGTTTGAGTTAAGGTGTGAAATGTGGCTATTTGGGGAACTATTGTATATGATACATGTGTATGCTATGTACATTATTTATTTATTTATTTTCTTTTGTATAAATTGTATTTTCAATTAATTATAATTAACTTATATAAAATATAAATAAAAATCACAAAATTAAAAATCAACAAAATAAAATCATGTAAATATTCTATAAGTATCACTATGAATATGTTATACATATACTAATTTTTCACCTAATAAATTACTTCCTAAAATTCTAATAAAAATACAATTAAAATTCCCGTAAAATATTGTAAATTATTAAAAAATTAAATTATGTATATATTTGTATATATAATTAATTAATTAAAAATCAGATCATTGCATATATATGTATATACACCTATGAATAACATAATTTATTTATTTTTACACTTGTCTATACCTTATTTAATTAATTAAAAATTACAAAAAATAGGTTAACTAAATTACTAACAATTTCCTTTATATTTTTTAATTTTAAAATCATTTTCGTTTTTATTTCAATTTATTTCTTCTGTTTGACATCTTGCCTATTTTGTCCTATCCTACGTGCCCTCTAATTGACCGCCCCGGTTTGTTGGCCCGGGTCAACTACTTAGTCTGCACCTTCCACTCGCACGTTTTGCGTCTAGTTCCTCCATCTCCCAATTTTCCTGCTTGCCATGATCACTAACTCCCCCTGCTTTCTTCTCCGATATTCTCACCCTAACCACTAACTTCATCACCATCCCACTCGCTTCGTTGATCACACCTCGAGTTGCTCGCCATTCGAATTTCAAACCACGTCAGACTCCACTTCTAAGTTCAGATGCTCTGATCACTTTTTGATCCGTTTTTGCCCTTTTTCCTCAAGATTGAGTGACAGTGGTAGCACTTCGGCGATAGAGAAGAGCTTCTCTGATCTTGAGCGTAAAGTAGGGTACTCTAATTGCGATCCAATCACACTGTTAGAGTCCTTCAATGTGTGTATCACCTCTCCATTGTCCATATCAGATCGAGGCCAGTTTCATCCTGATTCTTCACCTTAGGTAACAGTTGTTAGTTCCATTTTGATTCAATATCTTTAATTTCATCTTTTAATTCTTGTTTAAGCTCAAATCCACCCATCTCATCTAAGCTTTGATCTGTAAGATCAGAGTGTTCTGATCACCTTCATCAACTTCAAACTCGACCATCATATTCACACTGACCTTCTCCATCTCATGTCATATCTGACCTCCTCCAGATCACCTTAAATAATAGACCAATCTCCCTTATAACTATACCTCGTCTGAGGTCACCATTCATGCACCATTTCTAGTGTTTTTGACCTAATCATACGACTGAAGGTTTTCTCTGAGCATAAGCTTTACGTTATAGGGTCAAAGAGCATTACATCAACAGTAAATCGATTTCCGGAGGTTCATCTGAAGACCCTTCGTGTCTGACATGCAAAACCTCGATTAGGTCTCTTCGAGATCCATTTTCTCCATCAGTCGATGTAGGAAGCCTGCATGGATTGACCGAGATTGGTGGAGTGATGAATCGATGATTCTCACTCTTTATTCTTTTATTTTAGCTATTTATCTTAGCAAAGCAGCATATAAATAACTGTAAATACGATAACATAGCATTTAGTAAGCATTTGTTAATATTGCATAATTAACATGTACTTCTACAAAAATATAAGAATAAAAAGAAAAGGGAAGGTGGTATTTAGAATAAATACAGAGTGATCAGAAACCCAAGAGAAGGTCAGGCCTTGAGCTAATCGCCAAATAAGATAAGTAGAGAGAGATAGGGTCTACTTTGTATTGTGCATACTGCCTATGTGTAAATAATCATTTTTGACAAAATACACCTAAATTATTATTTTTACCTCCTTGTATATATTTCTAGAAATAAAAAAACAAAATAAAAATCAGAAAAAATAAATAAAAATAAAAAATACCTCTTTAATTGTAGAAAACACATGTAGGTACCTCACAATCACTATTTATTATAGGGATTTTTACACCCATAACCCTGAGTAATTCTACAGTAACATTCATAACCCTATATAGTCGCGAGTTACATGAGAAACCGCGATTAATGCTTAACTCTTACATGACATAACCTTGTGTTATGTTTTATTAGGTATACCCGTTATATGCGACCGATTCGGTTAAAAAGAACAAATCTCCCCTAAAATTGTTTTTTATTTACAAAACATGCCATTATTCCCCTATCTCCGAGCACTACCTCCTCCTCCCCTGCACGTCGGCGCCCGACCACCCGACCACCTCTACAGCCATGCCCTTCCGCTCGAAGCTGCAACACCCCCCCTCCCAACCACCTCTGTAGCCCAACCTTCCGCTCGAAGGCCCCCCAAACCTCCTGCAAAAACCCTGCCTTCACCCCATAGATCCTTTGCGGATATGTGTCTCGACCTTCATTCTGATAATATCCGCTAATGGTTGCCCACCTCCCCCCCAATTTTTTACCTTATTTCAGCTAATAACGGTGTCTGAAGGTCTATCTCCGAGCAAGGAAATAACTACAAGTTCTCGCGACTTCGTATGGAACTGAAGTTGAACATCTAGAGCTCAAATTCATCAGCATCAAAGCTTTACACTCCAGATCGTAGATCGGTGAAACCCAAACATTATCTTTATCACCATTCGAAGTAGAGGACCACCAGTGATCTTTAGCAACTGTTAGAATGTGATTTGGATGGTGATCGACCGAGTATTGGTCCATCGAAGTTCATCAGAGCCTTCCTTTAACCCAGTTCATCCGAGCTCTGTGAAACCGGTAGCAGCACCTCCTGCCCCCGCGAGCTTCCCCTTGATGACTTGCCCTTGACATTGCGAGCTTCAAGCCGAAACCGATCAGCAGCTCCTCGACGACCTACCCTTGCCGCTGCAAACATCGAGCGTTAGCCCTGGCAAGATTCCCCTGATGCCCCCCTTCCCTTGCCCTATCACTGCAACCTTTGAGCGGAGTCAAACACACCCGCAAGCTTCCCCCTATGCCCCCTTCCCTTGCCCTGCTGCTACAATCTTTGAGTGGAGTCACACCCCCCCCCCCCCACCGCAAGCTTCCCCCGATGCCCAGTTCCCTTGCCCTTCCGGTGCAAAATTAGAGCACAACACCCCCTAACCCAAAGCTTCCCCCATCTCCTATCTGCCTCCCTTCATAAGCCCGCCCCGCAAGCTCCCCCCTCCCCGGACCACCCTGTTGACTCCTATTTCCTCCTTCGTAAGCCCGCCCCCGCAAGCTCCCCTCTCCCAGGATCACGCATGCAGGGCCCTGTCGACTCCCCAAGGTTATGGGGGGAGTATTGCTGGAGGAGGGAGGAGGGATGGGAGTTTCTTTTTCTTTTTACTTTTTACTTTTGAATTAATTTTAACTGTTGGATTGATACTAAGTTAGATTAACTCGATGGTGTAGTTGGGGTTACCGTTGAAACTAACATGAGGTTATGGGTGTGAGACGAAGTAATTATCCGGGGTTTCTCATATAATTCACGACTATACAGGGTTATGAATGTTATTGTGGAATTACTCAGGGTTGTGCGTATAAAAATCCCTTTATTATATACTTGTATATAATTTGTAAAAAATAAATAAAAATTACTTTATATCCCTAAAAATATGTTGACGATAAATAAAATATAAAATTGGTGTATTTGTGTAAAAATAAAAAAATAAAAACACTTGTACATAATACATAGGTATATTAAACCTGGATATAAAACTATATACTGTATATACACTAATTTATTTTTCATAAAAATAAATAAAAATCAAAGAAAAAATCTTTAAAAAAAATTATCATTTTTTATTTATTCAATTTTTCATTTAAATTCATTTATTATTTTTAATCTAATTTTCTTTATTTTCCTTCTCTATTTTGTCGTTTAGTGTTTTTTGTTTTCTTTCCTGGCTGCGTCTGATTGGGCCAGCGGGGATTTGTTGAACCCGGTCAGTAGGTCCCCTCTAGCCCCCTTTTCGTCGAATCGAGTTTTACACCGATTTCTCCTAATTTTAGCCACTCGATCTGACCTCCTTCTTACCCGAACTTCTGCTCTGAATCAAGAGTGCAGATCTCGAACCCTCGCCAGTTATCCTCTTGCTCGATCCTCACCTCAGTTCGTGGGCCACACCTCCCTCTTTGTCGGACTTGGAACACTATATAGAGAAACCCCCTCCCCCCTTTTCCGGCATCGTTGGTTGCGCCACCACCTCCTGCATACACGTTCCTCCTTTTCCAGAGTGACAACGTGAGAGGGAGAGGGCGAGGGAGCTTTTTGGAGCGTGAGAGCCCCAAGTCCGGGGAGGTCCTTAGCTCCGCCGTGAGGAGCCCAGCCTCTAGCTACACCAACTATCGAGGCCACTACCCCCCGTGAATGACGTCTACGTCCCTAGGCTTACTTCCTCCTCCATCTCCAGGTACTCACTATACCCTCCATTGTCCATCAAATCGATCATTCAGAGAACTTCCGATCATCCCATATTCTCCACATCTCCGCCGTATTCTGACTCTCACGTGCCCCACTCCGACTTACTATCACTTCTACATTTACTTCGCAACCTTCCATCTGACTCCAGCCATCAGTCTCGAGCCTCAAATCAGGTCGAATCCTTCATGTCGCTGGAGACCTGCCACGTTCACTCTCCATCTCTGTTCCTGGTACATATTACGCTCTAACCCTCACTGGAGCTACTCCTCCGAGCAAGACCTTTCTCCTTCAGGGTATACGTACATCCAGACCTCATCTGGAGGTCTTGAGTAGTTCTAGAAAGCTCCAGGTATACCGTAATGCCCCATGATCCCTCTCTTGGTCCTGGTCCCTTCTGACCCTTCCAGTAGCCATTGACTATCATCGTCAACCTTTTCCACATCCCAGCATCTTGTGACGCCGCCGGACCCGCGCGCCATCGCCGACTAAAACTCGTTGGAGGAGAGTTCTTCCCCGTTCGTCCAGATAGCGTTCCATTCATCAGATCAGGCCCCTCTCTAGTTCTAATCATAGCCATTAATCATTGGGAGGCCCTTGACTGTAATATCCATCTGAGGATCTAATCTCCGCCATCCATCGCCGAAGCGGTATCTGTGCATCTCAATCGTCCATCCGTAAGTGGAATGCCATTAGCCATTGGATCGCGTCTGAATAAGGGGTAGTTTGTTCTTAGGCCCCTCTCTATTTTGCTTTTCTTATTTAGTCCTATGAATGTGAACGATATGGGATAAATCCTCAAGCGCATCACGGAAGCGTGAGCGTTGTATCGAATACGATGAGGAGCGACTAGTCACACTAGTTGTTCAATGCAGCGGAATTTAAAAAAAAATGTGACAAAACCACATGATCCAAGAACACTTCTCGGATCATTTCGTCTAAACTACAAACAAGTAATAGGATTACCTCTTGAAGAGTGGTTGCAATCGAGTCTCTGAACGAAGAGACCTCCTGTCTCAAGTTCGATCCGACTGAGGAGACGCTTGCGAGCACGGGGATGAATCGTGTGTTTTTTGCAATCCATGTTGATGATCCAAGCGGCAGATCTCCTGATCTCGACACACGAGATCCGACATCTTCTTCACGAGCGAGGCGCACCGAAGGAGACGGAGATCCACAAGCAGACAATCGGGCAGCATAACGACGACGCTGCGGTGATGGAGACTCCCTCTAGGGAATCCATGGTGGACGACCATATGAGAGGGAGAGAGAGAGTAGGCGTGTAGAGAGAAAGAGAGAGAGATGTGCTCCAATAGCATGTATTAAGAGAGCATGGTATGCCTCTCTATTTATAGGGTGTTGGGATCCATGGATCTCAATCCATGGGACATATAAAATCAGTGGATGAGATTGATTTATGTCTAATCCAATGGTCAAGATTGTTTTTGGTAAAAGCCAACAAATTGTGATTTAGTTTAGATCAAATATATTTGACAAATCAAATATACATCAATCCTAAAATTAAACCAATCAAATAAGGAGACAAATTTCATGGAGATCTCAATCCCATTGGAATATAGTGGACGACCACTTATTTCCAAGTGGGGGCAATCCCATGTAATCTCATGAGATTGCATATCTCCATGAAATTCTCCATTATTTAATTCAATAACTTTTGTTGTGATTTATTCTTCAAAAATAATTCATAATTAATTTTGAGAATATTGCAATATTGCCATTGGAAAATTGTGAATCACATTCACAACCCAAAAAAATATAATTTACATTTTCAATTAATTACACAATGTGTATCCAAAACACATTAATAATTAATCAACAAATAAAAATTATAATTAGCTCTCTCTAATACATTATAAATCATATTTATAATATATTATGAATAATTGGATATTGCTATACACATTATTCATATCCATGATAATTAAATCACATTTAATCATCTTGGATCTCTTTTTCTATTGTGCCCAAATAATATGAATCACATTCACATTATTCACATCTTTGATAATCAAATCACATTTAATTATCTAAGATAACTCTCCTTATAATATGAATCAAATCCATATTATTCATGATAATTAAATCACATTTAATTATCCATTTTCTTAATGCTCGGAATCATATATCAACAATAGAATTATCCATGAACTCTTTCAAGGATAATGCGCTTTCTCTGCGAATAGTTGGAGATAAGGACATGCCGATTGTATTTTTCCACGTATAGTGACTTGGATATTGAGATCACATCTCAAATCCAGATCTCGGGCCTCCCATAGATGCTTGATTAAATCAAGACCGCAAATCTAATCTTCTCATTGAATCTGAGTCACATTCAGATCAATGTCCAATATTTGGACTAAGATCAGATTACTTCTCTACTAAGAGGAGTCACTAAAATCCAGACCCGTTTCATCACTCCCTGGGAATGGAAGTGTCATGGTTATACAATCATTTATGATCACATCACCCTCAGGTATTCCCAATACCTGTACGTCCTGCATACTGGAAGACTCAGAATAAGCCCGAAGTATAAGATCAATTTTACACTGTCTACTTCAGAGTTTTATCATTAAGTTTCTCATTCGATCATTGAGATTTAGTATCGATCATATCCTTTCCAAAAGCATATATCATACCTAGGTCTTGATCATATAATTTCCAAAAGTATATATCAAACCTACAAATTCAGTCAAGCTTCCAAAGAGAGACGATCGTGCACGTAATTTGATTCTTCCCAATATCTCAGAGTGAGCTCATGTCTTCCGATTCAGTAATGAACATGTATGATCCCTTTAAGAGATCCTATTACTCATATGCCCTTATATGCACACCAACGTGCCGGTGTATAGACCTTGATTAGGTCATCAACCTATTGGTATGCCAAATGTACATACTTGGACATATAGTAACACATCTGTCTCCGGTCAGAGGATGCGTGCCTATATCATGACAGCATACGACATAGGACTTTGGTTATCTCGATCTCGTTACGTCAACACTTTGACCTAACTTATCTAACAACTCCGAATCTCTATTCCTATGCAGAGAACCTGCATCAAGAGGTCAGTTAGATATCAGCCTTTAGAGAAAGGATTGTCATCTCCTTCTCAAGCTGGAGATCATCTCTTAATAATCATTTGACGGTGCTCGATGAGTCCTCAATCTAACTCTTTAGATATTCGTCCAAGCACCAGCCTCTATGATTCAATAATTGAATCAACAACTGTATGATCATCAAGATGACCATGATACATAACCCTAATTGTACTAAGGGACCTATTATGCAAATTATTTATTCTTCATTTTAGATCAGGGAATGATATTCGCAATAACATTTATTGCATAATGGCTCGCCGTGGGCTCGCATGTCTAACAGTCTCCTGCTAGCTCAAAGAGCCATTAATGGGCTAATCATTTAAATCCACACTCATGTGACAATCATAGGCTATTTAGAAAATAGCTAGGTAAGCTGATCAGTCACTCTGTTCCTGTGAGACTGCGCCAAGTCCTTTTACGGTACTTGCATATCTCCTAGTTACAGTCTCGCATCCAATGCGAATGACGCATTTTATGCAACCAATACTCAATTTTGTTATAGCGTCCTTGACACTATAGCTCGATAATTATTATAACCAGTATGCCCATAATCCTTATTAGAATACCTTTATTCTTAGGGATCTCTATCTCCTAAGGTATCTACAGTTAAGACCCTTATAGATCACTATCTACAAGGTCTTAAACTTTTGAAGATAAGACTTTGAGATCACTATCTCTAAGTTTCATCATCTTTGAAGATATTGTTATTACTGCAACCAAATGTTTTATTTCCAGAGTAGGATTAGTAACAGTTTACTACTCCCACTGCATGGCAGACATATGGCTTTTGTACACATCTAGCATACACTTCAGCTTCTCATAACTGATGCACAAATGCAAGCATTTCTAGCATTCACTTCCTCAACTCTTTGAGGTGTTATCCTATTAGACAGGTCACTACCACATCTTAAGGGAAGGAAGCTTTTCTTGGAATTTTCCAGAAAAATGGAATAAGTCCAAGGTGTACGACTAATGCGACAGTCCCAATACCCTCTTCTCTTTGCTTCTGAACGACTTCAGAACTAAGATCTAAGAGGTATCCTTGAGATCATATCTCAAGGTATGGAAACAACCAAATTATAAAACACTTATTACTATTCTTATATCATTCTAAATGATTAGAATAATATCTACATTTAGCATGATGGACACAATGGCACTCCCACTAAGCGTCATATGGTTCATCAAGATTTTATCTGAAATCATAACATTTATAATTTCATCAAATCTTATGTTCAACTACAGGAAGCTTATTTGAGTCCAAAAATGGAGTTCTTTAGCTTTCACACCTTGCTTTCCTCAACCATGAAGCACTGGGGCTACTTCATATGAATATCCTCAGAGAGGTATTCATAGAGGAATGCAATCTTGACTCACATCTTGAATATGTCATAGTCAAGTTGTGTAGCTATAGTTAGCAATATTCTGATGGGTTAAAGCAAGGTCACTGGAGAGCAAGTCTCATCGCAAGCGATGTCTTCTCTTCGGTATGTAGCTCATGGCTACGAACCGTGCATTGAAGGTCTCTACCTTCTCATCAGGTTCCCTCTTTCTCTTAAAGATCCATTTACACCTTAATGGGTCTTACCCATATAGGTGGATCCTCGAGGGTCCATATACAACACTTGTATATGAAGTCTACATTAGACTTTTATTGCTAACATCCATCTTTCCATGTCCATGATCCTCAGGAGCTTCATCACATGAAGTCTGATCATTTTCAGACTTAACTGACACATGGAATACATCCTCAAACTTATTTGAAGAAGTATTAGTGTTTCATCATCAATTATTCTTTTAGTTTCCAATTTCAGGAGCCCCATTATCTTCTCAAGATTAAATGAGTTCCTTCACTTCATATTCATCTTGATTCTCAAGAGAGTCATCCTCTAAGAATCACATTCTCAGAGATGAGATCCTTTGAGAATCTCAAGGTCATAAAGTAGGTATCCAGTATCATCCATTATTTTCCTAATGAAGTAGCACTCTCTAGTGCCAGATTCCAGCTTAATCACATGGAACCCTATTAAGGATATATAATGTAGTCTCTACCAGATATATATACCTGGAAACTAAGAGATAATTATGCTATGATTAATCATTGATCAAATCATGTCACACATGATCAATTGTATTTCCCTACAACTCTATTGAGTTAAGGTTCATTAGGAGGATTGAGATAGTAATGATATTCACATCTCCATAAGGTATTCCTTGAATTCATCTAATAGGTACAAGATACCTTGGTTAGATCAAATTCATTTCATCTTCCTTGAAACTTTTGTTCTAAACCAAAATTGTGAAATCTTTCAACATTTCAAAGTTTTCTAAGTGAAGAGGAGAAATCTCATATCATACATAATCATCAATAGATATCACATATCCATAGATGATTCACATACATCAATATGTATGAGATCCTAAATACCTTGACATATTATTCCTTTCCCAAAGAATGGTGTGTTGGACATTTTACTTTGAATACAATATTCATAAGTACGCAAGTTTTGAAATTTTAGACATTCTAAAGTTTCATGTCTTACTTGTCCATTCATCTCATCAACAGACATATGTCCAAAACATGATGCCAGATCATTGTCAAATGATCTTTATCCTCCTATTGATCTTCAAAGGTTTAATTTTCAGTATTAGAAATCTTAATGAACAATTCATTAATTTTCTAATTTAGCGGAGTCCACTAGATGTCATATTACTATCTAAAATATATCCATCATAATTCTCTATGATAGGTTTATTCCAGAATTCATGTTTATTTCGAACCTTTTAGAAATAAACTATGAGTGTATTCTAATATCCAGGCCATAGAGACATTCTCTAAGACTAAGGGCTTCCATTGAAAATATGAAGTCTATTGATCCAATGGAAATTGTTGCAACAATTGCATCACTTCCTACATGGATGACCATTAAACCTTAAGATCAAATTTCTAATATTCTAATACAGATGCAACCAATTGCAAGTGTCATTAGAAGATTGAGATACAATTATTAGACTTTATCTTATCAAATAAGTAAGTCAATTTCAATGATTATATGTAGATTATTCTGATGTACTATCTGATTCCTTCTCTAAAGATTCTAGATAGATTTGATAGTTATACTATCAAAACATCAACTTATTGCAGTATTGGCATACATCCAACTCCTTGGATGTCATATGGAAGTAACAGAAGTACAATCAACTCTTTGACTATACTTCTTACTTGGGTCCAACCCATGCTTCCACTGCGCTCCCTTTATCTATAAGCAATTATTGCTCAAGACAAAGGATCTCTTATGTTAAAATCAAAATTTCAATATAAGAGTATTTCAACATTTATACATGCTTCATTCAATTCATACAATATGAATATTATGAAGCTTCATGAATGACTAGAGTATAGATAGTAGAATGATGACACTCATCGTATCTACATCCATTTAAACTCTTAAAAACTTAGGTTTAGGTAGGTACTCGAACAATTTGAATACATCATATCCTATAGAGACACCATTATGCATAATGCAGAGAACCATGTCATTCATGATTATATGTCGAGAGCACATATGTATGCCAGGGCATCTTCTAGATTTTATAAGGATTATTTGATAATTACGATCATTATCGACATGTCACTTCAAAAGTACATTCGATGAGATCAAGACTTATAAAGACATACAAACCCTAGGGTTTTCGTCCTATTGTCTATTTAATTATCATTCCCTCATTATTATGAGGAAACTTGCATATTGCAACCACATACATTATGTGTCCAATTGCAAGTACAATATCTGGATCATGGGTCCAATCCATGATATTCTACTGGTTATTATTGTGTATAATATTGTGTGGGATTAAAGAAGGATTATCTAAAATAAGAAATTTGCATAAACATATATAAATATATATAATTTACTTTGATTTAGGAATTTTTATATCAAAGTTGTCTTGCCTTGTCAACACTGAAAGTTCATTCCCTTAATCACTTTTAATGTAAGAGATATACTTACCATTACATGTTAGCAAGATCTGGGATATCCTTCCTTATCTTTGTTACATCCCAATAATATGAGAATCTGCAACTCGGATAAAAAGAAGAGGGAACGCATTCTACAGTGCAAGTCCAACTTGCATCTCCCAATTCGATCTTTAACACCCGGGCCCACTACCCTTAAGGTGATGTTGACCCGTCATTAATTGAACCAACCGTCAATAGGAATAGTACTCGCTATGCGCAATCCAATATCACCCCAATAATATGAGGATCCGATATTGGGGTCACTACGCATACGACCTTACTCTTTCGAGAAGCAAAGAGCCCGATCAAGATGCGCTTGCATATAGGAGCTGTCACTTCGGACAGGTGTCTCCTACATACAATCCCTGGCGACGGAACCCTTCGCCTTGACGGGAGACCATGGATGTCACTTATGTGATCCTCCATATCATATTCAAATTATAATTAATTATCATGAATCATATTCACATAATTAATTCTTCCAAGGGAAATAACGCATCTATTATAATAGATTATTTTTAATTGGATATAATTAACTTAATCATATTAAATTAATTATCAATCCAATTCAATCAACAAACTTGATTTTACTTAATATATGGTATTATCTCAAAATACGTATTAATTCGAATTTTAATAATTAGAAAAATACATCATGATCTCTCAGGCATCATTCGTTCCCTACCCGTTGTCATGGCCAGTACTGATGAGAGTGGGACGGAACGCATCCGGTGCAACCTGCTACCCCAGCGATCCCCGACTAGACACCATATCCGCCTCGGGAAAAAATAATGCCAAGTCAATCACTTTGTACTTGAGATGGTCATCGGTTCTTCAACATAAATTATACCATATAGTAATAATCAAAACATTTTTTATTATAAGGAAGTTTGCTAGACAAATTCCCAATCATATTCAAGCAAGGAGTTTGATGATTGTATTTCCCATTATGATCTAGATCAAATCTGATCAATTTATTGGTTGAGGCCAAGTCAATTAAGGAAATAATCATCATTCAATATTTCTCAAATATTTTCCATATTTATTTCATAAAATTAACATTTAATTTTACTAATTGACAATCACATGGTTCTTGATTAGGATTGTAATTTCAACAATGACCCCTACTTACTAAAATTAGCATATCTCAATCAATTTAAATATAAATTAGACAAAATCAATTTTCAAATATTGCTAATTTGATTTAGGACATAACTTAAGTGATATTTCATGCATTTCGAGGCGTTTCTAAATAGTAATGAACTCTTTAATAACGTTAAGATTCGCAGTTCCTGTAACAGTGAATACATGTTCATTAAAACGACCATATCTCGAGCAAACAACATCCACATTACGTAAGCTTGGATCCTATGGTTTCCTTATTTAATGGGAAACAATATCCAAGTTTTATTTTCGTGTTTCAACAATTTAAACAGGGCCGAAAATAATCACTAAACAGAGATGCGAAAAAGAAATGCGATAAATCTTTCGCAACCCTAACGAACCCATGTCGCCTTCGGTTTTATGGATCGTATCCAAAACCTTCGACCAAAGGCTCTGATACAATATGAAGGATATGGGATAAATCCTCAAGTGCATCATGGAAGCATGAGCATCGTATCGAATACGACGAGGAAAGACTAGTTGCACTAGTTGCTCGATGCAGCGGAATTTAAAAAATTTCATGTGACAAAACCACATGATACAAGAACACTTCTCGGATCGTTTCGTTTAAACCACAAACAATTAGTAGGATCTTCTCTTGAAGCGTGGTTGCGATCGAGTCTCTAAACGAAGAGACCTCCTGTCTCAAGTCCGATCCGACGGCGGAGATGCTTGCGTGCACAGGGATGAATCGCGTGTTTCTCGCAATCCATGTTGATGATCCAAGCGGAAGATCTCCTGATCTCGACACACGAGATCCGACATCTTCTTCACGAGTGAGGCGCACTGAAGAAGACGAAGATCCACGAGCAGACGATCGGGCAGCATAACGACGACACTGCGGCGATGGAGACTCCCTCTAGGGCATCCATGGTGGACGGCCATTGTAGAGGGAGAGAGAGTAGGCGTGTAGAGAGAAAGAGAGAGAGAGATGTGCTCCAATAGCATGTATTAAGAGAGAATGGTATGCCTCTCTATTTATAGGGTTTTGGGATCTATGAATCTCAATCCATGGGACATATAAAATCAATGGATGAGATTGATTTATGTTCCATAGATGCTTGATTAAATCAAGACCACAAATCTAATCTTCTCATTGAATCTGAATCACATTCAGATCAATGTCCAATATTTGAACTAAGATCAGATTACTTCTCTACTGAGAGGAGTCACTAAAATACAGACCTGTTTCATCACTCCCGAGGAATGGAAGTGTCATGGTTATACAATCGTTTATGATCACATCACCCTCATGTATTCCCAATACCTTTACATCCTGCATACTGGAAGACTCAGAATAAACCTGAAGTATAAGATCAATTTTACACTGTCTACTTCAGAGTTTTATCATTAAGTTTCTCATTCAATCATTGGGAGTTAGTACCGATCATATACTTTCAAAAGCATATATCATATTGATCATATACTTTCCGAAAGTATATATCAAACCTACAAATTCAGTCAAGCTTCCAAAGCGAGACGACTGTGCACGGAATTTGATTCTTCCCAATATCTCATGAGTGAGCTCATGTCTTCCGGTTCAGTAATGAACCTGTATGATCCCTTTGAGAGATCGTATTACTGATATGCCCTTATATGCACACCAGCGCGCCTGTGTATAGACCTTGATTAGGTCATCAACCTATTAGTCTGCCAAATGTACATACTTAGACATATAGTAACACATCTATCTCCGGTCAGAGGATGCATGCCTATCTCATGATAGCATACGACATAGGACTTTGGTTATCTCGATCTCGTTAAGTCAACTCTTTGACCTAACTTATCTAACTTCTTCGAATCTCTATTCCTATGTAAAGAACCTGCATCAAGAGGTCAGTTAGATATCAGCCTTTAGAGAAAGGATTGTCATCTCCTTCTCAGGCTGGAGATCATCTCTTAATAATCATTTGACGGTCCTCAATCTAACTCTTTAGATATTCATCCAAGCACCAGCCTCTATGATTCAATAATTGAATCAACAACTGTATGATCATCAAGATGGCCATGGTACATAACCCTAATTTTACTAAGGGACCTATTATGCAAATTATTTATTCTTCATTTCAGATCAGGGAATGATATTCGCGATAACATTTATTGCATAATGGCTCGCTGTGGGCTCGCATGTCCAACAAAATATTTGTCATAGTTTAAAATAGTCCGGTTATTTTGCATATGGACCCTGGTTGTTTTTTATGCTGGCATTTCAGTCCTGTTTGTGTGAACTCATGTGGCATACCACGTGCTCTTCTTGTGTATTTGCATTATCTATCCTGGACTTCATCTACGTTATGTTTTGAACGAAAGTTTTCCGATATTTGCATTTATAACCCTGTCTGTGGATTATTGTGCATGTGTGTGAATTCCTTGGGTGTTTTGCATCTTTGGCCCCCAGTTTTCTGTGTATGTTATTATTTGGCCATTAGACTTTAATTTAATTGCAACTAGGTCACTGCAAACAGGTGTGTCTTGTTTTTAATTAATTACCAAATTAAGTCCAAAATTTATGTAAATATTACTGTTAGCCTTCTAACATGTAATATTTATTGTGATTTTTGGATTAATTTAGTTGAGTATTTTATTTTCTAAAAATAAAAATCTATAAAAAACTTACTATCTATTTTAGAAAATATATACAATTAGAAAAATATCTTTAAAAATTCTAAAAAAACCGTGAGTGTGTGTTTTTATGTGCTCTACCTTCTAGCATTTTTGTTTCAAAAGCCTTCATAAAAGCCCTAAAAATTACAAAATTCTAAAAAACTTATAAAAATCATAAAAAATTCTAAAAAAAGTCAGAAAAATACAATTTGAGTTCCTTTTGTAGCTATTTTAATGCACTTTCTAATAAAATTGCTCTCTAGGACATTAGGGCAGTTTAGCTATTTTTAATTTGCAATATTGTTCTGGATGTGCACTGTTTGTCTGTTTAGCTCTTATTTGATTTTTATAAAATCACAAAAAAATCAGAAAAACCCTAGAAAATTATCAAAAATACATTATATTTGAAAAACACAAAAATATTTTTATTCCTAATTTTTGAGCATTTTAGTTCTGAATAAAAATTAAAAAGGCTTGCTTGTGTGCGTAGTTTCCTTATTAATTTGTTTCTCTCACTTGAAAATTCTAAAAAAATTAATCAATAAAAATATGCATTTTGTTTTCTGAAACCCAACTACTTCGTCCATTTCTGTGCTCCTTGTGTTCGACCATGGTTTCTATACCAGGTTAAAATAAAAATAAATAGAGGAGATCGCTAACATTTTCTGTGAGCTTTGATTGATTTATCTGTTTAATCTTATTTGTGGGATTCTCTATCTTTTTCTTGATTGAGCATTGGACTTGTGATCCGGGTCACAACGACGCTGTGATTATTTGATTCGCTAATCCGTGTCGATCGCGCCGCTCATCAGAATGGCGTCGTTGCTAGGGAGCACGCCATAGTAGTCTCTTTTCATTTTTTTGCTTATTTTTGTCTCTATTTTATATAATTAATTTCTGACCTATTTTTGCTTCACTTTTTGTGCGAGGAACCGCCCGAGGACACTTTGGAGGAGATCCACACCCGAGGAGGAGTAGGAGGAGAGCCATGAATTAGTTATATTAGATAGAGTAGGGTAGTTAGTTTATTTTTCAACAGAACTTTTTATTGTTGTAATAATTTCAAATTATGGACTCTCTTCTTGGACACTTGATCTCATGGGGTCTGTTTCGCCGAGCACTGGTGTTCTTGGGGGACCACACTGAGTTTTTCATGGATTTGTTTTTATCGCGTTTTTCTTTCTATTTAATTCTAGCAGATTTGGCCCCTAGACTTATGATTTTTGATTGATTGTGACGTAAATAAGTGAAGGCCCAATCCCTAATAGATTACTTGCACCTATAGAGCATAATTGGACCTCATTAATAATTCAAAATAAAAAAAGTAAACTTGATCGATTGAGAGGTCAAGTATCGCTAGAGGTCATATACAACACGTGCAGGATCCATTGTGGCAGACACCGATTGACATCCGAGACCGGACATCGACCTCTCTCTCTGATCAGTTAAGTACTCTTCTTTACAACCATTAGAAATTGCTCGTCTTAAGGCCGATTTCTTTGTGCATCATATAGTTAGCTTCTTTCCAGTCTTTTAATTTATGCGCAGATCACCCTGCATGTAGAGTGCTGGTGACAAGTACGCATCTCTATCTTTGCATGCATCATCATGTTTGATCACACATCAGCTTTTTCGACTTCTCCCCCTATTTTTGGACTGAAAATAAATCAGGAGATCGAAAATTCGTTAGCCATTGCTTTCATTTTCAAAATACATAAATAGATGAAAATCATAAAATTGGGATTGTTAATGCAAACTTGACCCTAAAACCCACCTCATTTAAAATATTTGTTTTGGGGAGAGTCACCCCCTCATTGGTTGGTTTGTATGTAGCAAGAGAGTGACCCATACACTAGGCTAGAGCCATACCTGAACTTCCTTCAGACTACTGGTCTCATGGTTAGTTGTTCTACAGTAAGGATTTCACTGGGTAGCCGGTAATCGGTCAGGAACTTCCTTAGCAGATTGAGCAGATCGGGTATCCGGTAAACAGTACGCACCCATACTAGCTAGGAAAGATCTAACTATGGGATTGAGCTAGTCTCCTTGGAGCATCGGGTTCCTACCAGCTCGCTTAATCACCCTTATAGACTGATTGATCACCCAAAATAAAATTGACAAGACTAACGACCGAGCCTTTACGGTCATCAGCTCAATATTGCATAGGTGAATTGGGAGTTTTGATCTCGTTTGCATTCCAAATCTCATCTGCACTTATTCCTACAAAACGATGATGGGAAGAAGGTCCCTTAGGATTCCCTTGATAGCACCGCTCTCGAGCGCTCCTCCTCACTCATCTAGGGAAGTTTTGGAGAGCCCAGACCCATTCTCCAAACCTGAGTTTGCTACCACCATGTTCCTCCTCGACCACCCTTCTCCCAGCAGTCCTGAGGTACTCCGAGCAGAGGCCAACATAGCTATTTATCATTTGATGGCACCTGAGTTGGAGTCTTTTACCTTTGCAGAGACCCACGAGATGGCCAGCAGCGATAGAGGCACCGATGGGCAGCACGAAGGTTCTACTTATGTTCTTGATCAGGTCTCCATCAACAACACACTCCTAGCCTCCCTGGAGACAATGTAAATACAGATTAGATATCAAGGAGCATTTATGGCTGAGTTGCGTAGAGAGCTTGCAGAGATGAGAGCCCATAGAGACCAACCGTAGAGACCGGCTGGTGGAGACATCCAGCACACAAAAGAGGAGTAGACAGACACCCGGAGGATTGATCGCACAAAAATCAAGGAGATAACTGAGGTGGAATATAAATCACAATGTCGTTGTCCTCAGTCACTCGAATGCGTCAATCAAGAAAAATAATGACCACTCACAGAGATAAAAACAAGCAAGCACAAAGTAGAGCGGTCTAGCTATAGGTTTCACCTGGTATAGCTCCCAGGGTCGAACTCAAGGAGCACAGATTGGCCTTGCGGCCTACGATGTAGTCAGAGATCCAAGAAAGTCTTTTTTATGGTTTTTGATTTTTTTTAAAATTTTTTTCTTAGATTTTTTTTAATGAAGAGAAAATTGAGAGAAAGTAAGTACAAGGGAACTTCAACAATTTATACAACACACAAAAATGATGCAAAAATTATGGAAAAATGGTTTTTATGTTTTTTAGGTTTTTTACTGTTTTTGGTGAATTTTTGGAATTTTTCTAATGAATAAATTATTTACTAAAAATCAAACAATGCGACAAAAATAGGGTACTGTCCAGCAAGGCTTAAGACCACAAAATAAAATAATTTTGGATCTCAAAAAGCCCTAAAGGTAATTTTCCTATATTCTATGAAGAATAAGGAAAATTTAGGCACCCTAATTATTGTTTTGGAATTTTAATTGATTTATTAGAATTTTTATGAGTTTTTAGGGGTTTTTCAATTTTTAGGGTTTTTAAGTGATGAAAAGTAGCCAAAATTGGCTAGAAAATCAAGCAACCAGTAAACAACAATGTCTAATTTTTTGGAATTTTTGGTGGAGTTTTTATAATTTTTTTGTATTTTTAAAGTCAAACAGTAGCAAAATTAGAGGTTTTTGAATTTTTAAAAATAATAAATGAAATCAGAAATGTCCCCAAAAATCATAGAAATTCCTACACCATGGCAGGAGCCATGTGTCAAAATTTCATTGGATTTGGAGGTCGTTTGATATTTTATTCAAAAAGTAAAGGTGGGGCACTGTGCACAGGGACCTAAGTGCAAATACCCAAAAGTTCTGGGGCCTTGGTGCAAAATACCCAGCAAGTCACGCGCTTCGCACGTGGCTGGGGCACACAGGGACCATATTGCAAGAAAAACTAAGTCCTAGGGGTTTCTGATAACACGTACCAAAACCCCAGGGGCAAGGTTGCAAAAAAAACCCAAGAAATAACGCACATGCGCATATAAAGTGTTCACAGGGGTATAAATGCAATTTCACAAAACATTTTATTCAATCAATAACATTCCAGAACTACAGGGTTAAAGATGCAAATATCCCAAAATAACACGTGCCGAAGCACGTGGGTCTCTACTGGCAGGGGTATAAATGCAATTAAAATAAAGTGCGAGGGTCTCTATGCAAATATCCCAGAAAATAAACAACTGAAATTAAAAGTTACAGGACTGAACTGAAATGAACAAACTACCAGGGGGGCCTATGATATTTACCCCTTTATTAGCGAAGCGTTGGATGCGCGCCACGTGTGGATCGAACGGCTGCGGCTGGTGGGCGCTCCAGATGACTCCTCCTCTGATCGGACGGTGGAAGCAGCTCCAAGGATGGACGGTGCGGATCTGAACTGGAGCGGTGAGGACGATCGAACGGCGATGGAGGGTCCTCGAAGAACTGATGGCCGGCGAACTTCGCCGAGCTCGTGCGTGCGCTAGGGACCTCCGATGAGCCCCCTGAAGGTCGGAGAAGAATCGCGGGAGGCTCCCGCGTCTGCCGGTGGTCTCCAATACCCCCGGCCGAGCCCTGGAAGGCTCCGGCGAGGTCGTCGGAGAAGAAGCTCCTGGCTCGAAGTTGGGAAGCCTCAGACGGCCTCCTCTTGACCTGCAAAAGAGTTCAGCAGCTTCGCGGGTCGAGGGCAAAGTGCCTCGACCCGGTTAGGTGGCGTGAAGGTGGTCTGTGCGGCGTGGCGAATGAGCTCCGGCGAAGCGACGGCGGTGGAACTCGACTCCCAGATCCTGTGCGATCTGGGTTGAATGAGCGGGTGTAGAAGGTGCGTGAGGAGGTTGCGAAGGTGAAGGTCGGGTCGGATTAGAAGATGGGTGATCGAGGTGATCGGAATCGGAGATGAACGTCGATGGTCGGAATTGGGGGAAAACGGAAATTAAGCTAAATTAAAAAGAACTACGGCTACCTGATGGAGGCTGGAGACTGTGCTGGAGATGGGCTATCTCCGGGTCGTAGCTTCGAAGGGCGTCAAGGCCTGAAGCTCGATGCTCGACGCTGGCGGCGGAGCAAAGGCGGCGAGGTACGCCGGATCAGAGGATACGCCTTCTCGCCTCACTGCAACAAAGGCAACGGCTTGCTGTCACTCTTGCGAAGCCAATGGAGGTCACGGGGAAGAAGGAGAGGGTCCAAAGATGCGGCGCGAGGGCGGCGGAGGTGATGGATATATAGTGTGACCGGGGTGATTAGGGTTGAGGTGCGACAGCAATGGAAGGCGTGATTTTGATGGCGGAAGATCCGGCGAGGGAGAGGGATGTGCGGCGAAGAATATGGTCGCGGGGGTTGAGCGGATGACAGCTGGAGTCGCGTGGGAAAATTCGGCGAAGGAGGCGCGGCGCGCGATGGCCAGAAAAGGAAAGAGGCGCGGGGGAGTTGACCGGGGTCAACATTCCCCCGTGGCCCAATCAGGAGCGGCCACGTGTGCCCGAACTTTGACCATTTATTTTAGGGCAAAAATAGGTCGAATTAAAGAAAACTTAAAACATGAAATATTTTTCTTTTATTTTTTTCTATTTTTTGGTGATTTTTAATTAATTTTTGGAAATAAAAATAGGTTAGCTCTATATATAGGTATATGTACACTATATTGGATTTTTATTTTTGATTTTTTTATTTGTTATTTTTATGTGTTTTTATGCCCATTTTGTATTTTATTTATTTACAAGATAGAATATGGAATAGAAGAATATTTTTATTTGATTTTTATCACTTATATACAAGGGTGAAATAAATGGTTGAATATATACATATGCATGGTAGTTATACAATGTATTTTTGTATTTTTTCATTTTGTAATTTTTATTTGATTTTTATTTGGTTTCTTGTTATTTATTTTATTTACAAAATATACTATAGAATATTTACAAAAAGTTTAGAAAATAAATACATTTATTTACAAGGTTAAATAAATACAATGATGTGGTTTATACACAAGGTAAAGGAAGGGTATTTTTGGAATTTTTGATTTTTATCTTTTTATTTTGTTTTTAATAAAATATACACAATATGTTCAAGCATATTTTTGGTTGAGGAAAATATATAGTTTTATTTATTTACAAATATATACATGTGTGAGCCCCTATCTCCCTCTACTTTGGCTTTTATGCGGTCAGGCCCATGCTGAGCCCTCCCTTGGGTTAGGTTGCTCAATATTTATTCTAAATATTTCCCTCTTTTTCTTTTTGCTCTTTATTCTTTTATTTTGTGCACAAAAACATGCTAATTATAGGTTTTTACACAATGCATGCTTTTGGTATTTATTTGTATTTACACATATCTACATGTATTTGCAAAGGTTTTTGTAGCTAAAATAGAAGAATAAAGAGTGATGAATGGGTATTCATCACCCCCCTATGCTTAACTTTGCTAGTCCCTTAGCAAACACTTATTTGAAAAAGAAGTGAAAAAGAAAGAAAAAGAAAAAGAAAAAGAGGATGTACATGGATCAAGGTTGACTTATTAAATTTTTCCTTCATTAACTTGAAATATGGAGCTCGATCAGATCTTTGGATTATTAATGTGTCGGAACCTTATTTGGACTTAAGCCTAAAACTCAACAGTCTCCAAGTTCCACCAATCTATGGGCAAGACTCCTCAATAAACCAGATCAGAACAAGTCTACATACACAAACTCTAATGACCATGAATCTTTTCCTTGCGGTGTAAGTGATTGTGGCTCCCCACCTCAGAAGTGACAAAGAAACAACCTCCCTCAACCTGGTAACTCTAATGCCTCGGTCTAGCAACTCTTTCCTCGAGAAGCGGGGTATTCCCTTCTAAGTTCAAGTGCAACCGGCTCAAGAAGAGGGGGTAGAAGTATAGAGTTTTGGAAGCTTAGCCAGTGTAGCTAAGTCTCCCGCTGCAAGCTTCATGAGATGTAACATGATACCATAAGCTTTTGCTTCATACTCCGGTGGGGTTATTAAATTTTCAATCCGACCCACCACTTTTTTGGAGTTCTTTTTGCATTTTTTTTTTTTTTTTTTTTTTTTTTTTTCAACAACTTCTGTACAACATATCTACATGGTGCAGCATATATAAGAAATTTCCCCTTGAGCCAGTAGACTATCCCTCTTTTGAAGCTTTATTGCAACCCACAGCTTCTGTCTTTAGCTTTCAACACCACTAGACCGAGTTGAGGTGCACTTCCTTCACTATAAGAAGAAGAGAGGTTCCGCCTAGAAGTACTACCCTCATATGCTACCCCAAGCCAAAGGAAACTGCCTCCTCACCACCTCATCCATGGAGAGCCATGTGTAAAGTGCAGGTGCAAGTTAAGCCATTGTCTCTGAGAGTCATGCGTGTGTTGTTAAGTGCTCTACTTAGGCTCATCAAGATGACATATGCTCATAGCCTAGTGGACTCAAAGAATTAAGTCCTTATGGACCTGAAAAGCCTTAAACCTAAATCCTATAAGGTTCCTCTTGAAGTTAAGTGGATTAAGATCTTTTCAAGCTCCATTTCTCAATTTAATTCCAGGCTTAATTTAAATGTCAACTCTCATCCAGGAAAAATTATATACATATATGTACACAAGCTGCTATTTACAAATATTTTACAATCATGCAAAAATTTTGAAAAATGTTTTGAAATCATGAATGAATGATGCATGAAGTGCAAGTTTTGCAAAAAGATATTTACAAACATGTACACAAGATTTTTGCAAACTTTTGATTTTCAAAACATTTTGAAAAAATTTTGTACTATATACATAATTTTGATACAAAAATATTTACACAAACTTTACACAAAAGATTTTTGAAATCATTTTTACAAAAATACTTTGTACACTAGCTATGTATGTGCAAGAATAAAAGAGTTTATGTACATGAAAATTTTTTAATTTTTGTGATTTTTAGCCATTTTATTTATTAACACACTCACACAAAGTACGAGTTATGGCTAAAGTATATATGAAATATATACACACTCCCCCTATACTTAGCTCGAACGATGTCCTCAGAGTGATCAAGAGCGATGAAGAAGGCATAACTCGTGCTTAGTGAAAGGGAGGTGAAAAGGAATGGCTAAGTACAGAAACAAATAAAAGAATAAAATGAGAGGAACTCGGTGGTCTCCCCCTATACTTAGGATTAACTAATCCTGAGTATAGAAAGCTGTACATGAAGGGAAATCCGAGTGAAGAATATACAGAATCTGCCCCCCCCTATACTTAGGGTAAAATATCCCTAAGTATAGGCAGCAAAAAACAAGAGCAGAAAGAATGAAAAGAATACTCGCAGGTCCGACATCCCCCCTATACTTAGGGTAAAGTACACCCTAAGTATAGCATAATCATAAGATGAGAAACGGGATGTGGGACTAAAGAATAGAATGATATGGACAACTGGATCTATACAGGCGGAGGAACAGTGAAAATCAGGCGTGAGATGTAAAAGATGTGAGTCAAGAGACCATATCTCACGCAAAATGAATAGCGGCAATAATAACGTCCCGCGGCTCATGATCTAGAAATGGTTTGAGCCGCTGGCCGTTCACTCGAAAGGTACTCTCAGAAGATAACTCGGATATATCAATGCTACCGTTATCGTGTACCTTTCTCACCAAATAAGGTCCTTTCCATTTGCTCTGTAGCTTCCCTGGAAATAATCTAAGCCTTGCATCAAACAGCCATACTTTCTGTCCAATCTCAAAATGCTTGTGGCTGATATGAGAATCATGCCACTCCTTGACTTTCTCCTTATAATGTAGGCTGTTTGAGAAAGCTGCATCTCTAAGCTCTTCCAAGGCGGCTAACTCTGCCCTCCTCTGGTCTCCTATACCATTTGGATCCATAAGAATATCTGTGACTGCCCAGAGTGACTTGTGCCTCAGCTCCACAGGTAGATGACAAGGCTTGCCATAAACGAGGCGAAAGGGAGATGTACCCAATGGAGTCTTGAAAGACGTCCGATATGCCCACAAGACCGAGTCCAAAAGTTGTGACCAATTCTTTCGGTCAGGGCGGACGACTTTCTGCAAAATATTCTTGATCTCCCTATTCGACACTTCAGCTAGACCATTTGTCTGTGGATGATACGGTGTAGCAACACGATGGTCTATGCTGAACTCTCTAGCAAGTGCCTTCACCTGGTCGTTGATGAAGTGAGACCCCCCATCAGAAATCAGAACTCGTGGAACCCCGAACCGCATGATGATGTGTCTCTTCAAAAATTTGCAAACTGTCTTTGCATCTGCGGCTCGGGCGGGGATAGCCTCAACCCAACGACTAACATAATCTACGGCCAACAGAATGTACTCGAATCCCTGACTCTTAGGGAATGGACCCATGAAATCGATGCCCCATGCGTCAAAAACCTCACAGAAATGAATGGGCTGCATCGGCATCATATCACGCTGTCCACAAGTGCCCATCCTCTGACAGTCAGTACACCTCTTCACGAACTCATCTGAGTCCTTGAAGAGGGTAGGCCACCACAAACCGGATTGGAGCACTTTCTGTGCCGTTCTCCTCCCAGAATGATGTCCTCCTGCCTCAAGCTTGTGGCAGTAAGTGAGGACACTATGATGCTCCTCCTGAGGAATACACCTACGCCAGATGCTATCCCCTCCTTCGTGGTAAAGGATGGGATCCTCCCAATGGTAAGACTTAGCCTTCGCAAGGAAGGTCTCAATCCTCTGCTTGGGCCAGTCTTGGGGAACTTTCCCAGCAACGAGAAAGTTCACAATATCAGCGTACCATGGGAGTGAGGCGATAGCAAGGATCGCCTCATCTGGGAAGGTATCTCTGATCGGATCAATCTGCTCTGCCTCCTCAGGCTGCTCTAATCGGGATAAATGGTCCGCCACCACATTCTTGACTCCAGGCTTATCCTTGATCTCAATGTCGAACTCCTGGAATAGAAGGATCCATCTAGTAAGTCTGGCCTTGGCATCCTTCTTGGACATGAGGTACCTGATGGCGGTGTGATCTGTGTACAAGGTCACTCGGGATCCAATGATATACGATCTGAATTTATCTAGGGCAAACACTACTGCTAGCATCTCCTTCTCTGTGACAGTATAATTCCGCTGAGCGGAATCCAATGTGCGGCTAGCATAGTGTATGGCAAATGGTATTCCATCCCTCCTCTGTCCTAGCACGGCCCCTACGGCAAAATCGGAGGCGTCCGTCATGATCTCGAATGGGAGAGACCAATCAGGCGGCTGTAGGACAGGAGCCTCAATAACACACTGCTGGAGAGTTTCAAAGGACGAAAGACACTTGTCATCAACAAGGAACTCGGTGTCTTTCGTCAATAGGTCAGTCAACGGTCGGGCAATCTTGCTAAAATCCTGAATGAATCTCCTATAAAAACCAACGTGCCCCAGAAATGACCGTAACTGTTTCAGATTGGACGGCGGTGTGAGTTTCCTAATGACATCGACCTTGGCCGGATCAACCTCCATGCCTCTGTTGGAGATGATGTGGCCAAGCACCGTCCCTTGAGTCACCATGAAGTGACTCTTCTCCCAAGACAGAACTAGGCGGGTGTCAATACATCGCTGGAGAACTCGGTCTAGGCAGTCAAGACAGGAATCGAAATCGTCGCCGTAAACCGAGAAGTCGTCCATGAAGACCTCCAAGCACTCCCCTACCATGTCCGAAAAGATTGACAGCATGCATCTCTGAAAAGTCGCAGGGGCGTTACATAGCCCAAATGGCATGCGTCGAAAGGCGTAAGTACCGAAGGGACAGGTAAAGGTGGTCTTCTCCTGATCCTCAGGAGCGATGGCCACTTGGTTGTAGCCCGAGTACCCATCTAGGAAGCAGTAATGGCTCTTCCCTGCCAGTCTCTCTATGATCTGATCAATAAAAGGCAGGGGAAAATGGTCCTTCTTGGTGGCCTGGTTGAGTCTCCTGTAGTCAACACAAACCCGCCAAGAGGTGGGTACTCGTGTAGCTATCTCCTCTCCCGACTCACTGATCACAGTAGTGATGCCCGTCTTCTTGGGCACCACATGCAAGGGGCTCACCCACTTGGAGTCGGAAATGGGATAAATAAAATCTGCACTCCACCATTTTGATATTTCCTTCATAACAACCTCTCTGAGGTTGGGGTTCAGTCGCCGCTGGAACTCACGCGACGGCTTCGCCCCTTCCTCGAGATAGATATGGTGGGAGCACAACGAGGGACTGATCCCATGGAGATCTGCTACGCTCCATCCAATTGCCTTGCGGTTCCTTTCAAGAACCTCCATCAGACGGGATTCTTGTTCTCCAGTCAGATCTGCAGAGATGATGACTGGGTACATCTCAGTCTCTCCCGCAAGGAATCTATACTTCAGCGAAGAAGGGAGCGGCTTTAGTTCTGGACAGCTGGGTGCGGGCAAATCTGGCTTTTGAAGAAGATGTGTGTATGCAGACAATTCTGCCAAATTTGCCTGGGAGAATGACAATGAACTCTCACAAACTGGATCTGGAGAAGGCGGGTCCTCTACATTGTCTCTGATCTGTTCTGCCTCTACCTCCTCCTCATCTGTAGGCTCAGGTGGATCCAGGTCTGGCATCTGATCATCACAATCTGCCCAATCAGACTCTGAATCCGAGGGATCTGTATCAGACTCAGTGGCATCAGTACCACTGGAGAACAAGGTGGCATCAGCACCACCATAGAGCAGGGTGGCCTCAGTACCACCATCACTGAAAATCGTGTCGCGATCAAGGTCCGACTCTGCTGACTCAATAGTATCCTGAACCAAGGCTGTACTCTCCAGACTATCCTCTGCTATCATCTCCGCATCAGCTGCATCTGAATATGAGAGGATGGTCTGTGCTGCAGGATCTGCCCAAACTGCCTCATCATCTGTGATCACAAAATCACAGTCCTGGTGGATGTCTGGCTCTACGTCTGTCAGCTGCTCTAAATCTGTACGGCCATGTGAGCGGGATCTGGCTCTGGCTTTGTGGTCCTTAACCGTCTCTATTTGTATACTCTCGCCCTGGACGCGAAAGTATACCTTCCCACTGTCATGGTCAGTCACCGCCTTGGCTGTGGCCAAGAATGGGCGACCGAGGATGATGGGGGAATCGGTCAATGAGTCAGGGGTCTCCATGTCCAGCACTACGAAGTCCACGGGGAATTGCAAACCCTGAATCGTGACGACAACGTCTCGCAACAACCCCTTTGGCCTCTTGACAGACCGATCAGCAAACTGAAGGTATGTCCTGCTCTGTACAAGAGTGCCCAACTCTAACTGGTCGAGAAGGGCTGCCGGAAGAAGGTTGATCGACGATCCGCTATCTAAGAGAGTACGGTCGAACCTCTGCTCACTAATATGACATCTGACATACGGGGCCCCTAAATCTGGCCTCTTAGTCGGCAGATGGTTCTGGATCGCGTAACACGTGGCTTTGGTCAACACATGAATTTCTGCGGTCTTGTTCCTCTTCGTCCTTCTGACTGTGGTCTTCTCTCTCAAGGATCGCTGAAGAAGAGGAATGTGTTGCAAAGCCTCATTGAGGGTCAGCTGGATGTGAAATCGGTCTATCATGCTCTGGCTGAACTCCTCCTGCTCTCTCTTTTTGGGTCTTTTCTTTTTTTCTTCCCCTTCCCCAACTCAAGGGCTCTAGGAAAGGGGATCACAGGGTCCTTCTCAGATGAAGGACTAGGAATAGGCCTAGACGGTTCGATGACCGGATCCTCACAAACATCATTCACCATAGTGGGATCAGAAGAAACTAAACCTTTTCCTTTATTCAAATCAGAGTTCCGAGATACATTTATTCGAGGAAAGACAACATTTCTATCAACATGAATATTGGTGGCCTCAGTACCACCTCTAGCTGGCTCCATGACTAGACGTCTTGCGGCATCAGTACCGCGGGCTGGCTCGGCTCTGTCGGTGGCGTCAGTGCCACCTCCTCTATGTGGTGAAATGGCGGCTTCAGTACCGCCGGCGTGATCAGCATCTCGGGTGGCATCAGTACCACTGTCATCATGATGTGCGGCTTCAGTACCGCTCTCCTCTTCCTCATCTGGCGCTCTAGATGGATCCTCATGTTGTCGCTCAGATGAGGCGCCGCCTGCTGGTCTTCTACCGCTCCTAAGTGTGACAAAATCAGCATCAAATAAATCCGACGAGATAACATCAAATGAGTCACTAGAAGTGGTAGGCTCAGTGGGAACTACCTGCTCAGATTTCCTCTTCAAATTATTCGGATTCGGCTCAATCTGTGCAGGGATAGCGGCCTTCCCTCTCATCAGGTCCCGCATCTCCTGGCGGAACTCGTCCATCTCCCGTCTAAATGTAGCCTGCTGCTCTGTGAAGAGGCGGGCTAGATCATCCATGGCGGGGCTCTCATGGGAGCCCGACGGGTTGCCTCTCTGGTAATGAGGCTGCTGGACTTGGTGCTGCTGTGGCTGAGAGGGGTAAAAGGGTGGATGCTGCTGCTGGTGAGCCTGCTGCTCACGTCTCCAATTCTGTCCCTGCTGCTGGTAGGGACGAGATACGAAGGATGATGGCTGATGTGGCTGATATGCAGGGGGCTGCTGGTGATCTCTCTGCTGGGAATACTGCCCTCCCTGACCGGCTGGCTGCTGCTGGGGTTGGTTGCCCCCATTCCCCCACCTGAATCCGGGATGATCTCGTCGGATTCCAGGTTGAGGACGGTCATACCAAATCCCGTTGACATCCATCAACGGCTCTGCATCGTATGGGGCTGGTGGGAGTACATCCAGAGGCTGATCCGGCTGATATACCACCATCTGTAAGTCTGGAGATGGTGGTGACTGGTAAGAGGGCTGCGGCTGCTGGTACGGCTCCGCCTGTACAAGGTGAACTTGTCTAGGCTGCTGCAAGGAGCTGGAGCGCTGGGACGAGCTGCGGCTGCCACCGGAGTCGCCTCGCGACAGAAGACGGGGCTGAGGAGCCGTCTGTGCCTCCTGAAGACACAAGAGCTGGGTCTTCATGTCGCTCAGAGTCTGTGCCATTTCTTCCATCTGAGTTATGCCCTGGCACTGCTTCTTCTCTATGATCTCCATGCGGTCCAACTTCTCGCTAATAATCCCCATGTCCGCAGCGGCCGACTCTGCCTGTGCGGCTGCAACTGTGGACGAACTGGATGGACCTGCATCAACCCGTGCTATCCGCTGGTACTGCACGGGTCCTGGCGGCTGCTGAGCTCTCTGAGTATACAACCGAGTCTGGGACATCACCATGTAATTTTCTGCCATCTCTTCGTAGATGGCCCAGACTTGGTTGTGGTCCTTGGCAAAGTAGGACCCGCCGCAAGAAGCATTCACCAGACCCTGAAGCTCTGGTGTCATCCCACTGAAGAAGCTCTGAACTAGGTTCGGCTTCGAGATGTCGTGATGTGGGCATCTATCCAGAAGCTCTCTGAACCTCTCCCATGCTTCATGAAATTGCTCGTTAGGGAGCATGGAAAAGTTATTGATCAGGGCCCTCGCTGCATTCGTCCGCCCGAGTGGATAGTACTTATTCAAGTACTCGGTGCGGAGCTGATCCCATGTGTAAACAAACTTCCCTAGATGTTTCAGCCAGGCGGCTGCTCTATCTGCCAGTGAAAAAGGGAAGGCCATCATTCGAATCGTATCTTGGTCCACACGACGGTCGTGGACAGTGCTGCAGATCATCAGAAACTCCTGGAGATGGAGGTGTGGTTCCTCAGTGGCGAGTCCATGAAAATGAGGAAGCATCTGCAGGGTGTTCGGAGGGAATTTGAAATCCCCCACGATAGCAGGTATCACAACCCACTGGTGCATCAGTGTGGATCCGGGGTTGTGTAGTTCCCGCATTGGTCTTGCTGCGGCGGCGGCTGCCGCTGCTGCGGCTGCTGCTGCTGCGGCTGCTGCCTCTGCATCAGCATCAGGGATGTCTTCCGGCTCGCTCGGCTCTTCTCTCTCTCTTCGGAGTCTCTCCAACTCCCTCCTCATCTCGATCATGAAAGCCCCCTGATCGCGTAACTGGTTCTGAACTGTTTCTAATGACGCGATCAGGGTGGAGTTAATCGCCCCCTGGTCTAAGACAAAATGTTCGGGCTGGCGATCATCTGAACTACCGGCTCCAGCCATAGGAATGTCTGCAAAATCAGAAGAGCCCAACTCAGGTTCGGTCAAATTAATTCGTCTCTCCTCGGGCTCATGTCTCTCAGGAACAGAAGAAAGGGGATCGAGGGGGAACAGGGTGGACTCGAACTCGGGCCCGGAGAGCTGGTCTCGACTCTCACGGGCCAACCTAGATGATGGAGAAGACGCGCCTGAAAGCGGTGCAGCCAGAGGCTGCCTAAGAGATCGTCTTCCCATCATCTTGATCTTGGCGAGTTGGGCGGATGGGATCTGGAGAAAATATGATAGCAAAGCAAACCCCCGGTTCACCAACACAACACAATCTGAAGACCGTGAAAGATCGGTCAATTTATCTTGTCAATTTTATTTGGTGAACATACAAGATATCAGAACGCTTACGTGTGACCTGTTAGGATACCCGATGCTACTCCAACCGACTGGCCCGCACGGAAGAGTCGGTAGTCAGCTAGAAATAACACCGGAGGGCTCTACCTAGGGTTCGAGTCACTCTCTCGCGCATCCAAACCATACAATGAGGGGGTTGCTCTCCCCAAGACAAATTTTTATGGTGAGTGTCTTTTAGGGTCAATAATGTTATCCAGTCCCATTTTTTTTTTTGTTTTTCTTTTTAAATATTTTTCAAAATAAATACAAGCGGCCTAACGGTTTTTCCGATTCTCCTGATGATTAGTCCAAAAACAGAGGGAGAAGACGAAAAAGCCGATGCGCGAAGAAATCAATGATGCATGCAGAGAAAGAAATGCGTACCTTGTCTCCAGCACTCTACATGCAAGTGATCCGCGCAGAATTTAAATACAGAATTAAAACTACCTAAATGATGCAACGAGGAAAACCGGCCTTAGACAAGCAATTTCTATTGATCGTGAAGAACAATAGTTAGCTAATCGAATTGAGTCCGGAGTCCGATCTTGGGAGTCACTCGGTGCCCGCCACAACGGGTCCTGCCAGCGCTGTATGTGACTCCTCACGGCACGTGGTCTCAAATCCAATTTCACTAACTTTTTCAATGAATTTTATTAAGGTCCAATTACGTTCTATGGGAACAGATATTCTATTAAGTGTTGGGCCTTAAGAATCTACGTCACAATCAATCAAAATTCCTAAATCTAGGGGCTAAAACCGCGAGAAACATCGGAAAAGGCAGCTAGCTATGAAAACCACGATAAAAGCCGCGAAAATCCGAATGGGTCCCCCGAGCACACCGGTGCTCAGCGAAACAGACCCGCTAAGTTACAAGTGTCCAAGAATGTCCAGAGTTCAAGTCCTAAATTATTACACAAGAAATGTTCTCTCTCTCTCTCTCTCTAAAATAAAATCTCTTCTCCTCTCTCTCTCTTCCTGCTCTTCTTCCCGTGCGGGTCCTCAAAAAGTGTACTCCAGATTCCAAGCAGTACCTCGCACAAAAAAAATGAGAAAGAGAAAGTGTCAGATAACAGTTATAATATAGAGAGAGACAAAAATAGCAGAATGAATAACTGACTACAAAGCCGTGCTCCCCGGCAACGGCGCCATTCTGATCGCACAAAAATCAAGGAGATAACTGAGGTGGAATATAAATCACAATGTCGTTGTCCTCAGTCACTCGAATGCGTCAATCAAGAAAAATAATGACCACTCACAGAGATAAAAACAAGCAAGCACAAAGTAGAGCGGTCTAGCTATAGGTTTCACCTGGTATAGCTCCCAGGGTCGAACTCAAGGAGCACAGATTGGCCTTGCGGCCTACGATGTAGTCAGAGATCCAAGAAAGTCTTTTTTATGGTTTTTGATTTTTTTTAAAATTTTTTTCTTAGATTTTTTTTAATGAAGAGAAAATTGAGAGAAAGTAAGTACAAGGGAACTTCAACAATTTATACAACACACAAAAATGATGCAAAAATTATGGAAAAATGGTTTTTATGTTTTTTAGGTTTTTTACTGTTTTTGGTGAATTTTTGGAATTTTTCTAATGAATAAATTATTTACTAAAAATCAAACAATGCGACAAAAATAGGGTACTGTCCAGCAAGGCTTAAGACCACAAAATAAAATAATTTTGGATCTCAAAAAGCCCTAAAGGTAATTTTCCTATATTCTATGAAGAATAAGGAAAATTTAGGCACCCTAATTATTGTTTTTGGAATTTTAATTGATTTATTAGAATTTTTATGAGTTTTTAGGGGTTTTTCAATTTTTAGGGTTTTTAAGTGATGAAAAGTAGCCAAAATTGGCTAGAAAATCAAGCAACCAGTAAACAACAATGTCTAATTTTTTTGGAATTTTTGGTGGAGTTTTTATAATTTTTTTGTATTTTTAAAGTCAAACAGTAGCAAAATTAGAGGTTTTTGAATTTTTAAAAATAATAAATGAAATCAGAAATGTCCCCAAAAATCATAGAAATTCCTACACCATGGCAGGAGCCATGTGTCAAAATTTCATTGGATTTGGAGGTCGTTTGATATTTTATTCAAAAAGTAAAGGTGGGGCACTGTGCACAGGGACCTAAGTGCAAATACCCAAAAGTTCTGGGGCCTTGGTGCAAAATACCCAGCAAGTCACGCGCTTCGCACGTGGCTGGGGCACACAGGGACCATATTGCAAGAAAAACTAAGTCCTAGGGGTTTCTGATAACACGTACCAAAACCCCAGGGGCAAGGTTGCAAAAAAAAACCCAAGAAATAACGCACATGCGCATATAAAGTGTTCACAGGGGTATAAATGCAATTTCACAAAACATTTTATTCAATCAATAACATTCCAGAACTACAGGGTTAAAGATGCAAATATCCCAAAATAACACGTGCCGAAGCACGTGGGTCTCTACTGGCAGGGGTATAAATGCAATTAAAATAAAGTGCGAGGGTCTCTATGCAAATATCCCAGAAAATAAACAACTGAAATTAAAAGTTACAGGACTGAACTGAAATGAACAAACTACCAGGGGGGCCTATGATATTTACCCCTTTATTAGCGAAGCGTTGGATGCGCGCCACGTGTGGATCGAACGGCTGCGGCTGGTGGGCGCTCCAGATGACTCCTCCTCTGATCGGACGGTGGAAGCAGCTCCAAGGATGGACGGTGCGGATCTGAACTGGAGCGGTGAGGACGATCGAACGGCGATGGAGGGTCCTCGAAGAACTGATGGCCGGCGAACTTCGCCGAGCTCGTGCGTGCGCTAGGGACCTCCGATGAGCCCCCTGAAGGTCGGAGAAGAATCGCGGGAGGCTCCCGCGTCTGCCGGTGGTCTCCAATACCCCGGCCGAGCCCTGGAAGGCTCCGGCGAGGTCGTCGGAGAAGAAGCTCCTGGCTCGAAGTTGGGAAGCCTCAGACGGCCTCCTCTTGACCTGCAAAAGAGTTCAGCAGCTTCGCGGGTCGAGGGCAAAGTGCCTCGACCCGGTTAGGTGGCGTGAAGGTGGTCTGTGCGGCGTGGCGAATGAGCTCCGGCGAAGCGACGGCGGTGGAACTCGACTCCCAGATCCTGTGCGATCTGGGTTGAATGAGCGGGTGTAGAAGGTGCGTGAGGAGGTTGCGAAGGTGAAGGTCGGGTCGGATTAGAAGATGGGTGATCGAGGTGATCGGAATCGGAGATGAACGTCGATGGTCGGAATTGGGGGAAAACGGAAATTAAGCTAAATTAAAAAGAACTACGGCTACCTGATGGAGGCTGGAGACTGTGCTGGAGATGGGCTATCTCCGGGTCGTAGCTTCGAAGGGCGTCAAGGCCTGAAGCTCGATGCTCGACGCTGGCGGCGGAGCAAAGGCGGCGAGGTACGCCGGATCAGAGGATACGCCTTCTCGCCTCACTGCAACAAAGGCAACGGCTTGCTGTCACTCTTGCGAAGCCAATGGAGGTCACGGGGAAGAAGGAGAGGGTCCAAAGATGCGGCGCGAGGGCGGCGGAGGTGATGGATATATAGTGTGACCGGGGTGATTAGGGTTGAGGTGCGACAGCAATGGAAGGCGTGATTTTGATGGCGGAAGATCCGGCGAGGGAGAGGGATGTGCGGCGAAGAATATGGTCGCGGGGGTTGAGCGGATGACAGCTGGAGTCGCGTGGGAAAATTCGGCGAAGGAGGCGCGGCGCGCGATGGCCAGAAAAGGAAAGAGGCGCGGGGGAGTTGACCGGGGTCAACATTCCCCCGTGGCCCAATCAGGAGCGGCCACGTGTGCCCGAACTTTGACCATTTATTTTAGGGCAAAAATAGGTCGAATTAAAGAAAACTTAAAACATGAAATATTTTTCTTTTATTTTTTTCTATTTTTTGGTGATTTTTAATTAATTTTTGGAAATAAAAATAGGTTAGCTCTATATATAGGTATATGTACACTATATTGGATTTTTATTTTTGATTTTTTTATTTGTTATTTTTATGTGTTTTTATGCCCATTTTGTATTTTATTTATTTACAAGATAGAATATGGAATAGAAGAATATTTTTATTTGATTTTTATCACTTATATACAAGGGTGAAATAAATGGTTGAATATATACATATGCATGGTAGTTATACAATGTATTTTTGTATTTTTTCATTTTGTAATTTTTATTTGATTTTTATTTGGTTTCTTGTTATTTATTTTATTTACAAAATATACTATAGAATATTTACAAAAAGTTTAGAAAATAAATACATTTATTTACAAGGTTAAATAAATACAATGATGTGGTTTATACACAAGGTAAAGGAAGGGTATTTTTGGAATTTTTGATTTTTATCTTTTTATTTTGTTTTTAATAAAATATACACAATATGTTCAAGCATATTTTTGGTTGAGGAAAATATATAGTTTTATTTATTTACAAATATATACATGTGTGAGCCCCTATCTCCCTCTACTTTGGCTTTTATGCGGTCAGGCCCATGCTGAGCCCTCCCTTGGGTTAGGTTGCTCAATATTTATTCTAAATATTTCCCTCTTTTTCTTTTTGCTCTTTATTCTTTTATTTTGTGCACAAAAACATGCTAATTATAGGTTTTTACACAATGCATGCTTTTGGTATTTATTTGTATTTACACATATCTACATGTATTTGCAAAGGTTTTTGTAGCTAAAATAGAAGAATAAAGAGTGATGAATGGGTATTCATCAAGGATTAGCCAGAGCTAGTTAGATAGCCACGACCGATGATGCAGTTGCACAATCCTGGTGCAACCCTCACCCACCGATGGATCCAGCTCCCTGAGATTCTAGGCGACTTCAAGCTCGGCCCCCAGATGATCCAGTTACTGCCCATGTTCCATGGGCTAGCCTCTGAGGAGCCGCATCTGCACCTGCAAGAATTAGAGATGATCTACAGTACAGTCCACGACAAATTCATAGATGATGAAACCATCAAAATGATAGCATTCCCTTTCTCCCTGGTCAACAGAGCAGCCTACTAGCTGAAACATTTAGGGAGATATGTTACTACTTCGGAGTAGCTCTGGACCGAGTACTTGAACAAGTACTATCCACTTGACCGGACCAATGCAGCGAGAGCACTGATCAACAACTTCACGATGATCCCCCATGAGCAGTTCCATGAGGTGTGGGATTGATTTCGCGAGCTCATCGACCGGTGTCCACACCATGTGATATCCAAGCCTAATCTAGTTCAGAGTTTCTTTTGTGAGATGACACCAGAGCTGTAGGGGCTTGTCAATGCCTCATGTGGAGGGTCATATTTCGCCAAGGTTGAGGACCATTTCTGGGCCATCTATGAGGAATGGCAGAGAATTACACTACGGTGTCCTAGACCCGAGCCTACACACAGGGGAAGACCCACCCAAAGGTCGTGTCCTATCAGTGGATAATACGGGTTGATGCAAGTCCATCTGCTTCATCAGCAACAGCATCACGGGAAGAATCTTCAGCAGCTGACATGGGGATTATTAGTGACAAGTTGGACCACATAGAAGTTATAGAGATGAAGCAATGCCAGGGCATGACGTAGATCGACCAGTTGGCACGGACTCTAAGTGACCTGAAGACCCATATATAGTGCTCCAAGAGGCACAGACAGCTTCTCAGCCCCATCTCAGGTCATGGGCTAATCACAACAACAACAGCTCTTCCCAGCCACCTGCTCAGTACCGCCAGGTCCACCATATTCAGGTAGAGCCGATACAACTGTTGCAGCATTACTCCCAGCCACCGCCATATCAAGACACTCAAATGTTAGTGTATCAGCATGATATACCCCTGGCAGTTCTTCCTCCCTCCCCTTACAAGCAGGAGCCGTTGATGGATGTCAACAGGATTTGGTATGACTAGCAATAGCCCAAGACCCGACGTGATCATCACGGATTCAGGTGGTCTACCGGAGGCACTTCATCCCAAGAGCAGCCTCCAGCTCAGGGTAGACAAAGCAGCCAGCAACATCAGCAACCCCAGTACTCCCAGCCATCACACTACTACCAGTCGGGTCCTCGTCCCTACCATCAGGGATAATAGTAGGGTCAACAGCAGCAGCCTCAACAGTTCACTCCGCCTCCCCCTCACCAGTTCTTGCAGAGGCAACCTCATTCCAACAAGGTAACCCGTCTGATCCTCATGGACCAACTTATGAGAACTCAGCCCTTGACGATCTAGCCCACCTTCTCTCAGACTAGCAGGCATCTTTCAGGCGGGAGATGGACGAGTTCAGGCAGGAGATGAGGGATATCATAGAGGGCAAGACCGCCATAACTGCTCAGATCGAGCCCAATCTGAATAACCTGAAGAGAAAGTCTGAGCAGGCACAGTTCATAGAGACCACCACTCCTAGTGACTCAGGTGATATATCTTCCTATATATTTGATGTTGATTTTATGACACTTAGGAGCGGTACGATGCCAGCCGACGTCACCCCGTCTGAGCGACGACCACATGATTATCTAGGAGGGCCATATGAGGAGGATAGTAATGCCGATGCTGCTAATAATGTTGATGATGGTGGTACCTACGCCACCAAGGATGATGATCCAATCGACAGTACTAAGGCTGTCGTATCTCCAGATGCAGTCGGTGGTACTGATGCCACCATTTCACCAGATGTTGAGCCAGAGCGCGGTGTTGATGCCGCGAAGACAGATGTTGTGGGTGGTACCGATGCCACCAGCTCTATTCCAGTTGTGTTTCCTTCTATCATTATATCTCAGGACAGTTTAGAAAAGACCAAAAAATTAATAAAGGAAATGTTTCTTCATCTACTTCGAGTCCATATGTGTTGCATGTTGATCTTGGTATGGGCTCCATTCCATCATAGAGACAGGGACCAATTCCAAGCCCTCTATCTAAGGTGGGCCCAGCCATCCCCTTCCCTCAAGCACTTCGCTTGGTGAAGGGGAATAAAAAAGAAAATCTTAAAAAGACCCAACAGTTAGAGTTCATCCAACAGATGATAGACAGATTCCATATTCAGCCGACTCTACAGGAGGCACTTGAGTACACCTCTCTTCCAGAAGAACCTGAGAGAGAATACTACCATCCACACGAAGAGGAGGAACCTTAATGCAGAGATCCATGTGCTCACTTGTGCTACATGCTTCGCGATCCAAAACCGTTTGCCAGCCATGAGGCCAGATACAGGAGCTTCTTATGTTAGATGCCACATTCATGAGAAATGGTTCGATCGGACTCTATTAGACAACGACTCTTCCATCAACCTATTTTCTACAGCTTTACTTGTCCGATTCAAGTTTGGAACTCTTTGACAAAGCAAGACAGTCCTTCAGTTTGCTGATAGATCTGTCAAGAGGCTGAAGGGATTGTTGAAGGATGTGATCGTCACAATTCAGAGCTTCAAATCCCCCGTGGACTTTGTTGTACTGGACGTGGGCATCCCTGAGTCTGTGATAGATACCCCCATCATACATGGGCATCCATTCTTGCCCATAGCCAAGGTAGTGTCAGACCATGATAGCAGGAAGGTGTACTTTCACATCAAGGGAGAAAGTTTACAAATAGAGATGATCGACAAGACCAGAGCACGAGATTTAGCTTGCTCAGAGCAGTTCAGTGATACAGAGCAGATGATAGAGGCAGAGCGAGATGCCCACCAAGACTGTGATTTTGTGATCATAGATGATGAAGCGGTTTGGTCTGACCCTGTTTCACGAGCCCTTATCTCAACTTCACACACTACAGATCTACATCTTCCAACATATGAGAGTTCGGAGAGCACATTCCTGGCCGAGGACACATTTGAGGATGACGATGATGCCATGGAGAGCGAAGCAGATTATGTTCTTGTGTTCAGATTCAGACATTGATCGGGACAAGTTGATGAGCTATTACCTTGTCTGATTCCTGCAGAGCCTGCAACTACAGTGGGACTGAGCCAACGATGATTGCAGATACACTGGCAAGGTCGTCTTCACCAGATGTTCACGATCAGTGGGAGTTCTCACATTCAGATCTTGTTTCTTTCACGCAGACATTCCAGAAGCTAGATTTGCCAGCTCCCAATTGCCCAGAGTTGAAGCCCTTGCCATAGTCGCTGATGTATAGATTCCTTGCGGGTGAGCATGAGATGTACCCAGTCATTATCTCAGCAGATTTGACTGGAGATCAAGAATCTCGTCAGATGGAGGCTCTTGAAAGGAACCACAAGGAGATTGGATGGAGCATATCTGATCTTCATGGGATAAGTGTAGCCATGTTCTCCCACCATATCTATCTTGAAGAGCATGCGAAGCCATCACGCGAGTTCCAGCGACGACTGAACCCGAATCTTCGAGAAGTGGTCATGAAAGAGATATCTAAATGGTAGAGCACCGATTTTATCTATCCCATCTCTAACCCCAAGTGGGTTAGTCCATTGCATGTGGTGCCCAAGAAGATGGGCATCACTACAGTTGTGAGTTAGTCTGGAGAGGAGGCTACTACCCGGGTACCCACTTCTTGGAGGGTCTGTGTGGACTACAAACGACTGAATCATGCCAGCAAGAAGGACCATTTCCCACTGCCTTTTGTTGATCATATTATTGAGAGGCTAGCTGGGAAGAGTCACTACTGTTTTCTTGACGGGTACTCTGGTTATAATTAGGTGGTGATGAATCTCCATTTCATCACCTTTATTCTATCATTTTGGCCTCAAAAACCCCAGCAAATGCATGTAAATAGCATCAAATTGTATATAATAGCATTCATAATTCATTGTATTAATTCCACATTAAATAAGGTTTTAATGCCAAAATTATAGAATAAAGAGAAGAAAAGAAAAAGGAATAAAATATTGTAAATATTTTATGACCCAAACCCCGAGACCAAGGCCAGCATGGTATTGGTCGACAAGGAATAAAGTAGGGGGAGATAAGGGCCAGTGTACAATAAATACCTCATTTATTAATTCATTCATTTATGCATTTTTGGCACCTATTTTGTACATAATTATTTCTTCATCAAATAAAGAAACTTTGTACATGAAAGTTGTAGATAATAATGTAAGTAAAAATACAAAATTGAGTTTGTGCAAAAATAATACCCAGTGTACATTTTATACACAGAATAAAAACCCAAAATCTCAACTTCACAGACCCATATCTTGCAAATAAAAACTCCAAATCACCCAAACTCACCTTTAATTGTATATAGCATTCCAAGAACTATTTTATAAAATTGGTTTCATAATTTTTGGAGTCCATATGCAGAAGTTAGGTTTTTGGCCCTTCTTGTATATAAGACTGATTAAAATATGCATTTTATTCAATATTCATTATTTGTATAAATTCATATTTTTAGAATTTTGTAAATAATGTATATAATGCATACACATATTAGAAGTTAAAGGAAACCAAAAATAATTTGTAAAATAAAATAAGTCTACAAATTCATAGACAAAATACCTATGTTATATACCTATACATAAATAAAAAGGATTTTATTCCTTGGTTCTTTTATTCTTTTATATTTTTATAATAATGTATACATTATACATAACTCATTAAAAATGTAAATCTAAAATAAAAATCAAGAAAATACAATAAATAAATTAAGTATATAAAATACATAGGTAAAAGACCTATAAGGATACCTATAACATACCTATACCTATTTCTTTAAAAATATAAATAAACTCCTAAAAATTAAATAAAAATACCTTTATACTCACAAAAATAAATTATAAAGTTATAAAATAAGCCAATAAAATAATAAAAGAAAATAAACAAATTAAAAATAAAATACATAAAAGTACATGTAAATACAAACATATACACATTATTCAAATAAAACTATAATAAAACACCTAGAAAAATCCAATAAAAATCATAAATAAATACTAGACGAAATAATACACATTTTTTATTTTATAAGAAAAATTAATAAAATCATTTAGGGTGTCAAATAAATCAATCTCTAATCAGGTCTCCTATTTTGGCGGCTAGCGGCCGACATGGACCAATCGCAAGCCGGCCTTCGTTGACCTCTGGTCAACTGTCCCATCCAAAGACCTGCGCCTCTGGACTGTCCATTCCCCCGATTTCATGCATTTTTCCCGGGCACACCATCCATCAATCAACGATGCTTCCTTCATAAGAATTGCTCTCTAATCTTCCATGATGCCCGCCAAAATCTTAGATCAATTAGATATTCATTGGATCAGCCAATAATCGCCGGTCAATAAGGCTACTCGCCAATGTCTATAAATAAGTAGCTCCGCCTCCTTCCTCGAATTTGGCCATTTTCATTCCACCCAAATGCCTTGATCTTGCTCCTGGACCATTCCTCGTGACAGGGGGAGTCGCCCAGCGCCCGACTTGGCCGGAGGAAGGAGAATTTTGACGCGGCGGAGCTCCGTCGTCCACCCTGCTCCCTGGAGGCCCCCAGGTATAAGAGCTGCCCTTTTATGCATTTTTAGTTAGCTCTTAATGTTAGCGTTTCATTCCAGCAGTTAGATTAGTTGTTAGTTAATCACCCTAGCGTAAGAATCAAAATTCGATGTTCGCCGGAGCTCCGCTCCGGCGACTTCTTCACCGTGAACCCTATTGTTTCCGACCACCCCGAGCATTCCATTTCAAACCTCAACGCCTTCTCCATCTATCGCACCCATTTGTTCAACCCAGGACCATAGGTCTTAACGAATCGGGGCTCCTCCTCCGCCGTTCGCCGGAGCCCCTCCGCCCACCTCCACCTTGCCTCACAACTTCAAAACCCCGGGTCGAGGAGATAGCTCTCTCGCCCGCGATTCTTCCTATGCAGGTATATCAAAGAATAGAGCCCATATGGGCTTGCATTGACCCAGGAAGAGGTTCCTGGGGGTCCCCTTCTTCTCCGACCTCGCTCCATCGGCTCGGACCTCCAGCAGCCATGAAAGAACCGTCAGACGACGCGGAAGCCTCCCAGCTACGATCAGAGAACTTCAAGTGCGCGGGAGGTGCCCGGAGGAGCCCGAGCTGCCCGATGGAAGCTCGCCGGGGTGAGCTTCTTCCCCGTTCTTCCAGATGCCTCCAGTACCGTTGGATCGAGAGGGGAGGCCCAGATTGAACGCCGACCGTTCGATGAAGACGGATGTCCACCGTCATATCAGCCAGGAGATTCTAATCCATGCCCTTCATCGCCGAACCGACATCCGGCGTCCGATGCTTGACACGTGGTTAAGTGGCGCCTCCAGCGCCGTTGGATGACACGCCTTATTTAGGGGTAAATTTCACATCTAGCCCCCGCCTTTTTGTATTTATAGTTTAATACCTATAATAAAAAGTCATGTTGTAAATAAAATATATATTTTACAGAAGGACCCACGATGTTTCAAGATTTACACTTTAGTCCTTCCGCGCCTCACGTGCAGCAACCACGTGAGGCGCGTGAAATTTGCAATTAAACCCCGCCGGTTCTTGTAATTATCAAATGGTCCTGAAAATAAAAGTTCACGTGTATATTTATTGTGATTTTTGCATGTATGCCCCTGCGAACTATTTTATTTGCAAAAATACCCCTGCTAGGCCATTTATTTTTGAATGCTTTGTCTATTTATTTTATGCTCCTTATTAACTTGAAAAATCTTGCAAAAATAGACTTAAGCTCCTGTTTAGTTGTGCTTGCATGCTATATTTTTAGTTTTTCATTTTGTTGCAATTTTGCATTTATTAAAAATAAAAAACATGTCTTTTACTCACTGTCTAACTTATAAAATCCTAAAAAAAATATGAAAATGCCTCAAAAAATTCTAAAAAATTACCTATGGTGTATTTTAACCTATTATAGTGTCAGTCCAAAAACCCCTAAAAATCTCAAAAGGAAAACCTTAAAAATTCAAAAATACCCAAAACCTCAAAAAAATATAAAAAATCAAAGAAAAATCAGAAAATTATAAAATCAGGCCCTATTTATGCTTTGTTTTATTATCTTTATTAGAAAAATAGTGTGGAAAATTTTTGAGGTCATTTGCTATTTTTAAAGACTATTTTTGTGACAGCCAGAACCTATTACACTGTTTGTTATTATTTAGCTATTTAAAAATACTAAAAATATTTTAAAAAATGCCCAAAAATCACAAAAACAGTAAAAACCCATGAAAATCCCAAAAAGACTTTGATCCTGAATTTTTGACCATTTTTGAGTATTTTTGTAAATATTATAGTACCCCTTTATGTATATATATGTATTTCCAAAAAAAAGAAAATAAATAAATATATATGTATATAATTATTCGTATGTATTCTTATATCTATTTATTAACCTTAATATATAAAAAAAGAGAAAAAAAATATATATTTCATTATATATACCTATATACATATTGTATGTATTATAAGCTACATACTAACCCTCTATGGGTATACATATCTTTATATTTATATTATATATATATTACCTAATTATATTATTATAAAAAGATATATAAAAAAAATATATATATATATATAATAAATAAAAAAAATATTAAGAAAAAAAAGAAAAAAATTTTTTCTAAAAATCAAAAACCCACACAAGGATGACTCTGAAATACATGTAGGCTATTGCATTTTTGTATTGCTCTCTGTGGTTCGACCTCTACATGCTTGTTCCCTATACATTTTATGGTAGAGTAAATAAAGATTAATTCACATTTATTTTTGAGCTTGATTTTTGTATTCTTTGGATTGTGGGTTAATTGCTGATTAACACTGGTTTTCTATGAGTGGTCGCCTCAGCGACAACACTTTTATATTTTTCATGGTGACCCTCGTGGATTACCCGCTGTTATCAGATGGCGCCGTTGCCGAGGAGCAATGAGCATAGCCTAATTCATGTTGTTATTCTTGTATAAAAAAATGCTTGATTTATCATTCCTTTTTGTGAGCAGCTAATTTTATTGCTATTAATCACCATGCTTCATTTATTTATTATTGTGATTATTACATCTGCTCCATTTGATTGATTGAGCTCTACTAATGCATTCTTTTTGTGACTTTGATGCGAGGGCCCGCCATGCAAGGATGGCTTCTTAGGAGGCCAATGCAACCAAGCTTGGAGGAGGATGGTCTTCTTCTCATGACCATCTGGAGAGAGCACCAAGGAAGCAAAGAGATGGGCATTAGTTAGAGCTAGACACTTAGGATTATTTATTTTGTAATTTATGGTGAGAGAGAGACATTTTTGGCATGTAATTAAATAGGACTCTACTCTTCACAATGAGGTCTAGTGCCCGGGTGATTGTTCACCTAGGGGCCTCATCGCGGCTTTATCGAGTTTTCATCGCCTTCTTTTATTTTGTTTTCCGAAGTTTTGAGCTTTCCACTTTTCTTTTATTTTGTTTTATGTGCTTGGAGCCCCTAGATATAGGTTGCTTGACTCGGTAGCTAGGTCCAAACATTAATAAGAATACATGTTCCTATAGTCTACTTCGCTTGGATCTAGTCAAACTTAAACAAGTCGTTCATTTATCTCTTAGCCCTTGTGCCGCAGCGAGCCCTGTAAAGCGCTTTCTCCTAAGCTCAAGTGTGTTGAGTACAGAGGAGGGGCGAGCCAAGACCGGACCCTTCGGGCTAGAGATGAATGAGCGACTTATGCTTCTTCACGTTAATAGCAGCTTATGTTTAGGACGATTTTGTGCCTTGCATACCGACATGTAGATAGGTTTAAAAATTCTGTTTTGCATAATGGAGAGAGCTGGGATGCACTGTAAGTCTTCTAACTCAGCATGCATCATTCGGTTCAATGGTGAGATTTCCATCATGGAACCACTTGCACGGCTTTTCGGTGATTCCGTTGCAAGCGAGAACCAAAGTATTGGTTTCGCTTATCGGCTTCCCCTCTCTTTTCTTTGGCTGAGTAGGGATCCAGGAAGGGTTTCAAGGACTCCAAAAAGTACAGACTACAAGTTACACAGGAGGAGGACAAGTACGGGATACTCTTCCGGCAGTACTCTCTCTCCTATAGGGTAGCGTACTAAGACTTGTTATAAGATATGCTGAAAAATCACAACTCTAAAATGAAAAGATAATATATAGTCGAGCTTTCACGGCTTCACATGGCGTGAGTTGGTGAACCCGATTTTGTATTGTGTTTGAATGGATCTAGATTAAGGTTCAAAGATCAAGTCCCGCGCATTTGCGCACATTTTGTTGTTTCTCCCTTTGACCACCCCGCTCAACCGAGCCTTTCTACTGTTTTACACTCCTTTTATTTCTCGCTGACCCATCGTATCATTCTTCCAACATCCAACATTCTCTTGTGCTTCACGAAGTTGATCCATGGATGGCTTTCGTCGGGACCATGCCGACACCTACATCGATTCCATGGACTCAACTCCGCCAATAAGTTCGAGGCGATTCCCGAGAACCCGATACGGACTTTGCAGATCGATCTCCAGACTCCTCGTTTTCTACCTTTCTCTTGGCCACCCAATAAACTGGGATCACTTTTGTCCCGCTTTCGCTGTTGTGAATGGGAGTCGATTACAGTCTACATCCCTTTCCCATTCACAACATGCTGGGGTTGACCTGAATTCCAGCTTCATCACGGCAGCTGAACATTAATTGCAAGTGATCTGATTCGGACCATCTCATTATGCAGATAGAAGACAGTGCGAGCCCTGGAGACTACTCCGGAGTTCATTTCGTCCGACTCAGACCCTGACATGGTGCCAGGAGGAAAGGGCAAGGGTCAGCAGCCACCACCAGAGGGACAAGTGCCAGATCAGAACCAAGTCAATGCACAACTACTAGCGTCTATCCAGGCCATACAGCAGCAGCTGACCGAGCAAGCCCTAACACAGACCGCATTCTAGGATATGTTGAATGACATGATGAACCGTGACGATGGAGGAGGAGGAAGAGGCAGAGGAGGCAGGGGAGGAGGAGGTGGAGGTGGAGGTGGTGATCCTCCTGATGATGACCTTGAATTACCACCACCGAAGCTGACACTCAAAGAAACATACAATCCGAGAGACAGCCAGATGACCGAGTGGATTCTCATTCCACCGGTACACGCTCACTTTGAGCTGAAGCCCTAGTTCATAGCCCTTCTCCCTGCCTTTCATGGAAACACAAACGAAGAGCCGTACATTCACCTGCAGCAATTCTCCTGCATTTGTCGTACCACACACTATCCCAATGTCCCTCTGGACATTGTAAAGATGATGGCTTTCCCCTTCAGTCTACAGGACAAGGCCCTCTATTGGGACAATCATTTGGGAAAGGTCGTGACGACCTGGGAGGAGTTGAAGTCCGCCTTCCTGCACAAATATTACCCTCTCGGTCGGCTCAACCAGATGCGAGCACGTATTAGTAATTTCTCCCAAGGAGTACATGAGTCAGTACACGAGGCTTGGGAGAGATTTACTGATCTGCAGGAGAAGTGTCCCCACCATGAGATCCCTAAGACCAGCTTGGTCCAATATTTTTTTGGGGGACTAAACATTGAAAGCCAAAGGCTCGTGGACGCAGCATGTGGGGGCTCCCATTTCAACAAGGATGAAGATGTTGTCTGGCAGATTTTTGAAGAAATGGCCGAAGGAGAGGCCGCCCTCTCTTCATCCAAGGCATACCAGAAGCAGCCCCAGATCCTCCAGAAACAAGTTCACATGGCTGCATCCAAGGAAGCAGAGAGAGATGAGAGCTCCAACCTCAGCATCATCGGGGGCCATCTCTCTAAAGTAGATATCATTGAGAAGCGATCACAGGACCTCGAGAAACTCACTGTGATCGAGAAGAGGACCCAGAACCTGGATAAGCTAGATCAGATCAACAAGTACCTCGAACTGTTGGTCGGCACGATCAACTCTGTCCAGTCGGCTACACCATCAGATGCTCCCGCTGAGAAGAAGGACGAGCAGCAACCGCAGCATCAGCCTCAACCGAGCCAGCAGTCACCGACAGTCCAGCATGTGTACTACGTGCAGGCACCCGACCAAGGCCCGCCGCAGCAGCAGATGGTCATATACCAGCCAGAGTTCCTTTCTATTCCTGATCCAGTCTTCCCACCACCACCCCTGATCCAAGAAGTCAATGGGGTATGGAGTAATGATGCACTGCCGACCCGTCCTCAGGGACAACCCCAGGGTCAGCAATTTGCCAACCGGCAGTACCACCAACCTCAGGGTGGTCGTTTTGGTCAAACCTCTCAGCCTCACCAGCAACACCAGCAGCCTCCCCAGTTTACACATCAGTGCAGGCAGAATTTTCCTTATCAGCAGCAGTCGCAGTACCGCCACCCACAGCCGTATCACCAGTACGCGGTTGCCCCCTCTCCGCAATATCAGCAGTATCCTCCTCCGTCTTACCAACAGCTTCAACTTCCTGCACCACCACAGCAACACCACCAGCAACAGCCTCCCCACCCATCTACCCAACAGCAGCGTGGTCTGCACGCTGAATCTTCTGAAATGTCCCTTGTAAATCCCACCATGGAGTGTCTAGCCCAGCTTGTTAAAGGGCTAGCGGAGATGACAAAACGTCTTGATGACCTGACCGCCACCCGAACCACTATTCCGGCGCAGGTCGAAGCCAACCCCAACAATTTCAAGAAGAAAGAGCAGGTAGAATGTGATGTCCTGTCCGTGTCTGGTAACGATATTACTGTTTATTCTAATGCTGTTACTCTCAGGAGCGGTAGGGCCTTGCCTTCGCCTGCTACTACCAGTGAGGTGAATAAAGAAACAGGTGGATCGTCATCTTCTGCATCAGCCGTGCCAGCTCCAGGGGCGGGTGAGGAGGAAGAAGAAGGAGAAGCCAGTCCAGCCGTCGTGCCTTGCCAGAAGCAACTCCAGCCAAAAACACAAAAAAATCAGCAAAAGCAAAAACACCAAAAAGAAGCTTGTAGTAGAAGCGAAGCCGCGCCAGCCTTGGAGGAGCCGCCAGCAACAGCCGATCCCTCGCCAGCCGATGGAGCCGACACTACCCTTTTTGATTGCCCCGCAGCACCAGCATTTTCAGATCCAGCTTGTACTCCTTTTTGTAGTCCGGATGTACAACATTCTGTGGGTAATGATTTTGATGTAAATAAGAACTCTCATTTTCCTTCTAGTGGTGTAAATATTCCTTTTCTGCATGCAATACAAAAATCCAAAAAAATTGCAAAACGAAAAAAGGCATTGTCTGATCCAGGTGTTGTGGATATTTTGGATAAATTGACTGTTGAGATTCCCTTGTTGAAGGCCGTGGAATACATGACAGCTGTAAAGAAAGGACTGAAAGAGGCATGTACTAACAGGCATCGCCCAGCACAAGACAACAGACGCCGAGAAGTAGAAAATCACGTTCTCTCCATGGCCGCAGTTGCAGCTATCAGCAACCTCCCCCAGAAAAAGCATGATACAGGAGCACCTCTGATCAGTTGTGTGATTTTTGACCAGGTCTTCGAGCGTACTCTTCTTGACAGTGGTTCTTCCATCAACCTTCTGCCCTCGTCCATAATGCAAGAATTTAGGCTGGGACCGCTCAAGCAGACACGCATGATCCTTCAGTTCGCTGACCGATCCATCAAGCGGCCCCGAGGTCTATTGGAAGACGTGATAGTTACCGTGCAGGAGATGAAATTCCTAGCTGACTTTGTAGTCCTTGATATGGACTCACCTGCACCCCTGCTCCAGACCCCTATCATCCTTGGCAGACGATTCCTCCGTACTTCAGGTGCCGTGGTTGATTACGGGTCTGGGAAGATCACTTTCAGCTCGAACACCCAGCAAATCATGATAAACATGAACAAAGAGCAGAATGCCACGACTGATGAGAGCCAGGCAGCATCAGAAGCAGACTGTGATTTCATCGCGGAGATCAGAGATTCAGAGTTATCATTGGACGATCCATGGACCCGAGAAATCCTCACTCTTGAGGAGGACTTGGAAAGTGCAGTCAGCATATGCTCCGATGATTCCTGGGAGACAGATTCTCAAATGCAGGCGCATCTTCTTGAGCATTCACTCCAGACCGAACATGATCAGCTTAGCGCAGAACCGTTCGGTGCATCTCCGGGATCTCAACAGGATGATGAGGATGGTAGCAGCCTCAAAGTGCATTCCACCACCAGCATGGTATCTGAAGTGACAGATAAAGTGGACAGATCAAAGCCAGAACTCAAGCCACTTCCTGCAGGCCCGAAGTATGCTTTCCTTGCGGGTGAAGAGCAAATGTATCCGGTCATCATCAGCAGCTGGCTGAATCCGGATCAGGAATCTCGACTTCTCGAGGTTCTAGAAAAGAACCGCAAGGCACTTGGTTGGAGCGTATCAGATCTCCGAGGGATAAATCCAGCTCTGTGTTCACATCATATCTATCTAGAAGAAGATGCCAAGCTGTCCCGCGAATTCCAGAGAAGGTTGAACCCTAACCTTCGGGACGTCGTTATGAAAGAAATCACTAAATGGTGTGACGCAGGCTTCATCTATCCCATCTCCGATTCAAAATGGGTAAGCCCACTGCATGTAGTTCCAAAGAAATCTGGGCTTACCGTGGTTACAAATGATAAAGGAGAGAAAATTTCAACTCGGGTACCGACATCCTGGCGGGTGTGTGTTGACTACCGGCGGCTTTATGCAGCAACCAAGAAGGACCACTTTCCCTTGCCATTCATTGATCAAGTTTTGGAGAGATTAGCTGGCAAGGAGTTCTTCTGCTTTCTGGATGGGTACTCTGGGTACAACCAAGTGGCGATCGCCCCTGAGGATCAAGAGAAGACTACCTTCACTTGACCGTTCGGCACCTACGCCTTCAAGAGGATGCCCTTTGGATTATGCAATGCACCTGCAACCTTCCAAAGATGCATGTTAGCAGTCTTCGCCGAGATGGTAGGCAGTTTTCTCGAGGTGTTCATGGACGATTTCTCTGTCTACGGTGATAGCTTCAATTCTTGTCTTGAGCACCTAGACAGAGTGCTTCAGAAGTGCCGGGAAGTCAATTTAGTGCTCTCATGGGAAAAGATCCACTTTATGGTCATTGAAGGTATTGTGCTTGGCCACTCGTTTCCAAACGTGGCATGGAAGTCGACCCAGCAAAGGTGGATGTCATTTCAAATCTTCAGCCACCTCAGTCGGTGAAGAATGTGAGGTCATTCCTGGGGCATGTGGGATTTGACAGACGATTCATCAAGGATTTCAGCCGCATCGCCCGACCTCTGACAGAACTTTTGTGCAAGGAAACCGAGTTCATTGTTGATCAGCCGGTTCTCCTTGCTTTCAATCAATTGAAGGAGCTTATCACTCAGGCTCCAATCTTGCAGCCTCCTGACTGGACTCTTCCCTTTGAGATAATGACCGATGCGTCAGATTTTACAGTCGGAGCTGTTCTTGGGCAGAGAAAAGACAAGGCGCCCTATGCCATTCACTATGCCAGCAGAACATTAGACGAAGCACAAAGAAATTATACAGTGACAGAGAAAGAACTGCTGGCTGTGGTTTTCGCCTTAGAGAAGTTCAGATCCTATTTATTGGGATCAAAAGTCACAATTTTCACGGACCACTCTGCTATCCGGTACCTACAGCAGAAGAAGGATGCCAATCCAAGACTGATTTGTTGGATCCTTCTCCTCCAGGAATTCGATTTGGAGATCAAGGACAAGCCTGGAGTTCAGAATGTGGTAGCAGATCACCTCTCCAGAATTGAACAACATGAGCCTTCTCTGAGCAATGCACCTATCACAGAAACCTTCCTTGACGAAGCCATCTTAGCCGTGGATTCTCTCCCGTGGTATGCTGATATAGTCAATTACCTCGCTTCTGGGGTAATGCCTTCGGATTGGACGAAGAATTAGAAGAACAAATTCATGTCGACCATCCGCTTCTACCAATGGGAGGATCCTCTTTTATTCAGAGAAGGAGCAAATTGTATTTGGCGCAGGTGCATCCCTCAGACGGAGCAATATAGTGTCCTCGAGCATTGTCATTCGCTCGAATCTGGTGGACATCACTCTGGAGATCGCACGGCAGCAAAAGCGCTACAGTGTGGCTTCTGGTGGCCCACATTATTCAAGGATGCAGCAGAGTTTGTTAAAAGATGTATTGACTGTCAGCGACTGAAAGGTACACTCATTGCCAAAGATTCAATGCCCCTGAAAATCATTCAGATCGCAGACGTTTTCGATGCATGGGGCATTGACTTCATGGGACCTTTCCCCAACAGTCAAGGTTTTGAGCACATCCTTCTTGCCGTCGATTACGTGAGTCGTTGGGTGGAAGCTATTCCCGCCGGAGCCGCCGACAGCAAAATAGTTTGCCAATTTCTAAAGAAGAATATCATTTCGCGGTTTGGGATAGCAAAGATTCTCATCTCCGACGGGGGTAGTCACTTCATCATCAAAGAGGTCAAGAAATTAACGAAGGAGTACAACATCAGTCATCGTGTCACATCTCCTTATCATCCACAGACCAATGGCATGGCGGAATTATCAAACAGAGAAATCAAGACCATATTGCAGAAACTTATTAGGCCAAACAGAAAAGACTGGTCTCAACTCTTGGACTCAGTTCTATGGGCTTACCGAACCACCTACAAGTCTCCCTTGGGCATGTCGCCCTACCGTCTTGTATATGGGAAACCATGCCATCTGCCCGTGGAATTAATTCACAAATCTCTTTGGGCAATCAACAGTTGTAATTTAGACTCACGCAGAAGTGGTCAGAAGAGAAAAGACGATCTGAACAAGCTCTTGGAATTACGAGACTATGCATACGATAACACCTTAATGTACAAGGAGAAGGTGAAACGCTGGCATGACCGGCACATCAGACGAAAGACCTTCGATGTTGGACAGAAAGTGTGGTTATTTGATGCAAAGTTGCGGATATTCCCAGGCAAATTAAAGAGTAAGTGGACAGGGCCATTCCGAGTATGTGAAGTGCGTGACAATGGAAGCATCGCTATATCAGAATTGTCCCCTGATGCACAGCCCTTCGTCGTCAACGGCCAACTACTGAAGCCTTACCTCGAACCAGATGCATTCTTGGCCGTTGTAGACTCTATTCAGCTAGTACACCACGATGACATCTCCACAGCACCTGCGGCATCGAAAGATTCAGACGATGTACTCCAACCACTGTTTCTCTGATTTTCTCCTTTTCTTCTTTTCTTCTTTTCCTTTTCTATTTTCTTTTTCTATCTAAAAGGTGCCACCCTTGTAGACAGTTTTCTATACTTAGGACGTACTTTGTCCTAAGTATAGGGGGGATATGCACCTAGAGTTTTTCATTTCATTCCGATCCTCTCCATTGTCTCCTCTTCTTGTATATACTTAGGAGTATTTTACCCTAAGTATAGGGGGAGACAATCTGAGTACGATTTGTGTATTCCCAACCTTGACCCTCCCTGCTTTTTGTACAGTCTGCTATACTTAGGATTATTTGAATCTAAGTATAGGGGGGACGATCAACTTCTCATTCATTCATTTCATTCATATTTATTCTTTAGAGCTGTCTATACTCAGTACGAGTTATGTCTTTGCTTTTTCTTTCGATCTATGAGGACATAGCTCAAGCTAAGTATAGGGGGGTTGTATATACCATGTATATACTAAAAGACATAACTCATACTGAAAAATAAAATATCACTTCAACATAAAATAAAATGTAAAAAGTAGCTTTATAATAATGAAAGATGATTGTGAGTTCCTCAGACTCTTTATACGTGTACTGATTACTGAGTCAGAAAAGTGTTTTGTGCAAAACATTCTCTTTTGAAAAATCTTGTGAAATTTGTGTGAAAATAGTGTGTACAAGTATTCAACCTTTGAAAAATTAGTTTTGTGTGTAAAATTTATTTTCTTTGAGTGAAAGCAAAATGTGTAAAAACTAGTGTGCAAATGATTGTGAAAATTTGATTGTCAAAATTGTTTTGAAAAATCTATCTATGATGTGTAAAACATTTGTAAAAGGATTTTCAAATGCGTGAACATGTTTGCAAAATTATCTTGGACTATAGTTTTCAAAATCCTTGTGAAAATGATTCTCGAATCAGATTGAGGAGTCTGCACAAAAATCTCTCATTTGTAAATAATAAATAAGCCCAAACAAAGCCTATAAGAACTAAAACCATATTATACATCAAATACTGTTTTTCTTCTTTTGTACATACTGATTAATAAATCAGATACCTATACAGTATGATTTGAAAAATAGTTTGACCAATTTTGAAAAATTTGATGTGAAATGATTTCAAAGGTGTTGATTGAAAAACTTTTTCTTTGTGTGGAAGAAAGGATTTGAAAAATCTATGTGCAAATGTTTTGAAAAATGCTTGTCAAAACTATTGTGAAAATTGTATATATAGTGTGGAAAATCTTTGCAAAAATAGTTTTCAAATGTGTGTAAATAATTGCAAAAATTATTGTGTACTATAGTTTGCAAAATTATTTTCAAAAAACTAATAAGAACACCATTACAAATACTTGTAAATCCTGAATAAGACACATACAAGTCTTGCAATAAAATTCTAAATAAAACACTTCATTCAAACCTGTAAAGTTTTTAGAAATTCAAACTTTTTTTAAAGAAAGTAGCACGCCCGTGTCAATAATTGTATATACTTTTTGTATATGTCAAGTTCTTAGTTTATTTGCAAAAATTCTTTGTGTAAAAACATTCTTTGATTCTTTCAAACTTTTTGTGAAAAATTTGCATCATTCATTGTGCATAGCATAAGCATACCATTCATATTCTTTTTGAGTGAGCTTGATGATTGAATCAGTCTAATAAAGTCTCAAATTGGAGCTTGGTTGGACCTTACCGCACCTAACTGCACTGGAACCTTATGGGAACTAGGTTTAAGGTACTTCAGGTCTATGCAGACTTAATTCTTTGAGAAATCAGGGCTGGGTTCAAGTCACCTCAGTGGACTAACTAGAACTTTTCGAGACACACGTATGACTCTTACCGACCGTGACCTAACTTGGATACTTGCACCTTTCACTTGGTTCAACTCAGTTGGAGTGGTGAGGGGGTTGGATTTGCCAGTCTGAGACGCACACGGGTGGAAACATTCGTCCTCGTCTAGGGAGGGAAGTGCACCCCAACCTGGTCCAATAGCCATGAGGTCTAAAGACAGGAGACTGTGGGTTGCGATAAAGCTTCAAAAGAGGGATAGTCTACTGGCTCAAGAGGAAAAACTCCTTATGTAAATACTGCTGTGAATAGTATGTTGAAAAAGAAAAAAAAATGAATGGTCAGGCCTGTACAAAAATAAAATGCCTGCAAAATATGTACATATGTTGTAAAGTCAATAAGCAAGCTTGAGCTCCAAAGTCAAATATGTGAGCCTGCAGCTGGATGACTTGACTACACTGGTCTTGCATCCCGGGATAGGTAGCTACACTAGCTACCGTCCATTCTTCTCTTTACCCCCTCCTCTTGAGCTGGTTGCCACTTGAACTTAGAAGGGAATACCCTGCTCCTCGAGGAAAGAGCTGTTGGATTGGGGAATCATTGGATTGTCATTCTAGAGAAGTCAGTTCTTTTATCATTTCAGTTGGGGAAAGCCACTATCACTTACACCGTACAAGTCAGCCTCATAGTTATAAGGGTTTGCGTATGATGTAGACCAGTTCTGACCCGGCTATTGAGGTGGGTTGAACCGAGTTCTGTGACTATCAAAGGCTGTTGTGTTTTAGAGCTGGTTCCCGACTAGGTTCCACACACATTCACACCCAAGGTCTGACAGGAGCTCCAAATTCAGATTTTGTAAGGAGATGCATTGCACTGAAAGCACCCTTATTCACTCTATCTTTCTTTTATTCTATGTTTTCTTTTCTTTATTCCTTTTGTACTTATTGCATAAGTGTTTGCTAGGGACTAGCAAAGGCAAGTATAGGGGGGTGATGAATCTCCGTTTCATCACCTTTATTCTCTCATTTTGGCCTCAAAAACCCCAGCAAATGCATGTATAAATAGCATCAAATTGTATATAATAGCATTCATAATTCATTATTTTAATTCCACATTAAATAAGGTTTTAATGCTAAAATTATAGAATAAAGAGAAGAAAAGAAAAAGGAATAAAATATTGTAAATATTTTATGACCTAAACCCCGAGACCAAGGCCAGCATGGTATTGGTCGACAAGGAATAAAGTAGGGGGAGATAAGGGCCAGTGTACAATAAATACCTCATTTATTAATTCATTCATTTATGCATTTTTGGCACCTATTTTGTACATAATTATTTCTTCATCAAATAAAGAAACTTTGTACATGAATGTTGTAGATAATAATGTAAATAAAAATACAAAATTGAGTTTGTGCAAAAATAATACCCAGTGTACATTTTATACACAGAATAAAAACCCAAAATCTCAACTTCACAGACCCATATCTTGCAAATAAAAACTCCAAATCACCCAAACTCACCTTTAATTGTATATATCATTCCAAGAACTATTTTATAAAATTGGTTTCATAATTTTTGGAGTCCATATGCAGAAGTTTGGTTTTTGGCCCTCCTTGTATATAGGACTGATTAAAATATGCATTTTATTCAATATTCATTATTTGTATAAATTCATATTTTTAGAATTTTGTAAATAATATATATAATGCATACACATATTAGAAGTTAAAGAAAACCAAAAATAATTTGTAAAATAAAATAAGTCTACAAATTCATAGACAAAATACCTATGCTATATACCTATACATAAATAAAAAGGATTTTATTCCTTGGTTCTTTTATTCTTTTATATTTTTATAATAATGTATACATTATACATAACTCATTAAAAATGTAAATCTAAAATAAAAATCAAGAAAATACAATAAATAAATTAAGTATACAAAATACATAGGTAAAAGACCTATAAGGATACCTATAACATACCTATACCTATTTCTTTAAAAAATATAAATAAACTCCTAAAAATTAAATAAAAATACCTTTATACTCACAAAAATAAATTATAAATTTATAAAATAAGCCAATAAAATAATAAAAGAAAATAAGCAAATTAAAAATAAAATACATAAAAATACATGTAAATACATACATATACACATTATTCAAATAAAACTATAATAAAACACCTCGAAAAATTCAATAAAAATCATAAATAAATACTAGACGAAATAATACACATTTTTTATTTTATAAGAAAAAATTAATAAAATCATTTAGGGTGTCAAATAAATCAATCTCTAATCAGGTCTCCTATTTTGGCGGCTAGCGTCCGACGTGGACCAATCGCAAGCCGGCCTTCGTTGACCTCTAGTCAACTGTCCCATCCAAAGCCCTGCGCCTCTGGACTGTCCATTCCCCCGATTTCATGCATTTTTCCCAGGCACACCATCCATCAATCGACGATGCTTCCTTCACAAGAATTGCTCTCTAATCTTCCATGATGCCCGCCAAAATCTTAGATCAATTAGATATTCATTGGATCAGCCAATAATCGCCGGTCAATAAGGCTACTCGCCAATGTCTATAAATAAGTAGCTCCGCCTCCTTCCGAGAATTTGGCCATTTTCATTCCACCCAAACGCCTTGATCTTGCTCCTGGACCATTCCTCGTGACAGGGGGAGTCGCCCAGCGCCTCGACTTGGCCGGAGGACGGAGAATTTTGACGCGGCGGAGCACCGGCGTCCGCCCTGCTCCCTGGAGGCCCCCAGGTATAAGAGCTGCCCTTTTATGCATTTTTAGTTAGCTTTTAATGTTAGCGTTTCATTCCAGTAGTTAGACTAGTTGTTAGTTAATCACCCTAGCGTAGCTCCGGCGACTTCTTCACCGTGAACCCTACTGTTTCCGACCACCCCGAGCATTCCATTTCAAACCTCAACGCCTTCTCCATCTATCGCACCCATTTGTTCAACCCAGGACCATAGGTCTTGGCGAATCGGGGCTCCTCCTCCGCCGTTCGCCGGAGCCCCTCCGCCCACCTCCACCTTGCCTCGCAGCTTCAAAACCCCGGGTCGAGGAGATAGCTCTCCCGCCTGCGGTTCTTCCTATGCAGGTATATAGAAGAATAGAGCCCATCTGGGCTTGCATTGACCAGGAAGAGGTTCCTGGGGGTCCCCTTCTTCTCCGACCTTGCTCCATCAGCTCGGACCTCCAGGAGCCATGAAAGAACCGTCAGACGACGCGGAAGCCTCCCAGCTACGATTAGAGAACTTCAGATGCGCGGGAGGTGCCCGGAGGAGCCCAAGCTACCCGATCGAAGCTCACCGGGGGTGAGCTTCTTCCCCGTTCTTCCAGATGCCTCCAGTACCGTTGGATCGAGAGGGGAGGCCCAGATTGAACACCGACCGTTCGATGAAGATGGACGTCCACCGTCAGATCAGCCAGGAGATTCTAATCCAGGCCCTTCATCGTCGAACCGACATCCACCGTCCGATGCTTGACACGTGGTTAAGTGGCGCCTCCAGCGCCGTTGGATGACACACCTTATTTAGGGGTAAATTTCACATCTAGCCCCCGCCTTTTTGTATTTATAGTTTAATACCTAAAATAAAAAGTCATGTTATAAATAAAATGTATATTTTACAGAAGGACCCCCGATGTTTCAAGATTTACACTTTAGTCCTTCCGCGCCTCACGTAGCAACCACGTGAGGCGCGTGAAATTTGCAATTAAAACCCGTCGGGTTCCTGTAATTATCAAATGGTCCTGAAAATAAAAGTTCACGTGTATATTTATTTTGATTTTTGCATGTATGCCCCTGCGAACTATTTTATTTGCAAAAATATCCCTGCCAGGCCATTTATTTTTGAATGCTTTGTCCATTTATTTTGTGCTCCTTATTAACTTGAAAAATCTTGCAAAAATAGACTTAAGCTCCTGTTTAGTTGTGCTTGCATGCTATATTTTTAGTTATTCATTTTGTTGCAATTTTGCATTTATTAAAAATCAAAAACATGTCTTTTACTCACTGTTTAACTTATAAAATCCTAAAAAAAATATGAAAATGCCTCGAAAAATTCCAAAAAAATACCTATAGTGTATTTTAACCTATTCTAGTGTCAGTACAAAAACCCCTAAAAATCTCAAAAGGAAAACCTTAAAAATTCAAAAATACCCAAATACTTCAAAAAAATATAAAAAATCAAAGAAAAATCAGAAAATTATAAACTCGGGCCCTATTTATGCTTTGTTTTATTATCTTTATTAGAAAAATAGGTGGAAAATTTTTGAGGTCGTTAGCTATTTTTAAGGTCTATTTTTGTAACAGCAAGAACCTATTCCACTGTTTGCTATTATGTAGCTATTTAAAAATACTAAAAATATTTTCCAAAATGCCCAAAAATCATAAAAATAGTAAAAACCCATGAAACTCCCAAAAAGACTTTGTTCCTGCATTTTTGACTATTTTTGAGTATTTTTGTAAATATTATAATACCCCTTTATGTATATATATATATATATTCTAAAAAGAAAAAAAATTAATATATATATATCTAATTATTTATATGTATTCTTATATCTACTTATTAACCTTAATATAAAAAAAAGAAAAAAAAATATAAAATATATATCTTTTTTTGTTATCCTTATATATACCTATATATATATATTGTATGCATTATAAGCTATATACTAACCCTCTATGGGTATACATATATTTATAATTATATTAAATGTATATATATATATTACCTAATTATATTATTAAAAATAAAAAAAATATAAATAATATATATATATATATATATAACCCACTCAAGGATGACTCTGAGATACATGTAGGCTATTGCATTTTTGTATTGCTCTCTGTGGTTCGACCTCTACATGCTTGTTCCCTATACATTTTATGGTAGAGTAAATAAAGATTAATTCACATTTATTTTTGAGCTAGATTGTTGTATTCTTTGGACTGTGGATTAATTGCTGATTAACACCAGTTTTCTATGAGTGGTCGCCTCAACGACAACACTTTTATATTTTTCATGGTGACCCTCGTGGATTACCCGCTGTTATCAGGTGGCCATAGCACCCGAAGAACAGGACAAAATGACATTCACCTGTCCGTTGGGATTTATGCTTTCAGACAAATGCCCTTTGGTCTATGTAACGCGCCGACGTCTTTCCAAAGGTGCATGTTGTCCATCTTCTCAGACATGGTGGGTGATTGCTTAGAGGTCTTCATGGATGAGTTCTCGGTCTACGGTGATGGGTTTGATGCTTGTCTTGACTACCTAGATCATGTACTTTAGCGTTGCATCGAGGTCCGTCTTGTTCTATTATTGGAGAAGAGTCACTTCATGGTGACTCGGGGGATGGTGCTTAGTCATATCATCCCCAACCGAGGCATGGAGCTTGATCCGGCCAAGGTGGATATCATTAGGAAACTCAATCCACTGTCCAACATGCGGTAGTTGCGATCTTTTCTAGGGCATGTCGGTTTCTACCGATGTTTTATTCAGGATCGCTCGACCGCTCACTGATCTACTGCCGAAAGACACCGAGTTCGTTGTAGATGATAAGTGTCTTGCATCCTTCGAGACTCTCAAGGGATTAGTTGTTGAGGCTCATGTCCTTCAACTACCTGATTGGTCTCTCCCATTCGAGATCATGACGGATGCTTCTGACTTTTCCATAAGGGTTGTTCTAGGACAGAGGAGGAATGGATTACTATATGCCATTCACTACGCTAGCCGTACATTGTATGACGCCCAGCAAACCACACTATCACTGAGAAAGAGATGCTAGCCGTGATCTTTGACTTAGACAAACTCAGATCTTATATTCTTGGATCCAGAGTGACTATTTTCATTGATCATATTGCCATCAGGTATCTCATGGCAAAGAAGGATGCCAAAGATAGATTGACAAGATGGATCCTTCTACTCTAGTAGTTTGGTATTGAGATTAAGGATAACCCTGGAGTCAAGAATATGGTGGCGGATCATCTCTCCCGATTGGAAAATCTTGAGGAATCAAAGCAGATAGAGCCTTTTTCAGATACCTTCACATATGAGGTGATCCTTGCTATTCCCTTACTTCCATGGTACGCCGACATTGTGCACTATCTTCTCACCAGGAAAGTTCCACAAGGTTGGCCCAGACAACGACTTGAGACCTTCCTTGCGAAGGACAAGTCGTACCATTGGGAGGATTCCATCCTTTATCATGAAGGCGGGGATAGTGTCTAGCGTCGGTGCATTCCTCAAGAGGAGAACCACATCGTCCTCACTTACCACCACAAGCTTGAGACAGAAGGACATCATTTTGGGAGGATAACAACACAGAAAGTGCTCCAATCCAGCCTATGGTGGCCTACCCTCTTCAAGGATTCTGATGAATTCGTGAAGAGGTGTAATGACTGTCAGCGGATGGGCACTTGTGTATAGCGTGATATGATGCCGATGCAGTCCATTCACTTCTGTGAGGTATTTGATGCACGGGGCATTGATTTCATGGGTCCATTCCTTAAGAGTCAGGGATTTGAATACATTCTGTTGGCTATTGAGTATGTCAGTCGTTGGGTTGAGGCCATTCTTACCCAAACCGCAGATGCTAAGACTATTTGTCGATTTTTGAGGAAGAATATCTTTTCACATTTTGAGGTGCCAAGAGTTTTCATATCTGACAGGAGGTCTCATTTTATCAACAATAAGGTAAAGGCCATTACTAATGAGTTTAGCATAGACCATCGAGTTGCCACTCCATATCATCCTCAGACCAATTGTCTTGTTGAAGTATCAAACATGGAGATCAAGATTATACTGCAGAAGGTAGTCTGCCCAGACCGAAAGGATTGATCACAGCTTTTGGACTCGTTCTTTTGGGCATATCGGACTTCCTTCAAGACACCTTCAGGTACGTCTCCCTTTCGTCTCATTTATGGCAAGCCATGCCATTTACCAGTGGAGATAAAGCACGTCACTTTGGGATGTCACTGAGATATTATTGGATTCAGAGAGTATAGGAGATAAGAGGAAGGCAGAGTTGGAAGCCATTGAGGAGCTTCGAGATACAGCCTTTTCGAGTAGCCTACAATATAAGGAGCAAGTAAAGATATGACATGATTCTCATATCGGCCATAAGAAGTTTGAGTCGAAGCAGCGAGTATGGCTATTCGATGCCAGGTTGAGATTATTTCCAGGGATGTTGTAGAGCAAGTAGAAGGGACCATACTTTGTCCGAAAGGTGCATAACAATGGCAACATTGACATATCTGAGATATCGTCAGATTCCACCTTTCGAGTTAACGGTCAGCGCCTGAAGCCATATCTAGATCATGATCCGTTGATCGTTGACGTCACCCCTATTCATTTTGAATGATATGTGGTCTTTGACTCACATCATTTGCATTTCATGCCTGATTATCACCTTCTTCCGTCAGCTGTATAGATCCAGTTGTCCATATCGCAAATTCTTTTGTCTAACACCCTATTTTCATCCTTTTATTATGCTATACTTGGGGTGTACTTTACCCTAAGTATAGGGGGTGTCTGATTTTTTATTATTCCTTTGATTCTTTTTACCTTTATTTTGTTGCCTATATTTAGGGGTATTCTACCCTAGGTATAGGGGAGGTAGACCCTAAACATTCTAACCTTGTTTCCCCTTGTGTACAGACTTCTGTACTTAGGATTACTTGATCCTAAGTATAGGGGGATCACCGACTTCTATAGATTTTAGTCTTTCATTCGTCGTTGTAGTATAGCCTTTCTTTTCACTTCCCAATACTCAACATGAGTTATGTCTTCTTCATCGCTCTTTGTTTACTCTGAGGACATCGCTCGAGGTATGTATAGGGATGTTGTATATATTGTATATATACTTTATCCGTAACTCGTACTTTGTGTGAGTGTGTTAATAAATAAAATGGCTAAAAACCGCAAGCTCAAATTTGCAAAATTTTAAAATTTTTTCCTTATACATAAAATTCTTTCTTGCACATACATGTCTGTAAATAGCTATTTGTAAAAATTATTTTTGTACAAATGTTTAAAAAAATGTTTTGATTGTAAAAAGTTGGTAAATATTTTTGTATCAAAATTATGTTTGTAGTACAAAATTTTGGAAAAATGTTTGAAGAATATAAGTTTGCAAAAATCTATTTGTAAATGTTTGTAGATAGTTTGCAAAACTTATTCCTTCTTGCATTCAAACATTTTCAATTTTTTTGCATAATTTAAAAACTGCATAAAAAGATTTTTGTCCATTTTTGTATATTCTTTTGAATTATAGTTGACATTTAAACTAGTCTAGAATTAAATTGGAAAATAGAGCCTTGTTAAGACCTTAATCAACCTAACTCTCAGAGGAACCTTATAAGAATTGGGGTTAAGACTTTAAGGTCCATTACTGACTTAATTCTTTGAGTCCATTATGCTATCACATGTCATCTTGATGAGCCTAAGTAGAACACTTAACAACGCATGCATGACTCTTACATACAATGGCTTTACTTGGACCAACACCTTACACATAGCTCTCCACGGATGAGATGATGAGGAGGAAGTTTTCTTTGGCCTGGAGTAGCATACGAGTGTAGTACTTCTAGGCGAAACCTCTCATCTTCCTTTAGGGAGGTATGTGCATCTCAACTTTGTCTAGTGGTGTTGAGGTCTAAAGACAGGAGTTGTAGGTTGCAATAATGCTTCAGAAGAGGGATAGACTAGTGGCTCAAGAAGAAAAGTCCTTATGTACATGCTGCACCATGTAGATATGTTGTACATATGCATATAAAAAATGTGCAAAATCAAGAACAACTCCCAAAAAAATGGACATGCCTGATTGAAAATAAAATGCCTGTCGGAGTGTATATAGCTGAATAAAGCAAAGCTTATGTATTACACCTTCTCATCTCATGAAGCTTGCAGGGGGAGATTTAGCTACACGGGTTGGGCTCCCAGGGATACGTGGCTACACTGGCCACGATCCATTCTCTTCTTTTCCCCTCTTCTTGAGTCGGTTGTACTGGAACATAGAAGGGAATACCCCGCTCCTCGAGGAAAGAGCTACTAGGCTGAGGAATTAGAGTTTCCTTGTTGAGGGAGGTTGTTTCTTTATCATTTCTGAGGTGGGGAGCTACATATCACTTACAAAGTACAAGGAAAGATACATGGTCATTAGAGTTTGCATATGTAGACTTGTTATGATTTGGATTATTGAGGAGTGTTGACCATAGAAAGGTGGAAATTAGAGGATGTTGAGCCTTCAACATGGATCCCAATAGGGTTCCGGCAAACTAATATTCCAAAGGTCTGACTGAGCTCTACACTTCAATTTAATGAAGATAAGTTTAATAATCAGCTTTGATTCTCCTTCTTTTTCTTTTCTTTTCTTTTTCACTTCTTTCGCAAATAAGTATTTGCTAAGGGACTAGAAAAGGTAAAGTACAGGGGGTTGATGAATCCATGATTCTCACTCTTTATTCTTTTATTTTATCTATTTATCTATGTAAAGCAGCATATAAATACCTGTAAATACAATAACATGCATTTAGCATGCATTTGTTAATATTGCATAATTAGCATGTATTCGAGCAAAAATAAAAGAATAAAAAGAAAAAGGAAGGTGATATTTAGAATAAATACAGAGTGACCCGAAACCCAAGAGAAGGTCAAGCCTTGACCTAATCGCCAAATAAAATAAGTAGAGGGAGATAGGGTCTACTTTGTGTTGTCCGTACTTCCTATGTGTAAATAATCATTTTTGACAAAATACACCTATTAATATTTTTACCTCTATGTATATATTTCGAGAAATAAAAAAAAATCAGGAAAATTAAATAAAAATAAAAATAAAATCCCCCTTTCATTGAACAAAACACATATAGGTACCTCACATTCACTATTCATTATATACTTGTAAATAATTTCAAAAAATATAATAAAAGTTATTTTGTATCACAAAAGATATGTTGAAGATAAATAAAATACAAAATTGGGGTATTTATGTAAAAATAACAAAATAAAAATACTTGTAAATAATACATAGGTATATTATACATGTATATAACACTATATGCTATATATACACTAATTTATATTTCATAAAATAAATAAAAATCACAGAAAAATTCTTTGAAAAATAATAAACATTTTTCATTTAAATTCAATTATTATTTTTAATCTAATTTTCTTTATTTTCCTTCGCTATTTTGTCCTTTAGCATTTTTTGTCTTCTTTCCAGGCTGCCTCTAATTGGGCCAGTGGGGATTCGTGACCCCGGTCAACTGGTCCCCGCCAGCCCCCTTTTTGTCGAATCGGGTTTTGCACCGATTTCTCCCAATTTTAGCCATCTGATCTGCCCTCCTTCGTAAACGAACTTTTGCTTTGAATCAAGAGTGTGGATCCCGAACCCTCACCCATTATCCTCCTGCTCGATCCGTGCCTTAGTTAGCGGGTCACGCCTCCCTCTTTGTCGGACCTGGAAAACTATATAGAGCACCCCCTCCCCCCCCCTTCCCGCACCGTTGGCTGCACCACCACCTCCTGCATACCCGTTCCTCCTTTTCCATATTGACAGCGTGAGAGGGAGAGTGCGAGGGAGCTTTTTGGAGCATGAGAGTCCCAGGTTCGGCGAGGTTTTTCCTCTGTTCCGTCGCGAGGAGCCCAGCCTCTAGTTGCACCAGCTATCGAGGCCACTACCCCCTGTGGACAACGTCCACGTCCCCAGGCGTACCTCCAACTTCATCTCCAGGTACTCACTATACCCTCCATTGTCAATTAAATCGATCATTCAGAGCACTTCTGATCATCCCTTGTTTTACACATCTCCGTCGTATTCCGACTCTCGTACACCCCACTCCGACTTCCTATCACTTTTACATTTGCTTCGCAACCTCTCATCTGACTCCAGCCATCGGGCTGGAGCCTCAAATCAGGTTGAATCCTTCACATCGCTGGAGACCTGCCACATTCACCCTCCATCTATGTTCATGATACATAAAGAGCTCTAACTCTCACCGGAGCTACTCCTCTGAGCAAGACCTTTCTCCTGCAAGGTAGTCACACATCCAAACCACATCTGGATGTCTTGAGTAGTTTCAGGAATCTCTAGGTCCATCGTAATGCCCCAGGACCCCTCTCTTGGTCCTGGGCCCTTTTGATCCTTCCAGTAGCTGTGGACTGCCATTACCGACCTTTCCCACATCCCAGCAGCTCATGATGACACCGGACTCATGCACCATCGCCTATTGAAACTGGCCGGAGGTGAGTTTTTCCCCATCCGTCCAAATAGTGTCCCAGCCGTCGGATCAGGCCCCTCTCCAGTTCTAATCGCAGTCGTTCATCATCGGGAGGCCCCTGGCCGTAGGATCCATCTGAGGATCTCATCTCCGCCATTCATCGTCGAAGCGGTATCCATGCATCCCAGTCGTCCATCCATAAGCGGAGCACCATCGACAGTTGTATCGCGTCTGAATAAGGGGTAATTTGTTATTAGGCCCTCTCTATTTTTCTTTTCTTATTTAGTCCTATGAATAATTGTCATAGTTTAAAATAGTATGGTTATTTTGTATATGAACCCTGCTGTTTTTTATATTTGCATTTCAGTCCTGTTTGTGTGAACTCACGTGGCATACCACGTGCTCATCTGGTGTATTTGCATTATCTTTCCCAGACATCATCTACGTTATTTTTTGAATGAAAGTTTTCTGATATTTGCATTCATACCCCTGTGCGTGGATTATTATGCATGTGTGTGAATTCCCTGGAAGTTTTGCATCTTTGGCCATCAGTTTTCTATGTGTGTTATTATTTGGCCATTGGACTTTATTTTAATTGCAATTGGGTCCCTATAAATGGCGTGTCTTATTTTTAGTTAAATAATTACCTAATTAAGTCAAAAAAAAATATAAATATTAATGTTAGATCCTACTAACATGTAATATTTATTGTGATTTTTAGGATTAATTTTGTTGAGTATTTTATTTTTTAAAATTAAAAAACCATTAAAAAGCCCACTGTTTATTTTAGAAAATACATAAAAATTAAAAAATCTCTTTAAAAATTCCAAAAAATTGTGAGTGTGTGTTTTTCTTTGCTCTAGCTTCTATAGCATTTTTGTTTCAAAAGTCTTCATAAAAGCCCTAAAAATTAAAAAAATATAAAAAATTATAAAAATCATAAAAGAAGTATAGAAAAATTAAAAAAATATAATTTCAGTTCCTGCTTATATCTCTTTTTATGCACTTTCTCATAAAATTACTCTCCATGATATTAGGACATTTTAGCTATTTTTAATTTGCAATATTATTTTGGTTGTGCGTTGTTTGCCTGTTTAGATCTTATTTGATTTTATAAAAACAAGAAAACATCAGAAAAACCAAAGAAAAATTCCAAAAATACCTTAATATTTGAAAAACACAAAAAAATTTATTCATAATTTTTGAGCATTTTTGTTCTGAATGAAAATTAAAAAGTCTTGCTTGTTTGCATAGTTTCCTTATTAATCTATTTTTCTCACTTACTTAAAAATTCAAAAAAAAATAATCAATAAAAATATGCATTTTATTTTTTGAAACCTGAGTACTTCGTACATTTCTGTGCTCCTTGTGTTTGAACCTGGTTATTATACTAGGTTAAAATAAATAGCGGAGAACGCTAACATTTTCTTTGAGCTTTGATTGATTTATCTGTTTGATCTTATTTGTGTGGTTCTCTATTTTTTCTTGATTGAGCATTGGCCTTGTGATTGGGTCGCAACGACCCCGTGATTATTTGATTCCCTAACTCGTGTCGCTCGGGCCGCTCATCATGGAGATCGAGCGAGCATCAATCGATCGAAATCGATTAACGTCGACCTTCTTCCGCATTCATCCAGATAGCTTCAGCACCGCCCGATCAAGAACAAGGCACCCAGTAGTAATCTCGGTCGTCCAAAAATCCATAATCCTTCGCCATAGATTGAGATCCAAAGCATATCCACGCCATCCACTCACGTGTCAATATCAACCGTCTGATCTGTATTCAAGAACCATTCAACAGTTTGTCTTGCAACATAGAGGTATATTTGCACTTTGACCCTTGCATTTCTTTATTTTGCAAATAAGTCCTATAAGGACATGTGTCTCTCTATCGTTAGTGGAACTTTTGCATTAATTACCTTGTGATTAATTTTAGTTGCATTTTTGGTCCTATTGAATTGAGAAAGTGCCTTGCACATGACTGTGTGGAAAAATTGCGATAAAAATTTCACATTTTCTTTGCTATTGATTTGTTCATGGAAATAGTCTATTTGCATTTAGGTCCAATCCAGCACACCTCACGTGCCTGCACACGCAGATTTTTGGAAATTTTTCATAACACCATGTACTTTTATCCTTGTTAACATTTAGTCCATAAACATTTTTTCTTTGCATTTATACCCATCTACATATGCATTTATTTTGCACGTTAAAAATAAAATTAAAAAAAGCAAAACATCATTAAAAATTCCGTAAAGATCTTGTTAGTTTTCTGTTAAGAAGATAATTCATTTCTAATTTTTATTTTGCATTTTTCATCATTTTATTATCTTCAAAAATTCAAAAACACCTTATAAATTCCCTGTTTGCATTTTAAAATTATTAAAAATAAAAAAAACTTCCTCAAAAATTCTAAAAAAAACCAATCTACTTATTTTCATCTCTTTTGATTTTTGTACCATTTTCGCATTTTACTTCTATATAAAAAACAAAAGATAGAAAAATGCTGAAAAAGCTAAAAAATCATATAAATTCCTAGAAAATTCAAAAAAATTATAAAATAGTTTTATGGAAACTATAAAAAGTTATCTTTTATATGTGCATATTTTATCTATTTTTAGTTCTATTTTCTATTTTAAACATCCAAAAACATTCACATTTATTTTTGTTTCTCATTTTCTCTGTATTTAATTTATTTAAAAGCAATAAGAAATTCTAAAAATTCTGGAAAAATACCAAAAACATTAGAAAAAGTTCAAAAACTCAAAAATAATTTTCTTTTAATTTTATGTATATTTTTGATGTATTTGTAAACTATAAAAAGAGAGTTTGGTTCTATTTATTCATTTTCTATATTGATTATTTCATAATTAAAAAAATCATTTGCATATTTTAAAACCATAAAAGATAAAAAAGACCAAATAAAAAATATAAAATTGAAATTCTAAAAAAATACAAAAATAAAAATACAAAAAAATAAGAAACTGTTCATAGAATTCCCCTTTTCTTTTCATTGATTTTTTATTGAATTGAATAACCCTTGGGATTTTTGTAAACTCCCGGAATTCGATCCTCACTCATAGTTATTGTGCTTAAATAGTTTTATTGTTGAGGGATTTTTAGGGTTGTAACGACACGTAATTAATTTCCTTATTTTAAAAACCTGAATTCCTTATCCAACATCTACATATTCCAAAGGGTGGTATCTCTAATAATTTGGCAATATTAAAGAGGCAAAAATGTGGTTTATTAGAACTCAGGCAATGGTGGACCAACTCTCTCCGCCTTATCCTCCCTGCAAATCAGAGTGTCTGCTTCCTATCACGAAGGGGCTCAAACCTAGGTCAAATTTTATCGATTATGATGGAGAAGAATGGATCAATAAGGGAATGGAAGGTTGTGAAGGTTATTTATAAACATGGTGAATGGCAACTTTGGAGCGGAGATTGCACGAGACTAAGAAGCGGTTAGTGGAGTCTACGGAGGTAGCGAGATGGAGGGTGGCAATGTGATCAAAATGGTGAGGGGTTCCAGAGGTTTGGTGGCGTGCAAATGATGTGAATCTTTGGCGAAGTCAGTGGGTCACAAGTTTGACAAGTCGCCGACCCTAGGTTGGTATAATTGACCTAGGGTCAACAAAAGACTCATCCTGATTGATCCATGTAGGACACAATAGGACAAAATAAAATAGAAAAAGAAAGAAAAAATCAAAATAAATTAATAATCTATTTTACTAAATAAAAATTAGAACATGAAAAGCATTTTTTGTTTTATAAACTATTTATGGTAATTTTTATTTATTTTTACATCACTAGTTATTTTAAAAAAACTATGAGACATGCTATGCACTATGGATCTGAATGTTGGCATGTGAACCGTATATATGTGCAGTGAATGACAATAGCATAAATGAAAATGCTATGGTGGATGTGTGGACATACACATAGAGATAGTATTCGGAATGATGCCAACAGAAATAAAGTTGGCGTAGCTCCGATCGAGGATAAGGTGCGAGAAAATCGCTTAAGGTGGTTTGGTCATTTGTAAAGGAGGTCAGCTGATGCATCGATGAGGAGATGTGAGGTTTGGAATGTTGACCTGGCTAAAAGAGAGCGAGGAAGGACCAAGATGTGTTGGAATGAGACTATACAAAGGGATCTTAGTTTTTTGGATCTAAGCCCGATAATGACCCAAGATAGATCTAAATGGAGGCAAAGAATCCATGTAGTCGACCCTACTTAATGTGGGAAAAGGCTTTGTTATTGGTGTATTGTTGTTTACATCAACATGTATTATGTGTTAACTTTTACAAGAAAATATTTAGGTATATATACGTGTATTTTACATGTTATGTTTTTATGTTGTATTTTACATACATACTATTATATCTACCTATTTTATATATTTATAAAGGTATTAAATAAATATTTATATATTTTTATTGTGTTTTTTAATTGTATTTATATGTGTACATAAATACATGTATATACATTGTAGGTATAATATACTTATGTATTATAATGTATTATTTAATTTCATGTCTTTTGAATTGTTTTAATTTATGTTTATATTTTTAGTATGTTTTATATATTATATATAATTATTTAAAAATATAAAAGGAGTAAAAAATGTAAAGAATAAAATAATCGGCTATTTGTACAAATGACCCAGTACAATAGTACCCTAAAAAACTGGCTTTTGTATCTTAGCTCTATTTTCAATGAAACCACCTTCATTTGATAGATAATTTAATTTGAAATGCAATGTAGGTGAGTTGGTTCAATTCAAATTCACATGGAGTACATATTTATCAATGAAATTCTGTTTGCGACTTTTTCAAATGTGTGTAACATGTGCATAATGCATGTTTTTTATTACCTATTATTTTTCTAATTCTCTATATATTAATATGTGCAAGTTTCATATTACTATATTGTTTGAGGAGTATATAAGTGCAAAAAAATATTGTAAATGGGATATTTATTCAATATATAGTATACATAAGAATTAAGGTCTCTAAATATTTTGTACAGGATATGACTCTTATCTCCCCCTACTTTATTCATGGCCGACCTAGTCAATATTGACTTGGTTACGAGTTTAGGGCCATTCAAAATCTTTGATACTAAATTTATTTTTATTTTCTTTTCTTTATTATTTAATTTAGATTTAAATACAGATAATTGCATGCTAATTATCAATCAATGATAGGTATTAATTTATGCAATTTATTCATATTTACTTTTAGTTTACTAGGGATTTAGAGACAAAATGGAAGAATAAAGTTAGATGAATCGTTATTCATCAGAGAAGAAGGAGAGTTCAGATCATGAAGCGGGTTTAGAAGAGGGGAAGAGGAGTTAATCCACTACTAAAAAATAATGTATTGGCCACGCTATTAAGCCACAGTAAATTTACCGACTCTAAAGAGTGTTAGCCACAATATTTTACCGTGTCCAGTTTATGTTGGCCACAATAATTACTGTGGCTATTAATTTTAGGCCATTGTAACAGTATCATAGTTGATAAGGATAGGTACTGGTAACTTTTCTGTCACTTAAAGGTAATAACCAATGAAAACCTACCTTGACCGTCCCATTTGTGAAACGAAAAATCCATGACTCCCGCCCAATTTTCGCTTCCCATTTTTCATCCTTCATCCCAAACATGTACCCTTGCAATTCCAAATACATATGTCCCAAAACCCTATTCCCTCTTTCCCATCGTATTCTCCCCTCGCCGCCATGGCCTCTCATTTCCTCCTTTGTTTACCATCGCACCCACTTCCTATTTATCCTTGTTCGTAAAATCCCAATGTTACTGCATTCTCTCCCTCCCAATCTCTATCGAATTCAATATTCCTCCTTCAAGTCCACGATATCACTCACCTCGCCACTGTCATTTTCCTCTCATTTGGTTTATGGACGCTGCTGCACTCCTCCAAGACACCACTGACATTTTCCTCTCCTTCGGTTTATGGACGCCACCGCACCTCTTCTACCACTACTAATGTCGAGAAATTTAGGTTCGTTTTCTTATTATCCTTCTTCTTCCTTATTCATATTTTTTCATTATTTTATTTTGTTGTTTAATCATGTAAGTATTTATGAATCTCTTTTGTGCTATAGTGTTGTCACTAATTTAGCACATCCATTAGAAACTGTGAAGACTCTACAGTATGAAGTCTTTGAGATGCCCATTTTTGCACTTAGGAATAAAGATAGGCTTCAACTAATTGTTGGAATGAAATGAGGTCTAAATATGATATATTTTAATCAAAACTAAAATTAAGGGATAATCATTGCAATTATTCCAAAGGTGGATGGAAAAGGCACATATTTAGTGGATACAAAAATTCGGTTGATAAGATATATATATATAAGGAGATTGATAATATTTAATCTAATAGGCGTGCTTTCAAAGTGGTTGTCAAAGAATAATATTGGATGCAATTTGTTATGTGATATGGGTTAATAGAAATTTTGTAAAAAGAAAAATATAATAAATCCAAGTAAAACACATTCATACCCCTTTAAAAAATCCGATATCTATTCTATTTATTGGAATTATTTTTTTATTTTTAAGGAAACCTCACTATTTTATTGAGAGGAATGCAAAGTGTAGATAGTGCTTCTACAATAATTATTATTGTATGACGACAAAATGGAACATTTCCTCGCATGATCTACTTGCAACATTTTTGAGTTAATATCTCATCAATTGGATCCTATGTTCCTACTCCTTGATCATAAATCTACATGTGTTAGTGCAGACAAATTGCATTGACTTCATTGTAGTAGATACATATCATCTCATTTATCTCAATTGAGCAGATTATTTGATAACTTTACAAGAATCACTTATACTGATGTTTGTCAGGCTAAGAATAATAGATAATGATCTTTGGCAATGTTTGGATAGCGATTAGTAATTTATGATTATATTTGAAGAGTAGATCAACCATCTAAATTATCATACCCGGTTTTTTAGAATTTTAGAATTATACTTTTGCTTTGTTTTATGAAAATAACATTTTTTATTGAGCTTATATGATAAACTTCACTTGAATATGGTTTGGTGGTTAGAGGTGGCTACACCTTCAATGGCATATAACTCACTTATGGTGTTACCAGAAAATTATCTAAATAGATTTTAATATGATAATTGATCTTACAATAGTTTTCATATTATGCACGACTATAATTTAACATTTAATTTGATCTTTTTTTATTACCGATACTTTTTTAATGAAGTTTTTAGAAAGAATTAATATCATACACTAGGTTTTAGATTGTATGGCATGTGTGGATCTTGGATCGTTACTGAGACTTCGTTGTCTTTTAATTTTTCCTACCATTAACAGTTTTCAAAATTCTATAGTTCAGTTTGTGCAACCATCGATCTCATCTTGTGGAGGTACGTGAAGGTTTCTATGGTCATGCTCGATGGCACAATTCTATTTATTTGGTATCCCTTTCCAGGTCCTCGTATTCCAGACTTTGATTTGATTGTTGCCTTGTTGCTGAAGGCTATATCAATTGGATTCTCATAAATTTCTTTTGATTTTCGTAATTCATTATTGGGTTGCAGGTTTTGTCAATTCTTGGAAGTAACCTTCCTGTATTTTCATCTTTTCTTTTGTCTCTAATATTTATAATTGTTAGACTAGTGGTCAGGTAAACATGTACCACTTCAAGTGATGTACTGGGAGTTGGATGGAAGGTAGATAACAATTAGGAATAGACATAATAGAACTACTTCACTTATTTCTTTCTTGCACCACTTTCACTATGGACACGAATAGAAAGACTATTCATTTATTGGGCTTAGGTCAAAAATATGGTTTGGATGTGGGACCGAACTTATTCTTTGTATTTCATATTTATGAGGTCATGGTGGTACATGTCGACATCAGTAAATCACGTAAACAACTAATGTTTGAGCCATATCTTATATTTTGCACGGATGTTTATAGTTTCGCTCCTGAGTATATCATAGAAAACACATTTGACATGAGAAAGGAGACCGCTATAGATATGATATCACTTCAAAAATAAATGATTTTTTCTAAAAAATGACAATTAAAGATATATTACCATATTATACATCCTCTGAGAAAAATAATAAGTAATGTGGAATAGTGGACTGTTTATTATCTATTAGGTTACTGAGTATATTTTTGGTGTTGCTTATTGATCATTTTCAAGAGACTTCAACTCTTAAGAGTCCTAGCCAACATGCTGCCCTACCTCTACCATCCCCCAACAACTCCATCTTCAATGTGTGCAACATATTTCATATATCAGCACTATGATATGAAGTACAATAGTGGAGCGTTAACATTGATGCTTTAGAAGTAGAATATCTACGAATTCAAGATGAAAAATTAATAGTAACACTCTTAGACATGCATAATATACTAGACTCATATATTCCTTATCATCACCTGAATACTATAATATAAAAAACAAAGGCAAAAAATTATATTAGAAGTCTCAAGCCACCTTAAGCATGTTACAGTTTCCATTTAAAATTTTAAAGATGTTTAGAGTTTACTCTTTCTAATATTGTTTTTAGGTTTCTTGTGCTCGTTGGCTTCTTCTAATATTAAGGATAAATCCACGTATGAAGTGGCATAAATATAAAAACTAATATGTTCGAAAGAAACCTATTATGTCTTAAACCTATTTAATTAATGTTGTTAAACTACCCGTGGGTTTCTCTACTCTAGGAGGTATTGGCTATAGACTTTTGCAACAAGAGAAATCTTTATACTCAAAGGTCAAGAAAACGAACCCTTCAATATTTTTTGTTGTATAGTCTCTCAAGTGTTTAATATTTTCTTATATCGATGGCTACTTAAAAGAACAAGGTATAGACCTTATGAAGGGGCAACATTTTCCTCTTTATAATGTAAATATCTCATTCCTAATCGTAATTTTGGAGGGCAATATGTAATAAGAAAATATGGTACTATAGCTTCAGTCAATCTTTATTGTACAATCTTACTTCCACTTGAATGAACATTTTAGGTTCAAGTTTCAACTTCCAGAAGTTATTGCGATTGTTGCGATCATCGGGAGACAAATAATCTGTGTTTTTGTCTCATTTGTGTATATGTTCTCATTTCTTGTCAATTTGCAGCTTTACTCTACTTGATCTTCTCGTTTTCTTTATTTGTGTATCACATGGATTTATCTACTTTTGATATAAGATAAATGGAATTCCACTGGTTTGTACATATTTTTCTTACAAAGAAACCATCGCAATGCCATTTTTTTCATGTTCTTACATCTATATGTGTTATGTTCTTTAAACCAATGGAAGAGAATCATGTGTGAAACTTGATGTGCAAATTATAAATTGACTCAAATAATGTCATTAAACACTTGTATGACTCATAATACGAAAAACTAATGTAAATGACAAGATATCTTGTGCCTTCATCAACCATTATGTCTCTATAAAAGTTCTTTTATTTCACCATGAATACTGTGAATCCACCAAAGGAATCCAATATTGTATCTTCTGTTTGGGAGTTGTCGGTTTTCTATTGACTTTGAAGTAAATGTTTTAAGAATAAATATCTTAGCCATGATGTTGTGAAGATATATGATTATTAATTTATGGTGTTGAGAGGTTCTCTGATTATTTTATATTTGATGTCTAATATGATCTTTGACATGTAGATTTGTTAAGGACAAAGTTGGGAGTACATCGAAGATCATTGGAGTCAATTCAAACCTACCAGATTAGATACAGGTAAAATAGCAACTTAATGGATCCTTATTCAAATATATCTACAAATTTGGTTGATACTTTATTGATTTTAAGTCATGTAGGGCCAAAGTTTAAATGAATCAAAATTTCGAATACGATTAATCATAATTGATACCCATCCCAAATTGCATTTTGGACGTGATTGTAATACACAAAATAAATTGATGTCCATATATAAATTAATATAGATGGAATAAAAGTGGACATCATGGACATATAGCCCACAGGGCATCCTCATCTGGAACTAGCATACGTCGCACAGAGTATTCTTCGTATGGAAGGAGTAGATATAGAAGCGGAAGAAGAGATGGAGCTGAAAGTTCATGAGCTGATGATGCCAATTTTGATGATTTTGCTTTGGATTAGTCATTGTTCCCCTTAAGAATAATTTGTCAGCTCCATTAGAGAAGTCTCTATATTTTATTAACTAATTAAACCTTAGCTATCTCAGTTTTTTATTAAATGTTTACCATTATCTATATCGTGTGTACTTATATGTGTATGCATATTTAGCACCTTTTGTAGACTAAGTATATTCCTTTTTTATAAGTTTATTTTTATTATTTATGTCATATGGTGTGATATGTGAATCGAATGGTTTGTCACTATTTGTCTATGGTATACGATTGCAACAAATGCAGAAATGAAATAAAGTCCACGGAGATTTTTTTTAGAATCATTTACCTTTTTAATCACCGTACAATTACTGTGACCGAAAGTTTTCACCACGGCTTTGTATCATGGTTAATGCATGTATGCCACATAATACCATCGCTAATGCGTATACGCTATGACATATGTACCATTGATTTTTTGTTAGACCGTGGCAATCTTATTGTGGCCAAAGATTTAAATCATGATAAGATTGTCAAGGATGTCGGGTTTAGGTCATGGTACTACAACAGTGGTTTAAAGCTATTAGTCAAGGTAATTGTATTGTGGCCTGAATGTTTTAGTTGCGGTAATTTTATCATGGCAAAAACCAAAGAGCTTTGGCCACGATAATGTTTTGGCATGATTGCTTTACCCACGGTAAATTTACCGTGGCCAATAATTTTACACCATGGTAAAAGCACCTTAAGTGACAATATAAGATCGTGGCATGTTCTTATACTTCTCCTAGTGACCAATTAGGCTGATGAATCCAAATCTGGACCTATGTCTTTCAGCCCAAATAAGTCCAAAATCTGAATAAGGATAAAATATATAGAATTGAATAGAAATATATACAAAATTAATAATAAATGATGCTAAATTAAAAATTATTAAAATTAAAAGTGTATATAAATTAATAACTTATTTTATGGTTATTTTTAAATATATAATTAAATTTAAATAGTTAAATTAATAGAATATTTGTATTTACAAGTACAAAATACTTATATACAAATTATACATACTATAATTATTTTTACAATAACACATTTTATTTATATTTTATCTATTTAAATAATAAATTAAGGATTATAAATAAATTGTTATTTTATTTTTATGAGATCATTTACTAGTACAAATAAATAGTGATATGTACAACATATGTACATTATATATATACACAAGGTATAAACATTTTTATTGGTGATTTTAATGCTCATTCTCTTTCTTTTTATATTTTTTTATTTAATATACAGTAAAAGAGTTCTACATACATGTTTGATATATTTTATAAAAATATTTTCAAGGGTAAATAAAAAGAATGATATACAATATATGTGTGATATACCTATGTAAAAATACATATATTTATTTTGGTTATCTTTAACTTTAGTAATTTTATTTATGTTTTATAGAATTATTATAAAATATGTGCAAAATAACTAAAATACAAATATGTATAAAAACACAAAAAAATAATGTATAATATACAATTATACAGATACCATAATACCCCAAAAGCAGAATTTCACATATTAACTCCAATTTTAATGAACTGCCCACATTTTAAAGATAATTTAATGTTGAGCATAATGAAAGTAAGTTTAATGGATTTTTAATTCCCTACAAAGAATATATTTATCTTTATTTATTAGTTTTGTAGATTTTTTTTCCGATATGTTATACCATGTTATCTACCCATGATTTATTTTTGTAATTATTTTGATTTAGTAAATATTTTAATGTAGAAGTTTCAAGAAGAAAACATTTTTGTTTGAGGTATCTGAATGATAAATAAAATAATACAAGATATTTAGACAATGAATATGGTGAATATGTACATTATTTTTCTCGATTTTTTAGGATTTATAAAAGTTATTGGCCCTATCTCCCCTACTTTATCCCATGTCAACAAGATCAAGACATGATATGGTCTATGGATTTAGAGTCAATCTATATATATGGCATATATCTACATCCTTCTTCTTTTCTTTTTATTTTGTTTTTTTATTCTTCTATTTTGCTATAAAGTTATTATTATTTTTACAATAATAACATATGATAGTTTGTTAAAAAAATGAGAATTAGTGATATATACATTTGTTTTGTTAGGGATTTTAAGCCAAAATAAAAGAATAATGATGATGAATTGAGGATTCGTAACCCCATTATCCACCAAGTTAAACCGTATTCATACACCCCTATTTCCTCTTCTTCATCTACGTTGTCTTGGCCAATCGTGGGAGGAGTTTCCTTCTTCTCCGTGCTTCGTACACGTGTTGAAGGACTTGATTTCGCACAATGAAATAAGGAAGTAGAGATCTTTTAGATATCTATTTCCTCGACAATTTGGTGGAGAAATATCTATCTAGTTCATGGGACATCATGATCGTGAGAGAAAGTGTTGTCGGGTCAAACTTGATTCAGAAGGTCTCTTCTTTTAGAGACACCCACTTTAAAAGGTATTCCTAAATAGTCTTGTGACTATACAAAATGGTTTGAAAAAAGTTTCCTATACCATGTGATTTCGTATTTGCAATCATTTTTCCATTATAGGATACCTAGTTGTTCATATGATGAACATCTTTCTCTAAAAATTTGATTGGTTTATTATGTGTGTTGATTGTGTGTGAGGTCACACCTCCCTTCAACAAAATCATCAAAAGCCTTTGATTTGTTGGAGTTTCTCTTGCTAGATATTTCTTATATGCAGACACACATAATGGGTTGCTTCGGTATATATGCTGACCCCATCATATCGCCTTACCCTAAACATCAAACAAAAAAATTAGCATCAACTGCTTCGGATCTGGACTATAGGCCCTCCTCACGAATTGCCTTAAGGCTCAGCTCACTATTCCGATCAATCCACCTTCACGTGCTAATTTTCTCACTGTCTGACTTTAGGGGAAGAGAAAGCTCTTATGAAATACTTAGTAGAACAGAATCAGAGATTTTGAACTTCCACGGTGCTGGAGGTGAGACGAGGTATGTGTTGTCCTGGTAGAATCTAAGCTCGACTTTCGCTCAACTTATATATCAAAGTCTCATGCCTTCTCCGCTACTCTTCCCTGATGCATCTCTCAGTCTAAGATCGTACGAGACCTCATGGGTCTTGCTTGCTCAACAGCTAATGCGAAGTATTTCTTTTGCTTTCTTATTTCTATATTAGTTAAATTGTATCTACTGAAAGTCTGTCGGTTGTATTGAGCTTTATGTTGATTCACAATACTCCTCTGCAAATCTCTTTACATTTATATATTTGAGTAGTTGAACTTTACTTGAGATTCTAAAGTTTGCACCAGATTGTAGGGTTTGACTTTGCTAGTATGCATTTGTACTATTTAAGTTTCCTAGCCTCTGTAGCTACTTGTAGAATTCATTAGCTTCTATATTCTAAATTAGTGCTATACTATATGTAGAGCCTCAAGACAATTTTTATACTTAAATAATATATATTTTGATTTATTTTTCCTCATTACAATAAAATGATGCCCTAACAATGAAAATTAGAGCACTAGTTGTTATATCTTGTGATATTAAATATATAAAACAAAAATATTTCATATCAAAAATATTATTGATTGTTAAAATCTGAAAAAATATAGCAACGAATCATTTAACAACTATTATATATAGATATTTCTTGAGAAATTTGCTTCTAATGATTAATGACAATAAACGGAATATTTAATGAAAAAAGAAATAGATAGTTTTCTTAATATGGATTGATATTAAGAATATGATATTTGTTACGAATTCCAATAATAAAAAATGGTTTTTTTTAAAAAAAATGAAATTTGTTGTTACATACTTGAAAGCATATGTTATAACAAATATTCAAATTATTCACGATTAGAAGGCAAATTTTTACTATACCAAGTTTATTACTTAATGTTAACCAGAGTGTACAAAATAGCTATTTCTATTTGTTTAGATCCTTATACAGTTTAAGTAGGCTTAATTGAGTATTTATTCAAGGGACTTTATCACTTGTGCCACTCTTAGATATTGCAAAATCAGTTATGACCCTCCCTTAGTTGTAATATCATTTGTACCCCTAGAATCTTGCTTTTTTATTAGTTGTATTCCTCGAGTTAGTTGTCATCCATCCATGTCCCAAACAGAAGTTATCTCTTGAGACACAAAGTAATTAGATTGAATGACTAGGGTAGATAATCTTTTTCCCTCTTTTCTTCTCTTTCTCCTTATGTTCTTTTTCCATTTGTTTTTCCTTCAACTATTTTCATGTGTTTCTAATTTGACACAAGGATTCAATAACATGTGTTTGTTACGGATTATATTCAATGGATCAAATTTGTCCTCTTGATCTTTTGTAACCAGGCATTTATACGAGTTGCCATTTTTTATCTCTTGAGCAAACCAAACTCCGAAATATTGAGCAAGAACTGATCTCTACAGAGCTAAGTCTCCCGTGAATCGAAGAACACCATCAAGCACCTTAGCCATGACTAATCTCCTAGAGGTCAGCATCATCATCTTCATCCTCTTCCAGAGGTTGAACAACATCTGCATTATTGAAGATTTATCGGGATAGACCTCCATCTTAGTTGAGTACTTAGAGGTTTATGGATTCACATCTGAGCATACATATGGTAGTAAGAACCTGGTCATGACAACTCAAGCATAGGGAAATAGAGGAGCACTATTATCTTTCATCGGAGACCTGATCATTAAAACAGAACCATTCTGCTGCAAGCAATGTTGGAGAACGATTACCAACACATGGAGCATTCGAGTACATTGGGGAAAGAATAGATGAAAACTCCATATTGTACAGTTGCCATTGACTTAAACGAGAGACGTTTCATATCAACCGTCCGATAGAAGAATTATGCATCCTTCTGACCAAACAATATCTACACATGAGATTTAAGCACGGGTACACATCCACACCGTAGGTTAATACCCCACTACTCAATCATACCCCTTCATCACTTAAGACACTCCCATGTAGCACATGTCCTTATCGCAGTATCCCATCATTGTAGTGGCAACTAGAGCACCTCCTCCATCGCTTTACCTTTGAGATCCATCTTACGAGCAAAAATCATGAGAAGAATCCAAAGACCAATCACCATTGTTCTGCTATGAAACCCAGAAGGAGGAAGCCCCTGAAGAACATACCACATTACATCTCAATTAGAGTGTTAACCATCCAATATCTAGGAACGCATATGAAATCTCGAATATGACACTTGATAGCCACACCCCAAATCCTCTGACTCGGTAATGAATCTGTATTTCATCATCTTTATTCATTTATTTGAGCTTAAAATCCATATTAAAATACTTGTAATATCAATAAATCCATTCTTTAACTAACCCCAATTCTTGTGTAAATATTATATATTTATCACTATTTTAACCTAAAATAAATAAATAAATAAAGGAAAAATAAAGAAAATAAAGACTGTATATATGCAATATATACATATTGACTCTAGCCCTGAGAGAAGGTCAAGACTTATATGATCGACAAGGAATAAAGTAGGGGGAGATAAGGCCCAAAAATACACAAAATTCTCAAAAAATCATCTGTCACTTGTATATATTCATCATCTGTACAATATTGTCTTTAATACACATTCTTTTCTTCAATTTATTAATCACCAAATTCTTTTAAATATAAATTATTTCTTCCTAAAAATTGGGAATAAAATTCTTTTGTAAATAGTAAAAATAATTGCAATAAAAATATGCGCATATTGTGTCAATTCCAACATTCCAAAAAAAACCGCAAAGTTCATCTTGTAAGATCAATATATTTTCCACCAAAACTCAAATTTCATCAAACTCACTTTCATTGTACTCCAAATTAAATGATATTTAAAATGGATGTGATTTCATAAAAAATAGAGTGAAGGTATGAAATGTGGCTAATTAGGGTATTATTATATATTATACTTATGTATACTATGTAAATTATTTATTTATTGATTGACTTGGTAATTTTCTTGTACATATTTGTAAATATTGTATTTTTAGTTAATTGTATATATTGTATTGGACTTATATAAATTACAAATAAAAATCACGGAATAAAAAATCAACAAACATAAAATCAAGTATATATTATGTATCACTATGTATATACTGTACATATACCTATTTATTTAACATAATAAATTAATTGTTAAAAATAGAAAAATTCATTAAAACCCTTGTAAATGTTGTAAATAAATAAAATATTAAATTATGTATATATCTGTATAAATAATTAATTAAAAATTAGATCCTTGTATATATAGGTATATATACCTTTAAATAACACCTTATATTCAATTTAACCCTCATATATATTATAATTTATTAATTACAAATCTCCTATATTAACTTTATTTTACTCTTAATATTTTTTATTTACATCATTTAATTATTTAAATTCATTGTCGATTTTTAATTGATTTATTTAACCATTTATTGGATTTTTCTTGTTTTCACTAACTTGTCCTTTTCCTGTGTGTGTTCCCATTGGTTGGCCCGGGACTGTTGACCCGGGTCCACTCTCCTGTCCATCCTCTTACTCCACTCTGCTCGCGTTCCACCCGTCTTTCTCCAAATTTCCCCACATGCCTCTCTCATTAAATTCCTCTGCATTCTTCTCCAAAGTTTTAGTCAACTCATTCCTCTCCACCGCCAGCACCTCAGATCCATATATCGTGCCTCGAATAACATGCATTTTGAATTCAAAAACCTCCCAGAGTCTGCTCTATATATAGGCACCCCTCAACTCCAATGAAAGATTGATCCAGTTTTCTTCCTCTTTTGCATCCCAAGTTGGTTTCTGGAGTCGAGGCAGTGATAATACTTCCATCTCCACAGTTGCGAGTGCGCGAGAGGGCTTGAAATTCAAGACCCAGCCACACGTCGGAGTCCTTCGCTGCGTATCCTGACTCTCCACCAGCTGCAGCGGATCGAGGACGATCTTCCTCTGCCTTCTACTGTAGGGTAACATAGAGTTATTTAGATTTAATTTTAGCTTTTATTTCATTAATTTTCGCATTAATCACGGTAAGTTAGATCCACCTCCTTCAACCTCTGATCCACATGATCGTAGGGGTTCCGATCAATTTCACCAAGTTCTGACTCTTCAACAACCTTTGCCCGACCTTCTTTATCTCTTCCAGCCTTTGACCACCCTCAGGTCCCTCCAGATCTAAGGTTCGACTTCATCTCTGATCACCATAGCAGGAAGTCCCCGCTCCTTCACCATTTAAAGAGTTTTTGACCCAATCCTTCAGTTGGAGGTTCCTCCGAGCATAAGCTTCCATTTGCAGGGTCAACAAAAAAAGCAGCAGCAACAAATGATAAGATGTAGGTTCACCAGTAGCGATACACCTTCTGACCTCCAGAGCTTGCTCGAGACTTCACTAATCACCGAGTAGCTACTAGATAGAGAGAGGAGTGCAGGAAGCCATAGCACCTCTCAGAAGCTGAACCAAGTGGAAATTGACCAAGATCTTCTCAATTGAACTTCGCTAGGAGTGCTCTTCATACCTACCTATTCTTCCAGCTATTCTCCTCACAGTACGATAAAGATAAAGCTCTAGTTTCGATCTTAGCCGCTCAAAAAGCACTCATCAATAGCCATGAGATCAACTTCTAGATCTAATAGACGCCATCCGTCCAACGTGGATTTCAGTTTCGATTTCAGTCGTTGGATTAAAAGTCGCATATCAGCACGTCCGTCCAACGTGCCACACATTTAAAGGGTAATATTGCAGCTCTACCCTTGCTTATTTTCCATTTTGCAAATAAGTTTTATCAAAACATGTGTCTGAATGTAACATATAGAACTTTTAGACTCCTGCCCTCTACTTTTAATTTATTTGCATAAAGGTCATGTTTAATCTGGGAAGCGTGCATTGCATGTTACTTTTGTGAAATTTGTAATAAAGTCCCGAAAGTTTTATGTTATTGAATGGTCCATTAAAAAATATTTACGATTAGGTCCTATCCAACGAAGCGCACATGCAGCATAATGCATATTCTTGGATAAATTACACATTCTACCCTAGACCTTTTATTTGTTAACATCTAGTCTAAAAACCATAAATATTTGCATCTAGATCCTTGTGTATCTGCATTTATTGTGCATGTTAAAAATCAATAAAAATGAGCAAATTATTGTTAAAAATTTCAGAAAAAATTATTTTATGTTTTTGTTAATTAGATCTTGCAAACATAATTTTTATTTTACATTTTAATTATTTTTACTATTTTAAAAATTCAAAAACAACATAAAAATTCCCTATTTGCATTTAAAAATTAATAAAAATAAACAAAACTTTTGACAAAAAGTTTAAAAAATCATGGTTGCTCATTTTATTTCTTTTAATTTCTGTATTATCTTGGCATTTCTATTCTTCATAAAAATGAAAAAATTCCTAAATCATTAAAAACAAAAAAATCATAAAAAATCATAAAAAATATAAAATGCTTTTAAAAAATTAAAAATATCATCTTCCATTCTATGTATATTTCATCTTTTTTTGAATTTATTTGAGATATCAAAAATCCAAAAACATTCATTTTATATTCTGCTCGCTAAATTTTCTATTTTGGATTTATTTAAAACATCTTAAAATTGGAAAATTCTGTAAAATTTGTAAAAACATTAAAAATTGTAATAAAATAAAAATAGTTTGATTTTTATTTTCTATACATTTTTATCATTTTGTAAAAATCCCAAAAGGTGCCCCTTTCTTTGTTTTCTTTATTTATTTCTTTTTTTCATTTCATTATTTTAAAAATAAAAAATAAATCTTTTGGAAAATTAAAAATCAAATAAAAATATAAAAGTAAAGCTTTATAAACTAAATAAAAAATACAGAACCAAACATAATGTTCAAATAATATCCTTCTTTATTTCATTGATTCTTTCATTGATTTAATAACCCTCGGGATTTTTGTAGCCTCCTTAAGTTCGACCACGTATGCTATACAGGTAAATTAAATAGCAAATTTCTCTTGCCACATTTTCTTTATTTATTTTGACTTGAGAATCAAATAATTTTTTATTGAAGGCTATTTAAGGTTGCAATGACATTGAACATAAATTCATTAGTTTAAAACCATGGTTCCTCGTTCAATAAAATAGCGCCATTACTGGGAAGGCACGATAAGGGTAGTTAGGTTTTTCTCTTGACGTACTATTTTTGGTTGTTTATACTTGTTTTTATTTCTCTTATTATGTCTATATTTTTCTTTCACTATTTTATTATCTATATTATTTTCATGTACTCTTTGTTTTTATCTTGTCATTCATTTCACTAATTTTTTTGTTTCTATTTTTATATCCACCTCATTGATTGATTGTCTATGCTCGATGTATTTATTTTCATATTTTTTTGTTCATATGTTCATAACTGTGTTATTTACACATTCTTATTTTTCCTCTTTCTAGTGAGGACCGACAAGCGAGGGCGGTATTCCTAGGAGGCAACTTGTTTCTTCATCAAGTTGCAGGAGAGTTTAGGAGGAGGAAAAGAAGATTTGGAGGAGGTAATCACTTGGAGCATTTATGCATAGACAATTTTGTTTTATTTAGCATTATTTTTACTCATTCATTAGTTTGGTAAAAATTTAAAATCAATGATTTGGTATTTGCCTCTTTTTCTATTTTCTAAAACTATATACCTTGTGTATGCGAGGTCGGTTTCACAAAGTTCCGGTGCACTTGGGGGACCTCACTAGTTTTGTTTTCATCATCTTCTTTTTCTTTTTTTATCACGATTTTATGTGCTTGAGCCCTTAGAGGTAGGTTTTATTATCTTTCTTGATCCAGGTAAACGATTAGGTCCAAAGCCCCTAAACAAGAATATACGTACCTATAGAATAGATCGTAGCTTGGACTTAGTCAAATTAACATGTTCTTGCATGTTAATAGAATTTGCTTCTAGGATGAATCTCATTCATCATTTAGTAAGTTTATTTTCTATCTTTTATTTTATGCATGGATAACCCGACATGTAGAGCATTGGCGACAATGTACGCATCCTCTATCTCTTGCATGCATCATTGATTTTCTCGCGCATCAGTTTTCTGAATTCCCTTCCCCATTTCACTATTAAATCAAAAGGAAATTGGAAAAATCTGTGGATGATTATTTGAAAAAAAATAAAAAGTGACAATTGTATAGAAATCATGATTGCTAAAGAAAACTCGACCCTAAAACTAAACTTAAGGACAAAATTATTGTTTTGGGGAGAGTAACCCCCTCATTGTTTGCTGGTACTTACCTCCAGATAGAGTGGGTGAAGACATAGTCGTAAGGATAGAGCCCAAATCCCTCGACTTGTGCTTTAAGTACCTGTACATCACTTTTTAGTGTATGGTAAGCACTTGCCTCTGACCATAGAAAACCATTTTGATGTGCTAATCCTCTTATCTCCCTTTGAGCCTGATATTTTTACCGGCAATCCGAGAAGATGGTACCACTATTTAGGGTGTGTGTGCACAGTGGGTGATAGCGGCGACTCACCTTGTGTGTTTGGTAGTAAGCAACTTCTTGTAGATTTACTAAACCTAAAATTGAAAAGATAAAAGACCAAATTCTTACTGTCTACACTTGTCTTCAGTTGGTGAATCGAGGGTTTGTATTGTGTTTATTTGATAGTGTAAAAATCCTTACATGCCCTTCGCACCTTTTGCTCTCTTTCTTCTTTTGTTGACCATCATGTACTTGCATCTTTCCTCTTAAAATCGAAGATGTCAGATTTCTCATTTGGACTTTACAAACTCATTTCACACTCCAAACTGGTCGTCTTCTATTCGGGAAGACTCAATTCCTGAGTGTTCTCCACTTCACCATTAACCTCATCGATCAATCCATCGTTCAAGATTGTCTCTAATCTTGAATTATATATTAAACTCCACCATTAAGGACTAATTTAGTGCCATGTATATTTTTAGAAACCGAGACAGTGTACTGGACACCCCCGAAAGGCAAAGGATCCATGGTTGAGCAGAGCGATCAACAATACGATGTTAGACTCCATGCAAGCCATTCAGGCACAGTTGGCTGAACAAGCTGACATCCAAGCCAGATTGAGAGACATCATCTTAGAGGTAAGGCAAGACTAATGATGAATCCCTGATTCTCACTCTTTATTCTTTTATTTAGCTATTTATCTAGGCAAATCATCATGTAAATATGTGTAAATACAATAACATAGAAATCAGCATGCATCTGTTAATATTGCATAATTACCATGTATTTGTGTAAAAATAAAAGAATAAAGTAAAAGAAAAAGGAAGGAGGTATTTAGAATAAATACAGAGTGACCCGAACCCCAAGAGAAGGTCAAGCATTGACATGATCACCAAAAAAATAAGTAGAGAGATAGGGCTCACATAGTATTGTACATATCACCTATATGTATATAAATGTGTATTTTTGACAAAATAAAAGTAAGTAAATTATTATTTTTACCTCCATATATATATTTCTAATGATAATATAAAAAGAAAATAAAAATAAGAAAAATTAAAAAAACAAAATAAAATTCCCCTCCTTCTTACTTGTACAAAATGCATGTATATTTGTCAAACTCCCTATTTATGTTATACCTATAAATAGATCATAAAAATAAAATGAAAAATGCTTTTTATTCCTAAAACTAAGTTGCAAATAAAAAAATAGAAAATAAGGGTATCTGGGTAAAAATAATAAAATAAAAATACTTGTACAAAATACATAAGTATATTATACATGTCTATAATGTTATATATTGTATATAAAATAATTTATTTTTTAAAAAAATAATTAAGAATCACAGAAAAATAGTGTGAAAAATAATAAACATTTTCCATTTTATATACTTTTTATTTTGACTTCATTTATTAATTTTTTATTGATTTTATAAAAAAAATTGTAACTTCTAATTTTTTGATTGGTCAGGATCGGAACTTGACCTCAGGTCAACGCCCTCTTCCAGGCTTGATGCGACCCAACTCCTTCCGCCGGAGCTTCTTCTCCCAATTTTCTTGGTCGGATCATGTCGCCTCTCGCCCTGATTTCGCACCTGTTGGTTCTCCTAGGATCCATCACCTTCGTGGATCCCTAGGAAGGCGTAGATATTCTGCCTCCATGCAGGGTAGCTCGTTCCTCGCACCACTTCGACCCCTATTCTCCTTCGGCTGAGTGACAGCCGCTCAGAGAGTCCCTTGGAGCTCGATTTGGTGCAAGGACGACGTAGTTCACTCTTTGTGGCTAGAGATCCACCGCGAGCAACCTCCCCGTCCACCGCAACATGGTTGAGGCCATAACCTCGACGACCATCGTCTCCTGGAGATCAGGAGTACATCCGGATCTTCAGGTATCTGTCCTACCTCATGCTTTTCGCTTTTGATTCCAATTATTCCATCTGGCGTTGTCGCACGTCAACTTTCTCCGACCAGCTGGTCGGAGCCCCGATATCCACACCCAACTGTTCAGATCAACTCAGCATATCACCCATAATCTTCACTCGCAACATGTTCACCCTACAGCTCAACCATCAGGTTAAGATTAGGCCCGATCGCCCTCCCTCACGTTCGCCAGAGACTCGAATCCCATTCATCTTCGCTTCTCTGTGTTTCGCCAAGAAATAACCCAACTAAAGTGTCCCCTCCTAGTCACTCTACCATTTGCATGTCCTGATGCGCGCGAGGAGCTCGTTCCAAGCCTCCAGGAGCTCCACCGGAGCTGTCCCAGGTCACCCTTCACCGTCATGCTCATCCCACCGATAGCTCCCACATCGGAGCCGCTTGTTCGAGGCAGACAACCTATATGATCTCGCCAGAGCCTTAGATTTTTCATCGGAGTCTCGGATCCCATCTAAGGCTCGGGTAAAAGTCGTTGGAGCCCTGTTCTTGCAAGGTCGCTCCCTACCGTTGGATGAGCCCGTTCCTGCCAAATTCGATCAGAGCTTCCAACCAGATCAGCTTTTGGGCCGTTGGATCTGACATTCTCTCACGCATCTGCCCCGCACGTTCCAGACACCATCTGCACCGTCAGATCAACAACAGGTTGAGATCAGAGACGTACGATAGCGATAGCCTCCATGCATGCCACGCGTCCTCACGTGGTCCGCACCCACCTTGCATGGGTATTTTGCCATTTACACCCCCGTACTTTTATGTTTTATTATATAGTTCTGTAAATAAAGTGGTAGTTTAGACTTTTTGCAGTTTAGACCTCACGGTTTCCAGTATTTGCACTTCAGTCCAGTTGAGTTGCAGTCACGTATCGTCCTACGTGTTTCTCTAATGTCTTTGAATTTAGTGCCTCAATCTTTTGCTATATTATGCTTTGAATGAAATGTTTCTGATATTTGCACCTATGCCCTTGTACGTTGTTTAGTGAGCTTATGTAGAAATTAATTGGATAATTTGCAACTTTACCCCTGAGTTTTTTATATGTGTTATATTTTGGTATGGAAACTTTAGGATAATTGCATATAGGTCCATGCCTACTGTGTGCTTTATTTTTCATCAAATAATTACCAAATTAACTCCAAAAATCCCACAAAAATTACTGTTAGCTCATGCTAATCTTAATATTTATGGTGATTTTTGTGAATAAATTTAGTTTTATTTGGTATTTTCTAAAAATCAAAAACCCTAAAAACGTGTTCTGTCTGTTTTATAAAATACCAAAAAATATAAAAATTGTTTTAAAAAATAAAAAAATGAGTGTGTGCTTGTTTATGTGTGTTTTAGTTCCAGTATTATTTTTGTTGCTTTATTCATCATAAAAATCCTAAAAATCTAAGAACTCAAAAAAATGTATAAAAATCATTAAAATTTATGAAAAATTAAGAAAAAAATAGAATTTTAATTTCTGTAGTTAGATGTTTTTGTTTACTTTTTCATAAAAATCACAACCAGGACAGTAGGCATTTTTAATATTTTAAATTTCCTCTTGGTCCAGGATGTAAACAATTTTCCATTTTCTACCTTGTTTGATTACTATAAAATCATATAAAAATTGGAAAAATCCCACAAAATCATCAAAAACATCTGAATATTTGAAAAATATAAAAACATTTTTGTTTCTGATTTTTGAGCATTTTTAGTTTTAATAAAATTATTGAAGCTTGCTTTTGCCTTATTTGCTTATTTGTTTTCTTATTTTCAAAATATAAAAAAAAAGTTGCAAATTAAAAATAATTAAAATTAGCTTTTAATTTTTTGATTAAGACTACTTCGTAGGTTTCACTCGTGCTTCTTGTGTTCGACCCTGGTCGCTATAGCAGGCTAAATAAATAGCGGAGATAGCTAACATTGGATTTCGTGCTTTCATTGTCTTATATGTGTGGTTCTCTATTTTCTTGATTGAGCTTTGGTCTATTAATGGGGGTCACAACGACCCGTGTTTATTCTTGTTACTTAACCCTAGTTGGTAGGCCGCTCATAAGAATGGCGTCGTTGCTGGGGAGCACGACTTAGTAGTATTTTTCAACCTTTTGCATATTTTGATATCTATTAGTTATAACTGTTTCTGACCCATTTATATTTCATGTTTTGTGTGAGGAACCACCCGACGATGACTTAGAGGAGACTCGTACTTGAGGAGGAGCTGGAGCATAGCAGGAGTAGTTATAGAAGATAGATTAGCATAGAGGAGTCTTTATTTTTTGGAACTTATTATTGTTGTAATAATAGAGGACCATCAGACTCTTTTTGGACACTTGGCATATCGGGGTCTGTTTTGCCGAGGTGGGTGTGCTCGGGGGACCTCACCGTGGTTTTTCATCGGTTTTGTTTTCTTCGTCTTTTTTATTGATTCTCGCAGAATTTTGCCCTTAGATTTAGGATTTCTTGATTGTGATGTAAATAAATTAAGGCCCAATCCCAAACTATTTGCATGCACCTATAGTTCGTAATTGAACCTTATTAAAAACCATTAATAAAAAGCCGACTTGATTAATTAAGAGGTCACGTGTCGTAGAGGTCGTATACAACGCATGTAGGATCTGTTGTGGCAGACACCGATCGACATCCGAGACCAGACATCGACCTCTCTCTCTCTCTCTGATCAGTTAGCTATTGTTCTTCACGATTAGAAATTGCTCATCTAAGGTTGTTTTCTTCTTGCATCATTTAGATTAGTTTACATTTCTGTCTTTAAATTTATGCATGGATCACCCTGCATGTCGAGTGTTGGCGACAAGTACGCATTTCTGACTTTGCATGCATCATAAGTTTTGATCGCGCATCGGCTTTTTCGACTTCTCCCCCTATTTTTGGACTTTAAATAATCAAGAGATCAAAAAATTCGTTAGCAGTTTGGTTGCTATTGAAAAATACCATAAAAGAGATAACCATAAAATTGGGACTGCTAATCAAACTTGATCATAAAAGACACCTCACTTAAAAATCTGTCTTGGGAGAATCATCCCCATTGTTTGGTTTTTTTACGTGAGAGAGTGACCCGCATACTACGCTAGAGCCATACCTGAACTCTCATTAGACTACTGGTCTTGGGGTCAGTCGTTCTCTAGTGAGGATTGCTCCGGTCTCCGGTAAAGCGGGCTACGATATCCTTAACAGAGCGAGTGGATCAGGTAGCCGGTAAACGGTCTGCAACTTGTACTGGCTGGGAAAGATCTACCTTTGGGATTGGGCCAGTCTCTTGAGAGCATCAGGTTCCTACTAGCTCGCTTAATCGCTCTGCAAGACTGAATTATCGCCTAAAAAAATCGACAAGATAAACGACCGAACCTTCACGGTCATCAGCTCAACATTGCGTAGGTGAAATTGGGGTTTGACTTCTGATCTTATTTGCTTACCAAATCTTATCCGCATTTCTCCACATCATGATGATTGTCCGGAGGTCCCTTAGGCTACCTTTGATAGCACCACTCTCGAGCACTCTGACCCACTCATCTAGGGAGGTTCTGGGGAGCCTTGACCCACTCTTCGAACCCTAGTTCGATTCCGCCTTGTTCCCCCTCGACCACCCTTCTACTACTCCAGAGGTGACCGAGTAGAGATCAGAAGCACAACTATTTGTTCATATGACGATACCTGAGTTCGGGTCGTTTGCCTTTGCAGAGACCCGTGAGATGGCCAGTAGTGGGGAGCGCACCGATGGACATCCCTAGGGTCTGACGTATGTTTTATATCAGAGCACCATCAACAACACACTTCTATCCTCCCTAGAGATGATGCAAAGGCAAATTAGAGACCAGTGAGCCTTCATGGCAAAGGTACGTCGAGATAGTGCAAATACGAGCCGACAAAGGAGAGACGAACTGAGGAGGTGGTGGAGAGGTCCCAAAGGTTGGAGGAGGAGGAGGAGGACAGCCACATGAGCTACAAGGTCCAGCCAGACCCACCAGACCGATGAGGGAGTTGCACAACCCTGGTGCAACCCTTACACACTGTTGGATCCAGCTTCTGGCGATTCTGGGAGACTTCAAGCTTCCCCATCAAACCATTCAGCTCTTGCCCAAGTTCCATGGGCTTGCCACCAAGGAGCCACATCTACACCTGCAGGAGTTTGAGATGATCTGCAGCACTGTCTATGACAGATTCGTGGATGAGGATACCATCATGATGATGGCATTTCCATTCTCCCTCATCGACAGAGCAGTCTACTGGCTGAAGCTTTTAGGGAGATATGTGACTTCGTGGGAGCAGCATCGTACTGAGTACTTGAACAATTACTATCCACTCAGTCGGACGAACGCAACTCGAGCTCTGATCAATAATTTATCCATGATCCCCAACGAGCAGTTCCATGAGACGTGGGATCGATTCCATGAGCTCATTGACTAGTGTCCACATTACGACATATCCAAGCCCAACCTAGTACAGAGCTTCATTCATGGGCTGACACTGGAGCCGCAGGGGCTAGTTAACGCTTCTTGTGGGGGCACCTACTTCGCCAAAGATGAGGACCAGGTCTGGGCCATCTATGAGGAGATGGTCGAGAACTATAAATGATGTCCTAGACCGGGCTCTAGACTCAGGGGAAGCCCCCACCCCATGCCGTGTCCTCTCAGATGATAATACGGGTTGATGCGGGTCCATCCGCTTCTTCATTAGCAGCAGCAACAACAACAAGAGAAGAGTCTTCAGCCACTGACATGGACATCATCAACGAGAAGTTGGACTGCATAGAGATCATTGAGAAGAAGCAGTGCCAGGTATTAACACAGATTGATCAGTTGGCACAGACTTTGAGTGACCTGAAGACCCAGATCATGTGTCTCCAGGAGGCACAGTGGGCTTCTCAGCCCCGTCTCAGGTTACGTGCTGATTCCAGCAGCAGCAGTTTGTCCCAACACTTTGCCCAGCACCGACATGTTCACCACATCCAATCGGAGTTGGCCCAGTAGTTGCAGCACTAGTATTCTCAACCACCGCCATCTCAGGACACGCAGATGATGGTGTATCAGTAAGATCAGCCACTGGCAGTTCTCCCCCATCCCCGTATGAGCAGGAGCCATTGATGGAAGTCAACGGGATTTGGAATGACCGAAAGTAACCTGGGATCTGCAGGTATCAGACTGGATTCAGGTGGTCTACTAGAGGCACCGCGTCCCACCAGCAACCTCCATCTCAGGGTGGGCAGTCCAGCCAGCCTCAGCAGTAGCCCCATTACTCCTAGCAGTCATCCTACCGGTATCAGTCGGGTCCTCGTCCCTACCAACAGGGACATAAGTGGAGGCAGTAACAACCTCAGCAATAGTATTCTCAGCCTCCCCCTCACCACTTTCAGCAGGACCAGCCTCATTACCAGCGAAGCAACCCGTCCGGTTCTCATGGGCCAGCCTATGAGACCCAGCCCTTAATGATCTAGCCCGCCTACTTTCAGACTAGCAGACATCCTTTATGCGAGAGATGGACGAGTTTTGCCATGAGATGAGGGAGATCATTAAGGGTAAGGCCACCATACCTGGTCAGGTCGAGCCTAACCTGAACAACCTAAAGAGGAAATCTGAGTAGGTACAGTTCACAGATACCCCCATTCTGAGTGATTTATGGGGTGACATTACTTCATACACATTTGATGCTGATTTTGTGTCACTTAGGAGCAGTAGGATGCTAGCCGGCGGTGCCTCCTCTGAGCGACGACACCACAAGGATTCAGAAGTGCCAGATGAGGAGGATAATGGTGTATTGCCACAGATGATTTTGATGACGGTGGTGCTGATGCTACCAAGGATGATGCTGATCTAGTCGACGGTACTGAGGCTGTCGCTTTTCTAGATCCAGCCGGTGGTACTGATGCCACCACTTTTCATGATGCTGAGCCAGAGTGCGGTGATGATGCCATGAAGACAGATGTTGTGGGTGAACTGATGCCACCATTTCTATTCTAGTTGTGTTTTCTCTAGTTTCTATATCGCAGGACAATATGAAAGGGAATAAAAAAATTAATAAAGGAAAGGTTTCTTCATCTTCGAGTCCATCTGTGATACATGATGATACTTGTATGGATTCCATTCCCTCTTCGCAGCAGGAACCTATTCCTATCCCTCTATCTGAGGAGGGCCTAGCCATCCCCTTCCCTCAAGCACTCCGCTTGGCTAAGGGGAATAAATAAGAAAATCAAAAAAGAGACCAACAGTTAGAGTTCAGCCAACATATGACAGACCGATTCCTTATCCAGTTGACTCTACTGGAGGCACTTGGGAACATCCCTCTCTTCTTGAGGAACTTGAGAGAGAAGACCACCATTCATAGTAAGAAGAGGAACCATTAGGCAGAAATCCATGTATTGACCCATGCCACCTGCTTAGCCATCCAAAATCGTCTACCAGCCAAGAAGCCAGATGCAGGAGCTCCCTACATCAGATGCCACATTCATGAGCAGAGATTTGATTGTACTCTATTAGACAATGGTTCTTCCATTAACCTTCTTCTGGCAGCCTTACTCAACCGATTAGAGTTTGGACCTTTTAGACATAGAAGGACAGTCCTTAAGTTTGCTGATAGATCTGTCAAGAGGTCGAAGGAGTTGCTGAAGGACGTGGTCATCACAATTCAGGGTATGAAATTCCCCGTGGACTTCGTTATGTTGGACATGGAGATCCATGAGTCTGTGACAGATACCCCCGTCATTCTAGGATGTCCATTCCTGGCCACAGCCAAGGTGGTGTCTGACCATGATAGCGGGAAGGTGTGCTTTCACGTCGAGGGAGAGAGTATACAAATAGATACGATCGATGAGACCAGAGAGCGAGACATAGCATGCTTAGAGCAGTTCGGTGATGCAGAGCAGACGACAGAGGCAGAGCGAGACGTCTACTAGGAGTACGACTATGTGATCACTGATGATGAAGCCTCTTGGTCCGACCCTATTTCACGAGCCCTTCTCTCGCTTTCAGATGCCGCAGATTCACAGCTTCTAACAAAGTAGAGTTCAAAGAGCACACTCTTGGTAGAGGATACTTTTGAGGCTGACGACTACGTTCAGGATAGCGAGGCAGAGTATATATCGTATTATTCTTATTCAGATCCCTCGAATTCAGACATAGACGGGGCAGAGTTTGATATTTTATTACCTTGTCTGATTTCCACAGAGCCAACAGCTAGGGTGGAGACCGTACCAGCACTAAGTACTGATACACCAATAGGGCCGTCTTCACAAGTTTTGCATGATCAGCGAGAGTTCTCACATTCAGATTGGGTTGCCTTCACTCAGAGCTTTCAGAAGACAGATTTGCCAGCTCCCAGTCGTCCAGAACTGAAGCATTTGCCGCAGTCGATGAAGTATAGGTTCCTTGCGGGTGAGCATGAGATGTACCTAGTCATTATCTTAGCAGATTTGATTGGAGATCATGAATCTTGATTGATGGAGGTTCTTGAAAAGAACTGCAAGGCAATAGGATAGAGTGTACCTAATCTTCAAGGGATAAGTCTGAAGTTGTGCACCCACCATATCTTTCTCGAGGAGGATGTGAAGCCATCACGTGAGTTCTAGCAATGGCTGAAACTGAATCTTTGAGAGGTGGTCATGAAGGAAATATCGAAGTGGTGGAGTGCCGATTTTATCTACCCCATCTCTGATTCCAAATGGGTTAGTCCATTACATGTGGTGCCCAAGAAGACGGGCATCACTACAGTTGTGAGTGAGTTTGGAGAGGAGATAGCTACCCGGATACCCACTTCTTGAAGGGTCTGTGTGGACTATATATGATTGAATCAGGTCAATAAGAGGGGTCATTTCACGCTGCCTTTTATTTATCATATTATAGAGAGGCTAGCTGGGAAGAGTCACTACTGCTTTCTTGACGGGTACTCCGGTTATAATCAGGTGGCCATAGCACCTGAAGATCAGGATAAAACGACATTCACCTGTCTGTTTGGGACATATGCTTTCAGACGGATTCCCTTTGGTTTATGTAATGCCCCGACAACATTCCAAAGGTGCATGTTGTCCATCTTCTCGGACATGGTGGGTGATTGCCTGGAGGTCTTCGTAGATGACTTTTCTGTCTACGGTGACGGGTTCGATGCTTGTCTGGACTACTTAGATCGTGTTCTTCAGCACTGCATAGAGGTCCATCTTGTCTTATCTTGGGAGAAGAGTCACTTCATGGTGACTCAGGGGACGGTGCTTGGTCATATCATCTCCAACAAGGGCATGGAGGTTGATCCGACCAAGGTGTATATCATCAGAAAACTCAATCCACCGTCCAACTTACGGTAGTTACAGTCTTTTCTGGGGCATGTAGGTTTCTACCGACATTTTATTCATGGCTTCAACAAAATTGCTCGATCGCTCATTGATCTGCTAACGAAGGTCACCGAGTTCATTGTAGATGATAAGTGTCTTTAGTCGTTTGAGACTCTCAAGCATCTAGTTGTTGAGTCTCCTATCATTCAACCACCTAATTGGTCTCTCCCATTTGAGATCATGACGGATGCCTCCGATTTTTCCGTGGGGTCGTGCTAGGACAGAGGAGAGATGGTTTACCTTTTGTCATTCACTACGCTAGCCATACATTGGATGACGCTCATCGTAACTACACAATCACGGAGAAAGAGATGCTAGCAGTAGTTTTTGCCTTGGATAAATTCAGATCTTATATTATGGGATCCAAAGTGACTATCTATATTGATCACACCGCCATCAAGTACCTTATGGCCAAGAAGGATGCCAAAGCGAGATTGACTAGATGGATCCTTCTACTATAGGAATTTGATATTGAGATTAAGGATAATCCTGGAGTCAAGAATGTGATGGTGGATCATCTCTCATGTTTGGAAAATCTTGAGGAATCTGAGCTGATTGATCCTATTACTGAGACCTTCCCAGATGAGGCGATCCTTTCTATCGCCTCGCTCCCATGGTACGCCGACATTGTGAACTATCTTGTTGCCAAGAATGTTCCACAAGGTTGGCCCAGACAGTGACTTGAGACCTTCCTTGAGAAGGCCAAGTCTTACCACTGGAAGGACCCCATCCTTTATCATGAAGGAGGGGATAGCATCTAGCGTCGGTGCATTCCTCATGAGGAGCTCCACATCGTCCTCACATACTGCCACAAGCTTGAGGCAGGAGGACGTCAGTCTGAGAGGAGGACAACACAGAATGTGCTCCAATCCGGCCTATGGTGGCCTACCCTATTGGATTCTAATGAATTCATGAAGAGGTGTACTAACTGTCAAAGGATGGGCACTTGTGGACAGCATTATATGATGACGATGCAGCCCATTCAAATCTGTGAGTTTTTTGATGCATGGGACATCGGTTTAATGGGTCCATTCCCTAAGAGTCAGGGATTTGAGTACATTCTTTTGGTTGTTGACTATGTGAGTCGTTTTGTTGAGGCCATTCCCGTCTGAACTGTAGATGCTAAGACTATTTGCAGATTTTTGAGGGAAAAAGTCATTTCATGGTTCGGGGTTCCTAGAGTATTGATATCTGACAGGGGGTCTCATTTTATAAACGATAAGGTAAAGGCCCTTTCTAACGAGTTCAACATAGACCATCAGTTGCTACTCCATATCATCCTCAGACCAATGGTCTTGCTGAAATGTCGAACAGGGAGATCATGATTATACTGCACATGGTAGTCCGCCCAAACCGAAAGGATTGGTCACAACGTTTGGACTCGGTCTTTCATCTCGTTTATGGCAAGCCATGCCATTTACCTGTTGAGATTAAGCATAAGTCGCTATGGGTTGTCACTGAGATATTATTGGATCTAGAGAGTATAGGTGATCTAAGGAAGGTAGAATTCGCATCCCTGGAGGAGCTTAGAAATACAACCTTTTCAAGCAGCCTACAGTACAAGGAGCGAGTAAAGATATGGCATGATTATCATATCAGCCATAAACAGTTTGAGACAGATCAGAGAGTATTGTTGTTTGATGCTAGGATTAGATTATTTCATGGAAATTACAAAGTAAGTGGAAAGGACCATACCTGGTCCAAAAGGTACATGACAATGGTAGTATTGGCATATCTGAGATGTCATCTGAGTCCACCTTTTGCGTTAACAGTCAGCGCCTCAAGACATATCTAGATCATGATCCACTGATCGTTGATGTCGTCATGATTCACTTTGCATGAGATGTGATCTTTGACTCACATCAGTTGCATCTCGTTCCTGATTATCTCTGTCTTTCGCCATGTATAGATCCAGATGTCCATATCATATTATTCTTTAATCTAACACAACATCTGCATCATGTGATTGTGCTATACTTAGGGTGTACTTTACCCTAAGTATAGGGAGGATGTCAGATTTTGGATTATTCTTTTGATTCATTTTACCTCTGTTTTGCTGCCTATACTTAGGGATATTTTACTGTAAGTACAGGCGAGGTAGATTCTGTACATTCTTTCACTCGGTTATCCCTTTGTGTGCAGTTTGCTATACTTAGGATTACTTGATCCTAAGTAAAGGGGGAATCACCGACTTCTATTCATTACATTTTTTTATTCGTCATTGTAGTATAGCCTTTCTTTTCACTTCTCGATACTCAGCACGAGTTATGTCTTCTTCATCGCTCTTTGATTACATTGAGGACATCGTTCGAGCTAAGTATATGGGGTGTCGTATATATTACATATATACTTTAGCCATAACTCGTACTTTGTGTGAGTATGTCAATAAATAAAATGGCTAAAACTCACAACCTAAATCACAAAAAAAATTTAAAATTTTTTCCTTGTACATAAAATTCTTTTTTGCACATAGATATCTATTTATAATAAATTATTTTTGTACAAATGTTTGTAAAAATGTTTTATTTGTAAAATTTGTGTAAATAATTTGTATCAAGATTATGTATATAATACAAAATTTTTGGAAAATGATAAAAAATAAAAGTATGTAAAAACCCTTATGTAAATGTTTGTAAATAGTTTGCAAAACTTCTGCATTCATGCATGCATTCAAACATTTTCAAAAATTTTGCACAGTTTCAAGTATTTTACATAAAAATATTTTTGTATATATTTGTATATTCTTCTGAATCCTAGTTGACATTTAAACTAGTTTGGAATTAAATTGAAAAATGGAGCTCGGTTAAGACCTTAATCCACCTAGTTCTCAGAGGAACCTTATATGATTTGGGGTTAAGACTTTTCAGGTCCATTAGTGTCTTAGTTCTTTGATTCCACTAGGCTATATTCACATGTCATCTTGATGAGCCTAAGTAGAACACTTAACAATGCACGCATGAATCTCACAGAAAATGGCTTTACTTGGACCAGCACTTTACACTCAGCTCTCTATGGATGAGGTGGTGAGGAGGCAGTTTTCCTAGGCTTGGGGTAGCATATGAGGGTAGTACTTTTAGGTGGAACCTCTCATCTTCCTTTAAAGAGGGAAGTGCACCTCAACTTGGTCTAGCGGTGTTGAGGTCTAAAGACAAGAGTTGTGGGTTGCAATAATGCTTCAAAAGAGGGATAGTCTACTGGCTCAAGAAGAAAAAGTCCTTATGTATGTATGGTGCACCATGTAGATATGTTGTACATATGCACATCAAAGAAAAGTGCAAAAGAAAGAAAAACTCCAAAAAAGTGGCAGGCCTGATAGAAAATAAAATGCTTACCGCAGTGTATATAGTCAAATAAGGCAAAGCTTGTGTTACACCTTCTCATCTCATGAAGCTTGCAGCGGGAGACATAGCTACACTAGTTGGGCACCCAGGGATACATGTCTACACTGGCCATGGTCCATTCTCTTATTTTCCCCTCTTCTTGAGCCGGTTGAATTTGAACTTAGAAGGGAATACCCCGCTCCTCGAGGAAAGAGTTGCTATACTAGGGCATTAGAGTTACCTTGTTGAGGGAGGTTGTTGCCTTGTCATTTCTAAGGTGGGGATCTACATATCACTTACACTGTACAAGGAAAGATACATGGTCATCAGAGTTTGTGTATGTAGACTTGTTTTGATTTGGATTATTGAGTAGTCCTGACTATAGATTGATGGAACTTAGAGGTTGTTGAGTCTTAAACTTAAGTCCAAATAAGGTTCTAACAAACTAATAATCCAAAGGTCTGACCTAGCTCCATACTTCAATTTAATGAAGACAAGTTTAATAATCAATCTTAATTCTCCTTCTTTTTTCTTTTCTTCTCTCTTTTACATCTTTTTAAAATAAGTGTTTGCTAAGGGACTAGAAAAGGTAAAGTATAGGGGGTGATGAATCCTTGATTCTCACTCTTTATTCTTTTATTTAGGCTATTTATCTTGGCAAATCATCATGTAAATAGGTGTAAATACAATAACATAGAAATCAACATGCATTTGTCAATATTGCATAATTAGCATGTATTTGTGCAAAAATAAAAGAATAAAGGAAAAGAAAAAAGGAGGCATTTAGAATAAATACAGAGTGACCCGAATGCCAAGAGAAGGTCAAGCATTGACCTGATCGCCAAATAAAATAAATAGAGAGAGATAGGGCTCACTTAGTATTGCACATATCACCTATACGTATATAAATGTGTGTTTTTGATAAAATAAAAGTAAATTATTTTTTACCTCCTTATATATTTCTAATAATAGGGACCCTTTCAAATGAGGTGGGGTCTCATAGAGATTATAGTGAGCCAACAATAAATACGGTTGGATCAAGATCCGATGGATGGGATCAAGACCACCATCATTATATGGAATGGTTTTGTCAAAAAAACATTTCTATATATAGAGAAAACGAACGTGCGATTTTAATGGGATAGTAGAGAAAAATGCAGAACTACAAATTAGGAAAAACTACTTTCTTAAAAACAGATATCAGGACGGCTAATTTATATAGTGAATAGCAAATAGTTCAAAAAATATTACTTTTTTGGGATAGTTTATTGAATAATACTTTAACGACTTGCTATTGTACGATACTTTTTTGAAATAAAGCTAATCGATTTACAAAAATTTGTTCATATTTTGTTGGTTTTAAAAGCAGCATATATAGTATATCTATGTCATGAGGATTAGTTAAATAGCTTTGGAGAATAAAAAATTTGTATCCTTATGATAACGATGTTTCATTACGACCAATTTCTTTTATTGAACAATGTAAATATGTTTTGTATTGTAAAATTTATTAACAGATTTAATAATAAAATGTTACGTCGAAAATTTGAATACATTGACACAAATTTGAAATTGGAACGTATAATAATACAAAGATTCTAATAGAAAATGAAATAACATATACTACTGAAATTTTAAAATTAATCGAATTTATTAAAAGCTGATGGCCTCAACAAAGTATACTACGCTTTTTTAAAATAAAAATAAGATTATAAATTTTTGAAATTTTGTACTTCTGTAAGATTGAATTGTAATTATTTTTTTGATAAACTTTATTTGAATTTTACAAATGTTTGAAGATATTTTGAAATAACTTATACTATACTACAAAAATTGGTTGCATTAAAAAATACAATTCCTATTAGATGTTGCGACTTTACATATTAAAATTTTAAATTATGCTTAATATGGAAAAAATTAATTAACTAATTATGAGAATGTATCGGCGGATGGTTATGATAATACTAAAAACAAGGAAAGTAATAAATTACTTCCGAAAAGGGAGACCACGTTCACCTCCGACATTCCCGCCTCATTAAATCGACATAATAAAATTGATGATAATAAATATTTCCAAATCGAAAAAATAGTCGGATATGTAGTTAATCGGTTAAGAATTTCCATAAAAAAGGAGGGACGGCGGTTTTGATGGTGGTTTTCTATTGCAAAACCGGATTTAATCATGTCCATCAATTCAAATCAAACGGCTATAAATTGCGGCTCATCAAAATCACAATGAGACCCCGTCTCATTTGAAGTTTCTCCTCTAATAATAATATAAAAAGAAAATAAAAATAAGAAAAATTAAATTAAAATAAATAAAATTCCCCTCCTTCTTACTTGTACAAAATGCATGTGTATTTGGCACACTCCATATTTATGCTATACTTGTTAATATATCATAAAAATAAAATAAAAATTGTTTTATGCTCTTAAAATTATGTTGCAAATAAATAAAATATAAAATTAAGGTATTTGGGTAAAAATAATAAAATAAAAATACTTGTAAAAAATACATATGTATATTATATTTGTATATAACACTATATATTGTATATACAATAATTTATTTTTCATAAAAATAATTAAAAATCACAGAAAAATAGTGTGAAAAATAATAAACATTTTTCATTTTATACACTTTTTATTTTAACTTCATTTATTATTTTGTATTGATGTTATAAATAATTTGTAAATTCTAATTTTCTGATTGGTTAGGATCAGATGTTGACCTCCGGTTAACACCCTCTTCCAGGCTTGACCCGACCCGATTCCTTCCGCTGGAGATTCTTCTTCCAATTTTCCTGGTCGGATCATGCCACCTCTCGTCCTGATTTCTCGCCCGTTGCTTCACCTAGGATCCTTCACCTTCGCAGATCCCTAGGAAGGTGCAGATCTTCCTAGGGTTGCGTGCCCTCACCCGATCCTTCCACCCTCCTGGGAAGCCTATAAATTGTCTCTTCCGCCTCCACAGCAGGGTAACTCGTTCCTCACTCCCGCTTTGTCTCCTAGCCACGTACGAGTTAGTGATAGCCGCTAGGAGAGACCCTTGGAGCTCGGTTTGGTGCAGCGACGAAACAATTCAGACTTCATGGCCGGAGATCCACCGCGAGCAGCCTCCCCGTGCGCCGCAATGTGGTTGAGGCCATACCCTCGACGACCATCGTCGCTTGGAGCTCAAGAGTACATCTGGATCTTCAGGTATCTATCCTACCATGTGCTTTTCGCTTTTGATTCCATTTATTCCATCTAGCGTTGTCGCACCTCCACTTGCTCCGACCAGTTGGTCGAAGTCTCGATATCCACACCCAACCGTTCAGATCAACTCGCCATATGACTATTCATCTTCTCCCTCAACCTGTTCACCCTACATCTCAACCATCGGGTTGAGATTATGCCTGGTCTCCCTCCCTCACATTCGCCGGAGACTCGAATCCCATCCACCCTTGCTTCTCCATGTTTCGCAAAGCAATATCCCGACCGGAGTGTCCCCTTCGAGTCGCTCTACCACTTGCAGGTCCTGGCGCATGAAAGGAGCTCATTTTAAGCCTCTTGATGCTCCGCCGAAGCTGTCCCAGGTTGCCCTTAACCGTCACGCTCATCTGGGCGATAGCTCCCACATCAGAGCCACTCGTTCGACACGGACAACCTATACGAGCTCGCTAGAGCCCTTAGATGGTTCATCGGAGTCTTGGTATCCACCCGCGGCTCGGGTGAAAGTCGTCGGGGCCCTGTTCTTGCAAGCCCGCTCCCTGCCATTGAATGATCTTGTTCCTTCCAGATTCGATCAGAACCGCCAACCAAATCAGCTTTTGGGTCATTGGATCTGACATTCCCTGACGCATCTGCCCCGTACGTTCTAAACACCATCTGCACCATCAGATCAGCAATAGGATGAGATCAGAGACGTACGATAGAGACAGTCTCTACGTGCGCCACACATCCTCACGTGGTCCGCACGCACCATGCAAGGGTATTTTGCCCTTTTAACCCCTGCACATTTATGTTTTATTATATAGTTCTGTAAATAAAGTGGTAATTTAGACTTTTTGCAGTTTAGACCTCATGATTTCCAATATTTGCACTTTAGTCCAGTTGAGTTGCAGTCACGTGCCGTCCCACGTGTTTCTCTGGTGTTTTTGCATTTAGTTCCTCGAACTTTTGCTATATTATGCTTTGAATGAAATGTTTCTGATATTTACACTTATGCCCATATGCGTGGTTAAATGAGCATGTGCAGAAATTAATTGGATAATTTGCAACTTTACCCCTGAGCTTTTTATATGCGTTATATTTTGGTCTAGAAACATTAGTATAATTGCATATAGGTCACTGCCTGTTGTATGCTTTGTTTTTCATCAAATAATTACCAATTCACTCCAAAAATCCCACAAAAATTAATGTTAGCTCCTACTAACACATAATATTTAGGGTGACTTTTGTGAATCAATTTAGTTTTATCTGGTATTTTCTAAAAATCAAAAACCCTAAAAACGTGTTCTATTTGTTTTATAAAATACAAAAAAATATAAAAATTGCTTTAAAAATTACAAAAACATTAGTGTGTGCTTGTTTATGTTTGTTTTAGTTCCAGTACTATTTTTGTTGCTTTATTCATCATAAAACCCAAAAATTCTAAAAATTCTAAAAATCTTATAAAAATCATTAAAAATTCTAAAAAAATTAAAAAAAATATAATTTCAATTTCTATAATTTGATATTTTTGTTTACTTATTCATACAAATCAGAACAAGGACATTAGGGTATTTTTAGTATTTTGAATTTGCCTCTAGGTCTAGGCTATACACTATTTTCCATTTTCTTCCTTGTTTGATTTTTATAAAATCATTTAAAAATTGGAAAAATCCCACAAAATCACCAAAAACATCTGAATATTTGAAAGCTATAAAAATATTTTTTCCTGATTTTTGAGCATTTTTTGTTTTAATAAAAATAGTTGAAGCTTGCTTTTGCCTTGTTTGCTTGTTTGTTTTCTTATTTTGAAAATATAAAAAATGTTGCAAATTAAAAATAAATAAAAATTATCTTTTAATTCTCTGACTAGGACTACTATGTAGGTTTCGCTCGTGCTCCTTGTGTTCGACAGTGGTCTCTATACTAAATTAAATAAATAGCGGAGACCGCTAACATTGGATTTCGTGCTTTGATTGTCTTATCTGTGTCTTTCTTTATTTTCTTGATTGAGCTTTGGCCTACTAATTGGGGTCAAAACGACCCGTGTTTATTCTTGTTACTTAACCCTAGTTAGTAGGCTGCTCATCAACAGACAAGAGAGGAGAAAGGAGAATAGAAACCCTGGAGGAGGTGGGAATGGGGGAGATGATCCACTACTTGAGCTAGTGGTCAAGCTCTCGTTGAAGGATGTCTATAATCCAGGGGACGACAAACCAACACATGGATTAGGATCCCTGAGATTCGTGGACATTTTGAGCTAAAGTCCACAATTTTACCACTTCTCCCAATATTCCATTGAAACATCAATGAAGAGCCTTATGTATTCATCCAACAGTTTGATCATATCTGTGGCACGATACACTACCCAAATGTTCCTTTAGAGGTAGTGAAGATGACAACCTTCCCGTTCATTCTTATGGATAAGGCATTGTATTGGCTTAACCACTTGGGAAGGGTTGTCATGACTTGGGAAGAGTAGAGGTCCACCTACTTGAACAAGTATTACCCACTTGGACGACTCAACCAAATGCGATCTTTTTGGCATCTTCTACGCATGAAAGATGAGCTGATTTTCTCTTGTATATATCCTTTCGTATTATTCTCTCTTCTTATGTCTTTATCGTTCACCTCTTTTCCGTGTGTATATGTGATGACTGGGAGTTTGCCGAGATCGTGTCTTTCCACAAGGCGGATCGACAGTCGCTGAGTTGACCTCGTACAGACTCCCAAATCGATCAACAATTAACCCACAATAAATATATGCAATGAATATCCAAAAATGTGGAGTTAAAATTTATTATAACTCTACATGCAAATGTGTATAGGTGTAAGTACAGGTAGAGGTCGAACACTGGGAGGCGAATGGTTGTATGTAATGTATCATTCATTTATTCAATCAATTGTTCATGTCCTTTTATTGTTTTAGTGGGTTTTAGGTTTTGTAATTTTTTTATTTTTTATTTTATATTTTTTTTTAATTTTTATTTTGATTTTATATTTTATACTTTTTTTTTATTTTCTTTTCTTTTTATATTATTAATTATATAAATCTATATACTATATATATCTATATATATAAAGAGATATATATATATATAAGAAGAGAGAGAGAAGTAATATAGAATATATATATATATTTATAAACATAAAAAAAACTTAATACATAGACTTATATTTTTAACCTTTTTTTTTTTATTTATTATTATTATTTTTTTTATATTTCTAATTTTTATGTATTTTCTAATTCAAAAATGTCCACAATATAGGACTAAATAAATAGCCGTATATAATTTGGGTTTTAAAAATATCAAATAATACCCAAAATTGCCCAAATTAATTTTCACATATTAATAATAATATATAGATAATTATAAAAGAGGGAAATGTATTTTTAGGGTTTTTAAAGAGTTTTTCTAATTTTTATGTTGATTTTGGGGTTTTATGATTTTTATCTTTTTCTTTTTCACTTTTTTAGGGTTTTTAATTTTCTGGACTCAATATGTATATAATTATACTATATATATATTTTTTTTTGGGATTTTTCACAAACATTTTCTAATTTTTTTGTATTTTCTAATTTAAACAGTACAAAAATGGCTTCTTTTTCATTTTTAATAATTAGGAAAAATGCAAAAAATGCAAACTAAAATATGGGCGTGAACAAGCATGGCATGAAGCATCTATCCTAATTTTTGTGGATTTTTAGAAGCCTAATAGGTATTTTTAATAAATAGATAAAGACACAAAAAGTAATTAAGCCTGGCAGGGGCATTTTTGCAAATAAAATAACATCCAGGGGCACAGGTGCAAAAATACCAAAATATTATAACGTATTTTGCAATTTTAAGGACTAAAACTAATTAACTAAACCCGCCAGGGTTTGCATGCAAAATACCCGCGCCTCACGTGGGACTACACGTGAGGTGCGGAAGGACCTAAACGTAAATAAATGTAAGTTCAAGGGTCCTTCAGCAAAATAAACATTTATTTTACAACTGACAATTTTATTTACAACACTAAATATTAAATACAAAAATGCGGGGGACAGGATATGCAATTTACCCCTAAAATGCGCGCTGGTGAACGGTTGGGATTTCTTCACTTGCCACGTGTCGCTCATCCAACGGCTGGTACCGCTTCATCGATGGGCGCTTGAGATTAGACCTCTCGCGAGATCTGACGGTGACTGCTTCGCCTCATCGGACGGCTCTGATCAAAACTGGGCCTTCGTTCAACATCCAACGGCGAGGGAGCTGCGAGGAAGAACGGGGAAGAAGCCTCGCCGGGGCGAGCTTCATCCGACGAGATCTCGCTCTCCCGCCGATCATCTTCGCGCCTGAAGGTCCAAGAAGCTTCCTGGAGGTATCCTCTAACGTCTGGAGGTGTTGGATCGGCCGGAGGTAGCCTGGAGCACAGCAGCGAGCTCGGGGAAGAAGGGCGGCTCCAGGTACCTCCGCCGCGTCAAAAGAACGTCTCCTGGTGCTCTCCTTTGCACCTAACCTGCACAGGAAGGAAGTACGGCTCGAGGGCGTTCTCCTCGACCAGGGGTTTGAAGCTGTCAGCGTAAAATGGGGCGAGGTGGCGATGCTCCGACGAAGCGGCGGAGTCGAGCATCGATTCGCGGAACCAAGGGGACTCCGGGTTGTATGGAGTGGCTGGGAGGTGGAGAACGTGGAGAGGGACGAAATGAGGGCGAAAGCGAGTCGGAGAAACGGTCGGGGACACGGTGAAAAGCTCGCCGGAGCGGAGCTCCGGCGAACTACGAAATCGGATTTCTACGCTAATCTACTGGATTAAAGGCTAAATAAAATGCGTAATTAAAATGCTGGAACAAGGAACTAAGTAAAAATGATAAAGACGCAGCTCTTAGACCTGGGGGCCGCCAGGGAGCAGGGTGGTCGCCGGAGCACCACCGCGTCAAAATTTCTCCGACCTCCGGCCAAGTCGAGGTGCTGGGCGACTCCTCCTGTCACGAGGAACACACCAGGAGCAAGAACAAGGCGTTTTGGTGGAGTGAAAATGGCCAACTTTGGCCGGGAAGACGGAGGGTTTTATTTATAGACATTCCGAGGGACCCCCAATGACCGGCGATTATTGGAGTATCTACACTATGTACATTGGATCTAAGCAATCGGCGCGAATCTTGGATGATCAGGGAACAAAATCGGTGAAGGGACTGTGGTCGATTGATGCCTGTGGCGAGCGGGAAAAAGGGAGGAAATCGGGGAAAGGATAGTGCCCGTCAAGTCAAGCGGCTGGAGGTCGAGTTGACTGGGGTCAACAGGCGCGACGCGCCCATTGGTCCACCTCAGCCGCTACACGCCAAAATAGGGATCCTTATTAAAAATGAATTATTTAACCTAGTAAATGATTTTATTAGATTTTACTTATAAAATAAAAAATGTTTATAAATTAATGTAGTATTTATTTATGATTTTTATTTATTTTTTTGAAGTATTTTATTACGGTTTTATTAAAATAATGTGTATATGTATGTATTTTATATGTATTTTGGTATATTTTATTTTTAGTTTATTTATTTTATTTTATTATTTTAGTTTCTTATTTTATAATTTTATAACTTATCTTTGTGAGTATAAATATATTTTTATTTTATTTTTACGAGTTTATTTATATTTTTAAATAAATAGATGTATGTGTATGTATGTATACTTATAGGTATTTTACCTATATATTATATACATTTTATTTATTTAATGAATTTTATTTGTTTTTATTTTGGATTTGTATTTTTAATAAGTTATGTGTAATATATATATCTTTTTTAGGAAAATATAGATGAATAAAATAATTACAGAATGTTTTCCCCTTTATTTATACACATGGGTAGCATAGGTATTTTGCCTAGGTAGTATCTAGGCTTATTTTATTTTTGAAATTTCTTTTTTTGGTTTTCTTTTAATTTCAATATGTACATGTATTATAAATATTATTTATAAAATTCTAAAAATATAATTTTGTACAAATAATAATTATTGAACAAAATGAATATTTTAGTCGGGCACTATGTACAAGAAGGGCCAAAAACCTAACTTCCACAGATGGACTCAAAAAATTATGAAACCTATTTTATAAAATAGTCTATGAAATGCTATATACAATTAAAGGTGAGTTTGGGTGATTTGGAGTTTTTATTTGCAAGATATGGGTCTGTGAAGTTGAGATTTTTGGTTTTTATTTTGTGTATAAAATGCACACTGAGTCTTGTTTTTATATAAACTAAATTTTGTATTTTTATTTACATTATTATCTACAACTTTCATGTACAAAGTTTCTTTATTTGATGAATTAATAGTTATGTACAAAATAGGTGTCAAAAATGTATAAATGGATGAATGAATAAATGAGGTATTTATTGTATTATTGGCCCTTATCTCCCCCTACTTTATTCCTTGTCGACCAAGTCCATGCTGGCCTTGGTCTCGGGGTTAGGGTCATAAAATATTTGCAATATTTTATTCCTTTTTCTTTTCTTCCCTTTATTCTATAATTTTGGCATTAAAAACCTTATTTTGTGTACAATAAATACAAGAAATAATGAATGCTATTTTATACAAATTAATGCTATTTACATGCATTTGCTGGGGTTTTTAAGGCCAAAATGATAGAATAAAGGTGATGAAATGGAGATTCATCACCCCCCTATACTTGCCTTTGCTAGTCCCTAGCAAATACTTATGCAATAAGTACAAAAAGAATTAAAGAATAAGAAGAAAAGAAAAAGCAAAAATAAAGAATGAAGAATAAATTGACTTGATCATGATTATTAAACTCATCTGTACAAAATCAAAGTTTGGAGCTTAGGTTAGACCTTGGTGTGAGCATGTGTGTGGAACCTAGTCGGAAACCAAATTTAAAACACAACAGCCTTCGAGAGTCACAGAACTTGGTTCAAATCACCTCAATAACCAGGTCAGAACTAGCCTACACCATACACAAACCCTTATGACTATGAAGCTGACTTGTACGGTGTAAGTGATGGTGGCTCTCCCCAACTGAAATGACAAAGGAACTGACTTCTCCAGAATGACAACCCAATGATTCCCTAATCCAGCCCTCTACCGTCAAGGAGCGGGGTATTCCCTTCTAAGTTCAAGTGGCATCCGACTCAAGAGGAGGGGGGTAGAGAAAAGAATGGACGGTAGCCAGTGTAGCTACCTATCCTAGGATGCAAGACCAGTGTAGTCAAGTCATCCAGCTGCAGGCTCACATGGTGTAACTTTGATGCTCAAGCTTGCTTATTTTCTATACAACATATGTACATACTCCGGCAGGCACTTTTATTTTTATTTACAAGCCTGTCCACTTTTTTGGAGTTTTTTCTTTTTTTTTTCTTTTTTTTTCAACATACTATGTACAGCAGCATTTACATAAGGACTTTTTCCTCTTGAGCCAGAAGACTATCCCTCTTTTGAAGCTTTATTGCAACCCACACTCTCCTGTCATTCGACATCATTGAAACTGGACCAGGTTGGGGTGCACTTCCCTCCCTAGACGAGGACGAATGTTTCCACCCGTGTGCGTCTCAGACTGGCAAATCCAACCCCCTCACCACTCCAACTGAGTTGAGCCAAGTGAAAGGTGCAAGTGTCCAAGTTAGGTCACGGCCGACAAGAGTCATGCGTGTGTTTCGAAAAGTTCTAGTTAGTCCACTGAGGTGACTTGAACCCAGCCCTGCTTTCTCAAAGAATTAAGTCTGAATAGACCTGAAGTACCTTAAACCTAGTTCCCATAAGGTTCCAGTGTAGTTAGGTGCAGTAAGGTCCAACCAAGCTCCAATCTTCGACTTTATTGGACTAGTTCAATCATCAAGCTCAATCAAAGAATATGAATGCTATGCAAATGCTATTTACAAATATGCAAAGAATAATGCAATTTCAAAGAATTTTGAGAACAAAGAGGAGAGTTTTTACACAAAGAATTTTTACGAATAAAATAATTTGGTTACTCAAAATAGACAATATGTACAACTATTTACACGGGCGTGCCGCTTTATTTTAATGATTTTTAAAGAATTTAGAATTTAGTTTTTATTTACAGGTATATATATACATTTATTAAAGAATATAGTATTTTAGTTATTATATGTGACTATTCCTCAAACTTATTTGACACATATTTTTCAAATAATTTTTGAAAACTATAGTCCAAAATAATTTTTACAAACATTTTTACAAACATGTTCATACATTTGAAAATCATTTTGCAAAGGTTTTTCAAAACAGTATATATAGATTTTCAAAATATTTTTGCAACCATTTTTCAAACCATTTGCAAATCATTTTTCAAACATTTTATTTCACACAAAGAAAATAAATTTTACAAATCACACATTTTTACAAAGGTTGAAAACATGTAACAAAACATTTTCAAAATAGTTTTCCATAAATGTTCACAATACTTTTCACACTATTTTTCAAACATTTTGCAAAAAACATTTTCACTTGCTTTATTAATCAGTATATACAAAAAGAATTTGAGGAATACTCCCATCTTTTTATTAAGGATTTTTAATGAATTTAAAGAATTATTAGCCATATTATTACAAAAGTACGAGTTATGGCTAAAGTATATACATAGTATATACGACCCCCCTATACTTAGCTTGAGCTATGTCCTCATAGATCAAAAAGACAAGAGAAGACATAACTCGTACTGAGTATAGACAAGTCTATGAATAAGAAATGAACGAATGAGAAGTTGACCGTCCCCCCCATACTTAGGATCAAGTAATCCTAAGTATAGCAGACTGTACACAAAGTAGGGAGGGTCAAGGGTGGGAATAAACAGCTGAACAAATCATGGGTGCACCCCCCTATACTTAGGGTGAAGTACGTCCTAAGTACAGAAAACTGACACAAAGGGGCGACACCTTTTATTTAGATACAGAAGATAGGAAAGGAAAAGAAGAAAAGAAGAAAAGAAGAAAAGATATATACAGATTGATAAAAAGATCGTGAAAAATATACACATCACTCCCCCTATACTTAGGGTGAGATATCACTAAGTATAGGAAAGAAATGGAGTGACGAAAAATGTGTGAGGAAAGAACAACTCAGTGTGTGCCCCCCTATACTTAGGACTAGGTACGTCCTAAGTGTAGTCCCAAAGATATGGCGATAGATCTAGGGCACACATAACATGCGGGAGAAAGAATGAACAAGGCACACATATATACAAATGGTGAAGATCCGGTGAAGTGCAGGACGGTGTCTGGTAAGCGACAACCGTGCTCTCGTCGTCGTCTCCCTATGAGAACGAGGACGCAGTCAGAAGGTGCAAAGACACCCTGATATACAGTCAAGTGGGTGTCAGCTACCGGGGGCAGTCAGATCGGAAAGTAAAGATATCCGGTCCGGTAGCATGAAGCAGTTGATCGGCTCATATGGTCATCATGGGAGAATATAGCCGATACCGTGAGACCGGGAAGAAGAAAGAGCAGTATAAATTCCTCCGGTCAATCAGAGTCTCAGATAGATATGAAATAAAGCATATGAGACTGTGTGATGCACGGTGGTGATATAACCTGAAAGTCATAAGAATACACCGAACAACACAATATATGGCTCACTCTTGCGAGGGTCATCAAGATGAGCGGAATTAGAGAATAATCAGAAGACTCGGCTCCGTGCTCCAACATAAAGGAGACACAACCAGGGATGAGACCGAGTGAAAAGCTCAGAAGACTCAGCTTCGTGCTCCCATAGATAGGAGACACCCGAAGTGAAGCCGAGTACCTACAAGTTGATGTACCCTCCCGCCGATAACCCTCGGGGAGTAGTACATGCTAGACAATGAATAATCAGAACAGAAGCTCACCCTTCCGAGGGTCATTAAGGAGAGCGGGCTCAAAGGAGCCTGATCCATCAGACGGATCATAGAAATGGTCTTGGTAGGCGACAGATCGGCTACCGGTAGAAGAGACCGTCAAATCAAGAAAGTGTGGCAGCGTCCCGCAAATAACCCTCGGGGAGCGGGCTGCCAACTAGTCATGGGAATAGCAGATACCAGAAGTTCCACCTTGCGAGGACCGTCAAGGCGAGCAGACTCAAAGGAGTCTAATCAGACAGGTCCCATGATCCGCAGATCAGATAGGCAACTCAAGATGGGACCAGTAATCAAGTATATCAGATGACTCGATTCCATGTTCCGCAGATCGGAGACACAGTTAGCAAGGGGAATCGAGCGTAAAAAGAGTGTCGCAATCTCTCGCAGATAGTCCTCGGAGAGAATTGCGATCTAGGCAACGAATATTCAGAATGTGTCTCTACCTTGCGAGGGTTGTCAAGGTGAGAGAAGGGCTCGAAGGAGCTGGGTCCATCAGACGGACCCACACAATGGTCTCAGTAGTCGACAAGTCGGCTACCAACAGAAGAGACTAATCAGATCCGAAATATGTCATAGTCTCCCGCAGATAACCCTCGGGGAGCTATGAACTATGCATGGAATAATCAGAAAAGTGGAGCTCTGCCTTGCGAGGACCGTCAAGGAGAGCAATCTGACAGTTGGCCTCATGTGCCGACAGATCGGGCACATAGTCACAGAGGGAGGCCAATCAAGCATATCAGCTGACTCGGTTTCGGGTCCCATCAAAATGGCGACCCAAGTAGTGTATGAAACCGCAGTCCTAGAAATTGCCGCATTTTTCCCGCAGATAGTCCTCGAGGACAAATGCGAACTAGATCAATGAAGGTCATGGGAATGCTGGCTTAGAGTCTCAGGTCCTCAAAATAATGTGAATCCATCAATCTACTGGAGGGCATAAGATCATGGGAGGGAGAAAATCATCAGGCCAATCACAAAACATCCCTCAGGTCAATCCAGTAAGCTGAGATGGCACGAAAAATAGTCAAGAATCCTCTAAGTGCCATGGTGGATCAAAGAGTCAGGAGATCAAGGACGAGTCAATCAGGAAGATGAGAGATCATGTAGGATCCGCACACCCTTAGCAAGAAATCCAAAGTAGAATAATCAGTCAATCCTCAAAAATCAAGATGGGTGGAACCTTAAATAGATAGATCAATCAATGCTCATGATATCATCATCAACTCATCGCAGCACATCACATCCTTAATCCGGTGTGCGAGAACTAAAATTCCTCAATAATGCATCACACCTATGCTCTATGCATCAGCAAAAATCCTCAAGAAATCCATATGCATGTATCAAAGACAAATCCACCAGATCGATCTCAGCAACCTCAACATCATGGGCCCGGCTTACACAAATAATCTTGTATAAATAATCCTCGATGCGGGCCTCATCAAGATGCACAACATTCCCGGGTAAAGGGAGAGATGATACGGGGGACACGAGGAAGATGGGTAAGAAGGATAACACAATGGGGTGGAGAAGCTGATTGAGCGTGCGTGCCAATATCGTAGGTGGTAGAAAGGTGATACAGAGGGTACGAGGAGGGCGGGCGAGAAAGATCGAGACATCGATAAAATTGGGTGTTCCACACAAGGCGGGAACACCGTCAAAATTGCGGTCCGAAGAGGTCTCTCCTCGAACCAGAGAAGGTGGTACGATGGATACATAGAAGATGGTGGAGAAGCGGGAAACAAAAGACTTGGCGAAGAATGATTGAGCTCAAGCGCCAATATCATGACTCGATGCAAAATGAAGAGGTCTATTTATAAGAGAGATAGAGAGACTCAAAGATGAAAGATGCATGACTCACACGGACGGGACCGATGACTCTAATAATGAATGAGGAACACAACGGACTCCAAGTCACAATCAATACACAGGGCAAACCCTCAATTCACCTACTCGACACAGTGAAGACCGTCAGATGACGGTCATTTTATCTTTGCGGTTTTAGAGTTAGGTGAGAATCACAAAGTTGTACAAACACTTAGGAGGCTTGATAGGATTTGAGCTCTACTCCTTAGCGTGTACGTGAGCACTTAAAACGCATACAATGAGGGGGTTGCTCTCCCCAAGACAAGGAATCCATTGCGTTTTATTTTTAAGTCCAATAGAGTTAGCAGTCCCGATTTTATTTAAGTTATCACTTTTTTTTTTGGGTATTTTCAATGCACATGCCTATCGAGGTTCCAATTTCCATTAAGCATCCTAAGTGGCAAAAACAGAGGGAGAAGGTCGGAAAAGCCATGCAAGTCAGAAATCTATGATGCATGCTAAGTAAGAAGACTTACAGTGCTTCCCAGCTCTCTCCATGCGGGATGCATAACAGAATTGAAGCCTATGCTATATGCAAATGCAAGTCGAAGAAACCGCCCTAGGATAGTAACTGCTATTATCGTGAAGCACCACAAGTCAGTCGCTTATCCTTAACCTAAGAGTCCGGTCTTGGCTCACCCCTCCTCTTCTCGACACACTCGAGTTCAGGAGTAGCGCTTGATGGGGCTCGCTCACGGCACAGGGGTTAAGAGATAAATGAACCGACTGTTTGAATTTGACTAGATCCAAAACGCACTATAGGTACATGCAAATATATTTAGGGTGTTTGGACCTAATCTATCGGCAAGCAACTCCTAAGCTAGGGCTCATTCACACAAAATAATAAAAATAAAAATAGAAAAGAAAAGGCGTCAAAACCGTCGAGGCCCCCAAGGGAACAATCCCTCGGGCAATGGACCTCGGGAGTCGGAGTGCACCTGTGAGAGTCCTGTATTATTACAAAAGTCTAAGGGTCACTCTCTCACATAGATATACATAATAAGATAAAGGAAATAAAATTCATGAAATAGAGACTGTCTTCAAAAAATTCTCCTTCTTCTGTCATGGATGCTCTCTCCTGTTGGCTGGCATAGAGGAGCCAACTCCACCTTGCTTGGGTGCATAGGTCCTCCTAAGAGGCCCCCTTCGCTTAGCGGTCCCTCGCATCAAAGACAAAAGAAAGAGATGGTCAGAGCAGTCAATCAATAATATCAAATAAAAATAAAATAAAAATCACACAGATAAACAAATGAAGGACATGAACAAAGAATCAAATAAATGAACAAATAACCACACAAAATCATACAAAATCCGTTGCCTCCCCGGCAACGGCGCCATTTGATGACTGGGAGTTTGCCGAGATCGTGTCTTTCCACAAGGCGGATCGACAGTCGCTGAGTTGACCTCGTACAGACTCCCAAATCGATCAACAATTAACCCACAATAAATATATGCAATGAATATCCAAAAATGTGGAGTTAAAATTTATTATAACTCTACATGCAAATGTGTATAGGTGTAAGTACAGGTAGAGGTCGAACACTGGGAGGCGAATGGTTGTATGTAATGTATCATTCATTTATTCAATCAATTGTTCATGTCCTTTTATTGTTTTAGTGGGTTTTAGGTTTTGTAATTTTTTTATTTTTTATTTTATATTTTTTTTTAATTTTTATTTTGATTTTATATTTTATACTTTTTTTTTATTTTCTTTTCTTTTTATATTATTAATTATATAAATCTATATACTATATATATCTATATATATAAAGAGATATATATATATATAAGAAGAGAGAGAGAAGTAATATAGAATATATATATATATTTATAAACATAAAAAAAACTTAATACATAGACTTATATTTTTAACCTTTTTTTTTATTTATTATTATTATTTTTTTTATATTTCTAATTTTTATGTATTTTCTAATTCAAAAATGTCCACAATATAGGACTAAATAAATAGCCGTATATAATTTGGGTTTTAAAAATATCAAATAATACCCAAAATTGCCCAAATTAATTTTCACATATTAATAATAATATATAGATAATTATAAAAGAGGGAAATGTATTTTTAGGGTTTTTAAAGAGTTTTTCTAATTTTTATGTTGATTTTGGGGTTTTATGATTTTTATCTTTTTCTTTTTCACTTTTTTAGGGTTTTTAATTTTCTGGACTCAATATGTATATAATTATACTATATATATATTTTTTTTGGGATTTTTCACAAACATTTTCTAATTTTTTTGTATTTTCTAATTTAAACAGTACAAAAATGGCTTCTTTTTCATTTTTAATAATTAGGAAAAATGCAAAAAATGCAAACTAAAATATGGGCGTGAACAAGCATGGCATGAAGCATCTATCCTAATTTTTGTGGATTTTTAGAAGCCTAATAGGTATTTTTAATAAATAGATAAAGACACAAAAAGTAATTAAGCCTGGCAGGGGCATTTTTGCAAATAAAATAACATCCAGGGGCACAGGTGCAAAAATACCAAAATATTATAACGTATTTTGCAATTTTAAGGACTAAAACTAATTAACTAAACCCGCCAGGGTTTGCATGCAAAATACCCGCGCCTCACGTGGGACTACACGTGAGGTGCGGAAGGACCTAAACGTAAATAAATGTAAGTTCAAGGGTCCTTCAGCAAAATAAACATTTATTTTACAACTGACAATTTTATTTACAACACTAAATATTAAATACAAAAATGCGGGGGACAGGATATGCAATTTACCCCTAAAATGCGCGCTGGTGAACGGTTGGGATTTCTTCACTTGCCACGTGTCGCTCATCCAACGGCTGGTACCGCTTCGTCGATGGGCGCTTGAGATTAGACCTCTCGCGAGATCTGACGGTGACTGCTTCGCCTCATCGGACGGCTCTGATCAAAACTGGGCCTTCGTTCAACATCCAACGGCGAGGGAGCTGCGAGGAAGAACGGGGAAGAAGCCTCGCCAGGGCGAGCTTCATCCGACGAGATCTCGCTCTCCCGCCGATCATCTTCGCGCCTGAAGGTCCAAGAAGCTTCCTGGAGGTATCCTCTAACGTCTGGAGGTGTTGGATCGGCCGGAGGTAGCCTGGAGCACAGCAGCGAGCTCGGGGAAGAAGGGCGGCTCCAGGTACCTCCGCCGCGTCAAAAGAACGTCTCCTGGTGCTCTCCTTTGCACCTAACCTGCACAGGAAGGAAGTACGGCTCGAGGGCGTTCTCCTCGACCAGGGGTTTGAAGCTGTCAGCGTAAAATGGGGCGAGGTGGCGATGCTCCGACGAAGCGGCGGAGTCGAGCATCGATTCGCGGAACCAAGGGGACTCCGGTTGGTATGGAGTGGCTGGGAGGTGGAGAACGTGGAGAGGGACGAAATGAGGGCGAAAGCGAGTCGGAGAAACGGTCGGGGACACGGTGAAAAGCTCGCCGGAGCGGAGCTCCGGCGAACTACGAAATCGGATTTCTACGCTAATCTACTGGATTAAAGGCTAAATAAAATGCGTAATTAAAATGCTGGAACAAGGAACTAAGTAAAAATGATAAAGACGCAGCTCTTAGACCTGGGGGCCGCCAGGGAGCAGGGTGGTCGCCGGAGCACCACCGCGTCAAAATTTCTCCGACCTCCGGCCAAGTCGAGGTGCTGGGCGACTCCTCCTGTCACGAGGAACACACCAGGAGCAAGAACAAGGCGTTTTGGTGGAGTGAAAATGGCCAACTTTGGCCGGGAAGACGGAGGGTTTTATTTATAGACATTCCGAGGGACCCCCAATGACCGGCGATTATTGGAGTATCTACACTATGTACATTGGATCTAAGCAATCGGCGCGAATCTTGGATGATCAGGGAACAAAATCGGTGAAGGGACTGTGGTCGATTGATGCCTGTGGCGAGCGGGAAAAAGGGAGGAAATCGGGGAAAAGATAGTGCCCGTCAAGTCAAGCGGCTGGAGGTCGAGTTGACTGGGGTCAACAGGCGCGACGCGCCCATTGGTCCACCTCAGCCGCTACACGCCAAAATAGGGATCCTTATTAAAAATGAATTATTTAACCTAGTAAATGATTTTATTAGATTTTACTTATAAAATAAAAAATGTTTATAAATTAATGTAGTATTTATTTATGATTTTTATTTATTTTTTTGAAGTATTTTATTACGGTTTTATTAAAATAATGTGTATATGTATGTATTTTATATGTATTTTGGTATATTTTATTTTTAGTTTATTTATTTTATTTTATTATTTTAGTTTCTTATTTTATAATTTTATAACTTATCTTTGTGAGTATAAATATATTTTTATTTTATTTTTATGAGTTTATTTATATTTTTAAATAAATAGATGTATGTGTATGTATGTATACTTATAGGTATTTTACCTATATATTATATACATTTTATTTATTTAATGAATTTTATTTGTTTTTATTTTGGATTTGTATTTTTAATAAGTTATGTGTAATATATATATCTTTTTTAGGAAAATATAGATGAATAAAATAATTACAGAATGTTTTCCCCTTTATTTATACACATGGGTAGCATAGGTATTTTGCCTAGGTAGTATCTAGGCTTATTTTATTTTTGAAATTTCTTTTTTTGGTTTTCTTTTAATTTCAATATGTACATGTATTATAAATATTATTTATAAAATTCTAAAAATATAATTTTGTACAAATAATAATTATTGAACAAAATGAATATTTTAGTCGGGCACTATGTACAAGAAGGGCCAAAAACCTAACTTCCACAGATGGACTCAAAAAATTATGAAACCTATTTTATAAAATAGTCTATGAAATGCTATATACAATTAAAGGTGAGTTTGGGTGATTTGGAGTTTTTATTTGCAAGATATGGGTCTGTGAAGTTGAGATTTTTGGTTTTTATTTTGTGTATAAAATGCACACTGAGTCTTGTTTTTATATAAACTAAATTTTGTATTTTTATTTACATTATTATCTACAACTTTCATGTACAAAGTTTCTTTATTTGATGAATTAATAGTTATGTACAAAATAGGTGTCAAAAATGTATAAATGGATGAATGAATAAATGAGGTATTTATTGTATTATTGGCCCTTATCTCCCCCTACTTTATTCCTTGTCGACCAAGTCCATGCTGGCCTTGGTCTCGGGGTTAGGGTCATAAAATATTTGCAATATTTTATTCCTTTTTCTTTTCTTCCCTTTATTCTATAATTTTGGCATTAAAAACCTTATTTTGTGTACAATAAATACAAGAAATAATGAATGCTATTTTATACAAATTAATGCTATTTACATGCATTTGCTGGGGTTTTTAAGGCCAAAATGATAGAATAAAGGTGATGAAATGGAGATTCATCAATATGTTATACTTAGGATGTACTTTATCCTAAGTATAGGGGGTGAATGATTTGAGTTGTTCTATTTTGTTCTGTTTCATCAGTCTTATTGTTGCCTATACTTTACCTCAAGTATAGGGGGTGATGTTGTTCATTCCGTCTCTTTTATGTTTTTATTTTCTTTTACTTCTTCTGATCTCTCGCTTGTCCTTCCAGTTGTTGATATTCTTTTTCTATACTTACAGATTTTTACAATAAGTATAAGGGAGGATGAGTCGGGTCATTGAATTGTTAATTTTTTCCTCAGTTTTCCCCATTTGTACAATCTTCTAACTTAGGATTATTTGATCCTAAGTATAATGGGATCATTGCTTCTATTTTCGTATATATTCTTTGAGTCGTTGAATAGGACTCTTTTCACTCTTCTATACTTAGCACGAGTTATGTCTTCCTTTGTGGCTCTTTGGTCATAATGAGGACATAGTTAGAGCTAAGTATACGGAGGTGTCGTATATATTGTATGTAAACTTTAGAAAAAACTCGTACTTTTATTAATAATATGGCTATTATTTTCATATAAAAAAATTGTTTTGAAAAATGATTTCTAAAATGATTTGCAAAAAAACTTTTGAAAAATGTTTGCAAAAATTATTTTGTAAAATATTTTGTAAAAACTTTTGTAAAAATTCTTTATAAACCAGTTATAAAAATATTTGTAAAAATGTTTGAAAAAATATATTTGTACAAATCTTTGCAAAATTATTTGTAAAAATGTCTTGTTTGTAAAATGTTAGTAAAATAAATTTCTATATCAAAACTAGGTATATTGTACAAAATGTTTGTAATTTTTTTGAAAGCAAAAGTATTGCAAAAACCTATTTGTATAATGATTTGTAAAATATTTGTAAAATAGTTTGCAAAACTATTTGTAAAATGTTTTTGAAAACTCCTTGCAAAATATTTTGAAAATGTTTGACAAATATTTTGGAAAATTTTTTGAAAGTTTTTTAAAATTTTTTGTAAAATTATTTTGTCATGTAAGAGATAAATTATGGGATGTATATATGTGTATATATATATATATTTATAAAATCCATGTGCATATAAAAACCAATATATATTTTACCCTATAAATAAAATTCTTTATTGTATATAACATTCATTCATAAAACTTGTATCTAAACTTGTACATTTATTTTTCTTGTAAAATCATATTTAGAATTTGTATACTTATATATATTTCTTATAAATAAATCCAATTTACTAACCCTTTTCACCTAAAAAATCTTAAAATCCATAAAAATTTGCAAAATTCTTTGGAAAACCTTTTTGAAAATGATTGTTCCTTTATTTTCTTTCAAAAAAAATGTGCTTTGTATATATTTCTTGCATCTGCATGTGCATTTTTCAGAATGGTATTGACACTTAAACTAATTTGGAATAAAGTCGAAGAATGAAGCTTGGTTGAACCTTAATCCACTTAATTTCAGAGCAACCTTATAAGAAATGGAATTTAGATTCTTCACTTCCATAGACGTAATTCTTTGGGAACCATAAGACTTAGTTAGTGTCATCTTGACTATCTAAGTAGAGTACTTCAGAGCACACACATGATTATTGTCAAGAATGACCTAGCTTGTACACATGCACTTACACTTTTCTTACCTCAGTTGAAGTTGTAGAGGGCTCGATTTGCTGGCATGAGATGCAAGCCAATGGAAACATCGGAAGTCACACTTTTATGGCCACTGTACCCAACCCGGTTCAGTAGCAACGAGGTCTAATTATAGAATGTCGTGGGTTTCAATAAAGCTTCAAAAGAGGGATAGTCTACTGGCTCGAGAGGAAAACTCCCTATGTACATGTTGAACCCATGTATATATTTAAACAAATATGTGCAAAAAAATCAAAAGCTTCAAAAAAGTGGACAAACCTGATTGAAAATAGAATGCATGATGGAGTGTGTATATTTGTATAGACAATGAGAAAGCTTGAGCTCCAAACTCGGATATTTATGAGTCCGCAACTAGATGACTAGACTACACAGGTCATGCATCCAAGGATATGTAGTTATACTAGCTGTCGTCCATTCTTCTCTCCGCCTCCTCTTCTTGAGCTAGTTGCACTTGAACTTAGAAGGGAATACCTTGTGTCTCGAGGAAAGAGTTATTGGATTGGTGGATAAGGGTGACCATGTTGGAGAAGATTGACTTTTGTCGCTTCAACCGAGGAGAGCTACATAATACTTACACTGTACAAGAGAGATTCATAGTCATACGGGTTTGCATATGAGTTAATCTATTCTGACCTGACTTTTGAGGGGACTTGAGCAGAGATGTGTGGTTTCTAGAGGTTTTTGAGTGTCAAGTCCATTTGATGTTAAGGTTCTGCCCAAATTAATAATCCAAAGGTCTAACATAGCTACATACTTTTATTTTATGGAGATAAGTTTAATACTCGGTATTGTTCTAATTTCTTTATTTTTCAATTATTCTTTTTTTAGTCACTTATTCTTCAAATATTTGTTTGTTAAGGGACTAGCAAAGGTAAAACATAGGAACATGATGAATCTGCATTTCATTATCTTTATTCACTTATTTTAGCTTAAAATTCCTTATAAAACACATGTAAATATAAATAAATCCATTCTTTTACTAACTCTAATTCTTATGTAAATATTGTATGTTTACCACTATTTTAACCTAAAATAAATCAATAAATAAATAAAGGAAAAATAAAGAAAATAATTATTGTATATATGCAATAGATACATGTTGACTTTGATTTCGAGAGAAGGTCAAGACTTGACCTGATCGACAAGGAATAAAGTAGTGGGAGATAAGGCCCAAAAATACCCAAAAATTCCAGAAACTCATTTGTCACTTGTATATATTCATCATATGTATGATACTGTCTATAATACACATTCTTTTCTTTAATTTATTCATCCCCAAATTCTTTTTAAATAAAAATATTTCTTCGTGAAAATTTTGAATAAAATTCTTTTGTAAATAATAAAAATAACTTTATATAAATATGTGCATATTGTGTAAATTACAACATTCCCAAAAATCAATAAAGTTCGTCTTGCAAGATCAACATCTTCTCCACCAAAACTCAAATTTCATCAAACTCACGTTCATTGTACTCCAAATTAAATAATCTTTAAAATGAAGGTGATTTTCATAAAAAAACAGAGTTAAGCTGTGAAATGTGGTTAATTGGGGTATTATTGTATACTATGCCTATGTATATTATGTATATTATTTATTTATTTATTTTCTTGTAAATATTTGTAGTCATTGCATTTTAGTGAATTGTAAATATTGTATTGGACTTATATAAATTACAAATTAAAAACACAAAATCAAAAATCAACAAAAATAAAATCACGTATATATTGTAAATGTATCACTATGTTTATATTGTACATATACCTATTTATTTAACCTAATAAATTAACTCTTAAAAATTAAAATAAAAAAACATTAAAATCCTTGTAAAATATTGTAAATAAATAAAATATTAAAATATATATGTGTATATAAAATTAAATAAAAATTAAATCCTTGTATATATAGGCATACATACCTATAAATAACACCTTATATTCATTTTAACCATTGTATATACCATATTTAATTCGCTAAAAATCACATAAATTTACTTTATTTTCTTAACAAATATTTTCTTTACATCATTTAATTATTTAAATAAAATTTTTATTTTTAATTGATTTATTTACCAATTTATTGGATTTTTGTTGTTTTCCTTAACTTGTCCTTTTCATGTGTGTGTTCCCATTGGTTGGTCCGGGTCTATTGACACGGGTCAACTCTCCAGTCCACCTGGTAACTCCGCTCCACTCAGGTTCCACCTGTCCTTTTCCCAATTTCCCCACGTGCCTCGCTTATTAAGTTCCTCCACGTTTTTCTCCAAAGTTTTAGCCGACTCATTCCTCTCCACCGCTAGCACCTCAAATCCACAGATCGTGCCTTGAATTAGGGCATCTTGAATTCGAAACCTGTAGAGTCTACTTTATATATAGGCACCTCTCAAATCCGATGACAGGTTGATCCAGTTTTTCTTGCTCTTCTGTATCCAAAGTTGGTTTCTGTGGTCGAGGCAGTAACAATGCTTCCATTTCCACAGTTCGGAGTACACGAGAGGGCTTGAAACTCGAGATCCAACCACATGTAGGAGTCCTCCGTCGCATATCCTGACTCTTCACCGACCAAAGCGAATCAAGGTTGATCTTCCTCCGCCTTCTGTCGTGCGGTAACATAGAGTTATTTGGATTTAATTTTAGCTTTTGTTACATTAATTTACATGTTAACCACAGAAAGTTAGATCCACCACCTTTAACCTTTGATCCATAAGATCAGAGCAGTTCTGATTTAATTCATCAAATTTCGACTCTCCAACCACCTTCACCCGTCTCTTATCCATCTCTTCCACCCTCTAACCACCCTCAGATCCCTCTAGATCCGAGGTTCGACTTCCCCTCTAATAACCTTCGCTGGAAGTCCCCGCTCCTTCACTATTTCGAGAGTTTTTAACCCAATCCTTTGACTGGAGGTTCCTCCGAGCATAACATTCCATTTGCAAGGTCAATGAACAAAGCAGCAACAACGAATCAGAAGATGGAGATTCACCTGGAGAGATACACCATCTGACCTCTAGAGCTTGCTAAAGACTTCACCGATCACCGAAGAGCCACTAAATAGAGAGAGGAGGAGTGCAGGAAGTCGTAGCACCTCTCAGAAGCTGAACCAAGTAGAGAATGACTGAGAACTTCTCGAGCGAACTTCTCTAAGAGTCCCCTTCATACATGTTCTTCCAGCTATTCTCCGCACTGCACGATAAAGAACAAAGCTCTAGTTTCAATCTTGGCCATTCAAAAAGCTCCCATCCCTAACTGCAAGATCAACTTCTAGATCTAATCGATGCCATCCATGTACGAGCCTATTTCAGCCGCTCGATTAGAAGTTGTGGAGGATCACGTCCATCTGACGCACCACGTATTGAAAGGGTAATATTGCACCTCTACCTTGCATGTTTTCTATTTTGCAAATAAGTCTTATCAAGACACGTGTCTGAATGTAATGTATTGAACTTTTACACTCCTGCCCTTTGCTTTTATTTTATTTGCATAAAGGTCTTGTTTAAACTGTGAAGCGTGCATTACACATGACTTTTGTCAAATTTGCAATAAAGGCCTGAAGATTTTATGTATTGGATGTTAAGTCATGTTCAACGAGGAAAGCATGCCCCGCGTATTCTTTGATAAATAACATATTATACCCTAGACCTCTAGTTTGTTAACATTTAGTCCAAAATCATAAATATTTGCATACATACAAATCCCTATGCATCTACATTTATTGTGCATGTTAAAAATAAAAAAAATTGTAAATTATCGTTAAAAATTCCACAAAATTATTTTAGCTTTCTCTTAAATTAAATATTGCATACATTATTTTTTTTTCATTTTCAGCATTTTTACTATTTTTAAAAATTAAAAAACAACATAAAAAATCCCTGTTTGCATTTAAAAATTAATAAAGAAAGCAAAACTTTTGCCAGAAATTATAAAAATCCTCATTGTTCAATTTCATTCCTTTTAATTTTTGTACCATTTTGGCATTCATCATAAAAACTAAAAAATTTCATAAAACATTAAAAAACATAAAAAAATTTAGAAATTCACAAAAAAATCATAATTATGGAAATTTAAAAATCAAGCTTTCATTTTGTGTATATTTCATATATTTTTGATCTTATTTGATATTTCAAAAATCCAAAAACATTAATTTTGTATTTTGTTCACTTAATTTTTTATTTATTTACAACATCTTAAAAATTTGGAAAATTCTGGAAAAATCAAAACAATAAAAAATTGTCATAAAACCAAAAATAAATTTATTTTAATATTATGCGCATTTTTATCACTTTCTAAAAATCCCAAAATTTGCCCCTTTCTTTGTTTTATTGATTTCTTTTATTCATTTTCGTTATCTAAAAAAAATCTTTTCCAAAATTAATAATAGAATATAAAATATAAAATTAAAACTCCATAAAAAATTCAAACATACAGAACCAAGCATAGTATTCATAGAATCTCCTTCTTTATTTCATATATTCTTTCATTGATTTAATAACCCTCGGGATTTTCATAGCCTCCCTAAGTTCGAACCTGTATGCTACACAGGTAAATTAAATAGGAAATTTCTCTTTCTACATTTTCTTTATTTATTTTGGCTTGAGAATCAAATATTTTTTGTTGGGGGATTTTTAGGGTCGCAACGACACTGCAGATAAATTCATTAATTTAAAACCTTGATTTCTCGGTTCACCCGGTCACTCCTGCACCCTTAGCTCCTCCAAAACCTCCTCTGACTCCTCCTTGAATATGATCACTTACCAACCTCCATCCTTTATATATAACATCCTCCACCTATATACGCAACCTCCGAGCTTACCAAACTCCTGCTCAGTTGTGTGTTAACGAGAAAGGAGAAACTCCTCATAAACTTCTCCTTTCCCTATAGTACCTCACCACTGGAGTCATTCCTTGAGCAATGGACCTTTCACCATTCATGTATTTGAGCTCAGATAGTAGATTTCGATTCCTATAGCGACCAATTAGGGGCGAAGGAGGAAGAAGACGCCTCAAGATACATGCACAATTCATCTCAATGATAATTATGCCCCTCATAACTACACCATGTTTGAATAAACCATGGTTTATTTCAACTAATTAATAGCCAGGATAACGGAAGATTGTTGGACATGCGAGCCCACAACGAGCCATTGTGAAATAAATGTTATTGCAAATCATTCCTTGATCTGAAGTAAAGAATAACTAATTTGCATATTAGGTCCCATAGTACAATTAGGGTTATGTACCATGGTCATATTAATGATCATACAATTGAATCATAGAGGTTGGTGCTTGGATGATATCTAACGAGTTAAATTGAGGACTCATCAAGAACCGTCAAGTGATTGTTAAGAGAGGATCTCCAACCTAAGAGGTAGATGGCAATTCTTCTCTATAGGTTGATATCTAACCGACTTCTTGATGCAGGTCCTCTACATAGGACTAGAGATTCAGAAGTGTTAGATAAGTTAGGTCAAAGAGTTTACTTAACAAGATCGAGATAATCAAGACATATGTCGTATACTATTACGGTATAGGCACACATCCTCTGACCGGAGACAGATGTGTTACTGTATGTTTGAGTATGTGCATTTGGAAGACCGATAGGTTGATGATCTAATAAAGGTCTATACACCACCGAGCTAGTCTGCATAGAAGGCCATATGAGTAATATGATCTCTCAAAGGGATCATACAGGTTCATTACTAATCCTTAAGACATGAGCTCACGAATGACATATTGGGATCAAATTCCATGCACGATCGTCTCGTTATGGAAGCTCGACTGGATATACGATTTTGGAAAGTATATGATCAATACCTACTCTTAATGATCAAATGATAAACTTAATGATAAAACCATGAAGTTGACAGTGTAAAATTGATCTAAAACTTCGGGTTTAATCTAGGTATTACAGTATGCAAGATCTACAGGTATTAGGAATACTCGAGGGTGATGTGATCAAAAACCATGACGCTTCCATTCTGAGGGTGTTATGAAACATGTTTGGATTTTATTGACTCCTCTCAGTAGAGAAGTAAACTAATCTCAGTCAAAATGTTGGACATTATTCTGAATGTGATTCAGATGCAATGAGATGATTAGATTTACATCTTTGATTTAGTCAATCATCTATGAGAGGTCCCCGACATCTGGATTTGAGATATGATCTCAATATCCACATCACTATAATGGAACGTACAAACGCCATGTCCTTATCTCCAAGAATCCGCGGAGAAAGCGCATTATTCTTGAAAGAGTTCAAGAATAATTCCATTATTGATATTGTATCTGAGCATTGAGCAAAATGGATAATTAAATATGATTTTATTATTATGAATAATATGAACTTGATCATATTATTTGGGTGCATGAGAATGGACATTCAAGATGATTAAATGTGATTTAATTATCAAGGATATGAATAATGTGTATAGCATTACCATAATATTCATGGATATTATAAATGTGATTAATAATCTATTAGAGAGAGTTAATTGTAGTTTGTATTTACAAATTAATAATTGATGTGAATTGCATTCACATCAAACAACTAATTGTAAATACAATTTACATTTATATTAGATGTATGAATATACTTCATAATTTGTCGATGGCATAATTGAAATTATCACAAAATAATTTGAATTGATTGATGAATAATTATGCAATAATAGTTGTTGCACATGTGGAATATTTGGTGAGATATGAGATCTCACCAATTTGGAAGGAGATAGCCGCCATACTATACATGGCATGGATGACCACCAAGAGAATCTCTCAATGTTGGTCATACACTCTATGTATGGAAGGAGGCTACACTCCTTTTCATAATATTTCATATGTATTGATTTAATTGATTTCAAATTTATTGAATATATTGCAATTTATTTAATTTCTTTTAAATTAATTATTTATTGTAAGCTTATGCAACAAAATCATGTCCATTGATTGAAAACACAAATCAATATCACATTACATTTGTGTGTGCACATGGATTGAGATCCACGGACAACCAATCAATATAAAGGGAGGGGTTGCCCTAAACTTTTGTGCTAACATTCATTCTCTTGAAGAACTCTCTCTACACGTCTACATTCTCTCTCTCTCACTAGTGGCCGTCCAAATAATGCTAGAGAATATATTGTCGTCGTCACTATGTTGTTGTGTTGTTGCCTCGACTGCTCGTGGATCTCTGCCTTCTTTGGTTCCTCTTGCCCGTGGAGAAGGTGTCGGGTTTTGTGGGACTAAATCTGAGATCTGTTGCTTGAATCATCAATATGGATTGCGAGAAGCATGTGATTCATCTTCGCGTCTGCAAGTGCGATATACGTCAGATCAGACTTGAGACAGGAGGTCTCTTTGTTTAGAGATACGATCACAGGCATGCTACAAGAGGCAACCCTAATTATAGTTTGTGATCTTGATGAAACAATTCAAGAAGTGTTCTTGGATCATGTGGCTTCATCACATAAAAAGTTTTAAAATTATGTTGCCCCGAGCGACTAGTATGATTAGTCGCTTCTGATTGCATATGATGCGATCTTCATGCTTCTGTGATACACTTAAGGTTTTTCACATAACCTTCAAGTGGTATCAGAGCCAGGTTGGATGTTTTGGATATAATCCATAAACCTAGGATGACATGGGCATTTTTTGTTCTACGAATTTTATCGCACTTTGTTCCTGCAACCCTATTTTGTGTGAATTTTTCTCCAGATTTAAATGTCTTAAAACGTGTGTTCATAACTTGAATTGCGTTCCCCATCAAATTAGAAACCGTAGGACTTAAGTTTGCATGATATCAAATCCATTTGCTCAAGTATGAGTGTTTTAGTAGACAGGTGTCCACTATTATAAGAATGGTATTAAAGAACGTACAAGACATAACCATGGTTTTTTAAATGCTTAGCAATGAGTGTTTATCACTTGGATTCTGTTGAAAATCAAATTATCAAACCAAGGAAAATAAGTTCGGTTGATTTGTAGTTTATTTACTCTAGATTTTAGTTTTGGTAAACATGTATCACTACTGGAAACATAACAAATTCGAACAAGAATATTGTGATCGTCATTCAATTAATTCATGGAAATTAATGGTTAACCTCCTGGAATAATTAGTTGTTAAATATTTGTGAAATATTTAATTAAAATAATTATTAAGAATGATCATAACCGACATGATGAGATAATTGATCTTGGTCGATTTGGTTATAACGAACTTTCCAACAAACAATGTTACTTGAATAGGAATGGGGATTTGTTTAGCAAATCTCCTTATAATATTAATCAAAATAATTTTGATAAATATTAAATGATATAACTTCGATTGAAAGGTCAAATATCATCTCAAATACAAATAATCGGATTACATTATCATGACTTGAGGCGGATATGGTGTGTAGTCGGGGATCGTTTGGGTAGAAGGTTGCTCCGTGAGTGGTTTGTTGCACTTCCTGTGCGTAATGGCCATGACAGAGGGCAAAGAAAGGATAATACTTGAAATAAACATTATGTATTTTTTTAAATTTTTTAAAAATTTAATAATACATATTTTGAGATTATACCATCCTTTAAGTGTGTTGGATACCGATTGTATAATTGATTTAATATAATTATTTTAATTATCCAATAATTGTCACAATCTCTATTTAGATATAGATTGGATTTCCCTTGGAAGAATTAATCATAAGAATATGATTCATTATGATTAATTAAAATTTGAATGGGATATGGAGGATCGCATAAGTGGCATCCATGGTCTCCCGTCAAGGCGAAGGGTTCCGTCATCATGGATTTTATGTAGGGAACACATGTCCAAATTGACAGCTCATGCATACAAGCGCACATGGATCGAGCTCTTTGCTTCTTTAAAGAGTAAGGTCATATGCGTAGTGACCCCAATATCGAGTCTCATATTATTGGGGTGATATTAGATTTTGAGCATAACGAGTTCTAATCATGTTGACTGTTGGTTCAATTAACGACAGGTTAACATCGCCTTAGGGGTGGTGGGCTCGAGAGTTCAAGACTGAATTGGGAAATGCAAGTTGGACTTGCAAGGCGGAATGAGTTCCCACTTATTTTTTATCTGAGTTACAAGTTCTCTTGTTATTGGGATGTAACAAAGGTAGGAAGGAGATCCCGGATCATACTTGAGATATAATGATAAGTATATCTTACACTGAAAGTGAATAAGGGATTGAACTTTCAGAGTAGACAATGCAAGATAACTTTGATATAAAATCCTTAATCAAAGTAAAATATGTATTTATGCAAATACTCTTATTTCAGAAAACCTACATTAAACCCACTCAAAACTACACTCAATAATAACCATCCAAATATCATGGATCGGATCCATGATTAAGATATGGTACTTGCAGTTGGACACATAATGTATGTGGTTGCAATATGCTGGTTTCCTCATAACAATGAGGATTAACAATTAAATAAATAATAGTACAACAACCTTGGGCTTGTATTTCTCAATAGTCTTGATCTATCATCGAATGTGCTTTGGAAGTATCATGTCGATGATGATTGCAATTATCAAACTTCATTATAAAACCTAAGAAGATGTTTTGGTAGACATATGTGCGCTCAACACTTAATCATGAATGACACGGTTCATTGCATTATGCAGAGATGTGGCTCGTTAAGAGAAGATGTACTCAAAATGTTTGAGTACCTGCCTGAAACAGAGTATTTTAGAGTTAAGATGGTTGTAGATACGATGAGTGTCATCATTCTACATTTATACTCTAGTCATTCAATAAGATTTATAATATTCATATTGTATGAATTGAATGAAGCATGTATAAATGTTGAATTGCTCTTATATTGAAATCTTTTGAATTTAACATAAGAGATCATTTGTCTTAAGCAACAGTTGTTTATAGATGAAGGAAGCGTAGTGGAAGCATGGGTATGACCCAAATGAGAAGGAAAGTCAAAGAGTTGATTGTACTTCTATAATTTCTACACATATGACATCCAAAGAGTTGGTTGAATTCCAGTACTGCAACAAGTTGATGTATTGATAGTATGACTACCTAGAGTATTTAAGATCCTTAGATAAGGACTCAGATAGTCCATCAGCATCTTATAAATCTACATATGATCATTGAAATTAACTTGTTTATTATATAGGACCAAAATCTAAAAAAATCTCATTCTTATAAAACTAACAATTGGTTGCATATGTTTTAGAAGACTAGAAAATTTAATCTTGAGGTTTAATAGTTGTCCACATGAACGTTGATGCAATTTTTGCAACAATCTTCATTGATTAGATAGAATATATTTTTTCAGTGAGACAACCCTTAGTCTTTGATAATATCTATTATGACCCAAATAGTAGAATATGTTCGCAGTTTATTTCTAAATGTTGGAAATAAACACGCATTATGGAATAGACCTATCATAAAGAGTTATGATGGATATATCTCAGATAATAATCAAATATCTAGAGGATTCTACCAAATCATAATATTAATGAATGATTCATTATCATTTCTAATACTGGAAATTAAACCTTAAAAAGATCAATAGGAGGGTGAAGATCATTTTACAATGATCTGGCATCAAGTATTAGGCATATGTTGATGTGATCAATAGACTAGTAAGAGATGAAACTTTAGACTGTCAGAAATTTCAAATCTTACATAATTGTGAATTTTGTATTAGAAGTAAAAATGTCCCATACACCCTTCTCTCGGAATGGTGTAGATGCTAAGATATTCAAGATCTCATGCATATTGATGTGTGTGGATCATCTTTATCATAGTAAACATTAATGATATGTGATATCAATTGATGAATTTTGTGATATGAGAGTTCTTCCCTTCATCTAGAAACCTTCGAAATGTTCAAAGATTTCATAATTTTGGTAAAAACAAAGTTTAAAGAAAGATGAAATGAATTTAATCTAACCGAGGTAGCAAGTACCTATTAGATAAATTAAAGGAATACCTTATGAATAGAGGAATATCAATCCTATCTCACTCCTCCTAATACACCTAAACTCAATAGAGTTGTAGGCAGATACAAGTGGATCGTGTTTGACATGATCTGATCAATGATGAATGTAGCAAAATTTCCTCTTAGTTTCCAAGTATATATGTAGCAGAGACTACAATGTATATCATTAATAAGATTCCAAGCAAATCCGAACCTGAAAATCATCATAAGATGTGGTTTGGAACCTAGCCTAGTGTTGGACACTTGAGGATTTTGGGTTCCTTGGTTCACAATGAACTTGTGATTTATCACCCTAAAAGGCACTAATTAATCCCATATCCCCAAAATTCAATGGCATTTCATCACCTATATTGCATTTATTAACATTCATGCATTTGTAAATAAGAATCACATTTTATCATACACAATTACATAAAATAAGAAGCCAAGAAATCTAAGCATATTTTACCTGTAAACTAGCTAAATTCCCTGATTTTTAATTAATTCACACTAACTACAAATCACTTGAAACTGCCTTCATTGTGTACATAATAATAAGAATAAATAAAAAAATAAAAGCACTCACATAAATAACTGGCTCACAAACTTAAACCTTAATTTCATAATTTCCATACTAAAATGTTGATATCTCTCTCGCGTAGTGTCCAATTTAATCCTACTCATTTTTAACTAATGTACATTTAATTACCTTCAAAACAAGGCCAAGTTCCAGTGAATAGGAGCTCGTATGTGAAAACTGGGTTTTAGGCTTCTTTTGTACTTTGTGTATTTTAGCCAATTTTAACCTGATATTTTATGTACATATTTAACTCTATTTATTTTATTTATTTTTTCATTTAATATATATGACAAAAGTTTTATTAAAATTCATAAAAATCCAAACCTAAAATAAAACTGAAATAAAAGATACTAACTAAATCTGAGTCTTCGTCGACGGTCTCAATAAATCTTCTATATTTTATTTATTTATTTTACTAATTACTATCCAAAAAATAGATAAATGTATAAATATTTGTCCTCTATTTTATCATATTTTCTCGATTTTTATATTATATAAAAATAAAAAAAATACAAAACCCCAAAATCTGGTATTTTATGCACATAGAGTACAACCAAAAATACCACTTTGTGCAAATGACCTTTTTTGGTTTTGTTCTCTCCATCTATCTCCTTCAATTTTACTGTCGCCTTCCTTTTCCGATGCACAATCATCACCATAACTCGATCCGATCCTCCCCCAATCCCTCGTCGAATTACCAACTGCCCTTCCCTGAATCCCCTTAATATCTCCACACAATCAACCACCCTACATCGCCTTCCTATTATGGCTGACAATGCCCTCTAATCTCAATCACGTACCCTCATCAATGATCATCCCTTCTATCTTCGATCGCCTCCAGTCAACCCCCCGATTTCCTTCCATCGACGACATCCCACCATCGCTCTATTTACCTCCAACTCCTCAACCAGAGCCCATCATCCGCTATTAGACCCATCGTCGAGGAGGAGCTGATGATGACAACTTCAACTCCCCTCCACCTCCTTCAATATGGTGAGGTCTGAGGATCCTCCAGCCTCATCACATCTAGCCCTAGCGCGGTTGCCGTGCTCTGACCTTCAAGCCATTGAGAAAGCCCCCACTTTTTGCTCGATATCATCTCCACCAATACTCCTCTGCCTTCTCATCTCCTCCATCCTCTCTTGCACATCACTGATCCACCAATTACCAATTGCGTAGGAGGAGCCCTCGACGGTGACAACGTCGACCTCTACTCCTTCCATTGGCAAGATTTGAGGTTTTGTTAGCCTCATCACATTAGCTCCTCCATCGAGTAGTTGCTTAGCTCTGGCCCTTCAGCCATCGAGCTCCATCTTCTAGGGCTCCACTGTCTCGCCACCTAGAAGAGGCCTTTCGCTCCATCGACAACCAACCCCTATTCTACCTCGACATCACCTTACGCCTCTGCCTTGACGACCCTTGGTCGTGTGTTGGCCATCGGTGCCTTACTGCCTGCCTCAACAGCCGGAGCCCACCTTTCTCAAACTCTAGGTCCACCAATGACACCACCTGGAAGTTCCTCTCTGCCCTCTCATGATCGAGCGCAAAGTCTAAGGGGGCCTTACGTAGCTTGCTCCCGCTCTTGGGGAAATTTACAAGCAAGCCCTCAAAGATCCTCAATTTCTCGAACAACCCTTCGCTGCTCAAGGGCCACGTGGACAACACGTGACCACTTGAAAATTTTGCAAGAACACCGCATGTGTTAGGTAATTTCATTCAAGTCCCTGTTAAACATTATTATTTTATTTTATTATTGTAATTTGTATTCACAACCCTGACTTTGGTTTATTATTTGATTAACATTTTTGCTTCAATTATTTATTCAAAAATTAGCATTTTGTAGTACAACTATTTCTTTACATTGTGGCACATGACTCATAATTTTGTGATTTGTGGTTATTCAATGTTAATTATTTCTGTGAAATCTTGCATAATTTACTTATTACCTATTCTTAAATTCGTCACTAATTAGTCATTGCTCTAAAAATTGCCAAAAAAATAACGATTATTAGATTTAGCTGGGCTTTATTATATGCCCAATAATCATGACATTTGCATGTCATTTTGTATTCTAATTAATTAATTTTTAATATGTATGCAACGCTACATTTTTAGGGTTTAGAAGTTTTCTAAGGTGGATCACATAGTGTTACATATTAGATAATTTTATTCCCAGAAAATAAGTAGGTTTTATATTTAATAAAATTAATTATTGAGAATTACATTATGCCCGTCATTTTATTCATTAAATATTCATTTTATATCAGAAAATTCTAAAAAATTGCAATGCATTCATTTCATTGTTATTCACATCTCGGCCAAGTTGTGTAATTTTTGGACTCTATTTAATTGAAAATCACATTTTAGTCCTTAAAATCGGCCCCATTTGCATCCATTAATTGCATAAAAAATACCTAAAAAAATCATCTTTAAAATCGTAGATTAAATTTGATAGACATTACCTTAGGTTGTTCCTTTACCTCCTTGAGTTGACCCTAGGGCTTGCCCAGACTAAATAAACATAAAACCACTCCAATTAAATTTTATTAATTAAGTGTTTATTTTCGTGATTGATCTCTAATTGCTCGACTACAACAAAATTTGACAAATTAAACTGGGTATTTAGTGATCTGTCAGATGATGTTGTTGCTAGGGAGGAAAATGGGTTAGTTTTTTTTTAGAGAATTTAGTGTTAGCTATTTCATACCTTTTAGGATGATCTATGGAAAGCCATGCCATTTGCCTGCAGAGTTAATTCACAAATCAGAATGGGTGATCAAGAAGATTAATTGGATTTGTCAGCTTGGGAATTGTGATGTGATTGAATCCGAATAAGCTAATAGAAATCCTAAACCATGCATATGACAATAGTGTGATTTATAAGGACAAGGTTAGGAGATGGTATGATAGAGACATTAGGCATAAGACCATTGTCCCTAAGTAGAAAGTGTGGTTGTTCAATGCCCATTTAAAGATTTTTCATGGGAAACTCAAATGAAAATGGGCGGTCCCTACATTGTCTCAGATGTACACAATAATGGAAGTGTTGATATTGTTGAGCTCAATGACAGTGCACAACCTTTTTTAGTGAACGGGAAACGGTTGAATCTGTATGTTGATTCTAAATAATAGTTAGCCCATGTCGAGGTCACCAACTTCATGCAGAGCGAGCACATTGAAGACTCATCAAACCAACCTACATGAAGAGAAGCAGTCAGATATAAGCTGTACAGATCACTTTATTCTTCACACCTTTTAATTTACATTCTCCTTGTATATTATTGAGATCACATCGATCCCCAACCCTTCTTCCATATTTAGACTGACAAGAGACTAAGTATAGGGGGCCTCGATGCCCATTCTATATACTCTCCTCATTCACTTCTCCCCTTGTCCACCTCATTTTCGCCCTTCTTCTATACTTAGATTGTCCACAACCCAAGTATATGGGGCGGGTAGCTTCTTTTCTTTTTCACTCTCGCACACTTAGCCCGAGCTGTGTCTTCTCTACGCTTCTTGTGCTCTTAGGACATAGCACTCGCTAAGTATAGGGGAGTATATATACACTTTATATATTTTACCCATAGCTCGTACTTTTGTGTAAGTCTACATTTTATTTACAGGGTGGGTAACTTACTTCTAATATATATATATATAGAAAGAGAGTTTTACAACTAACATTGTTTGTGTCTAATTGTTTGTGCTACCAAAGTTTTGAAAATTTGCTTCTTATTCTTTTTTGCAAAAACAAAACATTTTGCACACTTGCATTTCACTCCGCATTTCATTCATCCATGCATTCTTTAGTTGGATGTATCCCTGACACTTACACTCTCACACAAGTCTTGTGAAGTTCAAGAACATTTGGTTTATGAGGTTCTAAAATTTAGAGTTAACCAGCCTTAGTCATTAGGTTCTACGACTTAATTATTCACATTTCCCTAGTTTGAAAGATGTGTATGCTATATTTCATACTTAGTCTCTACCTTAAAAATATGATCAACACCTTACTTGCATGACCGCAGTTATGATGAGATGAGTTGGGATTTCACTTGATGAACTAAGATGAGGGATTTGAGTTTGGACATGATTTTATGATGCTCAGGGATGGGATAAAATCAATGAAAGATTCATGAAACTTAGAGTTGGCACCTTCAGCCAGTATGAGAACAAGGTTCTTGTAATAATTTCTTGATATAAAACCTATGTCCCAGAGTGTGATGAAACTTAATTAATTGTTGATCAGTGTGTCAACTTGGTAAAAGCATTGGAGCTAGCCAAAATCAAGGAAATAAATTTTGAGAAAAGTTCTCTCATACAAAGAAAATCTCTCCCATTACAAATACAAATTCAAATAACTTCCACCAAAGGCGAGCGATTCAAACCTTTTCAAAGTGTCCACTTGGACCAAAGCTATTAGGAACAGGAGTCGGATAGCAACCAAAAAGGGCTTTGTATCATATAGTGATACAAGTCTGGGTGTCGAAGGTACGATAGGTACTCAAAAGAGACGCACCCCGGTGTACTCCTAGGAAAACAAGTGCAGATGACTCTGAGCTCTCTTGATGGATGCACTGGTCAACAACCTAAAACACATGCATTGATTTAATAAGGCACTCAAGTGGATCCTTGTTCCAATGAAAGGGAGAGAAGAAATTACACAATCCTACGCCCTCCATCAACTGGCCTTCCATCTTCACTTTTAAGACTGAAAACTAAAGAGACGGTAGATTGTAAGCAAGAACTGATTTATTCCCTATGTGTTAAGGATTTGTCCTTAGGAGAGTCTCTTGGATTGGAACCTTGGGTGACGTTTTGACTCTACTCTTGTGATTGCAGTCCACGCTAAATGTCATACACATACTATATATGTAAACAAAGAGAGTCTCGGAGATATAGAAGTTGGATACCTTTAGACTAACGCTAGGCTCATCTTGGAATTTTGGGATCACTAATATCGAGAGTTCTTCAACGGATCGAGTCTTATACTCCACATGCACAGTCAGGGATTAATCTGACTCATTCATTCATTCTCTAAATGCTCAGGGACGAGCATGGTTTAAGTATTGGAGGTTGATGAGTCTATGATTCATCACCCTAAAAGGCATTAATAAAGCTCAGATCCCCAAAATTCATTGGCAATTCATCACCTGCGTTATTAACATTCAAGCATATATTAAGTAGAATCGCATTTTATCATACACAATTGCATAAAATAAGAAGCCAAGAAATCTAAGCACATTTGTCATGTAAACTAGCTAACTCCCTGATTTTTAGTTAATCCACGCTAACTCCAAATCACTTGAAACCATTCCATTGTGTACATGTTACTAAAAAGAATAAATAAAAAATACAAAAAAGTCACTAACTTAAATAAAGTGGCTCACAAACTGCAACCCTAATTTCAGAATTTCCAGACTAAAACGTTGATCTCTCTCTCATACATTGTCCACTTCAATGTTACTCGCTTTTAAACTAATGTACATTCAATTACCTTCAATACAAGATCAAGTTCAAGTGAATCAGAGCTCGTTTGAGAAAAGTGGGTTTTGGGCCTCTTTTCTACATTGTGTATTTTAGCCAATTTTGTCCTCATATTTTATGTACATATTTAAATATTTTTATTTAATTATTTTTTCATTTATTTTCTTTGATAAAAGTTTTATTAAAATGCATAAAAATCCAAAACTAAAATAAGACTGAAATCAAAGAAACTAAATGAGTCTGAGTCTTCATTGAGAGTCTGTACAATAAGTCCTCTATATTTTGTTTTCCTATTTTATTATTTACTATAAATACAAAAGAAAGATTAATGTTTATATATTTGTCTTCTATTTTATCACATTTTTTCATATTTTTTATCATGTATAAAAATAATAAAAAATACAAAACCCCAAAATTAGGCATTCTATGCGCATAGAGTACAACCAAAAATACCATTTTGTGCAAATGACCTATTTTGGTTTTGGCCTCTTCATGAAAATTCTACATATCATCGAGGCGAATAATTTCGTAAAGAAATTTTTTAATCCTAGGTCGTTACTATTCCTTATTGATTTTTCTTCGTATTTAATCTTGAATTTTTCTCGGTGCGATACGTGGCAGCTCTTGGAGCCCACATGTCTCCACCTCCTACCTCACTCACTCTTTCTTTTTCCAGTCGATAGATGAAGGGGTATCCAACCAATGGCTGGTATCACACCCTTTCCCTTTTATTACCGCCCTTCCACGTGGCACGATCGTGGTCATCCAATCCTGACCGATCGGATGGCTACTACTCCTCATCTCCTCCCTCTATCGATCTCCTTCATTTTTGTCCATGCCTTCCTTTTCCGCCACACAACCGTCGCCATCGCTCGATCCGATCCTCCCCCGATCCCTCATCAATTCACCAACTGCCCTTCCTCGAATCCCCTTCATATCTCCATACAATCAACCACCCCACGCTACCTTCCTATTACGGTCGCCAATCCCTTCCAATCTCAATCACGTACACCCGTCATCGATTCTCCCTGTCATCTTCGACTGCAGCCAATCAAACCCCCGATTTCCTTCCATCGACGACCCCCCTCCATCGCTCTATTTAACTCCAGCTCCTCCACCAAAGCCCATCATCCGTTGTTAGACCCATCGTTGAGGAGGAACCGAAGGTGACAACGCCCCTCCTCCTCCTTCAATCCGGCAAGGTCTGAGGTTCCTCCAACCTCATTGCAACCATCCCAAGTATGGTTGTTGCACTATGGCCTTCAAGCCGTTGAGCACCACCCCATCTTTCACCCAATATCATCTCTACCAATGCTCCTCCGCCTCCTCATCTCCTCCGTCCTCTCTCGTAGATCACCAGTCCGCTGATTACCAATAGTAGAGGAGGATCCCTCAGCGGTGACATTGTCGACGTCCACTTCCTCTAGCAGTGAGATCCGAGGTTTCATTGGCCTCGTCGCAGCATCTCCTCCGTCGAGCAGTTGCTCAACTCCAGCCCTTCAGTCTTCAAGCTCCACCTTCCAGGACTCCACTCCCTTGCCATCTAGTAGAGGCCTTTCACTCCATCGACAACCGGTCCCTATTTTGCCTCGACATCATCGCACACCGCCGCCCCGACGACCCTTGGCCGTGTGTCGGCAACCAACGCCCCACCGCCTTCCTCAACGGTCGGAGCCCTGCCTTCTCAAACTACAGGTCCACCTGCGACAACACCTGGAAGTTCCTCTCCGCCCTTTCATAATTTGGCGCAAATTCTAAGGGAGCCACACATGACTCGCACCACATCTTGGGGAAATTTTCAAGCGAGCCCTCGGAGATCCTCAAAGTCCTGAATAACCCCCCACCTCTCAAGGGCCACATGCACGACATATGACCACTTGAAAATTTTGTAAGAATGCCCCAGGGGTTAGGTAATTTCATTCGAGTCCCTGTTAAGCATTTTTATTTTGTTTTCCTATAGTAATTTCCATTCTGAACCCTGACTTTGGTCTGTTATTTGAACCTCATTTTTCTTTAATTATTTATCCAAAATTTGCCATTTCATAGTACAACTATTTCTTTACAATGTGGAAGTTGATTCATAATTTTGTGATCTGTGGTTATTTAATTATAATTATTTCTGTGAAACCTTCCATAATTTACACGTTGTCTTTTTCTTAAATTCGACATTAACTAATCATTTCTTTGACAATTGCCAAAAAATTAATGATTATTAGATTTGGTTGTGCTCTATTTTATGCAAAATAATCATGACATACGCATGTATAGTTTGTCCTATATAAATCATTTTCTGATCTAAGTAATTAATTTTCAATAGGCATTCGACTTCACATTTTTAAGGATTAGGATTTTTCTGAGATAGACACATAGTGATACATCTTAGATAATTTTATTACCAGAAAATAAGTAGGTTTCATTTATTATAATTAATTATTGAGAATCACATTTTGTGCATCATTTAATTCATAATATCTTCATTTTGAATCAGAAAAATTCAAAAAAATATAATGCATACACTTCATCGTTATCCACATCTCAGCCAAGTTGTGTAATTTTTGGACTCCGTTTAATTTAAAATCACATTTTAGTTCTTAAAATTGGCCTCATTTTCATCCATTAATTGCATAAAAATACCCAAAATTTTGGCCTCGGAAACCGTGCATTAAATCTGATAGACATTAACTTAGGTGTTCCTCTGCCTCCTTGAGTCGATCCTGGTATTGCCCAAGCTAAATAAACATAAAACAAATCTGATTGTATTTGATTAATTAATAAAATAGTTATTTTCTTGATTGATCACTAATTTCCCAGATACAACATAAAAATGACAAATTAAACAGGGTGTTAAACAATCCGATAGTCCATAACCATGTCATGGATACAAGTAAGCTGGAATCTAGCAGCATAGAGTGCTACTTCATCAGGAATATAAATGATGGTATTGGATACCTACTTTATGACCTTGAGATTCTTAAAAGATTTCATCTCTAAGGATATGATTCGTAGGTGAAGACTTTCTTGAGAATTAAGATGAAAATGAAGAAAAAGGAACTCATTGAATCTGGAGAAGATAATGAGGTTCGTGAAATCGAAAAATAAAAGGATAATTAAATACGAAACATTCATACCTCTTCAAATTAGTTTGAGGATGGATTTCATGTGTCAGACAAGTCTGACAATGATCTGACTTCATATGACGAGAAAAAGATGAATCTCCATTTCATCACCTTTATTCTTTCATTTTGGCCTTTAAAACCTAGCTAAATGCATGTATATATCATTATTTTCCATAAATTAACATTCATTATTTATTGTATAATTATTGTATAAAACACTGTTTTTAAATCCAAATGCATGTATAATCATTTTGGCCTTTAAAACCTAGCTAAATGCATGTATATATCATTTTTTCTCATCTCATGAAGCTTGCAGCGGGAGACATAGCTACACTAGTTGGGCACCCAGGGATACATGTCTACACTGGCCATGGTCCATTCTCTTATTTTCCCCTCTTCTTGAGCCGGTTGAATTTGAACTTAGAAGGGAATACCCCGCTCCTCGAGGAAAGAGTTGCTATACTAGGGCATTAGAGTTACCTTGTTGAGGGAGGTTGTTGCCTTGTCATTTCTAAGGTGGGGATCTACATATCACTTACACTGTACAAGGAAAGATACATGGTCATCAGAGTTTGTGTATGTAGACTTGTTTTGATTTGGATTATTGAGTAGTCCTGACCATAGATTGGTGGAACTTAGAGGTTGTTGAGTCTTAAACTTAAGTCCAAATAAGGTTCTAACAAACTAATAATCCAAAGGTCTGACCTAGCTCCATACTTCAATTTAATAAAGACAAGTTTAATAATCAATCTTGATTCTCCTTCTTTTTTCTTTTCTTCTCTCTTTTACATCTTTTTAAAATAAGTGTTTGCTAAGGGACTAGAAAAGGTAAAGTATAGGGGGTGATGAATCCTTGATTCTCACTCTTTATTCTTTTATTTAGGCTATTTATCTTGGCAAATCATCATGTAAATAGGTGTAAATACAATAACATAGAAATCAACATGCATTTGTCAATATTGCATAATTAGCATGTATTTGTGCAAAAATAAAAGAATAAAGGAAAAGAAAAAAGGAGGCATTTAGAATAAATACAGAGTGACCCGAATGCCAAGAGAAGGTCAAGCATTGACCTGATCGCCAAATAAAATAAATAGAGAGAGATAGGGCTCACTTAGTATTGCACATATCACCTATACGTATATAAATGTGTGTTTTTGATAAAATAAAAGTAAATTATTTTTTACCTCCTTATATATTTCTAATAATAGGGACCCTTTCAAATGAGGTGGGGTCTCATAGAGATTATAGTGAGCCAACAATAAATACGGTTGGATCAAGATCCGATGGATGGGATCAAAACCACCATCATTATATGGAATGGTTTTGTCAAAAAAACATTTCTATATATAGAGAAAACGAGCGTGCGATTTTAATGGGATAGTAGAGAAAAATGCAGAACTACAAATTAGGAAAAACTACTTTCTTAAAAACAGATATCAGGACGGCTAATTTATATAGTGAATAGCAAATAGTTCAAAAAATATTACTTTTTTGGGATAGTTTATTGAATAATACTTTAACGACTTGCTATTGTACGATACTTTTTTGAAATAAAGCTAATCGATTTACAAAAATTTGTTCATATTTTGTTGGTTTTAAAAGCAGCATATATAGTATATCTATGTCATGAGGATTAGTTAAATAGCTTTGGAGAATAAAAAATTTGTATCCTTATGATAACGATGTTTCATTACGACCAATTTCTTTTATTGAACAATGTAAATATGTTTTGTATTGTAAAATTTATTAACAGATTTAATAATAAAATGTTACGTCGAAAATTTGAATACATTGACACAAATTTGAAATTGGAACGTATAATAATACAAAGATTCTAATAGAAAATGAAATAACATATACTACTGAAATTTTAAAATTAATCGAATTTATTAAAAGCTGATGGCCTCAACAAAGTATACTACGCTTTTTTAAAATAAAAATATGATTATAAATTTTTGAAATTTTGTACTTCTGTAAGATTGAATTGTAATTATTTTTTTGATAAACTTTATTTGAATTTTACAAATGTTTGAAGATATTTTGAAATAACTTATACTATACTACAAAAATTGGTTGCATTAAAAAATACAATTCCTATTAGATGTTGCGACTTTACATATTAAAATTTTAAATTATGCTTAATATGGAAAAAATTAATTAACTAATTATGAGAATGTATCGGCGGGTGGTTATGATAATACTAAAAACAAGGAAAGTAATAAATTACTTCCGAAAAGGGAGACCACGTTCACCTCCGACATTCCCGCCTCATTAAATCGACATAATAAAATTGATGATAATAAATATTTCCAAATCGAAAAAATAGTCGGATATGTAGTTAATCGGTTAAGAATTTCCATAAAAAAGGAGGGACGGCGGTTTTGATGGTGGTTTTCTATTGCAAAACCGGATTTAATCATGTCCATCAATTCAAATCAAACGGCTATAAATTGCGGCTCATCAAAATCACAATGAGACCCCGTCTCATTTGAAGTTTCTCCTCTAATAATAATATAAAAAGAAAATAAAAATAAGAAAAATTAAATTAAAATAAATAAAATTCCCCTCCTTCTTACTTGTACAAAATGCATGTGTATTTGGCACACTCCATATTTATGCTATACTTGTTAATATATCATAAAAATAAAATAAAAATTGTTTTATGCTCTTAAAATTATGTTGCAAATAAATAAAATATAAAATTAAGGTATTTGGGTAAAAATAATAAAATAAAAATACTTGTAAAAAATACATATGTATATTATACTTGTATATAACACTATATATTGTATATACAATAATTTATTTTTCATAAAAATAATTAAAAATCACAGAAAAATAGTGTGAAAAATAATAAACATTTTTCATTTTATACACTTTTTATTTTAACTTCATTTATTATTTTGTATTGATGTTATAAATAATTTGTAAATTCTAATTTTCTGATTGGTTAGGATCAGATGTTGACCTCCGGTTAACACCCTCTTCCAGGCTTGACCCGACCCGATTCCTTCCGCTGGAGATTCTTCTTCCAATTTTCCTGGTCGGATCATGCCACCTCTCGTCCTGATTTCTCGCCCGTTGCTTCACCTAGGATCCATCACCTTCGCAGATCCCTAGGAAGGTGCAGATCTTCCTAGGGTTGCGTGCCCTCACCCGATCCTTCCACCCTCCTGGGAAGCCTATAAATTGTCTCTTCCGCCTCCACAGCAGGGTAACTCGTTCCTCACTCCCGCTTTGTCTCCTAGCCACGTACGGGTTAGTGATAGCCGCTAGGAGAGACCCTTGGAGCTCGGTTTGGTGCAGCGACGAAACAATTCAGACTTCATGGCCGGAGATCCACCGCGAGCAGCCTCCCCGTGCGCCGCAATGTGGTTGAGGCCATACCCTCGACGACCATCGTCGCTTGGAGCTTAAGAGTACATCTGGATCTTCAGGTATCTATCCTACCATGTGCTTTTCGCTTTTGATTCCATTTATTCCATCTAGCGTTGTCGCACCTCCACTTGCTCCGACCAGTTGGTCGAAGTCTCGATATCCACACCCAACCGTTCAGATCAACTCGCCATATGACTATTCATCTTCTCCCTCAACCTGTTCACCCTACATCTCAACCATCGGGTTGAGATTATGCCTGGTCTCCCTCCCTCACATTCGCCGGAGACTCGAATCCCATCCACCCTTGCTTCTCCATGTTTCGCAAAGCAATAACCCGACCGGAGTGTCCCCTTTGAGTCGCTCTACCACTTGCAGGTCCTGGCGCATGAAAGGAGCTCATTTTAAGCCTCTTGATGCTCCGCCGAAGCTGTCCCAGGTTGCCCTTAACCGTCACGCTCATCTGGGCGATAGCTCCCACATCAGAGCCACTCGTTCGACACGGACAACCTATACGAGCTCGCTAGAGCCCTTAGATGGTTCATCGGAGTCTTGGTATCCACCCGCGGCTCGGGTGAAAGTCGTCGGGGCCCTGTTCTTGCAAGCCCGCTCCCTGCCATTGAATGATCTTGTTCCTTCCAGATTCGATCAGAACCGCCAACCAAATCAGCTTTTGGGTCATTGGATCTGACATTCCCTGACGCATCTGCCCCGTACGTTCTAAACACCATCTGCACCATCAGATCAGCAATAGGAGGAGATCAGAGACGTACGATAGAGACAGTCTCTACGTGCGCCACACATCCTCACGTGGTCCGCACGCACCATGCAAGGGTATTTTGCCCTTTTAACCCCTGCACATTTATGTTTTATTATATAGTTCTGTAAATAAAGTGGTAATTTAGACTTTTTGCAGTTTAGACCTCATGGTTTCCAATATTTGCACTTTAGTCCAGTTGAGTTGCAGTCACGTGCCGTCCCACGTGTTTCTCTGGTGTTTTTGCATTTAGTTCCTCGAACTTTTGCTATATTATGCTTTGAATGAAATGTTTCTGATATTTACACTTATGCCCATATGCGTGGTTAAATGAGCATGTGCAGAAATTAATTGGATAATTTGCAACTTTACCCCTGAGCTTTTTATATGCGTTATATTTTGGTCTAGAAACATTAGTATAATTGCATATAGGTCACTGCCTGTTGTATGCTTTGTTTTTCATCAAATAATTACCAATTCACTCCAAAAATCCCACAAAAATTAATGTTAGCTCCTACTAACACATAATATTTAGGGTGACTTTTGTGAATCAATTTAGTTTTATCTGGTATTTTCTAAAAATCAAAAACCCTAAAAACGTGTTCTATTTGTTTTATAAAATACAAAAAATATAAAAATTGCTTTAAAAATTACAAAAACATTAGTGTGTGCTTGTTTATGTTTGTTTTAGTTCCAGTACTATTTTTGTTGCTTTATTCATCATAAAACCCAAAAATTCTAAAAATTCTAAAAATCTTATAAAAATCATTAAAAATTCTAAAAAAATTAAAAAAATATAATTTCAATTTCTATAATTTGATATTTTTGTTTACTTATTCATACAAATCAGAACAAGGACATTAGGGTATTTTTAGTATTTTGAATTTGCCTCTAGGTCTAGGCTATACACTATTTTCCATTTTCTTCCTTGTTTGATTTTTATAAAATCATTTAAAATTGGAAAAATCCCACAAAATCACCAAAAACATCTGAATATTTGAAAGCTATAAAAATATTTTTTCCTGATTTTTGAGCATTTTTTGTTTTAATAAAAATAGTTGAAGCTTGCTTTTGCCTTGTTTGCTTGTTTGTTTTCTTATTTTGAAAATATAAAAAATGTTGCAAATTAAAAATAAATAAAAATTATCTTTTAATTCTCTGACTAGGACTACTATGTAGGTTTCGCTCGTGCTCCTTGTGTTCGACAGTGGTCTCTATACTAAATTAAATAAATAGCGGAGACCGCTAACATTGGATTTCGTGCTTTGATTGTCTTATCTGTGTCTTTCTTTATTTTCTTGATTGAGCTTTGGCCTACTAATTGGGGTCAAAACGACCCGTGTTTATTCTTGTTACTTAACCCTAGTTAGTAGGCTGCTCATCAACAGACAAGAGAGGAGAAAGGAGAATAGAAACCCTGGAGGAGGTGGGAATGGGGGAGATGATCCACTACTTGAGCTAGTGGTCAAGCTCTCGTTGAAGGATGTCTATAATCCAGGGGACGACAAACCAACACATGGATTAGGATCCCTGAGATTCGTGGACATTTTGAGCTAAAGTCCACAATTTTACCACTTCTCCCAATATTCCATTGAAACATCAATGAAGAGCCTTATGTATTCATCCAACAGTTTGATCATATCTGTGGCACGATACACTACCCAAATGTTCCTTTAGAGGTAGTGAAGATGACAACCTTCCCGTTCATTCTTATGGATAAGGCATTGTATTGGCTTAACCACTTGGGAAGGGTTGTCATGACTTGGGAAGAGTAGAGGTCCACCTACTTGAACAAGTATACCCACTTGGACGACTCAACCAAATGCGATCTTTTTGGCATCTTCTACGCATGAAAGATGAGCTGATTTTCTCTTGTATATATCCTTTCTGTATTATTCTCTCTTCTTATGTCTTTATCGTTCACCTCTTTTCCGTGTGTATATGTTATACTTAGGATGTACTTTATCCTAAGTATAGGGGGTGAATGATTTGAGTTGTTCTATTTTGTTTGTTTCATCAGTCTTATTGTTGCCTATACTTTACCTTAAGTATAGGGGGTGATGTTGTTCATTCCGTCTCTTTTATGTTTTTATTTTCTTTTACTTCTTCTGATCTCTCGCTTGTCCTTCCAGTTGTTGATATTCTTTTTCTATACTTACAAGATTTTTACAATAAGTATAAGGGAGGATGAGTCGGGTCATTGAATTGTTAATTTTTTCCTCAGTTTTCCCCATTTGTACAATCTTCTAACTTAGGATTATTTGATCCTAAGTATAATGGGATCATTGCTTCTATTTTCGTATATATTCTTTGAGTCGTTGAATAGGACTCTTTTCACTCTTCTATACTTAGCACGAGTTATGTCTTCCTTTGTGGCTCTTTGGTCATAATGAGGACATAGTTAGAGCTAAGTATACGGAGGTGTCGTATATATTGTATGTAAACTTTAGAAAAAACTCGTACTTTTATTAATAATATGGCTATTATTTTCATATAAAAAAATTGTTTTGAAAAAATGATTTCTAAAATGATTTGCAAAAAAACTTTTGAAAAATGTTTGCAAAAATTATTTTGTAAAATATTTTGTAAAAACTTTTGTAAAATTCTTTATAAACCAGTTATAAAAATATTTGTAAAAATGTTTGAAAAAAATATATTTGTACAAATCTTTGCAAAATTATTTGTAAAAATGTCTTGTTTGTAAATGTTAGTAAAATAAATTTCTATATCAAAACTAGGTATATTGTACAAAATGTTTGTAATTTTTTTGAAAGCAAAAGTATTGCAAAAACCTATTTGTATAATGATTTGTAAAATATTTGTAAAATAGTTTGCAAAACTATTTGTAAAATGTTTTTGAAAACTCCTTGCAAAATATTTTGAAAATGTTTGACAAATATTTCGGAAAATTTTTTGAAAGTTTTTTAAATTTTTTTGTAAAATTATTTTGTCATGTAAGAGATAAATTATGGGATGTATATATGTGTATATATATATATATATTTATAAAATCCATGTGCATATAAAAACCAATATATATTTTACCCTATAAATAAAATTCTTTATTGTATATAACATTCATTCATAAAACTTGTATCTAAACTTGTACATTTATTTTTCTTGTAAAATCTTATTTACAATTTGTATACTTATATATATTTCTTATAAATAAATCCAATTTACTAACCCTTTTCACCTAAAAAATCTTAAAATCCATAAAAATTTGCAAAATTCTTTGGAAAACCTTTTTGAAAATGATTGTTCCTTTATTTTCTTTCAAAAAAAATGTGCTTTGTATATATTTCTTGCATCTGCATGTGCATTTTTCAGAATGGTATTGACACTTAAACTAATTTGGAATAAAGTCGAAGAATGAAGCTTGGTTGAACCTTAATCCACTTAATTTCAGAGCAACCTTATAAGAAATGGAATTTAGATTCTTCACTTCCATAGACGTAATTCTTTGGGAACCATAAGACTTAGTTAGTGTCATCTTGACTATCTAAGTAGAGTACTTCAGAGCACACACATGATTATTGTCGAGAATGACCTAGCTTGTACACATGCACTTACACTTTTCTTACCTCAGTTGAGTTGTAGAGGGCTCGATTTGCTGGCATGAGATGCAAGCCAATGGAAACATCGGAAGTCACACTTTTATGGCCACTGTACCCAACCCGGTTCAGTAGCAACGAGGA